>JAJEKV010000001.1:11914650-12514650 GCA_021234155.1 Isoetes taiwanensis | reverse complement strand
CATCCGACTAAAAACTCTTTGATATGATCTATTGCAAAATCACCACAAAGCATATAGTCTACCACGCTCCATCCTCTACATGCACACCTGCCAAATGATGGGAATTTTGAGATGCCATTACAGATAAACACATTAGTACTGCTACACAGGTTCAGCAAATGTCTTCTTGCCTGTATCATATTATTACAACGAGAGTGTCTTCTCCAGCCACATTTTTCAAGCTCATTCAGATCTAGAGATTCCAGCCATAACATGTCTTCTTCTCTAGTATAAACTATTGCTTGATTGCTAGTAGTTGCTATTAAAGCCAGCTGTAACAGTAACTTCCCATTTTCCTAATACATCATGATGTCTTGCTCCAAATAGAAGAAAAGATCGTCGCTGAAAGCATCTGCATTGTTAATATAGGCTTATTTGTGTCATAAAATAGCAGACTTCCATATATATTACCTCTTTAGTTCCTTGCATTCTTAGCCAGATAAACTGGTTAATTATGTCCTTTTTTATGCCAAGCGCAAGATTTCTAAATTCTATCTCAAATAACAAGTAATTCCACCATTGCCACAATCGTACCTAAACCTTTTCTTTCTTACGAAAAAGATTTTTTTTTTTAAATTGTCAATCTCAGGCAGTTCACATAGCTTATGTTCTTTGTTTCCATAAAAACAAATCATATATACTTTTGCAAATAAATCCTCCATTTCTAATACTTTATCTACAATCAGTCTATTAATATTCCATATTGTGATCCTGAGGGTCTCCTAGGCTTCCTATTCTTCAGTTATGACTCCTCCTTGTTTCCAGCATACTTTTTGATTATTCATTTTAGCATCCTTGTACTTTACAGATCCATGTTTCTTGGTGATTAGCTGCCCTTTCATTCGATTTTCATTGATTCAGATATGTTGGTCTTTCAATTTGTTTCTATTCTTCAAGACTTCAAATCTATCATTCATGTTATAGAAGCGGACCATAATATGTTTGTTTCTTGTATCCTTGCCAATTCTGAAGGCATCTAATACATCAGCATCCTCAATCTTTAAATGTTCTGCAAATAGATTTTCGGCTAAGACTTTTGTTTCCTCTTTTTCAACTTTCGATAAGCCTACAATTTTCATATTCAATGATTGTTGCCTCCTATCCAGTGTAGGTTATGTACGCGTACGTACGTTTTGGTACCGTACCCATACGTACTGTACGTACTTATTCATTTTGTGCATCAAATAAGAAAAAAAATGGTTTGTTGTTTACGTATGCATATGGTACGTACTTTATAGGTACGATACAGTACGGTACATACTTTATAGGTACAGTACAAGTACTTTTCAAAAAAATAATAATAATAATTTTTTTGTTAACGTATGTACCGTACGTATTTTATGGCACCATACGCGTACCTTAAACAACGACTTTTGACGTACCTTTGTATGTTAAACTGGCCATTGTACGTCATGCCGTACTGTACATTGCATATATATTGTACACATACGGTACGGGAAGTACGGTACTACACTGCTCCTATCTTGCTCTTCCATATAAGATTCAAATTTTACCTTCAAAGCATCCAGTTCATTATCTTCTGCATGTTTCATCTTCAATTGCCCTAGTTCCTCTTTAAAGTCTTCCATTTCTGCCTTCATTGTAAACAAATCATTTTCATCCCGCAGTTTTCTTATATCCTCCGTTAGAGTTATCTGTGTTTGAAGCCATTTATCTTCTCTTATTGTTGCCTCTTGTCTGAATAAGGAGAGCTCCTTCCAGATTGTTGCCAGCAAGATCTCCTTTTCTCTAGACGAGTCTCCATCTAAATCAGAGAAATCAACTCCATCAAATGTTGTTTTTGCAACAGACACTTTTTTCGGATCAGATTTGGTCCTGCGACTTGTATCCTTGGAAGACTTAAGTTTGGCCCATTAGCATCTGCACTATTGCCCGTGCCAAACTAGAGAGAGAAGCATCCTTGGCGGACTCCAATACTATTCGAATGGTTGGCCTATCGACTACAGTTGGCCTGAGCATGTCTCATATAGCCTGTATACTACATTCTGTAGATCCGCATGGACCCCCAACTGTCGCAATTTCGCCCAAAGCTTTTCCTGAGGCACAGTGTCAAAAGCCTTGGCGAAGTCAATGCATCGACAATACAGATCTTAGCGATAGTTCATGATGTCTTCAACCAGAGTCTGCATCGTTAAAACGTGGTCAATGGTTGAGTGTCGTGGCCTGAATCCTGCCTACATGAGCGCCCACAATTCTATTGCCTCTGCCAGCCCGTGAACTGCTGCTCAAGAATCCCGGCTAGCAGTGAAATGGCTGCTCAAGAATCTCGGCTAGCCCGTGAACGGTTGCTCAAGAATCCCGGCAAACACTGAACTATGATCATAATTGTCCAATAATTGGCTGGGCAATGCAGGTCACCTGTCTTGTAAATAAGAATAACTATGCTAGTGGTCTACTGTGGAGGGAAATCTTTTAACGCCCTATTGAACAAGGCAATTAGGACCGACATGATAGATGGCCTTATCCACTTGAGCAACTCTGCTTGCATACTGTCCAAGTCTGCTGCTTTTCCATTGTCAAGATGCTAGAAACACTAGACAATATCTACCTATATGATTTCCAGTGTCGAACCTTTCTGCGGGGATATTGCTACTTGTGCACCTTGAGGATCATAGAGCTGCTGGAAGTATTGCCTCCACTGCTCGGAGGTGATGTGGCTGTACTGGCTTTCTAAGCGCCCTTCGCCAGAATGTCCTGGGATGACGGTTGAACATTTTCATTTGATGCCCTGCAATGTACCTGGCTTTCCTAGTCTTGAGGAAAGCGAGGTATTGTATGTCTGCGTGCGAGCATAGAGCAGGATCTGTGACCTGGCAGAGCCAGCATTTGAGTTCCTTGCACTTGCATTAAACCACTGATTATATGGAAAGGTAGTGGCCCCCTCTCCCAAGGCACCTTTTTGCAGCCGTCCCGAGCATGCCAATCAACATGCTCGCTTGTTGCTCTAACATTGGATCTTCGAATTGATTCCTATCATTAGTCTCCTATTCTGGAGTAAGTACATTGTGCTCCAGGCTCGTGCTCCTGTGGCATCCTTTTGTGCTTATACAGTTAGATGAGACATGTAAATTTTGTACTTTTTATATGATTGATAAACTTTTTGGCTTTCGTCCTTCAAAAAAATTAATGCTAATGTCATATACATAGTTGGACATTTGGTACTAACAAAATGAAACATGGGGTAACAAAAGGTCTTTTAAATGAAGACAAGAATTGAAAAATGGGCGTAAACGAGTAACAAAGCATGATCTATGCAAGCGAAGCAAAAGAATAAACAAAGATCTCGGCTGTGCTTTTATTTTGTGCAGTGATGTCGATTTTGTAAACTGCTGGAAGTGATGTTTTTACTGTAGTCGGATTTGGTATAGGCAGCAGTAAATAGATTTGTTGTAGTCAGATTTGGTATAGATGGTAATTAGTGGACTTGTGTCGATAGAGACCCTTTCTAATTTTTGCTAGTGTGCTTCCAGACTCCTTCCGGATTCTTGCCAGTGTGCCTTTGGTTACTTTTGGTTGTTATTCGCTTTCTCTTTTGTGTAAAATAGTGGGAGTTGGTCTGAAGGGAGAAGCATGAAGCTTTATTCTTAGGTATCACGGAACTCCTTAGTCCCATTTGCCAGAGACTTGCTGCATAGAACGGAGCCCCGCAAATCATAAACAACATATTGAAAACAGTTGTTTTTTCCCAAATAAAAAATTATCGAACTATTTTTCCAAAAAAAACTCACATGTTGTTGAGACGTCAAATATTTTTTTACCCGAACTGAAATATACTAGTGATGATGCTCGTCGTTGCCGGGAACAAGTACAATGTATTTGCATTGGAATGGACAATAAAGTAATTGATTTGTTATGCATATAGGGAAATGTGGTTGTTGTGTGTCTAGAGTTTGCATAACATAAGCAAGTGGTTGCATTGTGTTTGAATTTATGTATTTGTATTTTTGCATTTATAGATGGGTCGAGTAATATGAACTTAAAGTTGTAGATGCTCCAATAAATGCAATACAAATGTTTGATGCTAGGTCTATTGCGTTGAAATAGTATAAGAACGACCACCTAAAGAGGATGTTCTAAAACGTTGACCACACAAAAATTGTTTTTGCTTGTAGGAGTAACTTGTGGGGTTGTCAATGTTGCTGCGTTAATGGATAAATGATCTTGGAAGCTCGATCCACTTGTGAGTTACCACATGTAGGAATGGAGAATTGAATTATAGAAGCAGATTGATAGAAAGTCCAACCTTCATTTTTGTTTGCAGAAGGTTAAATAACATAGAATGTAACATTTATGGACGCATGACAGCCATTGAAATATTCTATTTTTGAAATATCCATGAGAATGAGAATGAGAATGAGAATGAGAATGAGAATGAGAATGAGAATGAGAATGAGAATGAGAATGAGAATGAGAATGAGAATGAGAATGAGAATGAGAATGAGAATGAGAATGAGAATGAGAATGAGAATGAGAATGAGAATGATTTTTTTATCGTCCACTGAGGCCAATTGGCCTATGGGACCCTTAAAGAAGTGATGCTAGTGCTAAAATCATAAATATTTGCGAACGTGAGATGCCAAAAACTCCGAAATAATATGTAGAGGTTACTACCGGTTCTACATGCCTTCTTGAAGTAGTTTTTAAAGATGTTCATTCTATTCAGAAGAAGAAGGGTAGTAATCTTGAAGTAATATTTGTAGCTTGGTAGTTCCTGCAGAGCATAGATATAGAGAAAGTAAGGAAAAGAAAGTCCTTTTAGACATTAAAAGAAATCAATAAAAACATCATGGCAGACTTGTTTCTAACAATGTAGTTACTCTCAGATAGAACAAATACAAAGATCACAATTCATACTCAGGATGCAATTGATTTGGTGACTACTCACGTTTCATACAATTGAGTAGGAATAGGCTTCTATTATGTTTCAATCAGCTGGCAATCTTTCTATTTTACCATACCTTATTCATCACCATGTCATTATGATTAGAAATAAATAGTGAGGCCGAGAAAAATATTTTGCTAAGCAATTTTAAGGCATTATTCTGTACATATCAGTAGATAGTAGAAAAAAATATCACTGCACTCCTGAGCACTATACTTAGTTTAGAGGGCCTCACCATTATGGTGAGGGCTATTCTCTAGAGACATGTTAAATTAACTTAAAACATGTTTCCTTTTACATATGGTGCTACATTGGCCAAGACATATGAAAATTGTTTTTGCTTGTAACAATTCTTTGTGGACTTGTCAATGTTGATGCATTAATGGTTAAATGATCTTGAAAGGTTTGTGTAAATATGAAGGCCCATCTACTTGTGAGTTACCACATGGATGGATACAATGATGGGACTGAAATGCTTCATTTTTGAAGTATCCATGAGAAGTGATGGCAGCATATAAATATATACCATAATAACAGAGGTTTTTTTTATGTTTTTGTACGATTTTTACTAAGGTTTTTCTATGATTTCGGTATTGTATTTGATGAGGTGTACTAAATAGTATTTCTAGAGTGCGCCCTTTCTGGACCCTTGATTTTTGTGGCACTTTCCAATTGTCACCTATGAATGTTCAATATTATTTCAAATTGAACATGCAAGGCTCGAGTAATATATCTTAGGGTTCTTTGCATCTGTGCTTGTGAAGTGGTAAACGATGCCAAAAAACTGTGTGAACGAAGAAGTTTAGGCATTTGGCTATGATATTCAAGGATGGAGATTGTGTTAATTAATGTGTTTTAAAAAAAAGGGAAGGAAGATTAGAAACGGTAAGGTTTAGGGCATGCTGCCGGAACTGGAGTCGTGAAGCAATCCGAGGCCGGAGCCGATCGATACCACAAGCAGATGTCCGGTTCTTGCAAATCTGACAGCAGATGAGTTTAACGAAGAGGATTTGTCCTTCTCAAAGTACGCAATCTATAGAAGATGCAGTTTATTTATTCTGCTGATTTTGTATGAAAGATCAAGTGAGGCTTATGGCAAGAGTCTTCACGATTTGTTTGACATTGTACTTCCTATTCTTACACCTGCCCATGTTGATTTTACCCACTGTTGTTCCTGCAGCCTCTATACCTGTTTCTGCTTTGTCATCGATGCCAACTACTTCATTGCGCTCTTCATTCTACTGAGCGGTTATCATTTGGTACTTCCAACTCATATTCTGCTGACTCTGTTGATAATCCATGTGCACAACTTGATCCTATTGATTACTCGAGCTGCTTAAAGCTATTGTTGGTGGTTTCACTCAGATGGTACTCTTTCCAAACACCAGACAAGGCTTATGGAAGGGTTTTACCCAGCCACAATGAAGTCTTTGCTCCTGTTGTGAGGTTGAATACCTTACATGCAGTCTTGGCTTCTAAGCATTGGCCTGCCTGTCACCTAAGTTTTAAGTCAACTTTTTTTTATAAAGATTTACAAGAGGAAACCTTTATAGCTAATATGCTAGGCCAAACATCTACAAAATTAACACCATTAAGTACATTCCCTCAAACCTTATATAAAAACTTGTATAGGCATACCCCACAAACGAGGATCGCTATGTACGGTCTAGATCAAGGAATAAAGGGCAAATATGCCTATTTGACCGCTCTCGGTGCCCGGAGTAATCCCCGTATGAATATGCACCCAAACCAAAGGGGGTTTCAGGGGGATGTTATTTTAAATGTGTTGGATGTAATGGTTTGTGTTAATTAATGTTAATTGTAGTGATGTGTTGTATTGTCATAAATGTTTTGGAACATGAGATTCCAAAAACTCCAAAACAATATCAAAAGAATACTACCTGTTTTACATGCCTTCACATGTCATGGATGATTTATTGGCCAAAACATGTTTCTCTGGTATATTGCTTGAAATAGTTTTCAAAGATGTTGCCATGTATCCTAATCATTCTATTCAGAAGGATCATGATCTTGAAGTAACTTCTGTCTTGATAGTTTCTGAAGAATACAAACATGAGAATCACAGAAAGAAAAAGCACATCCTTTTAGACATTGAAAAAAATCAATAAAAACATCATGGCAGACTTGTTTCTGCTAGACCATATTAGTATCATGCTGCATCACATTACATAGATTGTGGAATATTGGCAACAACAGCCACGCCAAACACGAAAGTACAACATTAATGATTCTTAGGTGTTTTGCCTCTGCTAAGTGGTTCTTAGCTGACAAAGCTCTTACAGTCTCAGTTCACTTGTTAAATGAACATAAGAGCACAAGATTGTCTCCAAAAGAGGCTGGAAAGTTGCTTGAAAAAACTTGATCTGACAAATCTGCACACAAACAGATAATTGCCTAGAAGTCAATGGATATGAGTAATTCATGTTCCTCAATTACAATGGAATCAAAAGAGGACGAAATGACTAATTTCTCCATCATCATTTCAAACTCTGAAAATGCAAGATGACCAATAACTCCAAGAAGATATACAGAGGCAAAATCCTAGCAAAATTGGGCTGAAGAACAAAAAGAACACATGATAAAAGGTGCTATTTTCTTATCTGCCTGAGCAGACCTTAGAGACTTGAATTCTGGACTGCAAGAGTTTTGTCTGCGTTCTATACCGATCCAATGAAGTAAAGCCTACATAATATTCATTCCCATCAGCATGCTCCTATCAATATATAGGCTTGTGACAAGTGTGGGCTACTTTTAAATTCTGGACTGCAAGAGTTTTGTCTGAGTTCTATATTGATCCAACGAAGTAAACCCACATAACATACATTCCCCTCAGCATGTTGGTACATTTCTGTTAGGATGGAGGCTTGTGGCAAATATGGAGTACTTTATTTTAAACGGGAATACCTTGCTATAGCATATATCAAAGCTGTACTTTGGGCTTCACTTATCTTTACAACAATCTCTAATAATATAGCTACTGTCAGATAGAACAAATACACAGATTTCAATTCATATTCCTTAGAATGCAATTGGTTTGATGACTACTCACATTTCATAATTAACTGGTAGTCTTTCATTTTACCAAACCTCATCCATCACGATGTCATTTTTTATTAGATATAAACTGTCAGCCCTTGAGAAAAATACTTTGCAAAGCAATTTTAAGACTCCTTTTTTTTGGGTTGCCCCTAGGGGGCAATCCCTTGTTTATATGGGTTTTCGGCATATTCCTGGTATATGCCGGTATATGCCAAGAACATCCCGAAAACTGCTCCAAACTCCCAGTAGCCCGTAAACTCTCGGTTGCCCCTGTTGCTGGGCAGCCGCTCTAAAACCGTCTAACCGGAAAACCCTAAATAAGTATAGCACTCTGATGAATCAATTCGATGAAACATAGCAAGCAAACCCAGACTTTCGGTTTGTCACACAGGTTCGTGTTCATAATTTGTAATGTTCTGTGTTGCATAACTTCCAAGCAAATAGTCTGGCCGTGATGGCCAAGCCTTCAAGCGTAAGGTTCCTTTGATGCTTTAGACAGCGATGCTTCAAGTCTTAGAATGCAAAACAGGAATTAACTAACTGTATAAGATAGTTTTGTTATATTATGTCTGACGTAATTTCATAATGCACTTGAATAAATGTATGTTACAGTTGAATGGCAACCTGGACCAGTGGCCTCACCTGAGGATATTGGTACAATGCTACAAGACAGGTTGGCTAAAGGACGAAGGCAAATACGGATGTTATGGAAGTATTCAACGCTCATCTTTCCAGAGCCAAATATTTGAAGGGCCTGACACAGATGTAGAAACAGGCAAGAAAGTTATCAGATCCTTTTTGTTAGTTGGTCTGTAGTGGACATTAAAAGTATTGTATTTCTTTGTTGCCATTCTTCTTTGCCGAGGAGTTAAAGCTTTAGGGGAAGGGAAGTTGTTACGTGCCTGCATCCTAAGAGGTAGGTTTTTGCCGGATATCATACTAGCAACTGCTATAGAGAACATGTATGCAAAATGTGGACATATTAAGGAGGCAGAATTTGTATTCACAAACATGTCTGAAAGGAATGTGGTGTCTTGGAATGCCATGATTTTAGGATATGCTGAACTTGGTTACAAGAGGAATGCAATGCGGTGTTTTCTGAGTATCCAAACTGATGAAGCTACTTTTATATGTATCCTTGGGGCATATACTAGTAAGGGTGACTTGTTTGAGGGCAAACGGATGCATGCCTTCATCATGAATTCTGGATTAGAAACAGATGTTAGAGTTGCAACTGCCCTCGTTAATATGTATGGAAAGTGTGGAAGCATGGAGGATGCAAAGAAAACATTTGAGAAAGCATGTAACATAGATATAGTTTTGTGGAATGCCATTGTTGCAGCCTATGCTTAAAATGGCCATCCAAACAAGGCCATTTGGCTCTATCGAAGATGATGCGACTTGCCAATATTTTTTAGGAGAAAATTACATATGTTAGCGTTTTGTCGTGTGTTGCTATGTTGGTTGGATTCTTTGAGGGGTGCGGCTATTTTGTTTCAATGAGTCAAGATTATGGTGTTAAACCAATAGTTGAGCACTACAAGCGTGTTATTAACCTTCGCCTCGGGCAGGTCATTTGGAAGAGGCATGATGACTTGATTCACAACATGGTGATGGATCCAACGGTGCATCTTGGTCTATTCTCTTTCTTTGCGCAGAATACACCAAAATGTAGATGTGGGAAAAAGAGCCCATGAGAACATGTTTTGCGGTTAAACAAAGAGAACAATTTGTAGGATATGTACTCCTATCAAATATATATGCCGCATCGGCTTGTGAGGGGATGCAGAGAGAGTCGAAAACTAATGAAAGATGAGGGACCTGGAAGACATTGATGTAGATGTTGATAACTTTCCGAGATTATCCCAAGGAATGGAAATGACCGAGAAAAAAATGACATATAAGATGAATTCCGACATTTAGACACCAAAGAATGGAGATAATTCATGTGTTACTGAACTAAATGAATGGGATTAGCAAAGCGGCCTCAAGGTTGCATATGGGAAAGAGTCCCAACACCCTCTTTGCCGTCCCGATTTCGACTACTAAACACATCCAAGTCTGCGTCAAGGTCAGATGTTGGGGCAAATTATTGCAGAGGCAGTACTAAATGCCAAATAACATTTCACAAGACGTCATTCAGGTAATTATTTATGAGATTTGAGCTTGTATTTTTCCGAAATAGCTCATGTCTGTTTGCAGGATCTAATCTGCAGTGGTTGTTCAACCATATCATCTGCACGGAAAGGATGCATTGGCAATGCTACAGAAAGCAATGCTACATAAAGTAATGAAAAATGTAAGTTTATCGAACTGAACATGCTTCCTGTTCTGAGTGGTTATGCAAGTTGCTCTAGCATGGAAGTGTACTTCAATCAGAAATAATTTTTGTGTGATGCCTTGGGGCATCTTTCTCTTTCTTCTCACTAAGTGCCTAACCTTATTAATTACTTCCATTTCATTTAGAAATTCTGCATCACATCTGCTGTAGTATTTTTCAGCAGTTTCACTGCAACTTCTATAGTTCCAAGCATTCCCTTATACACCGTACCAAAACCGCCTTCTCCAATGATAGCCTTTTTGTTGAAATTCTGAGAGCTTAATCTCTTCATACTTGAATTGTATTTGGCATTGTGCATTATCTTAGTGTCCTATTCTCCTATTCCTCTAAATTCTTTTATTTTTACCTCCACTTACCTTATATCATATTCTGGCTATCCTACTTTTCCCCATGTTCTTGCTGGCAACTGGTATGGATTGTTATTTATGTGATAAAAGATCTTTGTATTGTCATCTTTGACAGTTGGGATGCTCTTTATGTACAGTCTTGCAGGCAAAAGCAATTAGCAGAGGGCCAATCTGTTGGTTGCTTGTCATAAGTTCAATGCATGTATTGTATGCAGCTGCTTTACTATATGCCACTTGGGAATTGCGGAATATAAAATTTAAATTTCATGAGTTCAGACTTTTCAAAGGAACAGTTATCTGCACTATTACAACATGTAGTCTTTTAAGCACTAATGGCGATACCCTCTTTCCGTTCAATACTTATATTTCTAGCACCTAGACTGCTTTGAGATTAACATAAATTCATGAAAAACATAAAACCATGAACATTATGTAAAGCTATGCTGCCATATGATTTTGTTTACAATTTTTATGGAAAGGCATGCTATATTTTTGTAAAATATAGCAAAGGTTCTGACAGAATCTAGCTCCTAGTACGTGTTCCTTTTTTGTCAACAATTCAAGTCTGGTTTGAAAAAGAATTATAGTGAGGATGTAATTACTGCCTTCAATCTTTCTTGCAGATGATCAATTGTGTATGTTGGTCTTCAAGACCCTATGGGTCTTCCATAGACGTTAATAAATCTTTCTTTCTTGGCCTTGTAATCATTGTCTTCTGAATGTGCTAGAAACTTGAAGGCTTCCTTTCACTATGCTGGCACTGATAAAGATAGAATTAGTAAGGGATCGGTCCATAATCTTTTTCTTCTACTTTGAAAGAGTGAACCGCCATATGAAGGTTCTACATATTGCTTGCTTAATTACCAAATAACTAAGCATCTACTAATTTTGTATGGAAACAAAAGTGCACAGACTAGTTCTAGACTGATGTTTAGAACATCATAAAGAACAAGATTTAACCAGCCCTAATGACCTATTGAGAGAATGTTTTTAGAGTATTGGAATATAAGAGATGCCCGTTAAATATTTCTTAGTTGCTGAAATGGGCATATAACAAGATTGCGTATTAAACGGGCGCAAATCATCGAAACGAGAGCAAAAGGAATATTCCTTAAAGATTCCCTTTTTTTTTACAAAAGGGGGTAAAACGAGGTTAAAAAAAAAGATGCATGAAATTCTATTTTTACCCCCCCAAAAGTGACTAATTTTTTTGTGCAACGAAAGAATTGACTTTTTTAAAGTGTCATTTTTCTTAGCAAATAGAATGTTCTTAAGTATATTTTACGTGAGAAACCCTAATTTAAGAGGATAAAATATTTAACAAAAAATTGAAGTTAGTCCGTAACTGAAACTATAGTATTCTCAAAATTTGAAGATAGAATCTTCATATTCACATGCAAAATTTACAGTCTTTTTCTAAGACTCAGTTATGTACAAAAGTGTGAGGAGTGATGAGAGAGGGATCTAGGACGTCATCATATTCATTTATGCCATCCTCATCACCTTCACTTCTTTCACTGTCACTAGAGGAAGTGCTTGAGTTATCTTCCTCATCACTATCAACAGATGGTGTAGCATTGCCACCACCTTGTTCATCCTCTTCTTCGTAATTACAAGCTTTTTCAAGCAAATTGATAGTCCTCTGGCGTAGACGATTGTCAGATTTCAATTTAAAATCATAGCACAATATAGTCACGTCTACAACCCACCTTCTTGGATTTTCTTCCTTTTCCTTGGCTTCTCATTTCTAACTCATATCTACCTTCAAAAGCATTTTCTGAGCGAGTTGCAAGCCAATGAATCTTGAGTTTAGTGACTAAGCCTTCCTCCTTGACTGTGTCAAGCACTTTTGCTATCCAGAAAGGTCAACCTTTGTCATCCTCCTCAGTTGGAAGAGCAATTAGCATACCCTTGGTAATTTCTGTGATGTTACCTTGAGGCTCATTCCTGCGTCTTGGTCCGAGGTACATGACTCGATCCTCGTCTTCTTCTACTGCAGGTGCTAATGTAGCATTGCTTGGACCTGCTTGGTGCTGGGGTTGATGGAAGGTGTTAGGCCATCGAAATGGTTCTTGCAACTGTCTTAGAGCTATATTTTTCACAACAATTTTCTGTTCGAGAAAGAAATTACTCCACCACATCCCATCTTCTTCGAAGAAGTACTTAAAGCCTGAGGAAATTCCATTTTCAATGGCTTTTAAGGATGACTCTGGGGTACTTTTCTTCTGCTTGGACTCCTTAGGATTTTTGAGAGGAAGTTGTTCAGCACGTTCTATGAAGGAAGTGTCTGGAATATATTTAAGGAAGCGTAATCCCTCTGGTGGACTCCAGTCCTTAGTTGTGGTATACTTCTTCCCGTGTAAGAAACTCTGGCCATCCTTCAAGTAGAACTTGATGTGATGTTGAAAGGTGAGATCATTCAACTTGTTCACAGCTTGTTCTCTAAATTCGAACGAGAGAGAAAATAAACTCTCTGAAATCAGCAGTCTCTTTAAGAAGATCGATCACTGGAGTGGGAGTGTAAGAATCTTCAATAATTTGAACTAATGTAGGAAGGGAGAAAGCCTTCTTCCTTAAGGCGCACAGAAAATCTGCTGAACATTTGGTCAATCTGATCATGAGTGTGGCCTACAAGTAAGAAACCGAGCTTCACTTTTCTAAAGATCCCTAGCTCCACTAACATAGCACAGTATGCAAAGAGTGTTTGATTCTTGTTCTCCCTTGTAGTA
The DNA here is from genome assembly GCA_021234155.1 of Isoetes taiwanensis. Lineage (NCBI taxonomy): Eukaryota > Viridiplantae > Streptophyta > Lycopodiopsida > Isoetales > Isoetaceae > Isoetes > Isoetes taiwanensis. Next base: position 12,501,231 of record JAJEKV010000001.1, on the reverse strand, counting down.
TTGTCAAGTTGCAGGTAAAGCACTGGTGGTAATTGCTCTTGCTCGCACAGGACCTTGTTAAGAATTGTAATTGTGAGGTTCAGGTCACCATGCAAGTTTGGATATGTCAAAAATACTTTGCACTTTAGACTTCCTTTGAAGACCATAGCTCCTACAAGGTGGACCTTAACAAAACATTCCTCTGGCACATCTTTAGGAATGTTCAAGAAATGTGGTAGAGTAGTTTTTTTTTGGTCCATTCCATCAATAACAACAGACATATATTGCAGTGGACGTTCAAGAGCTTTTTTTCTGTGTTTGGCAAGCTTTTTCTTCTCGCTTTGCTTGTTGTTCACGATGTCTGGCAAGGTTCTGTTGCACAATATCTGTAGAAGAAATAAGGTCAAAGCATTTTTTTTTTAAAACAAGTGAGAGATTGAAGAACATGAGCTTACTTCTTTCGACCTCTGTCTTTGCAGTTTCTCTTTGACTTTTTAATTACGCACACCTTGAGCAAGCGGATATTACGTGTCTCCACGGAATTTTCACTAAACCGAATTCACTTTTCCACATCACGGTGAAGTGTGAGTAAGAGATGTCTTTGAAGCTGAGTGCAAGTCTCTTTTTGTACTCATTAAAAACATCTTTTTGGTGATGTTATCAGTTAAATGATACATGTTCTTTGTTAGACTGACTTCTCACATGTTTCTCTAAAATATTTCTCCATCCATGACACGGTTAAAGAAGGGCATGCATGGTTACAACTCTTCTTGGTCCACAATGATCATCAATTGCTGGATTTTTGTCCGATCTTTTATGTATTCTAGACATTACGGTGGACCCTAAGCGGTGGACAACCATAAAGCATTTCGGCAAACTTCTTGGCCGGTTAATGTAGTGCAAGAAGGTGTTGCGGTCCGGCCTTACATGATAGGCCAAGTAGGCATTACGGTCAGCCAATGTCATTGAACTGTAGTTGTCTCTAATTGCTCGTAATTTAGACATGTTAAATTTGTTGATACAACCCAATGAGCAGCATTTACTTTTTAAAAGTCTTCTCATTTTATGCTCGTCCATAAGGTTTCTTCTTCTTACAGAGGAGCATGCTCTCAAACCATAATCCACCTTGAATTTCTTGGTGGACTGGCTAGAGAACGTGTAATCTCGTTGCACGCCGTTGGTGTCTTCATCTTACTCAAGAGAGTTCTACTCACGGGGGTGACCTCCTACGCCCTTAGTGGTGTGCTTGTAGAGGAGAACAAACCACGCGAAGTTTGTGCAGGATAAAGGCGGAGGTGCAGTGTTGAATGAAGGAGATGGGCCAGCATATGATGTGCCAGCGAAAGTTGTTGTAGCGTCTTCACAGGGACTTCGATCAAACATATCTCTTATAGCAGACTGAAATTCTGCAAACCCATGTGTCACCATGTTTGTGTGAAGAGGAGTAGATGCTGTAGGGCAGCGAAAATTTTAGTGGCCCCGGTGGGCCATTTAGCCACAAATTATAGGTTCAGGCAAAATGCGACGGCCGGCTTGAGTAGGATGTCTTACCTATGGACTACCTGCAGATTCGCCATTTTGTGGCACTTTATTGCCCATTACGACATTAGAATGGCCAATTAGATGTTCGCTAATTGGAGTGGTATCGACTTTGGGGCCAATTCAGTCCCAAGTGAGAACTGGATATGCTTATGGAATGGCCATTTAGGCCTGTTGGCCAAATTCTATAATGCCTTAAGTTCGCCAAATCTTAATTCATTAAGAGCCCCCCCTCATAAATTCGTCACTTATGGGGGGGCCAACATTATTAGAAATTTTTATTCCTAAATATATCTACCAACTAAGAATAATCCCGCTCTTTTGAAAAATCAAATGTCAAAGTACTTTTCAATCCTCTTTACGAAGACTCTGGCATCCGATTTCCAATTCTCCCTACCAGCAATCTGTGCATTATTAAAATACATGGGGTATGAATTCAAATTCATACAACATGTAACTTAAACACACTTATATAGGGTAGCGACTTCTTTATATTTGGGCAACTAGCTCTATATTTAATAATTATCTAGCTAAAATTTGCTATTTGAGCTACACATTATTAGATATTTGGTTCAAAAATTGCCAATTGGGTTGCATCCACATTAGAAAAAATAGGAAAAATGGCCAGTTCAGGCTACACTTTTGGGGGCATATTTTACAAGGAATGGCCAATTCATTTTACTTATACAAAATTATGGGTCACTTAAAAATTTCCCTGCTGCAGGGTCGTCTTCATTTGTAGTGAAATCGTGGTGGGAGAAACGATGGAGAATCTCGCAGTCTTCAGAACGTGCTGTATTCCTGGCATGTGTAAGTGAAGAGGGAGAAACAACAAACGGCGGAGGTAGTCTATTCCGAAAAATTTGCTGAGGTCGAGCCATTGTAGTGTCGGGGGATGGTACAAATGGTGGTGGAAGATTGCTACGTGCAACAGGTGAGGGTTGGAAAGGTGGTGACAGCCGGTTTCCTACTGGACTTGGAGAGGGTTGGAAAGGTGGTGGCAGTCTACTAGTTACTGGACTCGGAGTGTCTTCGAGAAGCAACAAAGACCTTGTCGAGGTAGGTGTTGAAGAAGCATCTCCGTCTTGTGTTCCATCTGAAGTAGAGGTACTTGGGCAAACAAATGGTGGTGGAAGTTTGTTCACGAAGCGGTTAACCATGTCAAACAACTGCAAAAAATAGTGGGCTTGTTACTAACTCATAAGTCGATTGGACTAATGATATCCGAGAATACAAATGCTATTCTGGAATAGTATTTTGTGTGCAGCATTTGCTGTGTGTGTGCAAAAATGCTATTCCAAAATACACTTATCCAGAGTGTTTGGACAAGACGTATTCCGCATCACATAGAAAAACACAACTGACAGTGGCCTACCTTTAAAAAGGAAAATCGAGCGCCTCAGTTGCGTATTCCGCTTTCAGAGATTTAGTCCTTGGCCCGGCGCCTTAGATCAATATACATTTCTTTGTATTAGATTTACATAGCGAAAATAATGGACAGGTAAGCATGTAAAGTATATAGTACGTCTTTCTTTTGATTCCTGATTTGTTTTTGTAGGCCAAAGTGTATTCCGGAATACACTTTGCCCTTCGGCGAAGAGCAAAGTGTATTCTCACTGGCGAAGTGCAAAGTAGTGTATTCCAGAATACACTTTGCACTTCGCCAGTGAGCAAAGTGTATTCCAGAATACACTTTGCTCTTCGCCTGAAGGGCAAAGTGTATTCCGGAATACACTTTGCACTTCGCCAGTGAGCAAAGTGTATAATACACTTTGCTTGTATTTTTGAGAACGCTTGTTTGTTTGCACTTAAATAACACACTTTTTAGCTGCAACAGACCACTTTTTAGGTTAAAAATAATACTTTCGAGTCCAATTAAGGCACAAAAAATTGACTTAGAGTGACAATATTTTAGCTTGTTTTCCTGTCTTTTTCTGGCCTTCAGGGCACAAGTTTAGTAAATGTTATTCTGGAATACAACTTTCGTTCGAATTTCTGTCTTAACAAGGTAGTTTTCAACGTTTCAGTGGCAGGGAAGAAGGAAGCAAGAGGGCATCAAAGAAATCTCACAAGCCTAAGCGTCCACACCCTCTCGAATTAACGGCCCGACCTGGGGCGAGCCGTGGGTGCGGATGGAAAATACTGACACCGACGGCGTTTACATGCGTCACGTAAAAGTCTTTGGTAACAAAAAATCGCCGACTCGGAGTTTGTTAACCTTGGGACAATAAAAGATGTCTCCGAGGTTGCCGGACAAGGAGGTCAGGTGGGGAGGCTTTCCTTCAAGACCTCCCAAGGCTTCATTGTTGTGGACATCGTTTTTTTTTAAATTGTCAGTATGCAACCACCGGCACTGTACAAATTCTTTTCACACTACCTGGGACAAAGCGAAGCTTTGTGTTCATGTATTAGGGGTTTGTTCCAAAGGCCTGGCGAGGACTTTCTGTCGGTGAGTCCAGAGCAACGGATGGAGAAAGGTCACAATCACCAACCGCTAGTTCTTGAGGGGAGGTCATCAGATGGAGGTTCAGAGGAACAAGACGAGGAAGAACCCCTTGTGCGGCCAAAGAAACTTAGCAGGCCAAGGGCAACGATAGCTGCTAAAGAACCAAAGAAGCGAAAAGTAAAGCAGCTTGATGTTGCTGAAATTGCTGAGGAACAACCAAAAACGAAGAAGGGAAAGGGCAAGGCTCCTGGAGTGGCCATTAAAGAAAAGAAGGTGGATAAGACCTCAGAGAGGATGGAACAAATAAATCTTAACAAGTATGTTCAGGGGGTAATATACTTGCCAGTAACTTCCATGAGGTTGCCAGAAGAATGAAAATTCGGTGGCGCCCCTTTGAGTTCAAAAAAATCTATGCGACCATTTAAGAAATTTGAAGGACGAGAATAAGGAGCAACCCCAATGCCCATGTTGCTCCAATTGTTGTTCTTGTTTGAGTAACCGGTGCATGGACCCCAAGGACTCTGACGAGAGAAAATGCGAACACTTACATGCACTATGTCCTTGGGGGAAACCACAGTTTCAAAGCAAGGAGACAGTTGTACAAAGAAAAAAACAACCCAAGATATCTCTCTGTGCTCTGTGCTATTTACTGTGGCCTGACAGACGAAGAAGCCAAAATCGTTGCCAACACGCACAATGCTGACAACGAATATAAGCTGAAAATGAGCTTTGTGGACAAAATCAGGTTCATGCACAGGGAATATATGATATTTAAAGAAAAATATGGAGATGATTTGAAGAAGCCACAATACTCATTGGAACTAAAGGAAAGGCGTGTCTTTGTGGAGTCTTTGCCTCAAATACGACGAGGCTAACAAGCGGCGGGTCTCTAATACCACCACCGACAACTGGTTCCGGCTAGCCTTCGAGATGGCGAGTAAGTTGTTTTTTGTATTACGGACCCCCGCAGCCCTCCCATCGATATCGCTTTCTTCTCTCGGATTTGGGACCTCCAAAACGAAATATTCACCATGTTCGAGCGTGGTGATTTGAAAAGCAAAGGCAAGGTCTCCGAAAAGAAAAAAGGATCCGACGTCCCCAAAAAGGAAATGACAATCACTGTGTGGCGAGAAATGCAGGGCTTCACAGATATGGATATATTAGAAAGGCTACTGCAAAAGGTTGTCGATAAAGAATTTACTCTCGAAGAAATGTCCAAGGAGCTCCACAAGTAAGAATGCCACTTTGGGTTCTTGTTTGGTAGGGACAAGTGTAGTTTGAAAAACACTGGCTTACACGCGACAGACAAAGTGTATTCCAGAATACACTTTGGCTTTCGTGTGTGAGCCAAAGTGTATTCTGGAATACACTTTGGCCCTCATGTGGGAGACAAAGTGTATTCCAGAATACACTTCGGCTCACACACGAAAGCCAAAGTGTATTCCGGAATACACTTTGGCTTTCGTGTGTGAGCCCAAGTGTATTCTGGAATACACATTGGCTTACAGTTTTTTAAGTAGTTTTTTTTTGTTGCTTTTCTTTTTAGTTTTCTTTTTTCTAACGTTTGTGTGGTCTTACAGCCAGAAAAATGTCATCACATGTCAAACCTGCTTAATGGAACAATTAAATGTTGACAGCTGGGAAAGGTGCAAAGAGCTTTATCCTATCGCAACCTCAGACGAAAGGATTGTCCCATTATCGCCAAATTTTTTTGAATTTTGGGTATGTTGATTTGTTTTTTATATTGTTGTTTTTCTTGTTACTGAGACGTTCTTATTTGCAGAGCAAAAAGAAAAACAAAGACCTGCCGGAGGGCTTCATGCACTTGGTCAGGACAGCACGAGAAGAGAGGACGCTGGCGGACAGGCGTGTTCTGGATTCTAAGCCCTCCGATTACGAAAGGTTTACAATGTTCGATCAAAATAACCTATTCTCTATTGTGCACGGTGATTGCACCAAACTAGCCGAATCAATAAAGCCCCAAGATTTTACCTTGGTAATAGCTGACCTTCCATATGGATTCAAGCTCAAAGACAGCCGCTACGACGACCAGCCATTTAAAAACTCTGAGTTTAATGCTTTCGTCGACGGCATAAAGCAGATTACCACGGCAAAACATTGGAGGTTGGTCGTATTTCACTCAAGCATGCAATCCGGCCTTGTGGAAGCTGGTTTTAAGAATCATTTTGGTTCCCCTACGCAAGCTGGTTATGAAAACATGGTTTGGTAAGCACTTATTCTGGAATACATATATTTGCTTTAAGTTCTTTTCCTTTTAGTAACACTTGGGAGCATTGTTAGGAATTTCTATTCCGGAATACGTTTCCTTCAGCTGTACTTAAATCCTCTTTTCTTTTTTTGTTCTTAAGGTACAAAACAAATATAAATTACCATGGCGGAGGCCCTAGAATATTGAGTAAAGTCGAATATCTCCACGTCGCTTATTGGAGTTTTGATGGGAAACGTACAATGGAACACTTCAACACAGCAGCGTGTCAGAACTTTTCGAACGTGTTGGAGTTTCCAGCGGTTTTGCAGAAGCTGCAGGACCCTAGTGCACAAGGAAGAGTGCACAAGGAAGAATAGTGAATCACTATCAGAAGCCGTAGAAGTTGATTAACCATCTTCTGGACATGTTCTCACGTCCAGGAGATTGGGTGCTCGACGCATTTTCTGGCTCTGGTACAACTATTGCTTGTGCACTGAAAAAGGGCCGTAACTGTGTAGCAATTGATATTGATAAGGAGGCCGTCGGTTTCATTAAAATGAGACTTTCTGCTTTACCAACTCTACCAGACGAGAATCAAGAGTTGGGGGCAAAGTCTAATTCTGATTTTGCTAAGATGACATCATCGGAAATACAACCTCCCTTTACAAGCTCCTTAGATGATGAAGCTACTTTTGCAGAGTTGAAAGAAGTAGCTCTTGCTGCCATACCGGAATCAACTACTGACACTGAGAAGCCTAAGTCACCAGAAAACGATGAGAAAAATGAACAAGTAGAGAAAACCGACCAAGCAGAGAGCAGTAAGAAAAATGAAGAAGACTACAATTTAGATCTCTGACGGACCTTTTGCTGTGGTTAATTACTGATATTTATTATTGATTGCCATTACTGATGTAACAAAAAAACAGTAAAGAAATTATTATTGTTATTTTTACTAAATTTGTGTCTTTTTTACATCCACCTACAAATAATTTTGTACTCATGTCTCAATTTTGCTATTTTCACGTGCTTCACTCCAAAAACGAAAGTCGTGTGCAAAAAATACCCCAAAACTAGGCCAAAAAAAAAAACTGATACTCCTGAAACTTTAAACCTCTCTTAAAAAAGCCCACTTTTTTGAATGATGTGTTTTTTCTAAAGGAATCTTTCAAACGGGAGTGCTGCAACACTCCTGTTTAATTTGCAACCTTGTTATATCTCAAAATAGACCTGTAGCAAGGCACTTGATGACTGGAGCTCCTTAACATCGTAAGCATGTTGGGGTTCTAGATGTAGGGATTGGTGTCTTGTTTGTAGCTAACATACTTAGAAGCCCTCTTTCAGTGCATGTTTTTAACACTATTTTAAGATGTACGGTTATGAGTCATTGCTTCACTCTCTGCAAAAATTCTTTTGCAGGTCTTTGGCTTATAATATTGAACTACTAGGCAGATTATTCAATCAAAGGATGAGAAGCATTTGTTGTTCTCAGTTGCCAAAAGGTTTGCTGTAACCATTCTCGAAAGGAACCATTTCTTTCTTTGGTGAAAAATTCACGTTGAATTATCATGAACCAACAGATTGAGTCGATTCTGACAAAGCTATAATTTTGCACCATCTCTAGTACCCCATCTTTTTCTATTACATAACTAACAATCTTATTTTATCTATATATAGTAGAGACCATTTGCATATTGTTTCTTCATAGCAATATTTGTTATGCCTACATGCAAATGTTACTATCTTCTGGTTGTTTTGGATGCGGACATGGCAAATATTTTCCTGCTTATGCAGGTATGGAGGTAAATATAGGACTGCAACTATGGCTGCAACTATGGAAAATGATCAACAACCAACACATACGTGGTCAATCACTTGCACATTTCCGTGTACAGAAAATAAAATTTAACAATGGAAGAGTGATACAACTAGCATGACCTTTGCTATATTGGGGTCAATATCATGCAAAAATTTCACCCTAGTTATATGGAACAATGCATCTGGTTGACACTTGCATATATTTCGTTGTCTTTAATGCTCCATTTTTTTCTTATCACCTACACAATCTCCCTCTCCCTTCACGAGCGTCTTATTTAACAACCACAGTCATGTAGGAACCAAATAAAATACACGAGGTTTTTGTGTGAACGAATATTAAACAAATATAAATAGATTTTGTTCCAAATGTTTAGGTTATGGCTTTGAATTGATTGTCAAAACATGACTTTGAACTATGAATTAAGCCCCGTCACCCTCCGGCCATGGAGGACAAACTTTATTGAAACTCCAAGCCAAAAGCCAGATATACAAATGCACAGGCAGGAATAAAATATCATAGGATAATCATGATCCACTGGGTAGAACCACCAGCCTATGCATAAGACAACACACTCAAATGGAAATCAAATATCAACTGTCGCTTGGCAGGAGCAAGCGAAGAGCAATGGTAGGCCTTAGCAATTCTAGTTTGTGCGTCCTGGAGGACAACTGCAGAAGGAATATCCAAACCCTAAAAGACACATAATCTCCTGCGCTTCCAGATAGACCACAACAACCATCCTGATGCTAAATGAAATGCTTGGCTCTGCAACTTATTCCAAGTATCCGGATAAATAGCCAGGAGGATTTGCTGACTTGTCAATGTCACATGAAAAAGAGAAAGTAGCCAAGACCAAACAGGCTGGAGATGATCACATAAAAAGAAACAATGCTCAATAGTCTCGTCCCTTTGCTTGCACAGTGGGCAGAATGCTGACACTCGAGGATCAATTTTACGACATTACTCTATACTTAGAAACCAGAAAAAAATGTTACTACACTCCCTAACACTATGTTTAGTTCAGAGGCCTTCATTGTTATGGCCAGGGCTATTTCCTAGAGACATGCCAAATTAACTTGAAGCATGTGCATATGATGCTTTTGAAGAGTGGTTCGAATCGTACATAATGTTAAACATGCCAAAGTATCCAGCGTAATTATGGCCACGAACCTGTGCATAATTTGAGTAAAGCGACTAATTTATAACTTGCATGACCGAAGCTCCAGTACTTGAAACTCCCGAAGGCTAAAATCTATTGCTTTTCAAAACTACTCAAATATCTTGGGAAAAACATCTCTTATAAGCACATTCATAGATTACGCACCATGTCAATTCTTATTTTCCCAATATAGAGATGTATACTATCACAATGTCTCAAGATTCAGAAATGAAATTTCTCAAGGACCCCATTGCAAGCAATGTATTCATTGTTCATGATGTTACTTGATAATAAACATTGTATAAGAAGCTTTAGGAGATTGAACATACCTCTGCAGAAGATGTCCCTTCTCTGAGATGAGGGTCTCAAAAGAATTCAATTGGAATTGCACAGAGATCATCAGAAGACCAACTACTATTTCTATCTGTTACACATGTCTCATGCCTTATCAAAATCCATGCCTATGTATCCATGAAACCAAAATTTACCAATAACTCTTTCTCGATTTTTGGACTATTGGGAATGGTAGTCAAAACCTTTGAGACCTTGGAAAATCAATCTAAAAAAAATTCTAAAAAGTTTCCCACTTGTCGAGAAAACCAAATTTAAACAACAGATATGAGCAGATAAGTTTTTTTTTTTTTTTTTTTTTTTTTTTTGTGGGAAAGACATCATATTGACAGATAGAACATGCATAGGATTAAAATCTTAGAGGATAATCATGATCCACTAAGTAGGACCACCAGCCTATGCATAAGATAACACATTCAAATAAATCTCAAAGATCAACTGTCGCTTGGAAGGAGCAAGTGAAGAATAATGGTAGGCCTTAAGGATGGCAACAACGGGAATATCCAAGCTTTTAAAATCTAATATTATGTGCTTGCAGATAGATCACAATGGTACATGATATTCCAACCAAGATTCCAGCACTTCTAGAATGCAAGAATACAAGGTGCTAAGGCACTAAAGATTGTTCGATGTTATTGGCTATGGTATTTTGATTGTTCTTTATAATATTTGAGAAAGAACCGACGAAGATGGATATGGTGGAGTCTTGTTAGGCTTCGTTTATTGTGTGTGTGAAGTTTGATTTATATTAGTTAGTTATGTCTCCTTCAAAGGTGCCATTTACTATTTGAACTAATGGTGGGTCGCCTATATCTAACACTCCGATGATCGCATCGATCCGAGACATCGGATCGCCATTCTAGAATGGGACGAGCATGCATGTCATGCATGCATGCGGGCGGCGCATGCCCGTTTTGGTTGGGAGTTCGCTATTTCAGGCGCGTTTCTGCATCCACGTCTCATCGGCGCTTCCTCTTCTCTCAGCAGTACCTTATTCTCTTTGAACCCACCCTCCCCCCCTTCTTTGTTTATTATATTTTGTACAAATTCTGTTTATCATGTTTTTCCACCCGTTGGGTGATGCTTTTTTTCCACCCGCTGGGTGATGCTATTCTCTGATATGTTTCTCGTTTGTTGTGTTGGTGATGTGCAGGTACAGGTTGGCGAGCGGCATCCGTTTCGACTTCTCCATGCGGGGGTTTTTGGGAGCGATTCTATGCCTTACGTTTGTCTAAGCCCCTTGCCGAAGGCTTATCACTAGGGTTTTTCCTCGAAAACCCGAAAGGGCGGGGTTTTTTAATCCCGGTGATAAGCTTTCGGCAGGTACATCAGCCACTCATCTATTAGCATTGTATTTGTTTTGGGGTCCAAATGATATATAATTGGATTTTCCCTTTATTTTTCGTGGGTAGTTCGCATGTGTGCGGCTACCCACTGTCCACCATTGTAGAAAATCTGCTGAGATGAATGAGAAGCCTATCTATCGGGCGGTTTGTTGGTTTCTTGCGAGTCCCATTCTAGAATGAAGCACTGGTGATAGTGATTGTTCCATGGATCGATTATGCATATAATACATTCTTCAGCTTTTGACACTCATGTTCCTTACTGGCTGCAGGTTAATATCTATATATCTATCTATCTAATATCATTGGATTGGAATGTATCTTAGTTATTTATGTTAGGTTAACCTTGATGGACGATCTATGACTTGCAAAACCCATAATGTAGTAGAAGAATACATCGTTGGGCATTATTAGTGTATATGGCAATTCTTACATGATCAATAAAACCATCGCCATCAGTATGCACAATAGAGGAGGATGCCATTGCTGGATCACAAATATATGCTAAAATCTTAATTGGAAAGACAACAATCTTAACAGAAAACAACAATCTTCGGCGTCCAATCAAGCAAAAATGATGGAACAAAGTCTGCAGTATCACATAGGCATATTGGCTTAAGGGTAATGCTAGATGTTGTAATATGTTTTATTGGAATATTAGGACGTTTGGTCGATAACTATGAATAATGCATCGTGTTCATCAAGGGGGACAAACTAGACTTCTTGAAACTTGGAGATATGTTAGAAAGCTATTGAAATGTTTAGAATGTTGAAACTTAAGAGGCATGATTGCCATGCATAAGTAATCAGGTGCTAAATCATGTACTAAATTCATTGGATTATGACTCATCATTGAGTGGTTCGCCCATGACTAGATTTTTACATCCGAGAGTTTACTATAGGGACCCAACAATGACTCGTCATATTAACACCCCATATTTTAAAGGGATCGCACATGACGAGGACATCTATAACACCAAAAAAAGTGTTGACAAAAATATCATAAGCCTAAACGTTGTGTTTACTTATGAGGGGAAATGGCCATTTTATTTCTGTGGTTTCGGATGGACTTGCAACAAAGGAGCGTCTTCGAAATGAAACCTTTTGCATTGCATGTTTTGCAATTTCAAGCATGCAACGTACAGCCCCCAGCAATAGAGATATTCGTCACAGAAAATCTTTACAAGCAAGCATCTTAAAAAATTATTGATCCATGCTAGAGGAGCCCATTATGTTTGTTGATAAGAACTTCTCTGTCACCTAGTATTTACCCCGACGCCTATTACTTGTGGCACTTGATGACTAGATCCAGGATGAGGCACGTTCATCACCATGCTATTGACTGAATGTAAGAATGGTTATGATATTATATATTATAATACCCGTTAGATTTACTAGAGCTAGTTCTCGAGCTGGAATCCATATTGCAGAATCTTCAACCTCTAATCAACCAACCAACCAACCGATTTTTAATAATGTTGCGTGAGAGTTGTACTGCTAAGTAAAAACTAATTTACCTGTTGATCTTGAACATTAGGCATTACCTTTGTGATCGTGTTTTCATATATGGAAATTAGGAAAATTGGGTAGATAGTGATACCCAGATATATTGGGGAAGGAGACCAACTGGTCTGAATATGAATGAATTGGTAAATGTTGTTGCAGTAATATGGCAACAGTTGAAGCATTTGCAGGTGCGTGATGCTTGTGATTGCATAGAAAAGTTGCGCCTAGAATAAGGGGGCTTCCCTGCAAACAAATGGAAAAAACTGAATAATAATAAAGCAATGAGCCAAACAAATACAAGGCCATCATCCACCTCTTGTACAAGTGTAGGCGCTGGTCCATGAACAAAGCTATATTTGCAGGAAAGTTGGTGCATAATCGCTTTCCATTAGATCTGTACCATAATGTGCAAACAACAGGTTAAGGCAATTCAGAATACTGGATGACACTTATTGTACTTAACATGAATGTTCTTAAATATCCAAGTTTGACAACCATGAACCTGGAGACTGAGATTTCAACTTTTTTATATAACGACTAGCCACTTGGAACTAGCCCAATGCTGGATAAGTTAAAGTCGTAGGTGCAAAGGAATGATGACTGTTTTCCCGCACACCCTGGATAGGTTTTGTAGGTTGGACTGACAAAGAGGAGGAGGATGCAGAGTCCCATTTTCTATTGTGTTGTTGGTTTGTGGCATTGCCTGAATGTAATCCTTGTTCAATATTGGGTTGTCTACACTAATCTTGCTTCATATGAGGATGAAATCAGTTATTCAAATTACAATTCAAGTAATTAATAAACAAGCAGCGTAGTATCTACTTGCATGCTACAAGCATATCAGTAGCTAGAACAAGATGCCTGGCTGCATTGAATTAACCATCATCTTTAACATTGATACTCATAGATCTCTGGATGTATTTCCCATATGTATAATTCTCTCTTCTTCCTTACCCCTAATTGAATTAAATTTTGTATTTTCCATCCAGATCCTGTCAATTTAAACTTGTAAAGTATTCACCTATGTACCTAGAGTCACATTTAACTTTAGCTTTGTTTTTTAGCACACAAATATGAGAGGTCGCCCATAGTGTAGTTGCTAAGTATGAAATATTATTATACGTAGTTTGGAATTGGCAATGAATTCTGTTCGTTCACAAAAACCAAGTTCCAGACGCATGCCCCTGCATATGCATTTTAATTGTAAACTCCTTAAGATATCTAAATTGGGACAAGAATAAAATGAAATGCTTGAGTCCTTTAAAAATAGATGCTCACAGAAAATAGAAGAATTGTGAAATTTGTGAAGGTAATACTCACAAAGCCCACTTTCATTATAGTCGCCATATCATAGAATATTGCACTAAAGATGAAATCCCAATTTAGTCTTAAAGACCTTGTCAAGCAAGATTGACAAACGTTACTTCCATTTATGAGCAAGTAATTTCTGGAAAACAAAATGGTGGAATTTTGTTACCCACTAAAAATCTAACCCTTTGTTTCAAATTCATGTGCAAACTTTTTAACATAACACTAAGCACCTTGCTCTTGACAATGCTTAATTCCATTGGTGAAAGTCTACTGTCTAATAATTTTTTTTAGGGCAAACAGAGTTTTCGATTGTCATGAGGCATCCAAAACCAAAAAGCCAAACATCCCATATTCATATAGAAAAGTACAAAAATACTTTTCACTGCCGGAAAAACAATTAGTAATAATCACCATCAGATCATTAAATAGGCCTTATAAAATGCCGTAAGATACCTAAACCTGCCCTCTGCTAACAAATTGCCCCTTAACTGGGGACAATCCAATAATAGAATAAAATAGATTTAACACGAAGACCAAGAGGTCATGGGACCCTTATAACTAAGTTTGGCAATATATGAGATCCATGGATGACAACATCGAAGAATATTCAGCCCATCGCCATCCGGGGTGCAAGAACCCTCGGATGCTAGAGGTGTCCATAAGGTATATGTAGTGGTCGAGTTGACGCAAACAAAGATCATACTTCAATCTGATAGCCTCAAATGGGAGACAAATCTAAAGTGTATGGCACTCATCTACCATATCTCCCTTGACAATGCTCACAAGTTCTAAATTTTCTTGGCTCATTAGCCCAACTACTAGTCTCAATGCACTTGTGCAAATAACTGCAATGGCTCTAGACTAATATATTAACAAATATGCTTGAGTCAAAGTAGGGATGTATTGCTCCTTCTAAAGACTTGCTTTAATTGTGGACTTTTAACAGGTCCATAGTCCCCCCAAATGCACATGACAATTAGCAAGAGATATCCTTTTGCTACTCAAGTGAGAAATTTAATTCCCATTTAGTAGAATGAATGAATGTAGGATAAGTCATGTTCAAGAAAGATAATAGTTAAATCTCAACAATTGGTCGAGGGATTAAAATGACATATGCCCAAAAATACACAATTCTGACCACTAACTTGAAAATTCAAGTTTCAAAATACCAAACATATAAATACTAGCAAACTCTAAACCATTTAGCAAAGTACACTGCGATTCACCGTAGATTAATGTACCAATCAAAATACTGTATCATCCAAAAAACTTTATACCAATGCCCACCAATACCAGAAAAAAAAAAAAAAAAAAAACATTGATGCTATTGTAAATGAATGAGATTTTGTTGTATAATACATCAGCTACATTGACGATTGGCTAAAAAAAACGGGGATTTGACATATAACACAATGGCTACATTGACCATGGGCAAAAAAAAAAAAAAATCTTGAATATTGCAAAGAAGCCAAAAACCTTAGTACATTTCAATTCTGCAAACGGTATTATTGGTAATGGATGAGATTTCGCCATATAATATAATGGGTACTTGATGGTAATCGATGAGAATTTGCTTTATAGTACAAGAAATTTATCGCGGCGGCCTTGCGAACATTTCTTTTGTCCAGTCCAGTGTAAGGCCACCTTGTGTCCAGTGCAAAGGCCACCTTGTGTTGTATATAAGATATTCCAGTCATGCGTGCAGCTAGAACAAATAAATATTCTGTGTGCGCAGATTCAATAATTTTTTCAATAATTTCTTGAGCCTGTGAGTGTGAATTGCATCAATTCTATCTCCGTCAAGTGTTCAATTCTTTCGATACCATGACTAACATTAAACCTGTTGTTGTCATAAATGTTTCTGTGAGAGACTCCTTATTAACAGTCAGGGAAAACCTACAGGCTTCTCTTAAGCCATTGAAATTGCTTGTTTAAAGCCCTTTATGTGACGACGAGCCTGCCGAGCAAAGCAAACTATGCAAAAAGCAAAAGATTTCAGGAAAGGCTTCGGGCAAAAAATGCCGCAGGGAAAGCTGCAGCTGCAGCCGCTACAACTTCTTCCACATCTGTTCCTGAAATGACAATGATGAGAGACCATTGCGGGATGATTTATCAGGAATGGAAAGAAACTTTGTTGCCATGAGCTTCGCGCTGTTTGATTACTACTCTTTTTGCTACTGACATCTGGTTTGGCCGGAACCCAGAGAAACTACGGCAGGGAATTTTTGACCCGAACCCAGCGAAACTTCCGACGCTGAGAAGGGAGGGGCCATCGTTTCCGGCAGAGGTTCCATAGCTCCAAATGCAACAGCGGCGATAAGGTTACCGCTGCCCAGCAAACTTTGTACAGAGCGATTCAGGCACCATACCCTGCGCTACTCCGGCGGCCCTGCGAATCCCTTGTAATAAACCCTTGCTCGCAGTTTTTTGCCGAGAATTTTTCCCTTCCTCGCATTGGCCCTTCCATTTCTTGGGCACCTCCCCCATCCCTGATGCTCTGGCTCTCCCGCCCATCACTTTGGGGCTGCCGGTTTGGGGCTGCTCCAGGCCCAGCCGCATTTTTAAGTGCAGGGCTTCCACAAATCCGTCGGAAAATTTTACCGGCGGTTGTACCCAGGAAAAAGACTGGGTACGTGTCACAAAAATATCAAAGGCATAAAAGAATCGAATCTAAGTAATGAGTACATTGATGGTAATGGACGAGAGATTGATAGTAAGGGATGAGATTTTTGCCATATAATATAATGGGTACATTGACCATTGGGACGAAAAGAAAGCATCTTCTAATAGCCAAACCTGGATTACACCATTGGATGAGAAAAACCTGGATTATACCATTGGGTGAGACATACTTGAGGGGTCCATGCTAAAGTTGGAAGAACCCTTGGGTGAGTGAGACAAACCTGGATTATACCATTGGGTGAGACATACTTGAGCGGTCCATGTAAAAAACAAAGATACAAGAACAACCAATGGCAATTCATTAACCCAAGCTTTCCTATCACCTCAAGCTCATCTCAAAATAATTCCTAGAATTTTAGCAGTGGCAGGAATTGACTCGAGATCGGCTTTGATACACCTTAATTATCGTGTGCCGACTGGGCAAAAACATCTAAACATTGAGGTCTGATCCTTTATATGTGATAATTAGGTGCCAACTCCCCAAGATCTACTCAATGGTCCCCATGGCTCCCAAACTATATCAAGTCCCATGGCCCCCAAACCATATCACCTACCTTCAATCTATCCCATATAAATGCATGTCGATGACGTTGATACACTGTCCCCCCTCCCAAGGCGGGCAGACAGGATATCCAAACTTCTCTTAGAGAGTGCGTATAGGCAACACACATATGCAAACCAGATGATATGGGCAAGATTGACAGGTATACACTTAAAAGATAGCACGGGCAAAGATACGTGCAACCAGCATGGCCTGTTAGGCACACAACAAGTACTCCAACCTAGTAGCAAGCCACACCCATCCATCATCACTGGCACCAACAGACCAGACACCTAACGAGCATTAGAAACACATTCAAGCGATATCGGAGGGCAACATAGCTAGGATCATAGGGCAAAGGCTGCCATTTTGCAGCTCACGAGCAGCTGCAACAATGCGCTTACAAATTGGCTAGACAAAATAGGGCTCCAGCAAGAGCTCAAGCCTCATTTACTGAGGGTGAGGTCTGCTCAGCAAACTGCACTGGCTGGTTCCCATGACCAAAGCCCACCAGCTCGGACATATAAATGCTACACCTCCCGACAACCACCATGGGTACAATGCAAGCAACAAGCAGCTTGCAACAAAACAACATATAATAGGGCGAAGAACATTGCCTCACAGCTCAAGGAGCAATAAGAGCTACGTCGCAGGAGATACAACATGTTGGTTCGTGGCCTCCTTGAAGCAACAGAGGATACCCTCATTGATCGGCCCCATTGGTCCTGGCACACATGAGGATCCATGGTTAGGTACATACTGACGCATTCAAACTGCCTATGCATTGTTGAATTCACAGTTGCCGATGCACTCATAAGAGATGCCATACTATGCAAAGGTGTGAAGCTGAAGTGCACCTCATTGTATATTGATCACGGCCTTACCCGACAGCAGTAAGAACATCATCGATGGGAGCTAGCTTATATGAGAGCTATCAAACGCACTAGAGGCACAACATCCATGGTCCAAGGCAAAGTATGCGTGTTTAGGCCACTCAGTGTTGAGGTCAAAGATGTGATGAATAGGGCTGCTAAAACCCCCTCAAGATGCTGCTGTCAGTGCTGTCAAAGATGCTGCTATCTCTGACACTATTACTGCCACTGTTGCTGGGGGCGCAACTACCGTTTTTGCTGCTCCCCATACTCCTTCACCGCACCCTGATGTTGTCCCTCTTGTTGTGGCTGAGTCTAAGGAGACCCCCACCTGTCACCCCCAAATAGAAATTGTGCTTGTTATGGTCTCCTGAAATTGTAGGGGTTTTTCTTAGCAAAAGGAGATCATCTTAACTTCAAGATTTCATCTTCCTTATGGAGACCTGGAAACATGTTGGGCACAGGCTACCAGACCTGTCAGGCTATCTTAACTACTCATTGTTCAATGGGTGCACAGGCAAATGGGAACATGGTGTGGGGGGCATGCTATTAATGATCTATATGATGACATACAAATGTACAGACAGCTGGGTCAGCTTATATTTGTTAGGAGACTTCAATGCGTGCACAGGAATAGAACAGCTCATGAAGCTTGACCCTTTAACAGATGATGTTCTATAACTCTGCCCTGCAGAGAGCATTTGGCCACAGACATCAACTAGCAGAGCTCATCAAGTCACGTGACATGGCACATAGTTGCTTCAGATGTGCAGCATCTTTGACTTCGTCATTTATAATGGTTTGGCACAATTACCACTATCTGTCGGTTACACCTGCAGGTAGCAAAACCAGAGAGGTAGCTCTAGTGCCGTATATTATACACTAGTAGCTGAGTGAAATCCACACCTAATCACCCACCTTCAAGTTGGCACATACAGTAGATGAAAAGGAGGACTTGAATTACTAGCCGCTTTTATTCTAAGTAGATTGGCAAGTTGTTCGAACCACATGCCCTCCCACCCCTCACTTTTCCCACTTGCGTCTGGATTACAACCACGTGGAAACTTATGCCCATATGTTCGCCGCTGACCTAGAGAGAATTTTGCAGCTTCCCACACTATAGCAACAGACTGACCAGTTGGTCAAAGTGCTTGTGACTACTGGCGAGTAATGCTTTGGCATAAGCTGCCCACTGAGACCTCAAGGACAACTATCTTCCTCCATAACCAGTGATCTGATGCTGAATGTAGGGAGCTCAAATGCTGGCTTCGACCCCTCTGTGTCCGTACCATTTTTTTTCGAAGGGCAAGAAAGTCAGACACATTAGGGGGCGCAGACACATTGGGGGGCACCAGAGGGAAATATTTTCTCTCCTAGACCGGCATCTCCAGACATTCTGGAAAAAAGTGATGCCCAAATCCCTATAGCCCACAGAAAATATCAGCCCTGACCAATGGGCACCATTCTTATGGTCCTCTTGGGGCCCGAGTAGAGGTACCCCAACAGATGGACCCGACATTGGAAATTATAGAGGCAGATGTCTCTCAAGGCTTGCAGCATCTCGACAATGGGAAGGCGGTCGACCGACTTGAACAAAATGTAAGCAGAGCTGCTAAAATGGCAGGGCCACCGATAGTGCTCATCCTGACTGCAATATTCAACAGAGCATTAGAGAAAGATTTTTTCTAATAGTGGATTAGTAGCAAGTCTCCATCTACGAGGCATGGGACCTAGACCACCCTGTCAATTATAGAACAATCATGGTTAGTTCGCTCTTTGTAAAATTGATGGCTATTCTTGAGTAACAATCGACAACAGAAGTGCGAGCCCTCACATAGACAAGATTTAGGCCCGACACTCGACCATTGATCACATTTTCACACTAGGCACCTTGGTTTTGAATAGCAGGAACTCTCGACAGAACTTCTACTGCTGCTTCGTCAACTTTGCAAAGGCTTTTGACACTGTGCCTCGAAAATATTATGGGAAAGATTAAGACAATTGGGAGCCCCTATGGACTTGCAAATACAGTGTACAGGCTGCTTGAGACATGCTCATACCGACTAACGCCGGTAGGATATTAGTATTGACGTCCACCAAGGATGTCCGCTGTGTCCAACATTCTTTAGCCTCTACATTGGTCAATTGGAAGGGTGGCTTACTGAACAAGGAGGTGACGGCGCTATGCCTATGCACCAAATTATTAAGCAGCTCATATATGCTGATGATGTCGACTTCCTAGTCTGCACTGCAAAAGACATGCAACAGCACTTGCATGGTCTAGATACTTTTTGCCAAGCCATTAGAATGCCAGTGAATTTGGCCAAGACTAAGGTACTGCTCGTCTCATCTTTATGACAATCGAGGCTTCCCTCTTTCACTTATCAGGGGCAAAATGTGGAGGTAGCATTCACTTACGAGTACCTGGGCGTAGAGTTTCCCGCTACAATATACAGGGATACTTCCATTCGATTACAGGTAACAATGGGTTGGAAGGCATTGTATGTGATGCAGAACAACAGCTATAAGGTAGAGCTATATGTTTGGGCCCATCTGTCACACTTATTCAAGTTTTGGTGGAACCCCTTCTTTTGGAAGAGATCAAAGTCTGGGGTCCGATCATATCCCTAGCCACCTGAAATGAACTGCAAGTATAGAAAGCCTTTCTAGCTCAGGCACTTGGGGTAAAATCCACAGTACCCTACTAGATTCTTCTACATGAGACCGTTTTCTTACTTTTATAGTGGGCCGCACTCGACAACCACATTATCTACTTTCAAAAGGTAGTTGGTATGGGCAATAACCATCTCCTAAACCTGACTTATTCCGTGGCCGTGGGTCCGCAATGCCTCAAGACCTGCTGGAAGGAGAGGCAAGCTCAATGGTTCTCCCGATGGAATGTGCATGAGCGCATGTGCATATAGGTGGAAATGGAAAAGAATCGCCGTCACTTACAACAATACCTTGATACTTGCTTCCTTCGCAAGCTTTGGGATACTGGTGCCCTTTAAAACATGTTAAGACATCATACTACCAACTCCAGATCAACCTCATGCTTACATGGTATCCTTAACCCTACCTCTGTACGCATTTGCGACTATAGATTCAATCTGCACAAGTGGACATCGCCTCCAAATTGAGACAGACAGGTGGGCTCGAGAGATACGTGAGGATATATTCTTTCAGTGTTGCCAACATGGCGTCATTGAAGACGAATGTCACTCTTGGCAGCAATGTCTAGCATTCAGTCACATACAAGCCCACTACGCTAAGTTGATCCTGCCTGACCAATTGCTCCATGCGCTGCTGGACATGACTTCAGTGGGTTTGCTAGGATCTTTTCTCCAAAACATCATGGATGCACGCGATTAGTTATGTCCTCAAACACTGCATTGAGATTAAAATTTATCATAATTTATTATGTACAATCTCTCAATATCCAGAGTTTTTTTTTTTTTTTTTTTTTTTTTTTTTTTTTTTTTTTTTAATTCTAGCAGTGATATATTTGATGTATTCCTTGTTTGGGTCCTATAGGCCAATTAGTCTTTGCGAATTATAAAAACCAACCCACATGTGATTCATTGTCCTTTAATACAAAATGCAATGGCATGATATAGTGTTGGTGCCATCACCTCATGGACACTACTAATATTGAATCACAATACTTTTTTTTTTTTTTTTTTTTTTTTTTTAAGAACAACAAACTTTATTGAAACACCAAGCCAAAAGCCAGGTATAAATGCAGAGGCGGGAATAAAATTTCAGAGGATAATCATGATCCACTGAATAGAACCACCAGCCTATGCATAAGACAACACACTCAAATAGAACTCAAATGTCAACTGTCGCTTGGCAGGAGCAAGCGAAGAACAATGGTAGGCCTTAGCGATTCTAGCTTGTGCGTCCTGGAGGACTACTGCAGGGGGAATATCCAAACCCTGAAAGATACATAATCTTCTGCGCTTCCAGATGGACCATAGCAACCATCCTGATGCCAAATGAAATGCTTGACTCCGCAGCTTATTCCAAGTATCCGGATAAATAGCCAGAAGCACTTGCTGACTTGTCAATGTCACATGAAAAAGAGAGAGCAGCCAAGACCAAACAGGCTGGAGATGATCACATAAAAAGAAACAATGCTCAATGGTCTCATCCCTTTGCTTGCACAGTGGGCAGAGTGCTGACACTTGAGAAGGACAAGCACATTCACCCGAGGGCATTTGTGAAGAATCTGCCACCAAAGCACAGCCACCTTAGGATGGAGTAGTTTATCCCAAGCCCAAGTCCACATATGTCTCCAACTAGAAGGTGAGAGCTAAAGGGACCACTTAGTGGATGTGAATCACAATACCATGATGATAACAGTGCCGCCATCATCTTGGCAGTACCTTTGTAACAACACACAATGCATGGAGCAAGCCATGTATGCCTGCCCGCTAAAACCTATGGTAGCAAAAAAAAAAAAAAAAAAAAAAAAAACAAGGAACTTTTGCTAGGAGAGCTCTATAAAGTGAGTATTTGATCTAGATATTACGTTCATGTTATAGGGAGAGTTTTGAGTTTATTCTAAATGATTCTACTCTGCATATGCTGAAGAGCTTTAATCATGGCAGTAAGCTTTTGTTTACCCTTCCTCACGACTAACGTGTATACGTTATTGTGATTGCATTTCTGCCATACGCTTGACCCACATCTTTAGCAACAAGGAGGAAAAGATTACTGTTTCTGAATCTGAAGCATGTTCAAGCGAGGGACCACATAACATGAACATGAACATGGGGAAGAGAAATAGGGGGCGGAACACATGGGCACATGGATTGTAGATTAAAATATGAGAAAGAAAGGATGGCATGGCAAGTGAGAAAGACGTGAGGCTAGGTCATAAGGGAAGACCAAAAGCATTTCTCACAATCCCATGTCTCAAGCAAGGGCCCAACTTAGGCCTACCATGTTCAAAAAACAAAAAAATACACGGGAAACATGCATGCAAGGGGGGCCAATACTTGGGGACCCATTTGGGCCTTTTGGAATGGGCCTTTTGGACCATTTTGGCCTATGGGCGCCGCGCCTAACCTAAGGAACATCCTGGCTATGGCGGCCCCTCCGCCGACGTAGACCTAATAACGGTCGTTCGTTGCATACGCCAAAGCTCTCTACTAGTTGCTCTTCCATGTGCAGACATTATTCCCTTTTTTAATTCCTTGTCGGCGTGCTTCTAGTGATGGCTATGGCTTCTGAATCTGGTTTGCCTTCATTTTTACCTCCTTTAATTACTGCGCCCCTGTTAGTTTGTCAAACCTTGAATTATTAGTACTGTACTTGAAGTTAGTGAAGAATTGTTATTTTTGATCTGGCGGTGCTTGAGTTGAGATTCAGGTATGTAGATTCATTTTATTCTGACGTCTGATTCGTAAAATCCAGTTAGTAGGTTTTGTGCTAGACGGTAAAGTGTATGCAGCTTTGAGTTTTTTATTCTAGGAGTTGAGTTATTGGAAGGAATCAGACTTTTGCTCAGCGATTTCTATCAGGCACATGGAAACATGTTATTTTAACCAGTTGGGACCCTGTACTGCTTTTTCTAAACAGGACTTTTAACACCAACAACATCTTTTCCATCTTTTCCTTGACCCTTATTTACTTTTTTTAGTCGTTTCAGGATTTATAAGTTCAGACATCTCTCTATCCACTCAACTGCCAAACCGAACATGGAAAGCGGCTACACGAAACAAGTCTTCAGTCTTCACTCGTCAATGTACCTATAATTGGACAAAATCTTGACCAGTAAAACTATATTGTTTATTTTATCAGTTGCAATAAATTTATGGTACATTGATATAGATATGACAACACATCCACACCAGCAGTGTTCGCTTAACAGTGTAGTATTTGTCTTAGGTCGCTGCTGATCGAGGTTGCTATTGTAACAAACACCCAAAATTGATGCTTTAGCCACTGAGTTTTCATCTCAAACGAATGACCTCAAATGATGCTTGTTTAGCTGCATCTATAGTAAAGTTGTAAATTTTTCTTAGATTTTTCTTCCTGTCAATTTGGAAGAGTGTTTTAAGTCTTAGCAAGAAAGACCTGCTTTGCAGAAGATGGTTCCGGCTTTGGCAGTAACATATTGAACATATGCAGCAGGTTTGACATAGAGGCTGGGGCTGGACGCCTTGCTATAGACAGCGCCAGACTCTGAACCAGATGGAATAAAGTAAGCTCCGTTTAAGAACAAGTTCCCTTCTGATCTCCAATTCCAGCTTTTCCATATTCCTTCATTTGTATATTCTCGTTTTGTGACCTGCCCGTAGAAAAATCCCAAGTAAGAAAAGGGACAGAAAGAAACCTCTTGTACAATCAACAACTAAAGTCAGAGTATTTACTTCTTTTGAATTTATGTTTGCAGGTGCCAAGAATCGGTTTCCCTCCACATTAAGGGTAGGATTTGAACTTCCTCCTATAGCATACATCTCCCAATGAGTATAGTCATTGTTCACCACGTGGAAATAGCCATATCTGCACCTTGGCATGCGCTCAACTAGGCCTTCTCCAAAATGGTTGTATGCAATTGTGACCTGCATGATCTTGTCTTCTGGATATTCATCACTATGGCCCAGTAACATCACCTGCAGAGCATAGAAAATGTAAGAAAACAGAGCATAAGATATAAGTAATTTGGCTTCTTATAAATTACTGAGGAATGTGGGAAGAATTTAAACCTTATCATGGTTGCTGAAGTGATTGTTGGAGATTGTGATGGCAGTTGATTGCATGATGGCATCAATCAATCCATCTGTGCATTTGGAAAGAGTGCAATGATCAATCCAAACATTAGTTGCCCCAAACAAGGAAATTCCATCACCATCTGATATAGTTCTCCAGCCAAAGTGGGAAGGAGAACTTCTGACCATTGCATTGCCACCGGGTTTGCAGTCATGGACACTGATACCATGGATGATGATATGAGAAACATATTGGACTGTGATGCAGGGTCCATTTGAAATATGGATATTGGCTCCCCTGCCATCAATGGTCTTGTAGCTGTTCATGATCAGCTCCTGTGTCAGCTGAATGTTCATGTCCCTCTCAAAGATTATCCATAGTGGCTCCGATTGAATCACTCCATAACGAAGTGTTCCGGGTTTTGGATTGACCGCATCATGATCAGTGGGATCTGTGACAACATAAATCTCGCCATTCTTTCCTCCAATGGCATCTCTTCCAAACCCAATTGCACAGTCAGCTAAACGTTTCCGATTGTTGTGCCAATCTGGATCACAGCGCCAGCAATCATCAATCGAGTTCCCTGTTGTCTCACAACCCCCAAGTTCCCTCCTTGAAGAATTGAACGAGCTGTAAATTTTTACATAAGTTAGAAAATCCAAACTCACAAATCGGATTCTAATGCATTAATATTCACCTGGAAGAGAAAAGTGTGCTTTCTTTATTCTCAGATACAGATTCAATGGACTTTGTTTCTTCAGGCTTCAACAGAGGTCTGGAAGCAGGGGCTCCCAATATGAAGGCTAGGAGCAATACAACATGAAGCAGAGCATATGCAGACATATTTAAAGAACGGAGAACAGATCTGTCAATGCTGGTACAGCGGTTACAAGAGACCTCTCAGGAAGATTTCTATTAACAGGCAACTCTCAGATCCCAACAAGAGATTTGATACTAGAATCCAAGCACTGCCAATAGGGCAGCAAGGGAACAATGCAGGTATCCAAATGGTTAGGTTGGAAGCCCCAACTACCAGCAAGGGCCACAGAGAGGTGAAACAAACCGCTCCCTTGTCAGGCTACTAGCATTCCAAATGGCAGACAAAAGATCTTTCTAGATTAGAAAGGAATGCAAGCAGATAGCTTCCAGATCTAATCCAGAAGCAGCAGAAAGATGCAGGAAGCAGCTGTGCTTGATCAACAAAAGATAGTGTTTATATAGGGCCAAAATCTGCACTCCCCTTTGTTTATTTTTTTTCTTAATTTTTACATAGTTGCAATAAGCATGTAGAACGAGCATGCAAGGTGGATGAGTAAGAAATGAGGTCATTTCTTTGGGCCCTGAACAATGAAGGTGCAGCCGGAACATGTGCATGGGCCCAAGGACATTTCACTAGGTTTGAAACACACGGTATTTTTTTAAAGCCCTGGGTCATAGTCTCTGGAGTCGTTGCTTAGAATTCTGATTATCTCCAACCTCTGATATGGTGATAGTATGTCACAGTTCACTTGATAGTAAAAGAAGTGAAATACTTCTGGCGTGTAGAGGAGGAAGTTTTGTGAGTGCATGTGCATGTGGATACGGGACGATGGTGTGTTTGTCCCAAGGTCCCACTTCAACAGAAACCCCTATATTTGGGCAAAGCCATGTTCAACTTCGACACGTCCCATATTGGCCCATTATTGCACTTGCACCTCATGCATGTTACAGCATGTGCTCTCCAATGGATCAAAATGAAGGCCTTGACCATTGGTTTGTTGAATTGCCCAATACATTTCAATGCTTCAATTCATTTCTTTAAGTCTATGGTGCACTGTCGCCATATGCCTCTAGAGGGATGACGTCGATGATACGTCATAGCTTGCCATTTGATCTTCACCTTCTAGTTAGAAAATGAGAGATTGCCATTTGATCTTCACCTTCTAGTTAGAAAATGAGGTTTGTTGCTCGCACTACTAGATAAGCTTATTGGTTGCATAGTCAACTCAAAAAAGCAATTGTACATCAATGTAGACTTGGTAGTTTCCCACAATAATTTGACAATGAACTAGTTGTTTTGATAATGAGCCTAGGGGTTATAACTATGATTTCAAATTCATGTTGTGGCAGCACTCGTGGATGTGCTTTCAACCGTTCTTATGTGATAAATAAAGTTCAATTGCTCTTATGTGATAAATGATGTTCAGATTAAGTAACTTCTTATCCATACATATCAGAGCCAACCAGGACTTGTAGCTAGTGGTCAATCTTATAGTTGCAAGGGAAATGAAGTGGATGACTTATGAGGCGATATTACCACAAACTATCAATTCAGTTGTTTGTTGGATAGCAGAAATGCCCACTAGCTTTTATATATGGTAAGTCCTAATTAATTTATCGAAAAGGTGGAAAAGGGGCTCCTATGCTATAAAAAAGCATGACTGTGCATGTCTTGACTACCAGACAACAAGCCATTAGTGAAATACCACTTTGGAGAAGCTAGCATTGGACCCAAACTATAGCAGGGCAGGTGTTTCAAACCTCTTAAGAGATCGACAAAAAGCACCTCTTATTAAACTACATTATATAGGGCATCTTCTTTATTTCCATAGTCCAATCAAAAAAGAACAAATACTTCTCGATCTACTAACTCATGCAAGATAAAATGTCCATCTCCAATGGATGACAATTACAAGAAAATGCCCATAATAACCACTTGGTTGAAACTAGTTTAAAATTTCATCAATATTAGAACGTGTAAATTTTTTGTCCATTAATTGTGACATGTTAACTAAATATACAATCAATCCAATTTCAATCAAAGTACCCATAGTTAACTATTTCATGCCTTATAAATTGAATTGAATTAAACGTATTTTTATCGTCCATGAAGACCAACTGGCCTATGGGATCCAAAAAAACAAAATAAAACGCGTATTTTTATCAAGATTAAAAAACTCCTGCCCCGAAGGGTTTCTGGGAGAAAAACCTTAGCAATAATAGGCATGCTGACAAACTATACAAAGTTGTGCAATGATATAGTAAGGTACGATTCAACGTTGTACCAGAAGACATAGCTGAAAGCGTGTATCCATGATCTCTTGAAGATTCGATCTCAGTGAGCCCACAAATGCCGTGTCTAGCAGCACATGTAGTGGCTGATTAAGCAGGACTAACTGAACATAGCATGTCGGATATGGTCATATGTTGGACATATGGCATTCATCCTCAATGG
Source organism: Isoetes taiwanensis (assembly GCA_021234155.1). Classification (NCBI taxonomy): domain Eukaryota; kingdom Viridiplantae; phylum Streptophyta; class Lycopodiopsida; order Isoetales; family Isoetaceae; genus Isoetes; species Isoetes taiwanensis. Next base: position 12,473,543 of record JAJEKV010000001.1, on the reverse strand, counting down.
CTCCCTGCTGATAACAACAAATCCTGTCCTCGTGTGCCTCTCGAGTCCATCTGCCTGTCTCAATGCAGAGCGATTTGTCCCTGTTCAAATGGAGGCTATTAGTTTGCGCTTCTTCATGGACAAATGTGTACGCAGGTAGTGTTGCGGACCTTGTGTCAGCATGGGATTGATCTACTGCTTGTAATGTGTCATTTTAACTTGTTCTAGGACGCCTGCATCTAAAAGTTTGCTAATGAAGCAAGCATCAAGCTACTGCCGCAAATGGTGGTGGTCCTCTTCAGTTTGGACCTGTATGCACCTCTGCTCCTGCACGTCCCACTAGACTCGTTTCTCCTTCCAACAGGCTTTGAGGCATTGTGGCCCCAGTGCCACGACATAAGCAAGGTTGAGGAGACGGGTATCGCCCATACCCACCGTTTTGGAAAGTAGGTTGCAGTTCAATGCGGCCTATTGGAGGGGCAAGAAACCTATTTCCTGCAGCAGGATCTAATAAGGAACTGTAGATCTAATAAGGAAGTGTGCGAGATGAGAAGGCTTTCTGCACCTGCTCCAGGTCATTCTAGGTGGCAAGAGATATTATTGGACCACAAACCTCTATCATGTATAAGAGAATAGACTTTATCAATGCTCTGAACAAGTGTGACTGATAAGGTCAGGCATACAACTCTGCTTTATGACTGTTGTTCTACATAGCATACAGTGCTTTCTAGCCTGATGTGATGCGTCGTCAGATGGAAGTGTTCCAATATGTGGTCGAATGGAACTACACTCCCAGATACTTGTAGGTGAGAGTTACCTCCACATTTTGCCCCCGGTACATGAAAGAAGGAGCACTTGGTTGGTGCAATGATGAGACAAGTAGCACCTTAGTCGTGGCCAAGTTGACGCGCATGTCAGTCAACTGACAAAATGTGTCTAGGGCATCCAAATTTGAGTCAGATGGAGTGTAGGCTAAGAGGTCCACATTATCAGCATATATGGACTGCCTAACTATATGGTATAGGAGCTAGATTCCCACTCCCACATGCAGTGAGCCAATCTTTCAACTGATGCATATACAAGCGTTGGAGAGAGTAGACATCCATGGCGGACTTCAATGCTGCTAACAACAGGATGTCTTGATGGTGTCAACGGCCTGAGCATGCCTCATACAACATGTATATCACATTTTGCAAATCCATAGGGGCCTCCAACTGCCTCGATCTTTTCCATAACTTATCCCGAGGCACAGTGTCAAATGCTTTTGCAAAATCAACAAAGCACCCGTACAATCTTGCTGGTGATTGCTGCTATATTCGACCAAGATCAGCAGAGTAAATATACAATCAATGGTGCAGTGTCAGGGCCAGAATCTTGCCTTCTTGAGAGCCCGCACCTCTGCTTTGTCTGCCCATATCGTCAGCTGTTGCTCGAGAATGCTGGCCAACAGTTTGACAAAGAGTGAACGGACCATAATGATGCGGTAATTGGCCGAACAGTTAGGATCATCAGCCTTGTATATGGGATCAACCCCGCTAGCAGTCCACTTTGTGGGAAAGCCTTCTTGTAATGCCCTGTTGAACAATGCCGTTAGAATGGACACCATTCGAGGATCTGTCCATTTGAGCAGCTCTGCCTGCATGCTGTCCAAACCTGCTGCCTTACCATTGGCGAAACAGGGTGAAAGCATGTTGTAGTGGAACAAAAACGTGCATTTTAGCACCACATTTTTGGGTGCTAAGTGTGGTGGGAACTACCGAATTTGTAGTGGGAGAGGCAGTTATTTTTTCAAATATATACACATGATTACTTATTCAAAATTTTGTCTTTTCTGAATTACACGATCATTTTCCCTCAAAAACTCTGATCATGCTCCCTTAATCCGGCAAGACCATTTCTGATTCTGAATTTTCATTTTCCCTCAAAAACTCTAATCACGCTCCCTTAATCTGGCAAGACCATTTCTGATTTCTGGCAAGAAGATCGATCACGAAATGGCTCTGATCATACCGGACTTGAATGCCACGGGATACACCTACAAAGAAATGTACAGGCAAGAAAAGCATTACGCCACATGTGACGTTTCAAGTATTTATACGGTATATGTATAAATACATTGACACGTCACCCAGTATAGATACGCCACCCTGGGGTATGATAACCTAGGGGGTTGACTAAAAAGAGATTTAACTAGCTATGTTAATTAAATCATTAAGGATAATAACCTATGATTAAGGGAGTTAGTAATAATTAAGCCAATTATGGTTTGGGAAGGCGCCACCTGGCCAAACCCGATTGGCCAGCATGGGGATTACTAATTGGATCCAATAAGGTGGATCACCACCCCCATATCAACCAAAATCGAACCAGTTGAGCGCCCAAGGAGCAGTTGAGCGCCCAAGGACTGTTGCTGACCTCACCAAATTCACTGAACAATCACTAGTTGTTGCTGTCACCCTAGTTACAGCACTATAGAAGCACCTCACGATAATGGTTCCAGCCGAAACACGGGTTAGTAGTAGTCTAGCTTGTGAATTGTAGGATAGTACTTCAGTACTCTCTTTTCTGATTGCCTTTGTTGAGATTAACCCTTCTCTGGTAAGTAGGATTACATTTCAATTATGATTGGTGCTCTGTGAAGTATTTCGGTAGCTTCCATTAAACAGGGGTTTAAAGGGGGGCGGTAGAGACCTCTGAACTTATATAGGGCAATATGCTCCTAGATAGAGCCATGTAATATTCCCAATAGTTGCGGCCTGTGTGCAAGAGACCACCGGGTCGTAGACGCTATGGTCTGGCTTAGCACCAGAAAAGGGACACAGTGGTGAAGTGGGGGTGGGGTCTTGCACGAACATAAAAGGCTCCTGAGACTCCTACAGTGGGCTAGGCCTGATAGCCGGTCACGTAGAGGGCCGGGTATGGGTCTGACACTCCCTGGGTGTAGAGATGTGATCCGTATGGAGCATCTTGCACTTTGAGTAGACTTAGGGTGAGTAAGTTGGGTACGGATGCAGGGGTCACTGATGCGGCACGTATTCTCTAGCTCACCCATGGAACCACTGTGATCCTGGAAGGGGACGCTTCCCTGACCTGCCTCATCGGACGGGGGTGTCATGAACCCTGGAGTAGACTCGAAAGGGTGATACCTTGAGTCTGCGTCTCCGGAAGGCTATAGCGAAGCCATAGCGTGAATCGACCCATCTGCAAAGTGTGCACAGGAGGGGCGGATGGAGTGGACAACCCTAGCCGATGTTCTATGCCAGCCAACGCCATGCCAAGACTCGGTCTGCTGATCTCTTGAGACCTAGCCATCAGTCGATCCTCACTGGAGTCTGAGCCGGGGTGGAACCTGGGATTTGGGTGTTTTCTTAGTTTAGATGCATATTCTTTGCCGTTGGTATTTGGATGGATGCGCCACCCTTCGTGGTGGTTATTTATATATGATTTATGCTGAGTGCTAACCCTTGTATTCATGCTTCCGCGACGTAGGCGGCCATCGAAGGCGTGGGCCGAATGACACCTCCGTGTCCTTCACTCGAGTATCTCTACGTAGATGACCCGGGTCAGACGGAGGGCCCTGCCCATGGCAAGATGGATTGCCACGGGAGGGGAAAGTCCCCGTATGTATACGGCCGGGGGTCATATATATACAGGGAGCATCACAGTGGTATCAGAGCCGTGATTTCGATTGCTCGAAATCATAGCACTGACCAAACACTAACTCGTTAGTTCGGTAGTTAGGAGGAGGCTAATTTAGTGTGTTGTTAGTCCTCTTTGATGTTTGGTTTTGTGTTAGGTTAAAGAAAGACATTGTAGGTTTAAGGAAGTTAGGGCGACTGGAGGCCCCAAGTTTGGAAGAATTATAAAATTTTGTAGGTAGTTTAAATGAAGGAAAAAGTGGTTCCATTGGATCGGGCGTACCCCAAATACCCTAGGACAGTCGTCGCTGGCGGAAAAATGGTCAAGAGAAGGCCCGAAAGTCAACTCGGGCGCCGCTTGATTTTTGTCGCCTTGCAGTCGAGGTGAGAGAGACCGTACCGTCGCGAGTCAACGCGGGCCCGAAAGTCAACCCGGGCGCCGCTTGCTTTTAGTCGACCCCTAGTCGCGGTGGGAGCGCGTATAATGCCGTCGGCACCCGACCGTATATTTTTGCGTATTTCTGCCGTATAATTATTTTATAATAAAAAAATAATAAGAAGTTAATAAGAAAAATTTTAAAATTTTTAAAGTTAGCTGGCCGTTATAGTTTTTCATTTCCGCCTTGCCTTCAGCGCCTTCGCCCGCCGAAACCGACGCCCGCCATCGCCGCCAGACCAGACCTTGCTTCTTCGCCCTAGCTCCTTGTTAACATTAGCGCCTTCACTCCCGCTTCCCTAGCTGCAAGCGCCCTACTGCCTGTTCTTCCAGACCTTAGTGCTATAAGCCATGGCCAACACCAAGAGTGCTCCGGACCCCACTACCCTTACAATCGCCCAGATCTACGCTTTGATCGCTCGGAATATGGCTACCGACCCTGCTTTGATTGACATACTTCTAGACGAGCTAGTAAACAGATTTGAGAACAATGATAGGATTCCCTATCCCATTTACCACTTCTCGGAGCCATTCCTGATCCGACTAAACCTCCACCAGCTTCCTTACACCATGGCCGAGCAACCTGACTTGATCATGATGCTGATCAAGTTCTACCCTCCCGAATGTGAAGGACACACCGAGGAGGGGGACATCAGGGATGAGGCCGACCGCATCAGAAACTTGGCCAGGGAGGATGATCGCCGAGAGATAGGACGAGCTGATACAGCGGCTCGGGATAGGGAGTACCGGTACCTCGGGGATGGAGTCGCCATCATAGATGGCAGGGCGATTGAGATTCCCCCATACCGATGGGATGAGGATTCCCGCAGCTTCATATGGGGGGAAATCCCTGATATCAGCATTGACTATTTAATAACCATCCAGATTGATATGAGTCAGCGGCCCAACCGGTACCATGCTGAACTTCTTCGCCGTAGTGTAGCACAACACTATGCTCAGGTTGAAGAAGACCTTAGGAGAGCCCGGGAGTTCCGGGAAGAGCAGGAGAGGATCGAACGGGAGAAGGAGGAGAAAGCTCGGCAAGACCAGCCGAACCCGCAAGGGGGAGGAGCATCCGGGAGTGGGCAGGGCCCAACACCGACCGAGCACACGACCGTTAAGCACCGGAGGAAGTCCGTAGCCCGGAAGTCCGGCAGTCAATACAAGGAAAAGCTAAAGACTGTCGGCCCTTTTGGCAAGAATGCGAGCTCCAGTCGAAGACAGGAGCAGGTGGATGCGTTCCGACCAGCTGTTGGGGCCAAGACTGTGCCTGCATCAAGGGGGCCACCTCCGAACCCTGCTCCACAGAGGAAGCCCCACCGGTACCGACCCGGCACTGTCGCCTTACGGGAGATCCGTAAGTTTCAGAAGTCGACCCAATTTCTGATACGGAAGCTCCCCTTCCAGAGGTTGGTCCGGGAGATTGCCCAGGAGTTCAAAACCGACCTCCGCTTCTAGACATTTGCTATTTTGGCACTCCAGGAGGCTGCGGAGGCCTATCTGGTGGCACTTTTTGGTGATGCCAATCTTTGCGCAATCCACGCAAAGAGGGGTCGCCATCATGCCTAAGGATTTAGCCCTCGCTCGCAGGATTCGGGGGGAGCATCCTTAGCATATTTTGCTGAGTTCCCGCATTGTAAATATTTTTTTTGAGATTTAATAAAAAACTTTTTGTTTTGTACTAAGAACCTTTTATTTTGTGTTAAGTACGAAAATGCTGACGTCAGCATAATAAAACAAGGGTTAAAAAGAATCTTCCAAGTTTCATTTCATTTGTCATATCTGTTTTTCTTGCTTCCTCCTCCCTTCTAGCGCCATGGCCGACACCGACCTACTTGCATGGTACCAAGACGGAGAGCATTGGGATCCGCAAGTGCCCTTCGACCTGTTGCGCCCCTTGCTATGTCAGCGCCTTGATCTCATCACCAATATGCAGCGGCACCCAGACTATGCCGGATTCCTAGAGTTTTACACAGAGGAGATGCTTCCTTTGTGTATTCCTCTTGGGGATCCTCCCCAGTTGTACCTAGAACAGGAGGTGGTCCGGGATATGTTAGGGGGTGATACCCACGCGTATGATGTGCTGAAAGGATAACTCAGATGGGGCAAGCACCTGCCCGTTGTACAACATCAGGGGCGACAATATCTCGAAGTCGCCTTCGCCCTAGCCATCCTCATGGATCAATACGTTGAGGATGAGACTTTGCCTACAGAGAAAGGCAAACTCCCTGAATCTTCCGAGGAGGGAGAAGATGAGCATATAGGCGTGGGTGACTTCGCCCGTTGGAAGCAATTGGCAGAGGAGATGCCACCACGCCGGGAGCAAGCTGCACCCTTGTCAGGGCTAGATGCCCTTCCAGTTATTTATCACCAAGGGCAAGAGTATCTTCTCTTGGATGATATCATCTGGACCTATCACATGGTGGCCGGATTTAAGCGCCGGCATAAGGACCATGTGCTCTATGAGCTAGGGGAGTACTGTATGGACGATTTCATCGACTTCGCTCCTATTGAGCTTCCCCCGGAGGTGCAGCAGTTACTCCAGTTCCACCAGGACACCATAGAGCCGGCTGAGACTTTGCTACGGCTTCGGGAACTGGTGATGCAGGATCCGGCCTCTCAGCCTTCACAGGATGCCTTTACAGCTATGGGACCTCATGTCCCAAATATTAATATGGTCGAGGTTCCCTCCGATTCGGATGAGGAGAGAGAGGATCTATACCATAATCCTGCTCATTTGAAGGAGGAGCAGCAGGAACTTAAGGAAGAAAAAGTCCCTATGGACTTAGATAAGGAGGTGGCCACGTCAGAGACCCCGCAAGGGAAGGTATTGGAAACCACCTCACTCGCTTCTTCTTATCAGCTTTTCGACAGGGGCATGTTCTTTTTATAGCCCGAGACTTAGGGCCGGAGGCCGAAGCTTCATGGTGGACCCTTCGTGCTCTCTCCACATTGGCCGGGCACAAGAAGCTTCCATATCGTACGTTCACTTATGTACTCGTACGACGGGATCTTGCCCTGACGGCTTTGGGACAAGACATTGCACCCTGGATGAGCATGAAGCTCCTTACGGCAGCCCCATTGGCTGTTGCTTATCCGTTAGAGGTTGCTTCCATTGCGGCTAGGGGTGGCTCTGCTACGACGCCGACCGCCGCCACCACCTCCTCGGTCTACAAATGAAGAGAGGGGACCTAGCTCTTAGATGCTTGTATTACGCATCTTGTATTGCGTATAGTTGTAAAACTTTGATTTGGTATTTTCTTTAGCCATTCTATAGTAATAATATACCATCTTCTTATCAATTGTGACTATCGTTTCAATGAATACAATTATAATTGTTCTCTTCCATGATGCGTTCTTCTATCTGTTAGACTTTAGGGGATAACGAAATTGTTCAATGTTCTATATTCATTTCTATCGTCTTGCAGAAGAAACACTCGAAGAATATGAGGAGAGGATTACAGACCTGATAAGGAGGGATGACCCCGGGCCACCCGACCAGGACTATGGTCAAAGGTATGGGGAGTACCCGGAATGGGACGAAGGTTACGAGATGGAACCTGCGCCACCAGGGGAGCCCTATGATCCAGCAAAAGGGATGGAGATAATTAACATTCTCAGGGAACGAGCCTACGAGGACCTGAAGCAAACTCTTCGCCACACATGGGACTATTGGGACATGTCCAGGCACGAAGCTTTCGAGGACGTCAATGACCACCTGTGGCAAATCTTCTATGCATTAAGGAGGCTTTTCAATCTCCTTATTATTAGCCCAACGCTAGATTACCAATCTGTAATAGTTCAGGCCTGGGCACGATACAAGCTCGTTAGGGCCGTACGTGAAAGTGTTCGCTATTCAATCTTGTACCCATTTGCGAACCCCTAGGCCCAGTCTCTTTAGTTTTGTGTCTTGTGATGTTATAGGTAAGTTGAACTTTAAATCTCCAATGTATAAAGTTTGTCCTTGTACTAAATCTTTGTATCAACTTGTGTTACTATCAATGTACCGAACTATAATAGAATGACTGTTTTCACCTGTAATAAGGATCTTTGCCATTGTACTTTTTCTTGTATTCTTTCTCTAACTGATCCAAAATGGCATTGTTGTGAGACCTTATGTCACCATAAGTCGGCTTATACCTTTTGTATGCTGGATATAGACGGTGCACGCAATGCCGCTTGGCAGACGCCCTCAAATGCCAGTAGACTAATACCTGAACAGGAACGTATGCTAATGAAGAGGCAATTAGGCGATTTGCAAGCGTATATGTTGCATGCCAATCCACCCCAGCATATACAAGAAGACGGACCGGAGTTACCTCCGCCACCGCCAAGTCCACCTACACAGCAGCCATTTCCACCTGAAACCAGCTCTGTATCTGCACAGAGGGGACCTCGTTCTAAACGTCGTTGGAGTTCCTCTCGGGACAGCGCCACCTCCTCACAATCAGCCACTTCCGTGTCTTCGGAGTCGTCGATATCAGCTGGTGACCATGCAAAGCGCCGGGATAAGGAATACCGCAAGACGGTTGATACCGCCATAACGAGTATATGGAAGAATAGAAAACTGGCCCAGTTTGATGGGAAATCTAGAGGCGGACTGAATGCAGAGTCCTGGCTGGACGAAATGAAAGAATTTGGGAAATCCTATGGCATGACAGAAAAGGATACAGGAAAGGTTGCCACCACGAACCTTACAGGAGCTGCCCGTATTTGGTGGAAGGGCTATGCTAGAGCCAAACACCTGGATAGAAGCAGGTGCAAGTTCAAAAAGTTTGCAAAAGCTTTTAAGTCGCATTATATGCCTCGTGCGCACAAATGCCAACAAATTCAGACCTTCTACAGCTTAGAGCAGAAGGGTATGTCGGTTCAGGCTTACACTGATGAATTTATGCGCTTGAGGCTGTATGTACCCGGTATAAATGAAAAGAGGGCAGTGGAGGGTTACATTGAAGGGTTGGCCCCATCAATCAAACGAATGGTTAAGGCCATAGACCCGAAATCAGTTGCGGAGGCTGAGGCTAAGGCATTGAGCCTCGATGAGGACACACCAAAGAACCAGTATCCGCGTCCTGCTCCTTACTCGCAGCCACGGCCGTCCACACCTTACAAACCCCGCTCGCCAAGTCCGGGGCCCTCTCAGCAGAACTCTTATGGCCGCCAGGAAAAGAAAGTCACCTACAGCACGGCCGATAAACAGAACAATACTGGCAAGGAAGTTCGGAACCTCTTACAGTCTATTCCTAAAGAGGCCCGAGAACAGCTCCGTCGAGATAAGGCATGCTACAGGTGTATGCGGCCCGGACACTTTATGCAGAATTGTCCTTATGTCAGACAAACTGCCCAGCTGGCCATGGCCGACCTCGATTGGGATGACCTTGAGTCAACACAACCTGTCGAGGAGGAGGCTCCCGAGTACATTCACGGTGCGTCTCATATCCTTGCAGCTATAGAAACCGGCAATGCTGAAAGTCAGCCTGCTGTCATTTCCACCATAGGTCAAGTAGACAGTAATCCTTTTGTAATTCTTATGGATACAGGAAGTACACATAATTTTGCTTCTCCTAGAATGGCCCAGGTCTTACAGCTTGAAACCTTGAGGTCCCGACCGAGGCCTATCACTCTAGCTAGTGGTAAGGTCAGACATACTCATGGCCGTCGCATCAATCTCAAGATGAAGTTGCCAGGTGCACCAGTTGCTTTAGGTGCCGAGTTGATGGATATTGGTAAATACGATCTCATTGTTGGTATGGAATTCTTGGCATCTGCAAAAGCCAACATAGACTGCGAGAAACGGGAAGTTACCTTCAATGCAGCTAATGGAGCCCGCGTGACTATAAAAGGTGAACCATTCAACCCTATTATACAGTCTATGTCCATCATGCAGTTGGATAAAGCTTTACGCAAGGAAAAGATCCTCTGCGTCATTAGACTTACCTCCATTGAGTCAGTTGCTAAACAGAAGCAAGTAATCGATACCTTGCCAGAGGGGATTGCTAAGCTTCTCCGAGAATTTGGTGATCTTTTTCCAGACGAGATCCAGAAGCTCCCTCCTTTTAGAGGGGTAGAATGTGAGATAGCTTTAGAGCCAGGTACTAAGCCTACCAGCAAGGCCCCATACCGTATGAGTCCACCAGAGTTAGCCGAGCTTAAGAAGCAACTTCAAGAGTTACTAAAACTGGGTTTCATTCGACCTAGTGTTTCGCCCTTTGGCGCTCCTATTCTTTTTGTTAAGAAAAAGGACGGCTCCTTGAGGATGTGTATTGATTATCGGCAACTCAACAAACATACCATCAAGAATCACTATGCTTTGCCAAGAGCAGATGATCTAATGGACCAGTTGCAAGGGGCTAAGTATTTCTCAAAGATTGATCTACGCTCCGGATATCATCAAATAAGGATTAAAGAAGAGGACATCCATAAATCTGCTTTTCGCACTAGATATGGGCATTATGAGTTTACAGTTATGCCTTTTGGATTAACTAATGCCCCAGCAACTTTCATGCGATTGATGAATGATGTTTTCCGACAATACTTGGATTTGTTGTTATTTTCTTTGACGACATTCTCATCTATAGTAAGACCATAGAGGAGCATGAGAAACATCTCAGATTGGCCCTACAGAAGCTAAGACGTCATCAGCTCTTTGCCAAGTTCTCTAAGTGCAAGTTTGCCACTCCGAATGTCGATTATTTGGGCCATGTCATCTCGGCAGAGGGAATTGCTACAGATCCAGCAAAGATAGAGGCCGTAAGGGAATGGCCTATTCCAGGAAATGTTTTCGAGGTCCGAAGTTTCTTGGGATTAGCAGGATATTATCGGAAATTTGTAAAGGATTTTGCAAAGATTGCAGTGCCTCTTACAAATCTTACAAAGCATGAGAAGGTGAAGGATTGGATGGAACACTGGAAGGCAAAGGTTCAAGGAAGTTTCTAGCAGCTTAAAGATGCCTTAACGTCAGCCCCAGTTCTCACATTGCCTGATCCTGAGAAGGATAAACTATGGCAACGGATGCCAGTAAGATTGCCACCGGTGGAGTCCTAATACAGCAGGGGAGGGTTATTGCTTATGATTCAAAGAAAATGAACAAAACGGAGCAGCGATACCCTACCCATGATCAGGAATTGTTAGCCGTTATCCGTGCCTTGCGGATATGGAGACACTACCTTCTTGGTAGAAGATTCCAGTTGGATACGGATCATCAAAGCCTCCGTTATTTATCCACCCAGCCGAATCTCAACCTCCGTCAGAGACGATGGATGGAATTTCTGGAGGAATATGATTTTGAGATTATATATAAGCCTGGCAAGCACAATGTGGTTGCGGATGCGTTGTCACGCCATCCCTTGGTGACCCGAACCCATTGTAATGCCATTTCTACACTCACCAGTGAGTTTGGCAAGCAGATAGAACAGACCTTGGCCACAGATTCCGAGTTCCGGGAAGTTTGGGATAGTTTGGCTAAGGAAGCTCGCACAGATAAAGAGCGTGAAGCTTTCCGCTCGTATAAGAAAGAAGGCAACTTGTTATATTACAAGGATAAGTTGTGTGTACCTGAGACTTCAGGAGTACGTAAGCTAATCCTCCACGACACACACAACAGCCCTATAGCTGGACACGCAGGTTTTATGAAGACCTACTTTAAGATTCGCTCCAGCTATTTCTGGCCTTCTATGAAAAAGGACATTGCCCGGTACATTAAGCATGTCAGGTGTGTCAGCAAACCAAAGCTGAGCAGTTAAGGACTCCAGGCGAGTTGCAACCCCTGGATGTGCCCAACGCCAAATGGGAAGTGATAACCATGGATTTCATTGTGGGCCTTCCACGAACTCTCCGGGGATATGATGCCTTAATGGTAGTGGTCGACAAATTGTCGAAAATGGCTCATTTCTTGCCATGTCGTACCACGGATACAGCCTTTGATATTGCTCTGCTATTTGCCAAGGAGATCTTCAGATTACACGGAATGCCACGAGTTATTATATCGGATAGGGATCCCAAATTCGTAAGTGCATTCTAAAAAGATTTCTTTGCCACCATCCAGACCAAGCTTGCTATGAGTACGGCATATCATCCTCAAACAGATGGTCAGACAGAGCGTACCAATCGCATTATAGAGGATATGCTACGAAGTTATGTGTGGAGTAAGCAGTCACAATGGGCTGACTATATTTATCTGGTCGAGTTTGCCTACAACAACATGAAACAAGAGTCTTCCAGAATGTCTCCCTTTATGATAAATTATGGTTATCAATGTCTTACTCCAGACACCTAGCACAACCCCGTTTCTAAAGTGGAGGTTTCTCAACAACTCCTCCTGGAGATGCAAGCTCTGGTCAAAGAAGTTCGTGGTTACTTATTAGCGGCACACAGTCGTCAGAAGAGTGTAGCCGATAAGCACAGAACCCCACGCGTTTTCCAGGTGGGTGAATCAGTTTGGCTTAAGATTAGGGTAAAACAAGCCAAGCTTAAGATTGGCAACTGCAAGAAGTTGGCACCCAGATGGGCTGGACCGTTCAAAATTATTGAGCGTGTTGGAGAGCAGACATATCGCTTGGATTGCCGCCCCGCTTGAAGATCCACAAGGTCTTTCACGTGAGTCTTCTGAAACAACACACCCCTGATCCAGAGGAGGTCTTGGATACCCCAACCCTCCTCGAAATGACAGAGGAGCAGCTGGAGATAGTACCTGAAGCTCTTCTTGATCGAGCTTATAAACAAACCAGAAGGACTCAAATGTTGCAATACTTGGTAAAGTGGAAGCACTTACCAGTTGAGGATGCTACTTGGGTGATGAAGATAGACCTTGACAAGCATTACCCGGACTTCATGCGGGAATCTCAAGGCCGCACCATCAACGATGCTATCAACCCCGCAGCCGGCGGTAAGCTTGGAGGCTTGATTGCCAAGAGTAACGCTCTAGAGGGGTAGATGCATCATAAATAATAAGAGTACCGATGATGAGATCACCTTTGTGTTCTCTAGGACGTGGTGTGCTATCAATTTTGACATGACCACGACTTGCTTGCAGAGCATATAGTTGATAGGCCGCGTTCATTTCGGCTACAATGGGAACTTGACCATTCCCTATGCTGCAGTGAATTGCAAACCATAAACATGATATGTTCCCTGGTAGATAGAGTTTTCTTTTATTTATTAAAAGGGGGTGGTCCCTTCAACCACAATCTAATCATATATACTGATATACTGACATGTGCAGGCCAGTGAGCAGTACGTGACCTGCCCATGTTAGAGGGTTGCTGATGGCCCGACTTCTTCAGTTTTATTTTGTCTACATGTCTTGTTTTGTTGTTACTCGGATGTTAATAGTGGACTTCGGTCCTTGAACGTGTTGGATTATCATGATCATGTGAAATGCACCTCGGTGCTTAAACTGTTTTCAACTTTAAAGTTTTTAATATATTATCTTCTGAGATAAGGAATTACCTTCCTTCATAATGTCATACCCTATACATATATCTAACCCTAATTGCTGAGGACATCATTAATTCTAAGGAGGGGAGAATGTGACGTTCTAAGTATTTATACGGTATATGTATAAATATATTGACACGTCACCCAGTATAGATACGCCACCCTGGGGTATGGTAACCTAGGGGGTTGACCAAAAAGGGATTTAGCTAGCTATGTTAATTAAATCATTAAGGATAATAACCTATGATTAAGGGAATTAATAATAATTAAGCCAATTATGGTTTGGGAAGGCGCCACCTGGCCAAACCCGATTGGCCAGCATGGGGATTACTAATTGGATCCAATAAGGTGGATCACCACCCCCATATCAACCAAAATCGAACTAGTTGAGCCCAAGGAGGCGATTTTTCCAAGGATCGTTATGTCGTACCTCACCAAATTCGAACAATCACTAGTCATTTGCTATCACCCTAATTCTGACACTATAGAAGCACCTCACGATAATGGTTCCAGCCGAAACACGGGTTAGTAGTAGTCTAGCTTGTGAATTGTAGGATAGTACTTCAGTACTCTCTTTTCTGATTGCCTTTGTTGAGATTAACCCTTCTCTGGTAAGTAGGATTACATTTCAATTATGATTGGTGCTCTGTTAAGGAATTGGTTGATGTATCTATAAAGTATTTGGTAGCTTCCATTAAGCGGGGTTTAAAGGAGGGGGTAGAGACCTCTGAACTTATATAGGGTAATATGCTCTTAGATAGAGCCCTGTAATATTCCCAATAGTTGCGGCCTGTGTGCAAGAGACCACCGGGTCGTAGACGCTATGGTCTGGCTTAGCACCAGAAAAGGGACACAGTGGTGAAGTGGGGGTGGGGTCTTGCACGAACATAAAAGGCTCCGAGACTCCTACGATTGGGCTAGGCGATGGCCTGGCCACGTAGAGGGTCGGGTATGGGTGTGACACTCTCTGGGTGTAGAGATGTGATCCGTATGGAGCATCTTGCACTTTGAGTAGACTTAGGGTGAGTAAGTTGGGTACGGATGCAGGGGTCACTGATGCGGCACGTATTCTCTAGCTCACCCATGGAACCACTGTGATCCTAGAAGGGGACGCTTCCCTGACCTGCCTCATCGGACCGGGGTGTCATGAACCCTGGAGTAGACTCAAAAGGGTGATACCTTGAGTCTGCGTCTCCGGAAGGCTATAGCGAAGCCATAGCGTGAATCGACCCATCTGCAAAGTGTGGGGGCGGATGGAGTGGACAACCCTAGCCGATGTTCTATGCCATCCAACGCCATGCCAAGACTCGGTCTGCTGATCTCTTGAGACCTAGCCGTAAGTCGATCCTCACTGGAGTTTGAGCCGGGGTGGAACCTGGGATTTGGGTGTTTTCTTAGTTTAGATGCATATTCTTTGCCGTTGGTATTTGGATGGATGCGCCACCCTTCGTGGTGGTTATTTATATATCATTTATGCTGAGTACTAACCCTTGTATTCATGCTTCCGCGACGTAGGCGCCCATCGAAGGCGTGGGCCGAATGACACCTCCGTGTCCTTCACTCGAGCATACGTAGATGGCCCGGGTCAGACGGAGGGCCCTGCCCATGGCAAGATGGATTGCCACGGGAGGGGAAAGTCCCCGTATGTATACGGCCGGGGGTCGTATATATACAGGGGAGCGTCACACCACACAAGAAGAAATCGAGTCTGTTTGGGGACCGAAAGTATTAGGAAAATCCACTTACAGGTGGGTTGCATTCTAAATTCGGGGATGCCCATGATTCTCTGTTGTTTAAAATATTGTTTTGTTTCATCATGCAGGTTGAAGAATCTGAGCAAGGAGAGGTATAATGAATATATGTCCCTTTACAGGAAAATCACACAAAGGAAGTGTGCCTGGGGAGGCATGGCCTCACAGACTATGGCTGTTGTGTATTACCTTCACACAAAAGGAAAAGAAATAAACTGGTTGAGTTTCTGGTAACAGTTAAGAGAAAAAGGGTCTGAAGCCTCTCCGTCCCAACGTAAGAGGAAGCATGCAAGCATTTCAAATAGTGAGGAAGCAGATCAAAATGCCACAGATGATGCTTTCTCTTGAAATGACTAGGCCACAATTCAAGCCTCCTCAAGCTGTAAGAAGAATCTCGGGGAAAATCACTGAAAAAACAGGTACTTTTCAACCCTCTTCTTCTGGAACCACCATATGATGCAATTTAATATTGGAACTGTTATTTTCCAGAAAGGTCTAGCAAGCTTGAACAATTAGGTACACCACTTACTTCTTCATTTGGGTGTGTTGTAAGTTATGTGTAGGAAATTTGTGCTGCTAGTTTCGAGTTGTGGTGGATAATTTCAGTTCACAGTAGTATGTAGCTCCAAATGTGTTCTGGAGACAGTCATATGGTGCCAATTATATGTTAATAATATAGTTTGTAGCATATGTAGTGTCACATATAGTACCAAACGTGGTACCTTATCTGAATAGTGAATTGGCTTCCATATGTTTCTATACTTAGTGTCATATGTGATGTTAGATATGGTGATACTTGTGAATGGTGGATTGTCTGTCATATGTGGTGCCAACTGCTGCGCTAAATATTGCACCACGCTATGTGCCACATATGGGGTGGTGGATGCCTACCGGATGTGGTGCTTTCTGTGCATTGTGGTGCCACATGTGGTGTCTAATGTGGCACCACTATGGATCCACATTTTGCACCAAATGTGGTGTCTTTGACGCCATTTGTGGTGCGAAGTAATGGATTGCCATATGTGGTGCTTTGGGTGCATTGTGGTGCCATATGTGGTGTGGCATGTGGCACCAGTTTGGTGCCACATGCCACACCACATGTGGTGAATATGACGCCATTTGTGGTGCAAAGTTTGTCATGATGGAATTTGTGGTGTGTAAAGTGGTGCCTGCTGTGTCATGTGGTACTAACCTTGGATTACTTTCCAGTTGAATTCAACAGGACACTGGGAGAATGGATCAACTCTACAAGATCAGAAGTGATTCAGTGTAAGGTGTGATCAAAGCCTGCAGGTGCTACAAATGAAGGTTCAGCACCTTGAGTTCCAGACCGAGATGATGAATAAAGATTTAAAAAAATGGGAAGGAATGATTAAGGATAAACCAAGTTAGATGCGGATGGTATTAGGGCTATATGCCAAGATACGTAGGTCGAAATTTGGAAGGAACTATTACCGTAACTTTGAGCGGACAAAAATTGAGGAGCTTAATCTGGCTGTCAGCCCGGGGAAGGAACCTACAAACATTGAAAGTCTTTGGAACCAAGGTTAGAGAGGTTTACGCCTTGCAAGGACCGTCTTCCTTTATTTGTCTTGGATCCACTACTTCCAGACCTTGATAAGGCTGAAGATTATGGTAGTGGCTGTCCATTCTGTGACAAGATCCTTCAGTGGATGGGGAAACCACTACCAACTTTGATTCTTTGAATGCGTCCACCAATTACCATCTTCCATGTCCTTTCGGCCTCTTGAGGTACTTCATAAATGTAATTCTGAAGTGCTTAGTATAATTGTATTCTCATTGACAAATTTATGTTCACTTTGCAAGATTTGTACCATTTGTTGCATTGAGAATTTTGTCATGAATTTTCTACAAACATGGGTACAAGCCTTAGGTGTGAGTAGGGAGGATCAAAAGCAACTTCAAGCTACTGAGGCACTTATAGGTGAGCGCCCTTGTCATATTGAGATGCCAAAGCATAGTTACAATCAATTGTGATTCAATTCCAGGTTTGCAGAGCATGGTGCCGTTTACTAATTCTTGTCTAACTGTTCATATTCGTGGCAATGACTTTGTGAGTCCATATAGCACACCAAAAAGGGAATTATTTTCTATTTTCAAAGGTAACCAAGTCTTGTTTGATGCAATTGGGATATGTAGCTTACTTCTTCATCCCTACTTTGTAGATATAGAGGTACAATGTGGTCAGGTAAGGGGACAAGACACTCACACCCCTTTAAAAGCATTAGACACAGATAGAAACTCGGGCAAATTAGAAGATGCATCAGGTTACAGGAACTCGGACAAATCAGCAGATGTCAACAAATCAGTAGGTGCATCAAGTCAAACTCCAACTGGACAACAATCTGCCAAATTAGCAGATGCATTAAGTCATGCTCCACACCAATCTGCCAAATCAGCAGATGCATCAGGCTATGATCTGAACAAATCGATAGGTGAATGTAAGTCACAAGGTAACTTCCAACCTTTTGTGCCTGTCTTCTTTTTAATTTGACCCATATAGTTACAAAATCTGTTAAATTTTTGCAGCTGGAAGTGTCTCAGAGAAAATTCAAGAGCAGAATTCCAAGCAAAAGACACCTCGAAGACATGCTGAAGCAGAAGTTTCCAGCCCTGCACAAAGACATGCTGAAGCAAGTGTTTCCAGCCCTGCACCAAGAAATGCTGAAGCAGCAGTTTCCAGCCCTGCACCAACTCTGTCCATGCAGAAGAATACAAGGTTAAGCCCAATCCTGCTTGTTTTTTTACTACAATGGTGTTTTGGGTAGAAGCTATGACAAGAATAAAAAAATACCCACTGCCAAAGAAGATGGTATTACCGTAAAGACACTTAACAGATCCAAGTGGGCAGTAAGTAGACCAGGCTGGGCCGAGTTCTTAGATTGGTGCAGTCAGAATTTTCATATAGCACTTTGGTCCAGCCTGCAGGCTCAAAACTTGAGAATGATAGTTAAGGGAGCATTGACGAAATATCAGGACAAATTCAAGTTCATATGGAATCAGGATCAGTGTACCAACACAAATTTATATAACAGTGGAAAGCCAATTTTTCTGAAGCACCTAAAAAAGATCTACGATGAATTTCCAGGTTTCACAAAAGAGAATGTGCTTCTCATTGATGACAACAGGTACAAAGGGTACCTCAATGAGCCAAACACCATGATCTGTCCAAACAGCTGGAGCCCTGACATAGTAGATGGCAATTTCCTCATGAATGATCTAAAGGTTTGGCTTCAGGGGCTGTTGAAGGCAGGGAATGTGCAAAGTTATGTCGAAAGCAACAAAATGCTGAATATGTTTGACACTGAGAGTCAAATTTGTATTAATATGATGAAAAAACATAGAACTAAAGCCTAGAAATAGTATTATTGTGTATATGATGTAACCTCTCTATACTTTTTAATATAAACAAAGTTTTACTTCAATTGTTCATTTCTTGGCTATTTCAATGTTCCTCAAGGTTTTCAATGATCTTCCATTTGCTGAATGTAAACTTACACCACCAGCACGAGGACTGCAGTGTTAAGAGCGCACATCCGACCCGAACACTTGCCACTTGAAGTGTTTAAAGGACAACAAGAGCCTCTTGTGCTTGATCAAGATTCAATCAGAATATTGGAGAAAAGTAGGGATTGGTTCAGTGACAGGATAGTCCATTTCTTCATGAGGTTAGTAATTTACTATAAACAACTCAGATTTGAAGTTTTTACATTTGTTTCTTAAATCATCTTGTTTTACGGACCTTGGACTTTGGCAGGTGTATGCACCAATTCTGCATCAAGCATGACATGGAACAGAGGTTCCATTTCATGGATCCGCTCATTTACACATTACTGTCGAACGAGCATGCTTCAAAGGACAAACTGTTGAACCCTCAACTTGCAATTTCGGAATGTACCATTACGCCAAAGATGTTATCGGCAAAGAGCGGTGTATGTCATTGTAGGTCTTGGAGGTCACCCGGTTAAATGTCGGCCAGTGTGTACCATTTTGTGACCTAGAAATGTACAAGGGCTCCCTTTGTCATGAGTTTTGTTGAGGATGCAAACACAAAGTTCCCAAGCACCATAAAGCTGCACCACAAGAAAATTACAAGTTCCCCCCACTCGGTCGATTGCTGGTCGGTGGTCCGCTATATGTGTCTTTGTAAAGAAAGTTGTGGCTGCTTGATGTCTTGAGACTTGGACATACTATCCCAATGCAAGGTGAGTTCAGAATTTGAAGGTATTACTCATCCAATGTGAGGCCTGATATGTTTGTTGCAGGGTGTACCAATTTCTAGTGGCGTTTGTTGGACACGCCGTAGAATGATGATTGATGTTGTGAAGCCACGGTTGCTCTAGTAATGAAAGTTGAGGTTGATGATCAATAGATCTTTACTTGTAATCACATGTTTGTATTATTGTAACCAAAGAGGTTATTCTTGTAACCTATTCTTTCATTGACACTCTAATGTACATTGTTGTATACTATTGTATACAATAGACTTTTTGGTGACGAGCAACAACACTGGTGGAGTTCAAATCTCCAGAAGAAATTGATGTATTCAAAGATTCATGACAATGTGGTGATACATGTCGTGATAGATGTGGTGATGCAAATGGTGCATGTGGTGAACCATGTGGTGCATGTGGTGAATCATGTGGTGAATCATAGGTGGCATGTTGGAGCCTACGTGGCATGTTTGAGCCACCTTGGCATGTTGGAGCCTAGGTGGCATATTTGAGCCACCTTGGCATGCTTGAGCCTAGGTGGCACGTTGGAGCCAACTTGGCATGTTGGAGCTCACGTGGTACGCTTGAGCCTAGGTGGCATGTTGGAGCCTAGGTGGCATGCTAGGTGGCATGTTGGAGCCCACGTGGCATGTTGGAGCCTAGGTGGCACGTTGGAGCCTAGGTGGCATGCTAGAGCTCATGAGGCATGTTGGAGCCTAGTTGGCATGTTGGAGCCTACGTGGCATGTTGAAGCCTTGGTGGCATGTTGGAGCCTAGGTGGCACATTTGAGCCACCTTGGCATGCTTGAGCCTAGGTGGCACGTTGGAGCCAACTTGGCATGTTGGAGCTCACGTGGTACGCTTGAGCCCAGGTGGCATGTTGGAGCCTAGGGCGCATGCTACGTGGCATGTTGGAGCCCACGTGGCATGTTGTTGACCCAGCGCATGGACTGAACTTCATTCTGCTCCTTAAAAGTATAATTCTCTGCGAAGTCAACCACGGATAGGTAAGCATCTCCAGGCAAGTTATCAAGGAGTTCTTTGTACTGACCTGCCTGCCACTTATATCTGAAGTTGTGTAAAGGAAATTTTGGAAGCTTCTCCAACATTTTGTTCACCAGTGGAAGACTTGCAGTTTCATTGTGTTGGTGAACGAGCTTAGACTTCTTGCTGCCATCTCTGAATACAGTTTTTTCATAGTCTAGGTATTCCCACTTCACCATGCCACTATCACTAGATTGTTCATGTGGGCAGATAGGGAACTTCTTAATCCCACACTCTTTACACTCACCCAGAATGCATTCCCTCTTATGGTAAGGTTGAAAGCTAGTTTTCTCACATAAAATTCCCCACCCACGAGACTTCTTGTGCTACTTATTTTGTATTGGGAGGCATGCGCATTCACCATATATATGTCCGACACTGCAAAAGTCGACAAGTGCGTTTTTTGACTTTTTGGGTGCTTAGTTCTCATACTATTGAAGCCATCTATTAGCATCCATGCATTCTAACATGGTATATACAAAGCAAAGCAACTATTGAAGTCCTTTAATTTTACAACAAACCATGGTTTCAAACTTTTCAAACATCCTCTGTTTGATCATAACACTAGGATGTTCCGCCTTGAGTTTCTGAACAATTGCAAGCTGCAAGGAAGATAACAAGGTGATCAAAGATATTTATTGCACACTACATTTTCCACCACACTAGGCACCACATAGCATATATTCTGAGATATTCATCTTACACCTCGTTATTCACCACACTAGGCACCACAAAGCATATAATACATAATTTATTGTACACCATATTTTTCACCACACTAGGCACCACATAGCATATATTACAGACATTGATCTTACACCTCGTTATTCACCACACTAGGCACCACAAAGCATATAATACATAATTTATTGTACACCATATTTTTCACCACACTAGGCACCACATAGCATATATTACAAGCATTTATTTTACACCATATTTTTCACCACACTAGGCACCACATAGAATATATTACAAACATTTATTTTACACCATGTTATTCACCACACTAGGCACCACATAGCATATATTACAGCATTTATTTTACACCATGTTATTCACCACACTAGGCACCACAAAGCGTATATTTAGAGCATTTATTTTTCACCATATTTTTCACCACACTAGGAACCACATAGCATATATTACAGCATGTATTTTACAACATGTTATTCACCACACTAGGCACCATAAAGCATATATTTACAGCATTTATTTTACACCACGTGCCTCACCACACTAGGCAGCACATATCATATATCACAGCATTAATAGGCACCACACACCACGAGCAATCACTAACCACACCAACCACATATCACAAGCAATCACTAACCACATACCACATACCACATTAACAATAAAAAATGTGGTGAAGATGAAGAAATGAAATAACCTGCGATTCTTCCAGATAGTGAGTGGCATGATCCTCTCTTACATTTCGTTCCAATCTTCTGAACTTAACATCCTTTGCATTTGGAGAGACCCTACTGTTTTCGGTTTAAAATTGCTGCACAAGTTCTATGATAGAATTGGGAATTGCATCTGCTCTTCTAACTCTTTTGTACAAAACCCATTTCCCCCCTTTGCAATCTATCTCTTCCCTCTTCAATTTTGCTTTGGTAAGATTCCTAGGATGAACACCCAGCAGTTTACCAAAACCCCGAGCACTGACAGGATTAGCACTTTCAGTAATGCTTCCTCTTACGGCCATAGCAAGGCAACTACTCTTGGCTGCTAAACTGTCATTGCTGTTAGACTTCTTCACAAGTTGAATGGAAGCCCTGAGGTTGCTGACCACAATGCTCTTGGCTTGCAAATCTTTCAGCTCTTCACCAAGTACGCTATCCATTGTGTCATCTTCCAGAAAATCTCGTAAAACCTCTTTTTTATCACTGTCAGCCAAGCCTTTAGTGGTGCTATGAAATGAAGATAATAATTTCAACACCATCCGACGCCTAGTAGAGGCCGTTCTGGTGGATCCTCCCTCTGCTGATGCAATTTTTGCTAATTCTTCTTTAGCTTCCCTTTTTCTTTTCCTTTGGCATCTTTTATGATCCCGTTCTTGTTCTGGAGTTCTCTTTCTTTTACCTGTGCTCCGGTTTGAGATTTTAGGCAGATTTGCTTCCAAATTAAATGATTCAAAGTATGAACCGGATTGATCCACAACTGGATTAAGCGCCATAGCCGTGTGCTTCAGGAAAGGCGCGGGTGGGTCGTGGGTTTAGGAATCGGTTAGGTGGAGATTGGAATGGGACGGGTGGCGTAGGGAATGGGACGAGTGGCGTAGGAATCGGGTTGTTGCAGTTCAAGAAATGATTGAATCCGGGCACTTATGCACTTGGCGCCAAACAAAATCACACCACAAATTTGATATCTCCCACCACATTTTTAGGGGGGACAGGGGGGACACCCAGGGTGTTCCACTACAACATGCTTTCACCCAACATTGTAAGCCCATGATGAGATCTGCCTCTATGATGACTAGGGTTGGGCCCATCTGTGGGATTACTACGCGAACCTCAAGCAGATCATAGAGCTGCTGCAAGTATTGTACTCATTGCTCTGAAGCGATATTTTTACCGCATGCTGCGAAGGCTTGTGCAATACCCTTTGCTAGAATGTCATGGAATGAAGGTCCAGGAGGTAGACTATTTCTTCCTAATGTTCCGCAATGTACCTGGCTTTCTTTTCCTCGAGAAAAGTGCGGCACCATCTGATTGAAAGCAGGCGCAATGCTGGATCAGTGACATGTTGAAGTCAGCATTTAAGCTCCCTATACTAATCATCAAACCATTGGTTGTGAGGAAAGGTTGTAGCTCTTAAGGGATGCTGTGGACGGCTTCTCCCAAAGCATCTGTCATCAGTAGTCATAAGCACATTGATTAATCGGGTAGTTTGTTGCTGTAGCATGGGAAGCTGCATTCCCTCTAGGTCAGCTGTGACCATCTCGGCAGAGGCCTCTGTAAGGTCGTAATTTAAGCGCAGTTGAGGCACTCGAACTTTTCAAGGCACATAATGTTTTCTTGATAATAACAATTGTTTCTCAAGGCACAAACCATTTAGTAGTATGCAACCTCTATCAAAAGGTGAACCTGTGGGCACCTCCAGGTAGCTATACATGCCATGTGGGTACTCGCTCCAATGTGGGCAGGAGTACCCGAGTATCTCTTGTCTTGTATTTATTTTGGATCAATATTAGTTAACTTGATCTTTCAAAAAAAAAAATGGTGAATTTGTTATTCATCACCATCGTTTGAAACACAAAAATAAATTGCTAAGCCCACAAAAATGTTGTTTATGTGTGCATGCGCGCTTAAAGATGACAAAGAGTCGAATATACTACAGTTATACCTGTAGTTTAAACATGAAGGTGGTTGATATATGAGTTGCTTGATCAGAAAAAAAATCTATTTTATTCTATTCTATCAGAAGGTCTTTCTTCTCACTTTTGAAATTAATTTGACAATTTAATAAAATTTCAAACATGCAAATTCTTCTTACACTTAGCTAGATTTTACAAAATTCACACACTCATATTATCTAACAAAATTATTTTATACAAATACAAAATTTCCGGGGACTTTGTTTATTCCCGGCGGTTCTTAATACACCTTGCCAATCAAATGTCCCTGGGCATTACAATAATCATTTTGCCATGAGGTGCGCAGACATTAGTGTCATTGAAGAGTTGCACCAACTCAATAAACATGCCTATAGGAACAATAGACAAGGAAAAACGTTGAGGATTGTGTTTATTTACTTGATATTTACTCAACAATGCCAATTGAAAGTTATGTTTATTCATGGATTATTTATAGGGGAATGAAGGTTAGGACTCAATTCCTGTTTGTATAGATGAGGTCCCGCAATCAGCATTAGCCGGGAGTGGATCACACGCAAAACCGGGAATGGAGGACCAATCTCCATTCCCCTACAAAATAGAAATGGGGAAGTCATTCCAACAAAAACAGAATTTTAGAAGATCTCAGCAAGATTTTTGGGTTTTGGAAAGATTTTTGAGCAGAGTTTCGACAATTGTAGAGTGATTTTCAGCGTAGAGACTGTAGTAGAGAGACTTCCAGAGTTAATGAGCAAAGCTTTAGAGAGACTTTGCTGCAGAGTTCTGCTAGACTTTTATTGCACCCATGGAACACCTGCACAAAGAATTGCGGAGCTTGAAGAACTGGCTAGCGATTGAAGAAACCTGAGAACTAAGCCTCCTCACAAAGAGCAAAAGGACAGAAATTACAAACAAATATGAAGAGTAGGGCTATACACCAACTGTCCATGGATCAGAAGGCTACTGGTCCCTAATGATGGCACGTCCTCCTAAGTACACAACCCACTTCCTTTCTAGAGATGAGCTTCTCGTACCCGATATAGTTCCTCTTTCTGTCTGCGGAGCTGGCTAGGCTGAGATCCTCTTGGACAGAAAAGGTGGTCCCTTTCAAATAATTCCCATGCTTCAAGATATGGAGACGACCAACAGATTCTGGCGACCAACAAATTCTGGAAGCAAGACCTGACGCTATTGTAGTGGTTGTGTTACCCTCTCAATAGACACGGTGATAGATGTGGCCCTCATCCCTTCATTGAAATGAATAGGTCGCATTTGGTCGAGGAGTAGAGGCGAAAGACATTAGACTCGTTGGTCACAAGGTACTTTGGAGGCCAAATTCAAGAGGCCGCTCCAGACCAAAAAGAGAAGATGGTAGGTAGATCCATCGGGCTCACCAAATATATTTTACCGACATATCATGCAATCGCCATCCAAAAACTTAATAGTGCTCAATCTACAATACATTTTTTATCTACTTGAGAGGTGTTTGTTTTCTACATTTTTGGAGGGGTAAAATTAATTGTACTCTTAATGTTGTCATGTTCATCCGACAGAATCACAATAAAAAATTACCTTCCACGGAATCACCTGCCATAACCGCACAGTAAGTCAGTTACTGCGCATTTTGAGAGAAATTATTTGCCCCATTGCAACTCCTCTAATTTGGAAACGCTCGATCTAATTTTTGATTTGCAGGTTCAGACGTCTAATCCGCCTCATTCTGACCACTATGGAACTGGTCTGAACCAATTTGGAGCTCAATCGACCGATATATCTCCAGTCCAAAGTTTCAGCCAAAAATTCTTCAAGGGGCAAGCGCGCCGAACGAAAGGGGGTTGGATTCCAGAAAATGGCGAGCCGAATACGCCATGCATAGTTATAATAGTTTATTATGTTACGCGAATCTGTTGTTTGCAATAATGCTGCGTGGCGCAGATGGTCAGTTAGTTTGGTTTTCAGCTTCCTTGCGCAAGTTCGAACTCGCCTTTTAACATTTTTTTTACTTGGAGGGGTATTCGACTCTCACAATATTTTTTGGGCATATTTGACTTACATAACATTTTTGGTATTCGACTTACAAAATAGAAGACAATCTACGAGTCTAATACCCCATTGGAATCCAACCCATAATCGGGAGCCAATAAATGCACCGCAAGCGCACCAAGCGTGACTCACAATTACTTTGGGCTGGTAAAATAAGCTATTTTAGATATCACAACATTTGGTAAAATTAGTTTCATCCAGTGTGACTCACAATTACCTTGGGCTGCCAAAAGCTATCATAACATAAAGGGTAAAATTAAGTTCACCCATTTTTGGAGGTAAAATAAGCTTTATTTTGGATATCACAACATTAAGGGTAAAATTAATTTCACCCATTTTTGGAGGTAAAATAAGCTTTATTTTGGATGGAACGGTAAGATGTGAGTGGCCTGTACGTCCCGTCACATGCTCCTCCAAATATTGTTGGGCGATAAAGCTTGATTATCCCTGTTGACATATAAAGTATGCTTTTGCAAATGGGCAAGTAGCCTTCTCAAACAGACAAGGAACACAAAGAATTCACATGCTTATGTCTGGACGAGCCTTCATTTTTCCAGACCATAGAAAAATCAGCCAAAGAAAATGACATGAATTCAAGAATGCGGCCTGTATCCTAAAGTTCCTACCAACTCAGTCACCCTGCAAGCTTATCTCCCAGCACGTAAATATAGAATAATGCATGCATTTAGTCTATATATACGGCCACCAACTTCTTTTGGTCACCAAGTCCTATTGTGCTTTCCATATCTGCAACTGCCATTTGAATCAGTTGAACAATCAGTTCTTTTAAAACCTGATAGTCTGTCGTAGATATTGGGCTCTCACTTCTCAGAGATCTGTACCACATTACAAATCTGTTCATTGATTATTAAAAATGAAGACGTATGTCCTGCTTCAAGTTGTATTATTCATGCTCCTCATCCTGGGGACCTTTGCTTCCAGGCCTTTAGAAGTTAGGCCTGCTGATTCTGGACCTGTGGATAATGATAAGTCGAATCTGACTCCAAGGTTGGTGTTAATGCATGTCATTTGAAACAAACTTTTTTTCTTAGTCTTAAGGTTGGCGTTAATGCATGTCTTTTGAAACTTTTTTTTTTCAATGTCTTAAAACTTTTATTTGCTCACTTGAGTGTGTTGTTGTGTACTTAACAGTGTGTTCAATATCTCCCAAAGGGAACTCTTGGGCTGCCATGCAACAGGCAACCCGATCGATGATTGCTGGCGGTGCGACCCTGATTGGCACAACAACCGCAAACGTTTAGCAGACTGCGCAGTTGGTTTTGGAAGAAATGCAATTGGGGGAAAGAATGGTGAATTCTATGTTGTCACAGACCCTAGTGATGATGCTGTCAATCCTAGGCCTGGAACACTCCGATACGGAGTTATCCAATCTGAGCCTCTGTGGATAATATTCGAGAGGGACATGAATATTCAGCTGAAACAAGAGCTGATTATGAATAGCTACAAGACCATAGATGGCAGGGGAGTCAATGTCCACATCTCAAATGGCCCCTGCATCACAGTGCAGTATGTTTCTCATATTATCATCCATGGTATCAATGTCCATGACTGCAAACCTGCTGGCAATGCAATGGTCAGAAGCTCTCCTAACCACTTTGGCTGGAGAACTATATCAGATGGAGATGGAATTTCCTTGTTTGGTGCAACTAATGTTTGGATTGACCACTGTACTCTTGCCAGATGCACAGATGGATTGATTGATGCCATTATGCAATCCACTGCCATCACAATCTCCAACAACCACTTTAGCAACCATGATAAGGTTTGAAGTCCCTAACATTCCAATCATTGAATTATGCTAAAAATTTTTATCTTATAATTCCATTCCAAATCATTGAATTATGCTAAAGGTTTGGCTTATAATTCAGGTAATGTTATTGGGGCATAGTGATGAGTACCCAGAAGACAAGATTATGCAAGTCACTGTTGCATACAATCATTTTGGTGCAGGCTTAATTGAGCGTATGCCAAGGTAGATTTTGTCTCTCTAATAGCTGAACAATCTCTATTTTCAAATTTGGGATCTAAATGTGACTGCCCGTGAAAATGCAGATGCAGATATGGATACTTCCATGTGCTGAATAATGATTATACCCAGTGGGAGATGTATGCAGTAGGAGGCAGCTCAAATCCTACCATTAATGTGGAAGGAAATCGGTTCTTGGCCCCAGTAAATGTAGATGCAAAAGAAGTAGGCACTCTACCTATACCTGTTAATAGCTTTCTTTCTGCCTCTTCTCTGATCAAAATTTTGATGCATATGCAGGTCACAAAACGAGAATATACAAATGAAGGCATATGGAAGAACTGGAACTGGAGATCAGAGGGGAATTTGTTCCTAAATGGAGCTTACTTTGTTCCATCCGGTTTTGAATCAGGGGCTGTTTACAGCAAAGCATCCAGCCCCTTTCTCTCTGCCAAGCCTGCTGCATTTGTGCAATATCTTACTGCTAATGCTGGAGCTATCCCCTGCACCCGAGGCTTTGCTTGCTAAATGAAAAAAGGATAAACAAGTTTTCACAAAATTCTAGTATTTAGCTGTGCAGCCATGCTTTTAATACCTGTCATACTGGCAACCTCGGCCACAGTAACAGAAGGCATTTATGCCTACGCTATTAAGCTGCTGGTGCGGATGTGTTGTGATACCATGTAAATTAGTTACATATACTAAATAACGGTTTTCTCAACCACCTTGATGGGTTCAGTTCTTTTTTGTTTTAACAATGGCTCTCCAGAGCTGAAATCTTACAGCTTAAGAACTCTCAAAACTATGGTTAAACAAATGATGGATCTACATACCTAAAACCTTCGACATTGATGCTGATAATAAACCGCTCTTCATTCCATACAGTCTTGGGGGCAACGGCAGAAAAAATCCCACATCCAACCCGACGATCGTGATAATGGACAGAGCTATGGTGTATTCAACTGCCGATGTTTATTAGGTCATCCTGTATTTTATGGGACCTTTTGTTACTTGGTGATAATTGGACGGTGTAGAGTTTGACGGGTTCAACATATAGGGCGTGATGTGTGCCTTGGATAATAGTGTGATAAATAAAGGGTGAAGATGCTTTGATCTGCGCATATGCCCTAAAATTTGGCATTGAAGGCTTGGATTGTCTGGGCCTCATTCTAATAGATGGATGGTGGAGATGCATAGATGAAGCAATAAGGAGTAATTTCTGGGTTGGAGAAATGGCGTGCTGATCCTATAGGAGACACCAGTTTGCTGAGTCGGAATGGGTACGAGATGAGATGTATGGTAGATTGTGTAGCTTTTTAACGGGGGGGTTCAAGATAATACCCCCCCCCTTTCCCGCCTCCAATTCCTACAATTCTAGCTTGTCCACGTGCTCTGTCATGTCAGCTAAATTAATGCTTTTGCCTGCCACCAGTGTCAGCTTTTGCGATCAACTATGGTTGAAACATTTCTCGATTGGGCCTTCGTCTTTGATTACTTCGCAATGTCCCCTGTCTACGACTATACATGTTTGAATGAGAAGCTCCAGTGTCGTGATATCCACCCACTAGACGTGTCCCATCTTTCTTGAGCTCTTCCCTTTTCACTTTTCTTTTGTATTGAATTTTATGGAATCATGGAAATAGTCAGTCTATTCTCTATCAATTACATTCCTCGTGGTACTGCATCCTTTCCTCAGTTGAAATGTCTTATATGCCTTTCATTTTGCAAGAAGATGGCGGGAGTTGAATAGGTGCTGGATGACGCTCAAGATCTCAACTTGTTTGTTCTTTGAAAGCAGAGACAAGATAGCCCTAATAAATTTATAACATTGGCGGTTTATTATGTACTTGATAGGTCCATTTATCATTAGTTCAATGTTATTGGTTGAAGAGTTGTGTGCATGCGTGCATGCATGCGTGCATGCATGCATGCATGCGTGCATGCGCGTACGCATGCGTGCGTGCATGCATGCGTGCGTACGCTCGTGCTTTGCTGCTGCTGCTCGCTGCTGCTTCGCTGCTGCTCGCTTTTCGCCTGCCTGCGCTTGCCTGCCTCGCCGCTCACGCCTGTCTGTCGTCGATCATTTCATAGACGTAATACATTCTCTCTGTCAGATACTCTCATCAGCTACATATATGTACACGTGCACATACAAACACACCAAATAAAGCTAGGCACTTTATACATCAATGCTATGCTTCTGGATGAATGCTTGAGGCTTCCTTATGATGCTTTTCATTTACTCTCTAAGAAAGCAAACAAAAGTAGAAAGAGAATCCTTTATGCCATTTATGGTTGGTATGATGAGGAGTGCAAAGCCTTGCTTAGAAATTAAAACATGCCCTGCTATCGTAACTGCCACGCAAGCTGGGCATCAAGGGATGATCAAATGCAAAAGGGAGCTTTTCAATCCTTATAGAAGTTTGTCAGCTAAATTTTGAAAGAAAGTATTAGGTGTTAAATTTGTATGCTCCACTAAAGCATGGCACCTTATCTTTTTACAAGGTTAAGACCAGCAGTTTGTATACAAGGCTGATTTTAGGCATAAGGTACCCTTTTTCTCCATTTCACTTATTGAGAGATCCATATTACAGTTAAAACACAGAAAATCTTGCATTTTGAAGCCTCTTTAGGTGGAAGTTATCAAACATACGGTTGAGACATTAGCAACAATTATTGAAGTCCAACAATGCCATAAAGCGGGCCACTCAAGGAATTGTACAAACTTTCTTGTAATCATTATTTGACATGTCATGGCAAAGCTATATGGAGCTACAATAAAAGTATTGTTGAAAATAACACATAAAACCAATAGCTGAACTGGTTAGTGGTTCATTTTGATGGCAATTTTGAAGATGTGAAGACCATAAAGGGTAGAAAGTGTCAGACCTTCCTAAAGTCTGACTGATATAGTTGGCCATGTACATGACTTTTTGGGCAATGGTTGGATTAAGGATTAAGCGTGCATGATCATCAGCATTCAATAGGGCTCTCTTCTCTTCTCTAATCTCTTTGATCCTTAGGCTTGGGCTGAATAGCTTTTTCTAGAACTGCAAATACATTCACTATAATTTTGGTTTTTCTTGTGGCCTTTATCGCATTTCTGGAATGTTTGGATATGCTAGAAAAGATTGATTATGGTAAGATTAGCTTTTAGTCGCCTTCTTATAGTTATAGCATCTCACATATTTTAGATATATTGGATGCTCATTTCTAGAGCAGCTTTTTTGACCAATGATGTGTAGCAAGTCGAAAATTTATATAGGTTGGGTTGGAAAGATTGAATGGAACATAGTTCAAAGAGCAAAGATTTTCTATATCGCATCTCTTTAAAGCAAGTCCTAGTGAATAACATTGTAAATCCAACAAACTACTATTGACATGTTCTTTTAAGTAATGAAACTGAATGTCATATATTGGTTAAAGCATGCATGAAATATTGTGCTTTAAGATTTTGATGAGCCACATTAATTCCGTTGTATTTCTAAGCGCCTGCAAGTCTAGCTTTAATGTGTTAGATAATGACCATATTATATGATAAAAACCGAAGCCTAGCACCATGATGCCATTTCTCATATTTTAGCAAGTTCTTGTGGCATATAATAAGCAAGCGTAAAAAAGCTATTCGATCCAGGCGTCCATAAATTCACAAGATTAAGCAATCAATTTTTCCTGAGAAACAACTGGGCAAAAGCTAGGCTAATTTGGCTGGGGTTAAGATGTAAATGTGGCTCTTGCGACTCAGGTTTTGCAGTCAGAAGAACCATCATATTGTTCCAAAGATGCAAATGATCTATAGGGGTTCAAGCCATGGAATGATAGCATGCCATGTGCCCTTGTGATGTTGGAACATCACAATCCAGGTTATAAATCAAGTTATGATTGTGGAATAAAAAATTGGTACATATAACACATGCTAAGAAACAGTTCATGGAATGGTTGATTCTTATGTGTTGTATTACTTCCTTACCATCAAAGTTAAATGGTATTATTCTATTTTTGCAAAAATATACCAAGCAAACATGCTAAGGAGGTATACCCTAACCAAGGCATGTTCTCTTGATAGTCACCAAATGCATTTTAAAATATCTTAAAGGTGTGTGAACAAGTGTTTACCTTATATTGGATCCTTACAACTAAAACATCGTGCTTATATTTATTTGGGCTTTATTGACATATCGAGTGGACAAAAGCCTTGGTTCACTTTGAAGGGAACCGCTTTGTTGAAGTTCACATCTCTAAACATTATTGTTTCCTGCACTTAATACAACTTATATGGCTTGCTTGACGATGAAAATAATTTGCAGTTTGATTGCCCACTTTAGGGGCAAGCATAAATGCAAGTTGATTCAGAAGCATTGATCAAGAATTTGTGGGATGCAAATGCAGTGGGTGCAAACATGTATCCAAAGAATACAGTTTTTTGTCTGAGATGTTACAACGAAACTTCTTCCATAGGTACATTTCCTTCCTTGCAATCAGCTACAACACATGTCGCAACTATGAGAACCATCTCACCATACTCCCTCGTCTTGACCTTGATTGTCCCTTCCTAGCTAAGCACCCTCACTGTGAAGGGATCTTTGCATGCGGAGTGGTCAGTGGCACATGCTATGCACAACACGCATTTCAAAAGCATCAACTCCGATCTTCGGAAGAACATGCACATTCTCTATAACCAGATCGATGTATCTTGTTCCTTTGATCACTATCAAGTCTCCTTCCGTGCAGGCATAGTTTCTTTATCTGAGAAATCTTTCAATCTGTGAAAATACAACCAACTTAGACATGCACTTGAATATCTTATTCCATTGGATCAAATCATTTCCAAATAAAAGCATGAATTTTTACTGCAAACAACTAAGATAAAACATGAATAACTCTAATCCATTTATTGAATATAAGCTTCAACACAGTCTATGATATGTCCCAAATCCAACATATTGACCAGTGCATTTGGTTTTAACACGCAAACATCATAACCATTTCAAGGATAATGGCATGGAAAATAATCCCAAGAGCTCCTCATATACATCTAAACTGAGAACAGATACAAGTGTAAATTCAGTTTCATTAATACATTCTGGGAAGGGACTCGCAAGAGACACAAAACCGGCCGATTACATTTCCTGGATTTTTCTGGAGTGAAGATGCAGGATAGGTCGAATTTACATATTTCTAGCAGGCCCGTGTTGCAAAACCACCAAATAGGGTAGAGCTTTCTCATAGCTTCTGTGAGCAAGAAAAACAATCTTGCAAAACTACCCATTAGCAGATGATTCATTTGGATTCTTCAAAATCACCACCACAAATAGCTAATTGTAAATAATGATGGTCAAATATCTGATGAAGCTCTCTAGACATATTTCTAACAAGTACACTGAACCTTAAATGACAAGAAACCCATTCTT
Source organism: Isoetes taiwanensis (assembly GCA_021234155.1). Classification (NCBI taxonomy): domain Eukaryota; kingdom Viridiplantae; phylum Streptophyta; class Lycopodiopsida; order Isoetales; family Isoetaceae; genus Isoetes; species Isoetes taiwanensis. The sequence continues at coordinate 12,440,241 of JAJEKV010000001.1, read as the reverse complement.
AACTATAGTTAGGTCAATGCCACTAGAACCCCATTTCCAATTGCAGGTGCCTTAAAGAATATTCACTCAACTGCATCTTATCAAATTTATCCATTTTAAAAGAAGACATCTACACTGCTAGTAGCATCAATCTAATAAGATGACCTACAATGCAAAGTATAAGATATAATAGTACTACTCATCATAAAAGTGACAAGTGCGCGAACCTCTACGATTTATATTGCCTCCATGTGTTGAAACAAGCCCCCTCGATGTCATTATTACCAATTTCAAACTTTTCCATGGCAGTACCGAGATGAATAATGAATTATAATGCACAATGATTGGAAAGTTGAAACTTTTGTCCCATGACTCACAATGAATAATGAAACTATAATGCTCAATGATTGGAAAGCTGAACTTTTCATCTCTTTATTCACAGCAGCAAAAGCATGATAGCTTTGTTCGACAGTCATGAAGGAAAAAACTTGGTCTGTTAGGTTTTCTCTCACGCAATCGAATAGTGCCACGTCATCAAAATTTAATTATACCAATGGTTCACGCACTAAAATAAACTCATTTTTGAATTACCACTTCAAAAAAAAAAAAAAACACACACACATTTGCCAACAATGCAATAGGAGATGATGTTTTTTTGGCTTGGAGAAAAAATAAAAATTCAAAAAACATTGGCAAGTTCATAAATATTATATAAACCATCAAATATAGCACAAATCCCATAACACACCAAAACAAAAAAAATCCTTTTCTTTTTTCTCATTACTTCCACATGAATATTTCTTCCCATTTCAAAAGATTCCAAACTGGAGTATACATCAAGAGCATTTACATATGTGACATTGCTGCGTTTAACATTGTTCAACTCCAGTAATCTAAAAACCTTCAAAGGCCTCATGGTCATAATCCACCATTTCATCAAGCACCTTATGTGCATCAAGGATTCGACTAAATTTTCCATACAAATTAATTAGTGCATTTCCCAAATCCACGTCCATATCAAATTGGCTATCAATAAGGGCATGAATCTATTATTGGAGGTTGGATAGGCCTCCCAGGCCTGCTGGAATGCTGCCTTTCAAAAAATTCTCACCATTAAAACCCTTGGAGCTTGTAATTGTGTATCCATTCGCTTGCAGAGGTTTCTGCCCCAAATAGAATTTGTCCCGTAATCTTGTTAGAGATTTTGGCCATAATTGCAAATAGACAACGTAGCGGATATAAGGTACCCTCTTTGTCGGGAAGTATAAATTCACCATACCCGTCACTGGCATGGCCTTCGATACTTGCAGCATAGTTTTTCTGGCACTCTTTATATTTAACTTTTTTTTTGGATTTTCCTTGATCCTGTAAAGAAGATCTAATTTCTCCTGTAGGAGTTCCCACTTCCAATAGCCACAAATCTAAGCTTCACCTGGTCCTGGATGCCGCCGTAGTTGGAGGAAATTGGCATAGGCATATTAGCCTCAGGACTTGCCATATCCATCTTAAGTATGATGTATATATATCCATCCTAAGTATGATGTATACATATCCATCCTAAGTATGATGTATATAAAGCACCTTTGCTTTGAAGAGATAATCTCTAATGTTACTTGCACTAAACTGTTACCCAACTCTAAACCCTGCATTTTATCTTCTTATCCAACGCTTAAGTGCCCTTTCTTACACTCAACAACCGCTGCATAATCTTGTCCTAACAAACCCACATGTATAGTTCATGTGACGGCCATGGCAGGAATGCGGGAAGCTTATGATAGAAAATTGGACCAATAAAATAGATTGAACATCCCCATTGTTCCATGAGAGAAGTCTAAGTATTCCTTTGGCATCATATTCCGATCAAACCTACGCAATGGAATAAAATAGTCAGCACGACAGCCAGGCAATGGAATACCCGGCGTCAAACTTCACATTTGATAATAGCTTTAGCTGCATCATTTTATTTCGGAGTTTAGCTTGACCCATCTAAGAAATTCATTGCTATAGGCCCCAGGGAATGCCATATATCTGGCTGCTTATTCGTCTTTGTATATACAATAACAGAAGATGGTGCATTACATAATTATTGAATGGTGCAATTGTATTCTTACATTGGAATGTGATATCACCCATCAGTTGATGCACCATCCATGCTCAAAGAATTACTATCCTCATAATACCTGGTCATATCTATATTCGAAGAGGATGATTCCTTATGAATTTTTTATTTCCTATATAGACAGATTATGTGAGGAGCTAGAATTCAACAAGAGAATAACGAGGCAGTATTAGTCATGGAAGAAGCCATTTTACTATCACTAAATCCTAAACAACTACGATTTCTTTTTGTCATGCTATTGCTCGATCAAGGTCCAGTATTTGAGCTATGGACAAAGTTCAAAATACCGATGAGTATTGACCTTTTAGACGAATATCCAAATGATGAGGCAATTGCATTCAATGAATCCCTTCACCTAATCAACAATATTCTAACACAACATAGTACTAACATCATGGCATTCGGCCTCCAACTACAACCTCGTCTTAGTCGAAAATGTCATGCATGAATTGCAAAAAATTTCTGACCATCATATATACTTAGATACTGCAGCACAAATGACGAAGATAATGACTACTGACCAGCATGAAATATACAGCTTCATCCAAGAATGGCTAGAAATACCAGAAAGCAGACAACCTATATTTGTCGATGGAAAGGCCGGTTGAGGAAAGACGTTCTTGCTGAATTGCATATGTTTGTCTATACGAGGCAACTAATGTATAGTACTCCCATGTGGTTGCAATGAATCTGGCACTATTGAGGAACAGACACATCATGTAGAAGATAAATACTTACCATGCTTGTCCCTTTTGTCCCTTCCACTGCAAACCCACCTAGCTACAGAAACCCACCTTCTTGCATTCGTATATTGAAGTATTATCCTGGACTGCTATGTGATTTGGTCGGAATGAGAAACCCCTGTTTGATTGGAGCAACATGCAATCTGCACAAAAAAGGAAAGATTTAACCTGTATATATGGTGCTCCGTTTCTCTCCATATTTCCCCCATTTACGTAATAATCTATTCTTGCAGTTGTTTACCATGGCATCTCTAAGATATACATTACCAGATTTTCCAAGCTTTTGCAAACATGTGTCTTCACGTATTCTATCTACTATTCATTTAACAGCCAAACATGGGTTTTGTATGCCTTTTCGATTTCACACAATGGTAGAACTTGTGTAGACCCTTCGAACAATGTCTCATATGACTGTACTGTACTTCTCAATGACAAAATTGAAGCTTTGGGAAAGAACACGAGAGTGCCAGAGAAACATATATTGCTGGTGGTTGACATAATATCCCCTGAAATAGGCTACGACCTCCTGGAGCCACTGTTAGAAGAATGCATAACTAATTCAGAAATCTGAAGATAGAACCTATAAACCAGGAAGATCTGGCTTCAACATCCTACATACTCAATTGGATTGGAAATTTCTGAGATGGGTGCCGGATTTGGACACATGAGAGTAAGATTTTGTGCTGAAATAAAAGGTTGTGTGCCAAGCGAGATTACCTGTTGGAGATCTAATGCCCACTAGAAATGGAAAAATGTTTTTCTAAAACCCTAATATCTATCACCGTATTCTTCCTGATAGAAGGACAATTGGAAAACCACTTTTATTTCACAAAGTGGTCATATCACGCCACAAAGAATATGCATTAGTAGTCTCGAAGGTAATTTCTCAGCCGTGGATGGTAAAATTGGAAGATCTAACAGTCTAAAACAAATGTAGATGAGGTGGCAGTCCAAGTGGATAGGTAGAATTCTTGTAGGGAAGGTTAGGCAAGCCTGCTAAAAAACATAGTTGGTGGTACTTTTTCTTATCTTATCTAAAAAAAATAGATGGTGGTACTTTTTCTCATCTTATCTAAAAAAACATAGTTGGTGGTACTTTTTCTTATCTTATCTAAAAAAAATAGATGGTGGTACTTTTTCTCATCTTATCTAACATGTTATCTAACATGCATGCTCTAACATGCATGCTCGTTAGTGTCATTAGACATATACACCACCTCACAGATGCATTGTTAGCAATTACTCAAAATTTGAATCTAACATGTTATCTAACATGCATGCTCTAACATGCATGCTCGTTAGTGTCACTAGACATATACACCACCTCACAGATGCATTGTTAGCAATTACTCAAAATTTGAATTCTCTAATGCTAGGTCTGATGTGCATTTGGATGGAAAGTTGCTATGATTTATAAAATGTCTTCATGAGATTTCAAACATGATGAAAACCTTATCAAGGTCTGAAAATGACTAACTGGATGATAAAAACTTAGTTGCTAGCTTTGTAAAATGTTGTACTTGACATGCCTTGTTAACTCTTATTGTCATTTGCATTACCAAGATAATTTATATTAACCTTAGACAACAAAAAGGAAGTGCTTAGCGCACTTGCAAGCTAATATAATTATCCATCTCTATTACATGTGGTGAATTCACTTTCTTTCTTTATCTAATTACAACTAAGAAGACAGATCACCCAGATCCTTTACACATTCAATTCATATGTGACAATGCACCATATACCTAACCAAAGCAATTGAAAAGAATTGAAGGTATGTACATGTAACAAGCTATTGAGCCGACCAATAGATTATAAAACTAAAGCCTCCATTTTGAAACTTTTTCATATATTACGACAAAACAAGAGCCTCCATTTGATATATGGTAACAAAGCAATATCACAAGTGTACAAGAGGCGACATGAGTATTAAGCGTACAAGGTGCCATAAAGCAACATGTCATAATAAAACATGGCTTTGTCGAGAGATGATGTTGCTATTGAAGTGGGCCTTGGGGACAAACACCATCGCCTAAACTTAACCATTGGCCACATGCACATGGACACTATTTGTAGTCCCCACTAAATCTCCAACTCTTATTATATTAGCGACAAGTCAATAAAATCCTTCCTGTAAAAAAGGCCTCCTACTAGTGCAAATACCAAGTTGAATGAAAATGGCACGTAAGGGAAAAACAACAAAGAAAAATAAGTAAAAACATCTTCAATCCGTCCGAACATGCTTGGAAGTCTAATTTACATAAGTTAACTGTGACTAGCATGCCAACCACTGACCCAGAAGGCAGGCCATACCTTAAAAACATAATGCTGCAAACAATTGGGCCCATGCGTATGCTTGGGTGCACCTTATTTTTCCATCCCAAAGTGATGGAACTTATTGTTATGTACCCCAAACCATCATTCAATTTGCATGCTTATTCACAACTTGTAAAACATGAAAAAAAAGGGGGGAGGGAGGAGAGAAATGCATACTTTAGCCCTATATATACCCTCCTCTTTCCCTGATCTAGCAGAGCTCCTTCCTGCATCTTTCTTCTGCACCTTTCTTGTGCTTCTGTATCTAATCTGGAAGCCTATTATCTGCTTGTGTTTGTCTTTGGAGAAAGATTTGCATCTGCCATTTGAATCAGTGTTAGCCTGCCAAGAAAACTGTTGGTTGGCCCCTGCTGGTGGTTGGCCTTCCAACCTGACCATTTTTGCTATAGAGAATATTGTATTTTGTTGGTTCTTGCTCAGTCTCTCTGGGATCCTCCCAGTCGCCTCTTATTAGAAGTCTTCATAAATCCTTAAATATGTCTGCATTTGCTCTGCTTCATGTGCTATTCCTGCTGGTCCTCATATTGAAAGCCTCTGCTTCTAGGCCTCTGTTGAAGGCAGAAAAAACTATGTCTGTTGATTCTGGATCTGAGAATAAGGAGAGCACCAATCTATCTTCCAGGTGAATACTACAGCATACTGTTTGAATTAAAACTCAATACAGCGTTGTTCTTGGTTTTAAAATTTGCTAACTTGTGTAAAACATTACAGTTTGTTCAATTCTTCAAGAAGGGAGCTGGGAGGCTGCGAGATGACAGGAAACCCAATTGATGATTGCTGGCGCTGTGACCCAGAATGGCACAACAACAGAAAGCGCTTAGCAGACTGTGCAATTGGGTTTGGAAGAAATGCAATTGGGGGTAAGAATGGAGAGATCTACGTTGTCACAGATCCCAGTGATCATGATGCTGTGAATCCTAGGCCTGGAACACTCCGTTTTGGAGTAATCCAATCCGAGCCCCTCTGGATCATTTTTGAGAGGGACATGAACATTCAGCTGACACAGGAGCTGATCATGAACAGCTACAAGACCATAGATGGCAGGGGAGCCAATGTCCACATTTCAAATGGTCCCTGCATAACAGTGCAGTATGTTTCTCATGTCATCATCCATGGTATCAATGTCCATGACTGCAAACCTGCTGGCAATGCCATGGTTAGAGACTCTCCTACCCATTTTGGTTGGAGAACTATTTCAGATGGAGATGGAATTTCCTTGTTTGGAGCAACTAATGTTTGGATAGATCACTGCACCCTTGCAAGATGCACAGATGGCTTGATCGATGCCATCATGCAATCCACTGCAATTACAATATCCAACAACCACTTCAGCCAACATGATAAGGTTTAAATTCTTCCCACATTTTCATTAATCCCCAAAGGTTGAAATCCTCTTATATCTTATGCCTCTGTTTTAATGATCTGCAGGTGATGTTATTAGGCCATAGTGATGATTATCCAGAAGACAAGATAATGCAGGTCACAGTTGCATACAACCATTTTGGACAAGGCCTAATTGAGCGCATGCCAAGGTGCTTATTGCTTCAAGTCGTTTCATAGTTGAACACTGTTTCAAAACTTCACATTCTGATACTGATTAAGCTCTGTTTATGAAAATGCAGGTGCAGACATGGGTATTTCCATGTCGTAAACAATGATTATACGCAGTGGGAGATGTATGCGGTAGGAGGAAGCGCAAATCCTACCATTAATGTGGAGGGAAACCGATTCTTGGCACCAATAAACGTAGACGCAAAAGAAGTAAATACTTTCTTTGGTTGTTGAGTGTCCTTGAGGGTCTTTCTGCCACTTTTCTTACTTGGGATTTTTATTATGGGCAGGTCACAAAAAGAGAATATACAGATGAAGGGATATGGAAAAGCTGGAACTGGAGATCGGAGGGAAACCTGTTCTTAAATGGAGCTTATTTTGTTCCATCTGGTTCAGAGTCAGGGGCTGTTTATGGGAAGGCATCCAGTCCCAGCCTCTATGTCAAACCTGCTGCATATGTTCAGTTCCTTACTGCCAATGCTGGATCCATCTCCTGCAGTGCAGGTTCTGCTTGCTGAAGCATCTCAAAACTATTCATGGCAGCCTCTAGATTTGCTAAGAAAATCATGGGCGGAAAATTTATAGGACAAACTTATACACTGATTCTATACAGCAGCTAAGTCAGCATCATCCTGATGCCACATGTTTAAAACTATACAAATTGTACTCTAATTTCTATGGTCCCTGGCTAAGCAAGGATCAATTCTCATGCTTGGATTATTTGTTACAGTAGCAACCTCGATCAGCAGCAACTGAAGACATTGACTGTCTTCCTACTATGCAATTACTGCTGGTGCAGATGTGTTGTGATATCTATATCAATGTACCATAAATTTATTGGAGCCTGTAAATTGAGAAATATTACTTTACTGGTCAAGATTTTCTCCAACTATATTGACGAATTTCTTGTGGCCGTTTTCCATTTTCGGTTTAGCAGTTGATAGAGATATGCTTGCATTTATAAATCTTGAAAGGATGAAAAGTCTAGAGGGAAAGATGGCTTTACCGTGTCTGAAAACGACAGTACATGGGCCCGGCTTGTATGCTCGTTTAAGGTGACATGCTTTGCTTTCATGTGCGTGATAGAAATTGGATCCCAAGCAAGGTTTGGAAATCCCTGCAATAAAAAACTCAAAGCTGCACATATCATTTAATGCAACAAATCAAATCATCAATTATCATAAAATTATTAAGTTCAAAGCCCACACAGCTGAGCTTGACGACGATTTTAAGCTAGATATTAGAGAACAGACAATGATAAGTATAAACCTAAAATCATGATAAATCAACCTAATTCTTTATTAATTGAAGATTTAACAGGTTTGCAGCGACAATAATATTTTAAGAGACGGTGGCGCCCTAAGAAGGTAAAAATCAAAGAAGGAGAAGCCAGACCCTTCATCAGAAAGAAGCACACCGGTGCCGGACATGGATGGAAGAGAGCACTCGAGCTTTGGCGTATTGCAAGTAACGACCGTTATTACTTTTCTCGTCGGAATAGGCCATAGCCATTGTCGGAATAGGCGGGCAAGCAATGGTCTCCATACTGGAACGAGCACGCTTCATATGTTCGACGGAACTGGTTATGTCGGATAGCTGGCGGCATGATTTTTACGCTGCCCTCCTATTACGACTTGAAGCAGCAATTTCTGTCGACTGCCGGTCGAATTTTGTGGCCCGGAAAATATTTTTGACGTGCCGGCAATAGCAGACCTCCTGCCGGCAGGAAATTTTTTTCGCGCACACCCCCTGTCGCCATGTTTCGCGCACTTAAGAGGCAAACACTTGTAGATCGAGACACAATTGCGCGCTTTGTCGTCCGTCGGGTGTTTTGAGTACTTAATGACCTGGACTACAACTTTGTAGAAGAAATTTTTCCTAAAATCGCAAAGATTGAGAAGTTATGGCATCTTGAGTAGGGGGGGTCTAGGCTCCCCCGTCGTTAATTCGATGGCCTCATTCAAGACTTAAGGAGCTCGGGCCGCCGCCAGACCTATGGACCAGCTATGACGCCGAAAGTGTGCCAACCGACATGGCAATTATCATTACGACGTGGTCCGCCTCCCCGCTAACGGGCTGCATTAATGAGTGCCTTTACGATACACCTTTATCGCCAAACCCGAGGCCCCCACGCCTCCAGTTGCCAGCCTATCGCCCTAGGGGCCCGAATTGACATCCGCTAGGTCCCAGAGAGGGGACCCATCTCCCCGCAAACGCCCCGCCCCACCGCAGTAATGTTCCCAATCCCGCTTCGGAAAGCACGACTTCAACAACTCCGATTTTCTTTACAATTGTAATTGCCTTGTCACACTGGGCCGAGGTTACCCTGCGGCTGTAGCATCAACCCCGCATGTTGAGGTATCTCCTCGAGATTGCAACCTGTGTTGAAAGGGCGCGCTGTGAGACTGACCTCATCCACTGCCAGATTGTGGTTAGTGAGGATGACTGCGTTCTTTTTCAGAGCCCTGTTGATCGTTGATTGCTTCCAGCCTTGTCTGCAATGGCTCCACTGGACGACCTCATCTCTTCACCTCCTCTTTTTTGGCTGATAAGCTTCCCTCAACTGCCAGTGTTTGGATATACAATGTGGTCTGCGGGTCAGGCATTTTTGTGATGGGCCTTAGTGCCCACTTTTGTATCAGCCCTCGGGCTTCTTTGAAATGAATATGATGATTCCCTTCAGTTATTGTCTTAACTCACAGATTTCATTTACAAATGCAACAGAACTTTCTAAATTGGGCTGATGATCCCCTCCATTTGAAGACCAATGTTTGCTGTATTATATGTCATGAGAACTGATTTTAATGTTGGACCAATTTATCAAACTTAAATATACAATGCAAATAATATTTGCTTTCATATTTAATGTTGTGTTGCTGCTACAAGTGCTGCTACCTTAGTTGTCTAAGGTCTCATCTATGGTCTCACATCGCCTTGACTTCCCCGCCATGTGCAAATGTTAGATGTTAGAATTGTATCGAAAAGCTAGTTCTATTAAGCTCCTGTTGTAGACTTAACACACCTGGTTAGTGAAAGTGTTTCCCTCTTCGAATCTTGGTGTTCGTACTGACCCTTCAGACATATTTGCCCTCCAGGTTTTTGCAAACTCCACATCCATTCCTTTGGCCCGAGATTATGTCCTTTTCCACGCCAATTTTCACCATTTCTCGAATGATCCTAGCTTTGTCTATGGCCTTATCCCCGCCATGTCGGGTCCGTAATGTGTTGCAGATAATTCACCCAACCTTATGTATCCAACCTCATGGAATTCCTGTGGCCAACACCGTGATCTTGTCGTGTGACTCTCCCTCCCTCGTTGACCAAGTCCTGTGTCTTCAATGGTGACTGATTGTACTAATTGAGTTTGGGACAGGCCCCCACTGCAGGCGTGAATCCTTCTATGCTAACATCCCGCACACTACCAACATCTCCCCGAAAGCATGTGTGAGTATCCTCTAGGCTACACATAACATTCACTTCATCTTCACTATCCCGGGTCACCGTGATGATCACTAGTAACCGTGTGTGGTCAATCCACTAACTTGTCAAGTCCAGATCCATGTTGAATGATGTTCTCAAGATTGATCCCCGATTGACTCAACCCTTGCTTTGTCCCTCATTCTCGCTTCAAAACTCTAACCTTTTGCTCCTCACCTCATCACTCATTGGTCTCGAAAGTCAAGACCAGAACTCTTGAGATGCCCCCCGGGTACATTAGTGCCCTAAGTCTAGCAAGAGGCTTCAAATTCTCGTGATCAGCCTTCTTCCTATTTTCCCTCTCTTCCCTATTCCGCTGAGCTCCCCGGCAGCCTCCCTGCCTTCCATTTCCTTCTAGCCGAAGTTTCCCGGCCGCAGAACTTGCTCATTCTTTAGTCTTGCCGCCTCAGCCCTCCTAGCCCTCTCAGCCCAAGGCCTCACATGGGCCATCACTAGAGATATGCACCCTCCCACTCTCAGTCCGGGACTACACCTCGATTCCTTGCCCTCGAGGATTGAGATTGTTGCATGTGCCTATGATGTCCTCACTTCAGGGAGTCGCACACATGCATGTGCTGCTCCCATGTCGCCAGTGGAACCACATGTTGTTTGGAAGGTTGTAAGGTCCGCTCAATGGCCCGATGTTCCCCATCCGTGCATCTTCTTGGTGAGATGGATGCACATCATGTCTTTCAATGTCCACATTGTCAACTACATGTTGATGCACTCCAAGTAGGCTCTTGGCCACCATGCTCACCAGCCAGGCGTGGTGCCTCCCATAACGCATGCAAGTCACCCATGTTGAATTGCTCCAATTCCTCCTCCTCCAAGTTGGTCGTGATTTTCCCGCCCACACTTTGATAATCCGCCCATGGGCACTCTTCCAAACCCCGCCACTTTCCGCCCGGCTTAACTTTGTTCGAAGTTGAATGGCCAAATCCCAAGAGCTCTAAACCCCGCCTTGATGTTGCTAGGTGTCAACCCCCGATTCAACCGCTCAGGAAATGAGCTCGCAATGTCCTCCCTCTTGGTTCAGTCCTCCCTTTGCTAACCATGTAAGAAGATCTCAATCTCTTTGAAAGCTGCCTTTGAATGGTGCAAAGCATGCAACATCCAAAGATTGTAACCTATGTGATGTGTGGGTCGGAAGTAGGGCAAAATATATGCCCATTTCCTTAGTCGCCAAAATCACTTCCAGCCCACATGGCTGCCATGGCCATCCAATATTATCGATGTGGCCTTGTTGGAGATACTCCACCAGAACCCTAGCAACAAGATGTGACAACCAAGACTTGAACAATTTCAGAGTCATCCAAGCCGAGGGTCGCATGCCTTGAATTGCCCCTTCCTCACATCCGCAATGTTATCTTGTCTCATCCCGGTACCCTTGAATACATACAAATTAGGTAACCTAAACCCTTCAGCGCTTACACATACCGTAATGGTCACCCACTCCCTATTGTTCATGACCACCTCATTAACCCTATGCTCCCCTTTCCTTCCTATGATCGCCATGCCCTTCACCTTACCAAATTTTGATGCCGGGCCTCATCTAAGATTCCGCAGATCCTAGAGGCCGAAATTGAACTCGCCATATATTTGTCTCTGCATCAAAGATAGAAGTTATCCCATTCTCTTGTGTCATAAGACGCTACCGGTGACACATCTAGTGTCTCAGACTTCTTAGTGTAACCTCCGGATGCCTCCTGTTTGAACAGCTTCCACCATTTACTCCCCGAACCCGGAATTTTCGAAGCCGCCACCCTCCATGGCCATTTTTGCTGCCGCCTTTCCTTTGGATAAATGAGAGTGCAACCTCCATTCCCCTCCGCCCCGAGAGTGCCCAATTGACTAACTCTTCCTCTTGTAGAGTCGTTCGATTTGTGGATTACCATTGCTTTAGAGTTATACCTACCATACAAAAATTCCCTTTATTGTTGATTCCCGATTCCGACCTTCTAGATGCCTCTCTAACAGATATACCATACTCACTCACCTCATCCAAGATATCCGCCATTTGTTCTTCACCCATCGCCTCGTTTGCTTGGCCTCCTTGGCATTGTGGGAGATGCAAAGATCGATCCGGTGGCGTCCGGACGCTTCCTCCTTGGAGCAAGAACTCTTTCCTTGATGTAGGTACTGCTACTAGCTTCAAAGATCGCCTCCTCTCCGACCTCTTGTGGAAACCATGTCTACTATCGTCCTCCTCAAGATCTGATATCGATAAGCTTGAAATTTGGAAGATGAAATTGGCTTTTATTCTAGTAGCAGCCATAGCGGGAGCTTGATTTTCAAATTGGGTTTCGGTAATCGAGTGCTATGGAATGGGCGCGAATTCTAATTTCGAATCGAGCAAGGTCGCATTGAATTCTAATTTCAATCGATATGACTCTTAGCCTAACACGCCCACGAAAGTGGGCGTAACCGCTCCACAATTGTGGACAACAATTACACGACACCGGGAAGCAGGGCATCACGCTTAGCGGAGCACTATTGCACGCCGATGGTCAATAGCTGCACGATAACCGGGTAACTGTGGCCGACGATCGCCAGAAGCTTTGTCACGCGATTCACGGCACCATATGCACAACATAGGGACACATGGTCGACGATAACGCCCGTGCCATAACGGATTCGGGGCGTGCACACATGCGATGTCGCGGCCGAGACGGGGAGGGGGGGGTAGGGTGCCCGAGGGACGGCGCGATAGGAGGCAACCATACCCTACCTCTTCTGAATCTGAAATCTATTTGAACCTACATCTAGGCAATACCCCTTTTTTTTAGGGTACAAAAATTATGATTTTTTATTCATAACAAGGTGTTGCACAAGAGGGTTGTCATCCAGTGCCTCTGAGGGTATGTTTGCATATTCTTTTATGCATAGTGATCTAAATTAGAAATAAATTTAATAAGGTCTTGCACAATTTTATAGCCTTCAAATCTACGAGACCTTAAGACATAGACTTTCTATCATGATTTTGACCTTTGCAAGAACGCCACCACCATTTATATTTTATTTATGTTTATAGCTTATATTTTATTTATGTTTATAGCTTATGTTCTTTTGTACGTCCATAACATTGATGAGAAAAAGTTAGGTAGTCAGCAATTTAAACAGGACTCCACACTTGTCTAGATTTTGGTCATACCCAAATGTAGTGTAAAAATCAAAAGAATTCAAACAATGTGTGCATATGAAGCACATGATTTTTTATTAAATGTTGCACATACAAGTTAAAATACTTCCATTCATTCGTAGAGAAGTGATCATGGAATTTGCTTAACTGTAAGAAAAGGGTTAAATAGTGAGAAGAAACAAATGGCAATTCCCAATGCCCTTTTATGGAAACATTTTCACTTTATAAAAGCTTTGCAAGAATAAGGGAGTCCCAAATATCAGTACAGATATATCCTTCTACTTTGATCATTCACTTACAAAGGGTAGTGGTTCGTGCAAAGGGGATCAATCTGTCGACGTGTCAGGCAGTATGCAGGGTCGGATTGCCCAGCTTTGCAGATCTGCTTGCGTCACCACATGTCTATCTCCATTGCTTAAGAGGAGCAAGCACCGGTTAGCCGGTTTCCAAAGTGGCTGCTCAACAACAGCGGCCAACACCAGTTTACACCCGATAGTAAGTTTGGAGCAGTCATTGGCATATTTCTGGCATATACTGGCATATACCTGAAATATGCCATAAACCCACATGGACGAGGGCTTGCCCCCCTACGGGCAACCCAAAAAGGTCATAGTATTATAACAAAAGACATAGGTGAATATAGTTATAGCCCAAATATCTAGTATCTTGTTTGATATATGCCACAAATGCTAAATACTGTGGCCTGGCCATAGTTGTAGCCCAAATATCTTATCTAATCTTCCAATCCTCTTGTGGCATATATGCCACCACAAATGTGAAACTCATTTATTAATATTTTTAATGGTGCATATATTTTAGATTCAAAGTTTTGCAAATCATGCCCAATGCTATAATAGAAATATATTTTTAAATGCTTACCCTCTTCTAGAGAAAAAAATGCCAATGAACCTATCTTAACTCATGGCATCCATCCTGCAAATTGTAAGCAATTTTCTTTAATATATAGAATAGAATAGAATAGAATAGAATAGAATGATGGATGCATGTTGAAGTTGTAGATAGCTACAAGTATCTTGGTGTAGAATTCTGTAAGAACACACTCTGGGAACAGTGTATTACCAAGCGGGTGGCTGCTGGATGGAGAGCACTCTATGCAATGCAAAACAATTGTTTTCGCGCAGAAATTCATGATTGGCCACGGAAAGCCCACTTATTTCGGGCTTTGGTAGAGCCTGTTTTACTGTATGGTTCTGAAGTGTGGGGGCCTGCCATTAGTGCTAGTGCTTGGGAGAGCTTGGAGCGGGTGCAAAAGTCCTTTCTCACTTACAGCCTTGGAGTTAAAAGAACGGTGCCCTATGCTATTCTTTTACAAGAGATGTGTTTTGGCCTCTTCAACATTCTCGCCATGAAGCGCCATCTCCACTATATCCGCAAGGTGCACCACATGGACGATGTTAGGTATCCTGTTCTTGCACTTGCCATGGTGAATCTCCTCGGCGTTTGAAACGATGTTGGAAAGAGCATTGCACTACATGGTTTGCACGTTGGGTTGTGCAACGAGCCTTTGCCCGATGCTTGCCGGTTCGATCGAGCTTTTTTTGCAACAATATCTTAATGGTCGTTTTTCTCAAAAGATATGGGACGCAGATTATTTTGGCCCAAGTGTGGCGGTCATTATCATGCACACATAAATCCCACTTTGGCACCGGGGCCCCAAGCTTATTTGCTTGCTTCATTGTCCGGGGAACAAGCTTGTAGCTATTGCATCAATTCGCAGACGGGGTCCCACAGTGCTACGGATTGAGATGGGTAGATGGGAGCGGCCGCAATTGCCGCGCGAAGTTTAGACTATGTGCCCGATTCTGTGTTATTGAAGATGAAAGCCATACTCTTCTCGAAAGTTGCCCTGCTTTTGAGATAGTCCGGAATCATTTTTCGACCTTAGCATTCCATTCCACGCTTCCACAACTTCTCAGCGCACCATCTGTGCATGACTTGGCATTATACATACTTGAGGTTCTAGATAAACGTCTGCAATTACTGAACCCTCAGTAGTCATTATCTAAGCTTGTCTAGTATCATCATTACTGCAAAGGTTTTTCCCTTGAAAACCTTTCGAGGCAGGGGTTTTTTAATCCTAGTAGTAATGATTGTACTAGCCCATTGTATGGGTCCCATGACCTATTGGTCTTCGTGGACGTTAAAAAAACTATTCTATTCTATTCTATTCTATTCTATTCCTCTGCCATCTATAGTCTTGTAACTATTCATGATCAGCTCTTGTGTTAGCTGAATATTCATGTCCCTCTCAAAAATTATCCACAGAGGCTCAGATTGGATGACTCCAAAACAGAGTGTTCCAGCTAGGATTCACAGCATCTTCATCACTGGGATCTGTGACAACATAGATTTCGCCATTCTTACCTCCAATTGCATTCCTGCCAAAACCGACTGCACAGTCTGCCAAATGTTTGCGGTTGTTGTGCCAATCGGGATCGCAGCGCCAGCAATAAGCAATTGGGTTGCCTGTTGTCTGGCAGCCTAAGAGCTCTCTTTGGGAGGTGTTGAACACACTGCTAAGACAACACAGTCAAATAAATAATTACAAGTTTAAAGTTTTGAAAAGTTGACGTGCAAATTTTGTACTTGCATACCCCACAAACGAGG
This sequence comes from Isoetes taiwanensis, assembly GCA_021234155.1. NCBI lineage: Eukaryota > Viridiplantae > Streptophyta > Lycopodiopsida > Isoetales > Isoetaceae > Isoetes > Isoetes taiwanensis. The sequence goes on along the minus strand of JAJEKV010000001.1, from coordinate 12,424,268 downwards.
AACTTTACGTACGGTGTAGATTAAGGAATAAGGGGTGAATATACCTATCCAACAGCTCTCGCTGCCCTACGTCACCCCCCGTGTGAATATGCACCCAAACCAAAGGGGGTTTAAGGGGGATTTTAATTTAAATGTGTTGGACCCAATGGTTGTGTTAATTAATGTCAATGGTAGTTATGTGTTGGTTGTTAATGTCAATGGTTGTTATGTGTTGGTTGTTATGTGTTGGGGGGTTTAATTTTTATATGTTGGATGTTAATGGTTTGTGTTGCAAAAAAAATTTTTTGGCCCCTTCGGGGCCTTAAGGACGTCACAGCCCCCTTCCCCCCCCGGTGAGACAAAAATTTTAGAATTCAAACCAGAAAAAAACTAGAATTCATTTGAGGCTTTCATCACCTGTGGCTTTTGAATTTCATCACAATAAAACAAATAGAACATAAGTAAAAGTTACCATAAAGATAGAGCAGATTGATCCCATTATTCTCGAAAGTCATAAAGTTTGCAACACCCATACACAAACATTTTGCAACCGAAGTTAAAAGAACCTTTGGCCTCCATGGATTCTTGTGGTGAGAAACCAAAGTGGGAAACTTTTCGCTTGTTAGCACAAGGATCTAGAAGCCTCAAAATCTAAAAATGCATGGTAATTTTTGCAGGCTTCATTTGGAATGAGCCATAAAACAATATCCAATAGCGCAATCCTCAGATTAATCACCGGTAGGATGTAAAAGCCTACCAAACCCGGCCGGAAAATTGCTGTTTTAGCATAGATAACTTAACCAAACATATCCATATCATACACTATCAAAAAAGATCTCGGGAGAGCTTTCCAACGCAATAAAAATCATCTCAAGCGAGCTCGGATCAAAAGTTATGATAAGAAATGTGTTGCCGGCGGGGAAACTGCACTACATGCGCCCTTCATGTGCCCATTATGCACCACACACACAAAAAGAGGACTTTTGTTGTGAGCCATTGGTTGTTGACCATTATGCACCACACACACACACAAAAAAAGAGCTTTTGTTGTGAGCCATTGGTTGTTGACCATTATGCACCACACGCACAAAAAAAGGGCTTTTGTTGTGAGCCATTGGTTGTTGACCATTGGAAAAAAAAAGGGCTAAAATCGATGGCTCAGAAATGGTGCACTCTAGATGTACGCATTAGTACATCCATTTGAATACATCACGAAATCATAGGAAAACCTTAGTGAAAAGCGTACAAAAACACAAAGAAAACCCCCTGTTATTAGGCTACATATTCGTAATAAACATGAAAGAAGTTGATTACATGCATAATAGACACAATTATTACTTCGAACAACTTGTACTCATAGTCAAGCATTCATTTTGTTGAGGTGACTTTCTATGGTCGTCAATGATAACCGATTATGGCACTCGATCCTTGTTGACTTCCCAGCGAATTTTGCCCATTTGGAAACAAGGAACCCTCCATGGTCCAATTCTTCTACTCATCAAAATGTGTTACTCACAAATTCACTCAATAATCAAATACGCAGACTCCAAAACAATTGCCAATTTGACCAAAGTAGTGAATAATGACACATGAGAACTTTAGTCGACATGATTCAAGCTTTCAAAGGGACCTCATTAAGATATTCGATATTGCTGTTGATTGCATGACCTAAACAAAAATAGTTGGTGGTGGTGGTTCTTTCTTTTTCTTATCTTATCCAACATGCATGCTCGTTAGTGTCATTAGACATAGTGTCTCAAAATTTGAATTCTATAATGCTAGGTCTGATGTGCTTTTGGATGGAAAGTTGCTACTATTTGTAAAATATCTTCATAAGATTTAGAACATGATGAAAACCTTATCAAGATCTGAAAATGACTAACTCGATGATAAGAACTTAGTTGCTAGCCTCTTGTGGCCGCTGATCCCCTGAATTGCTTGCAAATATCTTCCCCTTTTTTGTGGTGCCCTTTTCATCAACTTCCACTTGCAGCTTCTCTGCATTCCAGAGTACAAAAGAGGTGGCAGCATGCTGGTGTTTTAACACTTGGGGCATGGTATCATCAGGAACGTCTCCTCACTTGGTGCAGATTTCGTGAAGAGATATCATTTGGTCGCCACGGGACTTTTCGGGTGTGGGAAGCCGCCGCAGATAACCTCCCTATTTTGCCCAACCGGGGACGGCCGGATCCGGAAAGTTATTGGAGACATTTCATTGGGAAAGGATTTGGTTCGAAGTCGCTCTGAGCCCCTAACTACCAGCGCCCCTTCGCCCTCTACACATTGGGCAAAGTGCCAGTTCAAGAAGATCAACTTCAAACAAGATGTGGAGGTGTATCCGGGATAAGAATATCATTCCTAAATACTCGGTGCTTCTCCGGCAAATTGCTCATCGGTCACTCCGGGTTAATGTGAAGGTACATTCATTTAAGCCACGGGTAAGTCCTCTTTGCCCCGTATGCAAGGTGTCGCCCGAGACTATTGAGCATTGTTTTACCCTCAGGCGACAACGCATACATACCACATGGGCATGGGTTCAGCTCGCTTCGGTCCCACCTCCATAGTCAACAAATCCTTCTTGGTTTACTTCCTCGACGGTGGCCAAGGTTAAAGAAAGTAGCGTTCCATATCACACGGGCGCTAACTTGCTGGGTTGTTTGGAAGAATCGGTGTCATCTGGTCTTTAAGAATGTCTCTCGGGCCCCTGACCAACTGCTTTGCGAAGTTAAAGACAGGTTGTATGATCAATATTTGGTGTCCAAGTTATCTGATGATGATAAGCATGAGATTTGGGGGACTTATCTCCATCTCATCTGAGTCTTGCTGTGTAATCCTTTTTATTTAATATAAGTCATACGTTCTTCAAAAAAAAAAAAAAAGAACTTAGTTGCTAGCTTTGTAAAATGTTGTACTTGACATGCATTGTTAACTCTTATTATCATTTTGCATTAACAAGATAATTTGTGTTAACGTTAGACAACAAAAAGGAAGTGCTTAGCATACTTACAAACTAACATAATTATCCATCTCTATTATATGTGGTGCTTTCAATTTCTTTCTTTATCTATGTGACAATACCTAACCAAATCAATTGAAAAGAATCGAAGGTATGTACATGTAACAAGCTATTGAGCCGACCAATAGATTATAAAACTAAAGCCTCCATTTTGAAACTTTTTCATATATTAAGACAAAGCAAGAGCCTCCATTTGATATATGCAATATCACAAGTGTACAAGAGGCAACGTGAGTATAAGTACAAGGTGCCATAAAGCAACATGTCATAATAAAACATGGCTTTGTCGAGAAATGATGTTGCTATTATATTGGGCCTTGGGGACAAACACCATCGCCTAAACTTAACCATTGGCCACATGCACATGGACACACTGTTGTAGTCCCCACTAAATCTCAAACTCTTATTATATTAGCGACAAGTCAATAAAATCCTTCCTGTAAAAAGGCCTCCTATAGTGCAAATATCAAGTTCAATGAAAATGGCACGTAAGGGAAAAACAATAAAGTAAAATAAGTAAAAACATCTTCAATCCGTCCGAACATGCTTGGAAGTCTAATTTACATAAGTTAACTGTGACTAGCATGCCAACCACTGACCCAGAAGGCAGGCCATACCTTAAAAATATAATGCTGCAAACAATTGGGCCCATGCGTATGCTTGGGTGCACCTTATTTTTCCATCCCAAAGTGATGGAACTTATTTGTTATGTACCCCAAACCATCATTCAATTTGCATGCTTATTCACAACTTGTAAAACGTGAAAAAAAAGAGGGGGGAGAGAAATGCATACTTTAGCCCTATATATACCCTCCTCCTTCCCTGATATAGCAGAGCTCCTGTGCTTCTGGATCTAATCTGAAAGCCTCTTATCTGCTTGTGTTTGTCTTTGAAGAAAGATTTGCAAGTGCCATTTGAATCAGTGGTAGCCTGCCAAGAAACTGTTGGTTGGCCCCTTCTGGTGGTTGGTCTTCCAACCTGACCATTTTTGCTATAGAGAATATTGTACTTTGGTGTTTCTTGCTCAGTCTCTCTGGTATCCTTCCAGTTGCCTCTTATAGAAGTCAGACCAGATCTCTTCATAAATCCTTAAATATGTCTGTATTTGCTCTGCTTCATGTGCTATTCCTGCTGGTCCTCGTATTGAAAGCCTCTGCTTCTAGGCCTCTGTTGAAGCCAGAAAAAACTATGCCTGTTGATTCTGAATCTGAGAATAAGGAGAGCACCAATCTATCTTCCAGGTGAATACTACAGCATACTGTTTGAATTAAAACTCAATACAGCATTGTTCCTGGTTTTAAAATTTGCTAACTTGTGTAAAACATTACAGTTTGTTCAATTCTTCAAGAAGGGAGCTGGGAGGCTGCGAGATGACAGGAAACCCAATTGATGATTGCTGGCGCTGTGACCCAGAATGGCACAACAACAGAAAGCGCTTAGCAGACTGTGCAATTGGGTTTGGAAGAAATGCAATTGGGGGTAAGAATGGAGAGATCTACGTTGTCACAGATCCCAGTGATCATGATGCTGTGAATCCTAGGCCTGGAACACTCCGTTTTGGAGTAATCCAATCCGAGCCCCTCTGGATCATTTTTGAGAGGGACATGAACATTCAGCTGACACAGGAGCTGATCATGAACAGCTACAAGACCATAGATGGCAGGGGAGCCAATGTCCACATTTCAAATGGCCCATGCATAACAGTGCAGTATGTTTCTCATGTCATCATCCATGGCATCAATGTCCATGACTGCAAACCTGCTGGCAATGCCATGGTTAGAGACTCTCCTACACATTTTGGTTGGAGAACTATTTCAGATGGAGATGGAATTTCCTTGTTTGGAGCAACTAATGTTTGGATAGATCACTGCACCCTTGCAAGATGCACAGATGGCTTGATCGATGCCATCATGCAATCCACTGCAATTACAATATCCAACAACCACTTCAGCCAACATGATAAGGTTCAAATTCTTCCCACATTTTCATTAATCCTCAAAAGGTTGAAATCCTCTTATATCTTACGCTCTGTTTTAATGCTCTGCAGGTGATGTTATTAGGCCATAGTGATGATTATCCAGAAGACAAGATAATGCAGGTCACAGTTGCATACAACCATTTTGGACAAGGACTAATTGAGCGCATGCCAAGGTGCTTGATTGATTCAAGCCCTCTGATAGTGTTACAATGTTTGAAAAGTTCACATTCTGATACTGATTAAGCTCTGTTTATGAAAATACAGGTGCAGACATGGGTATTTCCATGTAGTAAACAATGATTATACGCAGTGGGAGATGTATGCGGTAGGAGGAAGTGCAAACCCTACCATTAATGTGGAGGGAAACCGATTCTTGGCACCAATAAACGTAGACGCAAAAGAAGTAAATACTTTACCTTTGGTTGTTGAGTGTCCTTGAGGGTCTTTCTGCCACTTTTCTTACTTGGGATTTTTACTATGGGCAGGTCACAAAAAGAGAATATACAGATGAAGGGATATGGAAAAGCTGGAACTGGAGATCGGAGGGGAACCTGTTCTTAAATGGAGCTTATTTTGTTCCATCTGGTTCAGAGTCAGGGGCTGTTTATGGGAAGGCATCCAGTCCCAGCCTCTATGCCAAACCTGCTGCATATGTTCAGTTCCTTACTGCCAATGCTGGATCCGTCCCCTGCAGGGCAGGTTCTGCTTGCTAAAGCATCTACAAAATTATTCATGGCAACCCCTAGATTTGCTAAGAAAATCATGGGCGGAAAATTTATAGGACAAACTTATGCACTGATTCCATACAGCAGCTAAGTCAGCATCATCCTGATGCCACATGTTTAAAACTATACAAATTGTACTCTAATTTCTATGGTCCCTAGATAAGCAAGCATCAATTCTCATGCTTGGATTATTTGTTACAGTAGCAACCTCGATCAGCAGCAACTGAAGACATTGACTGTCTTCCTACTATGCAATTACTGCTGGTGCAGATGTGTTGTGATATCTATATCAATGTACCATAAATTTAATGAAGCCGGTAAATTAAGAAATATTACTTTACTGGTCAAGATTTTCTCCAACTATATTGACGACTTTCTTGTGGCCGTTTTCCATTTTCGGTTTAGCAGTTGTTGGATAGAGATATGCTTGCATATATAAATCTTGAAAGGAGCAAAAGTCTAGAGGGAAAGATGAGATGGCTTTACCGTGTCTGAAAAAGACAGTACATGGGCCCGGCTTGTATGCTCGTTTAAGGTGACATGCTTCCATGTGTGCGTGATAGAAATTGGATCCCAAGCAAGGTTTGGAAATCCCTGCAATAAAAAACTCAAAGCTGCACGTATCATTTAATTCAACAAATCAAATCATCAATTATCATAAAATTATTAAGTTCATTCAAAGCCCACATCTGAGCTTGACGACGATTTTAAGAGCTAGATATTAGAAAACAGATGATGATAAGTATAAACCTAAAATCATGATAAATCAACCTAATTCTTTATTAATTGAAGATTTAACAGGCTTGCAGCGACAATAATATTTTAAGAGACGGTGGCGCCCTAAGAAGGTAAAAATCAAAGCAGGAGAAGCCAGACCCATCATCAGAAGCACGCCGGTGCCGGACATGGATGGAAGAAAGCACTCGAGCTTTGGCGTATTGCAAGTAACGACCGTTATTATTTTTCTCGTCGGAATAGGCCATAGCCATTGTCGGAATAGGCGGGCAAGCAACGGTCTCCATATGTGGGACGACTGGAACGAGCTCGCTTCATAAGTTCGACGGAACTGGTTATGTCGGATAGCTGCTGGCGTTTTCCATCGAGTTATTTGAAGTAGCAATTTCTCTCGACTGCCGAATTTTGTGTCCCGGAAAATAGTTTTGACATGATGGCAAAGTATCTGAAATGAATGGAAAATTTCCTTCTAGCCTTGGGATGAACAGCGTCTCTCGATTTGAACGGGACTTATCTCTCTTTATTTATACTAAAGAAATTTTGTCATCAATTTCAATTTTGCACGGTTGATGCAATAATGTGACCGCGATGAAGAACCGTATTATTATAACATATGATTTTTAGATGTTTTTTGGGGTATTCGTATTGTTATATAACATATGATTTTTAGATGTTTTTTGGGGTATTCGTATTGTTATACGTAGGAAGATGACGCTGGCAGGCCGGTTTTGAGAAGCAGTATAGGTTTTTTTCTTAGAGGTGAAGCCGCAAATAGAAGCCCGTCATGGATTGGGTACCTGGCAAATCCCATTCCTCTTTCTAAAACCGGCCCCTGCAGGTGTCGTCCCAGAGGCCTGCATCCGATGGGAGCCCTCTTTTTGCGAATCTCTTCATGTTCTCTTCTTTCCGTTGGCTCTTGCGCCGGATTTCTTCAGCAGGGTATTCCTGTGGGCACCAGATCTCTGCAGTGGAGAAGTTTGCATTCTGGCAGAATTGGCAGACCCAGACCCAGGAATAGGGAACTTTACATTTGCTGAATTCTTGTGTTCCCTTTTAATTCTTGTGTTTCCTTTTTGTCTTGTTGGTGTTGCTCTGTTTTCTTCAAGCTTCACACCCCAATATTAAAAGGATTTTGAGTGTTTGTCATCAATTTCAATTTTGCACCGTGGATGCAATTAGGTGGTTGAGATTAAGGATTTGGGAAAGGGCACAACACGTGATTTTAGGATTGCCAACCAAGCAACAAGGGAATACCTTCCGGTGCCATAACCGGCCCTTCTGCTATACTGCGTCCTCTACCCTATTTCATGCTATACTGCGAGATTGCATCAGGAACCATCTGTGCTTGAAACCATCAATGTAAGATGTAGCTTGATTTGTTTTACTGGGAGACAACCATGTTGGATAAGAGCCGGAATGCTTCTGCAAAATAACACATATGCAAAGGAAGATGTGCAAAGAAATATTAAAAGGATTTTGAGTGTTTGTCATCAATTTCAATTTTGCACCGTGGATGCAAATAGGTGGTTGAGATTAAGGATTTGGGAAAGGGCACAACACGTGATTTTAGGATTGCCAACCGAGCAACAAGGGAATACCTTCCGGTGCCATAGCCGGCCCTTCTGCTATATTGCGTCCTCTGCCCTATTTCATGCTATACTGCGAGATTGCATCAGGAACCATCTGTGCTTGAAACCATCAATGTAAGATATAGCTTGATTTGTTTTACTGGGAGACAACCGTGTTGGATAAGAGCCGGAATGCTTCTGCAAAATAACACATATGCAAAGGAAGATGTGCAAAATCCGGCATAATAACTCATATACAAAGGAAGATGTTTGTTTTTTTGCTAGCTCTTGCGATTTCAAGGTTTTCAATGAATTGATTTTCATTGTCTTCCGCCTGAAGAGCTGTCACAACTAATTTGGTGGGCAAATAAGGTGAGGGTTTTTTAATCTTCTATTTTTCTCATGCTTTTGTTCTTACCATTTTGTGCTCCAGTTACTTCTGCTTTAGACTCTATTTTCTAAAATCGAAACCCTTTTCCCTTCTAAAATCGTAGATTCTGTCTTCTTGGATTAGAAGCTACACCATCGGATGATTACAGACTGCTATTGCAAACAGAGCTTTCCATAAAGCTCTAGGTGATCAGCAAATTTCGTGCAGTTTCTTTCTTTTGGCATCCACCGGCAACGTCATAGCTTCTTGAAGGTAAGGATTCGGTTCTTATGCCTATGTTGTTCTTTTATTTTTCAAATTTTCTTTCTGTTGTCATTGTTAAGCTACAACTTAGGGCCAGGAAACCTGAAAAGACGTAAATCATGACCATTGATCATACTCTGTCATTGTCAACCATAATCACAGGCATCTTTGGCACTAGGCCTGTTCACACTTCTCAAATCATGTTTCTTGGTAATTATGCATGGGACGAGATTCTAATGCCAAGATGATAAGAAATGGTGAAGCAAATACGTTTTGCCTTATTTGCATTTGGATTAGAAGTAATCCTCTCTACATTAGAGCAGGAACAGTCAAATGAAGGCACGATAAGAATATTTAATGCCATTTAATAATCTTTGCAGAATGTATGATTGAGGAGAGATAGATGTCAGAGGTTGCTACATTGCCATAGTTGTATGCCATTTGCTGTTAGAAATGTGTACCTTTCCTTTTTAACTGCTATAATTCTAGAGCTTGAAATAGACAATACAACTTACATATGGCTTGAGGACGTTTGTTCTATATTCTGATTGTCACTTTTCCATGAAGTTGCACACGCTGAATACAATAGTTCCAGAATTACTTGAGAAGCTTGTTGTGTTTATTGCAAGGTCATATGTAATATTTTTCGACTAAGTTCCAGGATGCATTGTTTTGATTTTGGTTGAAATATGTTTTACCCAAGGGCATTTAATCGTGCAAAAATGTTAAGGAATTTGGCATGTTGCCAGCCGTCATACATATGAAGGTGGTATTGGCAGTGAACTTGGAGCAGAAGCCCATGGGGTGTAATCATGAAGTTGACCTTACGTAAGTTCACTCTGTAAAAGATATTGCATTTCCTGTTTCATCTTATTTTATGTTCCACCTTGACTTCTACGTCCATGGTCTTCCTTTTTATCCATTTAATTTTAATGCTTTTTTTTTTTGACCTCTTGATGGGTCTTGATATCTTGCAACTATCTGTTAATTTGTATTATAATGTCATTATTGTAGTGCTTTTGCTTCCTATAAGGAGTTATTTGACACGTTGCTACTTTGTGTGGATGGCCTTGCAGATTCTTCGAACTCTCAGAACGTTCTCTTGCATTTAGGACTATCAATTGGATCATCTCATACACAAAAGAAAAACCATGATCGGCTTATTATATCTGATGATGTGTCTAAAATAATGAGAAATAAGGCTTTATTAAGATGTAAAAGACTTTGTTGTCAAACCTATACTTTTGCTGATCTTTTGCGAGATATTTTTCCACAGATTTGCTCTGTGGTTCTGAGATATTTGCGATTCCATTTGGTCCTTACATAGATTCCTATTTATGATCACATAAGAATGCTTTCCAACTCGCAAAAATATTCGAGATGCTTGGGATGATCAAGTGCCATACATGCTAAAGACGCACAGCAAAGAAAAAGAAGAATTAAACTGGGTAGAACGGTCCAAACACCCAATAATGTAATTATGAATTTGCATGAAACGCGACTGATTGTATGTCGAAGTATTAATGTAGTTATGAATTTGCATGAAATATGGCTGAGAATTTGGAGTAGTATTTTATTTTAATACACATTTATCACATGCATGACATGCATTGTTGGCATCGTTGACATATAGTGTTGGCATCATTGACAACTTGATTATGTCTTTTGCACTATGGCAGTATGAAGTTCTAAGGCTGGTGTGCCTTTTGCACTATGATGTCCATTTGAACGATGAAGTTGTAAGGTTGGTGTGCATTAGAATGCAAAATTTCTAGGTGAAAATTATGTTGACCTAGAGTCCATAGTTTTATGGCGCTAGGGGCATGTAGCCATTCTGTCAAATTGAATTTGGATACGCTTTTGGAATCTTATTACTAAAAGTTTGCATTAAATGATTTTGTGATTTTATAATGCAAGTACAGACATATGCCAAGACTTCATCTCAACTTGGAATCAAGCAGTAAGCTTGTCGACCCTAGGCTTCTTCGGTTGGGGTTAATGGAGGCTTGTTGTGTTACATACAGTTTGGCTACATTGCTCTTACCAAAATTCAAATTGTGTTGATCTAGGGTCCATAGTTTTGGAGCATGTAGCCATTTTGTCAGATTGCTTTGAATTTTGGACATGCGTTTGGAGAGTTGAAGTGGTTATTCTCTCAAAAGTTAACAGTGCTTGCTTCTATAAGGTCTCTTGCAAGTTTTGTGAAGAAGGAATTACAATAACCTTTAACTTTTCCATTGTCAAAAGCTTTAGGGACTTCGAAGAATTAAGTTAGCAGTGCCCATGTGTCACTCAAATGAATTGTATTTTCTACCTTATAAATTGAATTCTATCTTCATTCTGCTACAATGTACCATTTTTTATTGTGATTCTCTATTGTAGTTAACTTCAATGTGTATTTTTTCATTCAAATTCTTAACCAATTTATAAATTGAAATCTATCTTCATTGTGCCAAAATGTACTATTTTTTGTTGTAATTCTCTATTGTAGTTAAGGTCTATGTGCATTTTTTATACAAATTCCTAATCAACGAATAGTAAAGAAAATTTATGCACTGTGGTGTTGTAGATCGACAAAGGTCAATCCATTCAATAACAACTCCAACATGAACGACAAAACTGAGTGATAAATTGCATTGTATATATCCATCCAATGGGAGATGCACATGATGACAAACTATTTCAAAATAGGGAATCTCAGAGGAGACATAGACAAAATGAGGATGATGAGCATCATCAAGCTAGGTTGACATATATGAGAAATTATATGCAACAACATAGGGGAAGCGAATCAGAAGATGAAAGGGAACACCACCTCTTTTGTAGAAGAGAATCACAAAGGCGATATAGAACAAATAGAATTCCAAGCACAGGAGGTTTGGCAACATGTAGATTGGCCCAAACAGAGCCGCATTATTGTGGTCCATTACAATTGTCATGTAATTTTTGTGGAGCCATGGGATTCGCCCAAATGAAAGAAAATGTTCAATGTTGTTCTAAGGGTAAGATGCAGTTGCCAGAGCTTATGGAAATGCCTATATTGATTCGGCAACTGCTCACATGACAACATAAAAAAAAGCAAGGATTTCCATTCAAACATAAGAAATTACAATAGTACGCTAGTGTTTGCATCATTCGGCGCAAATATCGAGCAATTCCATGGACAAGGACCATATTGCTTCAAGATCCAATGGACAAATTTACCATAGAGTAGGTCCATTTTCTCCAATTGAGGGAAACCCTTCAATTTATGCCCAATTATATATCATGGACTCCGACTTTGCAATGGCAGATAAGCAAGAGAACCCGCAAAATGCACAGTGTGACTTCCAACTACTGTCTGAATTAGATAGAATCATAACAGAAGTCAATCCATACGCACAAGCATATAAGATGCTGGGTGAGGTGTATCAAGAAGCAGAATTAGCTAACCGGCAGACTGACGTGAGAATGTACATACACACATATAGAACACAAAATAACTGAAGGTACAATGCTGCACATAGCAATGAAGTTGCAGTTATCTTTGCAGACCTGAATGGGGAACCTCCAACCGACAGGGATATATGCATTCATGCTAGAACTGGTAGCTTGCAATATAAACAGGTCACTAGCCCTAATTATGACCCAATGACGTATCCATTGTTGTTTCCTCTTGGAGAACAAGGCTAAAGTCTAGTGCTCGAGATGAAAAATCCATCAACAAGCAGAAGAACAAGGATCACATTGTTGCAATTTTATGTATATAGGCTTGCAATTCATCTAGACCGAAGGAACAATAGTATCCAATTCAATCCCCTACTATATGCTGGTAAATTGACACAACAATACATTGTGGATGCGTATGCAAAGGTGGAAGGAAACAACTTGAAGTGGATTAGGCATAACTAGAAGAATCTAAGAGTGAAATTGTACCAAGAGCCAATAGAACATATAAGTCAAAGATCTTTGGAGCAAGGCCTTCCCTCTGGTAAGATGGTGGTACTGCCTTCAAGTTTTCAAGGATCTATACGAGCCTTGCAACAGAACTATCAAGATGCAATGGCATTAGTCAGATGCCATGGTAAACCCGACTTATTCATCACGTACACATGCAATCCAGGATGGGTCGAAATCCAAATGAACCTATGCCCCCACCAAACAGCAAGCGATAGGCCTGACCTTGTCACTAGAGTTTTCCATCTAAAGCTAAAGGACTTTTTAAAAGAATAGACAGAAAAACAAGTGTTTGGAAAAGCTAAGGCATGGGCATACACTATTGAATTTCAAAAAAGGGGTTTGCCACATTGCCACATGTTGCTCATACTTACCTTCTTGCAAAGTACGGAGTCACATAAATGTAGAGAGCTGCCAAGGAATTAGCAGCATAAAATATATATACAAATATATACACAAGGGTTATGATTGTGCAAGTATTGGCCTAACACCCACAGATGACAGATCATTAGATTGGGATGAGGTCCAAACATACTTGGATAGTAGATACATATCAGCACCTGAAGGAGTATGGAGGTTGAACAAGTACGAGATGCATGCAAACTCACACATAATCATATGCCTTCCAGTGCATTTGCCATTTCAACAGCGCTTGCAATACATGGTAGGACAAGAACACCAGGCTATCCAACAGACAACAAGAGAGGGCACAATGTTGACTGCATGGTTTAAACTTAATGCAGAAAAAGAACATGCGAGATCATATACATATGCAGAAATACCCTATCATTATAAATATGAAAAAGAGAGAGGTGATAACATCAGGAAGTGGATAGCTAAGCAAAATACAATAAAAATCCCAAGATGTACAATGTCAAGCCTCAGGAGGGAGAAAGGTTCTACCTTCAACTATTGTTACTCCATGCAAAAGGGGCGACAAGTTATGAGGAGTTATTGTATGTCAACCGAAAACAATGCACAACGTTGGTACATATATATCACAAGAACAATTTCCAATTATGCACAAAAAGACAATACTCTGCCCAAAAAATGATGATACATTGCGAATTAATGACATCATCATCAAGCGCATGGAAGGAGAAAAAGTTTTCCACACAAGCATTGATGCTTTCAATTTGGATGATGACCGTGATGAGTTAAAGGACTTTCCCATTGAATACTTGCACAAGCTCACAGAGTCTGGCATGCCTCCTCACAAGTTACACATAAAAAAAGGAGCAATCATCATGCTGTTGCATAACTTGTCCCAAAAGAATGGCCTATGCAATGGAACAAGATTGCAAGTTGATAATGCTTTAACACACTCCATATATGCACACATAATTACAGGAAGTCATAAAGGGAAACAAGTATTTTTGCCAAGGATAAACTTGACACCATCAGACACGCAAATACCATACACAAGGCATCAGTTCCGTATTAGAGTTGCATTTTTAATGGCAATTTCAAAGTCGCAAGGGCAATCGTTACATCGTATCGAAGTCTACTTACGCATGCCAGTCTTTTCATACGGGCAACTATATATCGCACTATCCAGGTGCACGTCTGAGAGCGGCATTAGAATGTGCGTAGAAAACACAAGCAAGCAAGGGAAATTGACTAGAAATGAAGAGACCTACACCCTAAACACCGTCTATAAGGAGGTGCTTCAAGATGAGATTGCATAGCTTGAAAGAGTAAGCATTATCTAGCAATTTTACATTGTTTATTTGATTTGTTAAATGATTATGAAAATGACACAGGTACATATGAACTCTCGTCTAGAAGCGTCAAGCTTTGAAATATTGAATGAAACGACGACTCACCATCAGTAAGCACCTAACCAACAATCAAATATACAACTTATAAATACGCACAAACCATTGCAAATGTCATTTTAATAAATACGCACGAACCATTGTAAATGTCATTTTGTAGGAACATGTGGTTGTCAAAATATCGACCTGTACGAAATATTCAACAATAATTGTTAGTACTGATCATAGTTGAAAGTATGCAACATGCTATATAACAAGGTTCTGACAGAAGCTACACTCTACAAAGAGTTGAAGTAATGATACACAAAGTCAAAGAATTCCAAAGAGAAGTAGATATGGCATCCTTACACAAGAGCATGTAAAATCTATGATGAAATCCACTGTGGTTGTGAATGACATACAATTGCTACAAATATTTTTATTCATTCGAAATTTTACTTTATGAAATCATCATTTCATGCATATGTTTCTCTTAGCAAATGGATAAGACTAAATTTTACAGCATATAATGACAAAGATGCCTTGTAGACCAACAATTCCCTTATCGCCCAGCAACGCTGGGCACTTTTTCTAGTCTTATTAATAAAATTTTGGTTCGAAAAAATTCCTTCAAATCTCATATCTCTATTTCCATATATTATGGCATCCTATCTAACTTTGCTTCTGAGCCATCGATTGAGAAATAATCTCCATGTATGCCAAATCGGTGGCCACCGAATTCTTAAAGCCAAAAATTTGAAAAATGACTCAATGGTGCAAAAAAAGTCAATGGTTCACATTATTTTTTATTCACATTACACTTATTTACAACAGAAACCATGGTTTCCCTCCACTACAACAGCACAAACAGATCAATTCAAAATCACAAATACATCACACTATTCACATTGCCAACCACACTCCCACAACATGCAGGAGCTGACACTCATGCTCCACTATCATGACGCCGCCTAACCGTTTCCAGCTCACGCAACTCCTTGATAAGCAGGCCCCTACATAGATTCAGATGTGAGCGAAGCATTCTTCTCTCGAAGATAATGGAATCCGCCTCACAACGATCCACGACCTACATAGCACTTTAAATCTCCTCCAGAACAACTGCAAGCACCATTCACAAGTTCTGCACACTTCTAATAGACTTCTGCACATCCCTCAGGGCTTCCACAAAATCAAATTCCACTTCCTTCTGGCTGGACTCAATGACAGATTGATCCACTGACTCAACCTCATCCAAACTATCGCTAATCGTCACGATTTCTCGCTCACCATCATGGACCATCCTCACGCCATCGTCTGCCGCAAGACAACAAGAAAGCACGAGACATTAGCATATGAAAATTGTCATAGAAAGAGTGAGAATGCTACATCATGCAACATCAAATTCATCATCATTACTGTCAAGAGGGATAAATTCTTCAGATCAGTGGGCTCTGGGGACGATCACTGCACACCATTCCTACTATATACGAATTCATCTCCGCTGCTTTCTCCCCCCAAGCTCTCCTCCCCATGTTCAAACATACATGGAGTATCCCACACCCTCTTCCTCCTCCTTCCCACTCATTCAATTGGAACTACACCTGGCTGAGACCGAAATAAGGCCATCCTCACGTCCTTATATGTGCACGTCTGCGGAGACAGCATAATCCTCCACGCAACTTGCACCCTCTCTAGCGACGCGTATGAAGAGTTGTTGGGGTAAAACCCATGAGTTGGTCAACCTAAAGTTCCTGGTCTGCAACATGATCTATTTGTATGGAGGAGAGACACGCCACGGAATTTGTCCCCATGGTATGACACAAAATGCAATGCCTTCGCCATCAAATTTTGATTGTCGAGCACCATCAGGTGCTTTATCTCTCCAGCACCATAGAGAACATATAGCCCCTTGCCTCTACTGACCTGCTCCGAGGTCACATTA
Organism: Isoetes taiwanensis; assembly: GCA_021234155.1. NCBI lineage: Eukaryota > Viridiplantae > Streptophyta > Lycopodiopsida > Isoetales > Isoetaceae > Isoetes > Isoetes taiwanensis. The sequence goes on along the minus strand of JAJEKV010000001.1, from coordinate 12,407,998 downwards.
CGGATATGCGCTTTGAAATGCAACTTACCAATATCTTTGAGGCAGTATCCAATGTACCCTCGAAGCAATGCAATTTACTACACGAAGGGCCTTGCACAAAATCATGGCTCCAGCGGGCTTAGAGATATTCCAATCCAGGAAATTTTTTATCCTCACATTCAAAGTAGCAGGGTTTTTTGCATCAGAGTGGATGCGCCTGTATATGGAGATGATCCAGGGATGACCCTCTCTCCAGAGCCACAACTCCGGCCTTGCAGCTTTCCTTCAAGAAAACTATCATTCTCTTGTACAGTGCAAAAGGAACATCACACCCCTCGAACACTATGGCCACAGAAGCATTTAGGAAACATGGCATGTCTATAGCTTCTTCTCCTCCACCACCGCCAATATCTCTACCTAGGTGCTCCTCCATGAAGGTCACAACCCTCCTAGCTCTACCCATTCCTCGCTTCCTTGCTCCACCCCTATTCATCCGCATCTGTTGAAACGGAGTCTCCTCGTCCATACACCCATCCTTCATACTCTCACTCACAGAAGAGGGCAATCTCACATCCGCCCTTCTACCACCACCCCTTCTACATGATCCTCCTTGCCCTCTCCCCTTCCGCCTACCTCTGCTCGCACTTCCCATTGTCGCTACAGCCACGTTCACATCAGGAACTATAGCTCCGATCCTATCTTCAAATACGGCAGCTGGCACAGCTCCACATCTACTTTGGCCGGCTCTGATTTTTGGTTTTTGGATAGTGCATGAGTGTTTATTATGGAATCCATCCAAATCCGTCACAGTTGCTTAAGATCATGAACCAAATTCCTTATCAACTGTTCATTCTCTGATGAATCCACGTTTTTGCCCTGATGGGCCGCCTATTTTGCGTTCTTCATCTAGTTTCGTTCTGTTTGAATGCAGCTAATCGCTAGAGCAAGTAGCACTCTAACACCCTAAATACTTTGCAGAAGCTTGAAGACTTCTAACATGGCAATCTAATAGGGCCAGAGTCTAACATGGGAAGCTGGAGCAGGCTAGCGCATTCTCCTGGTTACAAGGAGACTTGGTTGCAAAAAAATCAGAAAGTCGAGGTACAATTTAGTAATTTCAAAGTGTGTTTTTGTAGGTGCATTTCTTTCTTTGCTCTAGAATGGCATGGCACATGCCACTTGGCCTATAAGGTAAGCTATTTAAGAATCAATGTTGTAACCAGTGCTTTTGTGTTCAAATTCAATGCCATTTATATTGATGCTTATGCACTGTTTTCAAGATGTGCAGCATGTCATGTAGAAAGGACCTCTAAGCATTGATGCAAAGATGCTTTGTTGGTGGATCTTTCATAAATCCCGTTTCTTAGGTAAGACCTCACGTCTATACAAAGAGACATAAAATTGCACACTTCTATTCGTTGTAACATCCTACTTAATATTATCATGCTTAAAACCATGTATGCATCTAATACATTTATCATTTTTGCAGCTACTTTGAGATATGGTTTTTATTCATAATGATAATTGAAACTGCATATTTCAACATCAATAACCATTCACCATTATCATATTCGACAGCCATTTTTTGTAAGGATCTGATCATTTTAGCATCTTTTATCTTCTTGTTTATGCCTTAATTGCTTGAAAGTGCCATGTTTCTAAGCTTTTCAAGCTTAAATATGAATAGGACAGACCTCAAAAAAATCTCCAGCACAAAAGTGGAAATGGATGGATCAGGGATGGGGATATCAAATGCCAAGGTATATTGCATAATTAATACTATCTCTACTACAACAATATTTTTCTCCTTCCAATCGGCTAGCAGAAGCCTTGAGCTAACCTTTATAGTTAAGCAAGGTCTGACATCCTGAACATAAACATTGAGTTGCATTGATGATGTGGCATCTGTTTTGCAGGTGTGACAGGAGTTTTGGAATTTAGCATCTATGGGAAAGACCTCTGTTAAGTGAGATTAGTTGCATTATAGGTAACATCTCATCTTCTCGCGTTATTTAAAGTACAGAAGTTTACCTTTTATGTTTTTATTCAATAGTAATCGAGTGCAAGTATTCCCTTTGAAATCCCCAACTATCATTGCTATGTTGAAAAATGGAGATTGTGCCATTCAAAACGTAAGATCTTTTTAAAATGCATATATAGATAGACATGAAATGTTGGCATGACTTCAAGATTATTTAATCAACTTATTCCTACAACATTTATTGCATGATAATGCATGGTAGCTTCAATGAGCATTCGTTGAGCATTAATGGAGTAATTACATGAATTTTCAGTTCAATAGACATTCATAGAGAAATCTATGTAAGCTGCTTGACGATTATTTTAGATTTCATGGTTGAGATAAAAAATCTTTGTCATGCATGTGTCAGAGACCTGCACGAGCTGAAGAGCAAGATATGGGTAATTTTAGAAGAGAGAATGCGTGATTTAGAATTGTCCTTTCACAGGTGTTGTAATGAACTCCTTTCTCTTAAATGCTGGCATTGCTCTTCAATAAAAAACAGTGTAAATTTTATAGAGCATCCGTTTGGTGTATTTTTGGAGGAGGATTATGCATTCCAAAATACCTATTCTGCCAGTGTATGATTTATCCCGAAGCCAAGTAAAAGATGCGTTTTGGAGAACAAGGATTATCCAAGTAGTAGTATTTCTCTTTAAATGTTAATCACTTAACCTTTTTGTTTTTTATGTTTATGTTCATGCATCAATGTGGAACTTCCATGTGTATTATGATGATAAAAGGAATCTTTATGCTTGCAATTTGTGATTTGTTTTTGCAAAACATCAAGAGCTTCCAGCAGTAACAAAAAAAAAAAAAACCATGGGATAATTACTTTAGCAAAGGCATTTCATTTTGAGTAGGTCCTACGGACATAAATCTTGGAAAAAAAATTCATTGCATCTGCTTTAATTGTGATTCATGATTTTTTGTGCTTGCATTGGTTGCTTTACATTCCCAACATTGTCCTTTGAAAGAACACTATAAATAGCACCCAAGTTGCTTTTATCTTATTCTACATCGCATGATGGATGCATGTTTCTATTGGAGCCAATGTCCGTATTTCAAATGGCCCCTGCATCACAGTGTAATATGTTTCTCATGTCGTCATCCATGGTATTAATGTTCATGACTGCAAACCTGGCAGCAATGCCATGGTTAGAGATTCTCCTAACCATTTTGGATGGAGAACTATATCAGATGGAGATGGAATTTCCTTGTTTGGGGCAACTGATGTTTGGATTGACCACTCACTCTTGCCTGATCCACAGATGGATTGATTGATGCCATTATGCAATCGATTGCCCTCACAATCTCCAACAATCACTTTAGCAATCATGATAAGGTTTGAAACCTTTCAACATTCTACATCATTTCAGTCATCGAACTATATACTAAAGAAGCTATCTTATAATTCCAGGGAATAAATTACTAATCGCATATTTCTTATTAGCCAGAATGACTTTAGCTAAACTTGCTCGATATTAATCCCAAAACTTTCTATGGTTTAACTAAACTCTACACATTTCTCCTCTCATATATTCTAGTGTTTAGCTAAACTAACCCAAACATCATCCCATAACTTTCTATGGTGTGGCCAATGGAAAATATTAAGCCAAATTACTATACTTGTTTTCAATTGTTTCCACTTATTTTAATCATTTTCTTTGTGAAAACATTCTAAAATAATGCTAACTAGCAAAGTCTAGGACTCAAATTAATTTATAATGCTAGAAACTAAACTACTAATCATACATTTCTTATAAACTAGAATGATGTTAGCTAAACTGGCCTGAAATTCATTCTAAAAGTTTCTATGGTTTAGCTAAACAATACAATATTTCACTCTCTTACTTTCTAGAGTTTGGCTAAAGAGCTCTAGGGTTATTGCAGTCCAGAAAAAAGTTAAGCTCGATTTTTTTTTTTTCAATTTTTTTCATTTACTTTAGTCATTTTTTTTTTAAATGTGCTAAAAAATTGCCAAATAGCTAAGTTTAGCCCTTAAATTATTCCATGTATAATTCAGGTGATGTTATTGGGGTATAGCAATGATACCCAAAGGACAAGATTATGCAGGTCACTGTTGCATACAATCATTTTGGTGAAGGCCTAATTGAGCACATGCCAAGGTTTCTGAAAATTTCGCGCCTTTGGTAATTTCAAATTTGAAGTTTGATTGGGCTATACATGTAATGCAGGTGCAGATATGGATACTTCCATGTGCTGAATAATGATTATACCCAGTGGAAGATGTATGCTGTGGGAGATAGTTCAAATCCTACCATTAATGTGGAGGGAAATTGGTTCTTCGCCCCAGCAAATGTTGATGCAAGAGAAGTAGGCACTCTACCTGTAGCTGTTAATAGCTTTCTTTATTCCCTTTCTCTGACCATAATTCTTATGCGTAAGCAGATTACAAAACGAAAATATATAGATGAAGGCATATGGAAAAACTGGAATTGCAGATCAGAGGGGAATATGTTTCTAAATGGAGCTTACTTTGTTCCATCTGGTTCTGAATCAGGGGCTGTTTACGGCAAGACATCCAGCCCCAGTCTGGCTGCCAAACCTGCTGCATTTGTACAGTACCTTACTGCTAATGCTGGAGCCGTCCCCTGTAGTGCATGCTCTGCTTGTTAAACAGACAGGAAGGAGAACAACGATAAATGGTTAATCTATACTTAGCTATGCAACCATGTTTTAATGCAATTTGGTTGATTTGTATAGGGCTAACTAAAAGGATCATTTTGATGCTTGTTGATTCGTTATACTAGCAACCTTGGCCGCAGCAAAAGAAGACAAATGTGAAATTGACAAACTGTGCTACTTTCCTAAGCTGCTGGTGCGGATGTGGGATGTTATATCAACACCTATGTAATTTTGCTACATGAATAAATAAAGGTCTCTTCCAACATCTTGGGGGTCCTTTGATATCTAGTTTTTCTTCTATTTTGGATAAATAAATATGTCTGATTGATAATTCTTGAAGAGCCAGAAAGATGGCTTCAGTTTACAAGTTGAGGCTACAGCTTGTAACTCAACATTTCGAAAAAATCTGGCTTCATTCCGAAAAGATCTGGCTTCATAATTTAATAAATTCCTACAAGTTTTTAAAGAAAAAACAACTATGTGAAAGCGTACATAAAACCTTTGGCATTGGTGCTTGATAACAAAAATATACTCTTTATTTCTGCAATTAGAGCTCTGCAACCGCCCAACCGTTTAAGAGATGATGTCGGCATTCGAAGCGAACATGGACAAAGCATGTTCTGTGGGCCAATAGTTTAGGGTTTCTTCCTCGACGCGCTATGCGGCGTGATCTGAACCATAGTGCGCGACAGACATATTTTGTGGACCTAAAGAGAAAACTTTGCCAAATGAAGTGATTTTGAAAAAGGGAATGGTTAATTCTTGCTTGTCAATCAAGGTAGAATCAAGAGCAAAGGGCCATTGGCATAACAACTTCATCTCCGGCACACTTGTGTCATGGTGCATGGTGGCCACTATCTTTCCTCTCAATGCATGTGTAGACTTATGCCCTATTCACATGCATAAAAAGCAAAAAATGCCAGTTGCAATAGGGCGTGACATCCTGAGTAGCGCTACAAATTTCATAGCAACACTGCAAAATTTTTAGCAATCCTGCGTACAACTATGAGCAAAACTGTAGCAGCTGGAAAGGAAATCAGTTCTGCTGCACCGGTGATGACACTCACCTCCCTCGCTGCTGCTATTTTAGGAGCTCATGTGAATCTTGCATTAGCCAAATATGGGCAAGACCATCTTATGCATTTCCAATGGACCACATTGGTCTGTAGCCGGTGGGCTTACGGTACCCTGGTTCCGGTGACCCTGGGATTCCAAATGTACCTGCATGGTGGCAAAACTGTGTAATCACATTGTAGATGCATCGAAGATGACATCAATATATTTGGTTAAAATGGGTAAAAGCACGCTGTGGTGTATCAAAAAACGTGCATTTTGACGCCACATTTGGGCACCACCTTTGTGGTAGAATCGGGTGGTGCATACCGAAGCGGAGATTGCGGGAGTGCGAATTAATGAGCGTCGGTTATTTTGAATTTTATGCCACGTCATTGTCCACCTTTTTGAATTAAGAAAGAATCACCTCTTCCTCTGTTTTTTTGCCGCTTCTTGCCGATTGAACCCTAATGGAGTCGGAATTGAACGCCACTGGTTACACGATGAAATCTCTCCTCAAACAAGAGATTGTGCCCCACCTAAGATCTAAAGAAGCTTTGGGGTGTGAGAGTTCCAAATAAATCTAGCTAGGTATTTTCCCCAAATGTTTTGTTCAAACCGAAAAATTAAGGCATATGTTTTTTCTTGTGCGGGTTGAAGAATCCGAAAGCAATGAACAATACAAAGAGTTCATGCAAATTTACAAAAGAATTACAGGGAAGCCACATACATGGGGTGGAATGGCTCCTGGAACCTGGGCAGTGGCTTATTATCTGCATATAAAGGGGGAGGCTGTTAATTGGAAGAGCTTCTCGGATTATTATAAAACTCCCGATGAGAAAGCCGAGGCCAGTTCTTCTAGACCCAAGAGAAAGCATAGGCAAATCCAACCCGACGAGGAGGAAAATAGTAAAAGTGGCGGGGATGATGAAGATGATAGGGAAATAACCAAATCGGGTTCCTCTAGACCACACATTCAATCTGAACTCACAATCAAAACAGAAAAGCAGAGCAATGTTCTGAGACCAAAACATGCCATTGCAGGTATGTTCAATTATTAGTTGTGTTACAACAGAAAAAAATCTCAAGCTTGATCTAGATTGTTTCTATCAACACAGAAAAGGTAACATCAAATCCACTTCAAGAATCAGGTATGTCTACTACCATTTTGCATCATGTTGGCTGTATTGTCATGTTGTGTCTCTATGATGCCATCGTGGGGGAATTTCGTGCAATGGATGCCGAATGATAGATGAGGTATGTGTGGTGGTGGTGAGTTGTTGGCATCCACCATGTCCCACACCACACCCCACGATCTCCCACCACTACACTCTACCATCTTTCACCGCCACACTCCCACACCACACACCACCACCACACTCCACCACCACCACCACCACACACACCACCACCATCACCACACTCCTCCACCACCACCACATTCCACCACCACCACCACAATCCTCTACCACCACCACACTCCACCACCATCACACCACACCACTAGACTCCACCATGTCCCACACCACAATCCACCACCATGGTACTCCACCACCACCACCACACTCCACCACCACCCACACGCACCACCCGGACTCCACCATGTCCCACACCACAATCCACCACCACCACACACCCACCACAACCACACCACACCCCACCACCACACCCCATACTCCACCACCACCACACCACACCCCACCACCACACCCCATCACCACACTCCACCATGTCCCACACCACACTCCACCACCACCACACACCCCACCACCACCACCACCAAACCCCACCACCACACCTCACCACCACCCACACACCACCACCACCACCACCACACACCCACCACCACCACCACCACCACCACCACCACCACCACAGACACCACCACCACCACCACAGCGTGTTGTGTGGTGTGTACCTGCAAAAATGTTGTGTTGTGTGTGTGGTATGTGGTGGTGTGTAGAGACTACCTTGTGTTGTGTGGCGTGTGATTGTGGTTTTCCATCAGTATGTGGCTTACTATGTTAGGAGGCTGACATATACGTAGTGCTATGGCAGACTTGTGAAGGAATGGTTGGCTGCAACATCAGCTAGGTTTGATAGATGCAAGCAACGATTGCAAGCAAACGAGGATAGGAAAAATGATATCAAAAGAAAGATTGAGTTGATGGAGCATAAAGCATCGAAATTAGAGCTGATTTGCCGGTGAGATGGCAATCAATCATGACAAAGCAAATCCAAAGCAGCGAGAGGGTGTTGGGTTGTGTTTAACTAAAGGATGAAGAGCTAAATGGTACGGTGTTGCCTGGGCTGAAACAATTAAATAAGGAATTAACAGAATGAAATTGAGCTAAAGGCATGTGAAGACTTACTGCTGGAGCTGCTACCTCGAATGCAAAGATTTGAGATTTTTTTCGAGCGTAGTGGTCATGACACTCCTTTAGATCCCTGCACTTCCAATGCTTCCGAGGCAGAAGAAGATGGTGATGAAGGTTGTCCATTTTGTGGGCGTTATGCGAAATGGGAGGGTAAAATGTTGCCGGCCAGATAACGAGAATCTGATCCCAATATCACATTCCATGTCTATCACACCATTTGAGGTAAATATTATCATTCTAACCCTCGTCTAAAGACTCTATTGATTTTGAATTTGTTTTGCGGACACTCTAGAAACTGTTGCAGCCCGGGGCCAGGGCCACATTATGATGAGACATGGCTTTTGGCTTTTGGTGTTCGAAAGTGGTACCACAAGAACCAATAGACACAAGTAAGTCAAAAGGGGTGAAAGCAAGGTTTGGGAAGTCTCGATGCTTGTACTTTCGGTCTCTTTCATCCCGGCTTAGTCTCTTCCATCGGTTGGCTTAGTCTCTTTTGCTTGTCCTGTTTATTGTATCTAAAGTGCCCCACGGGATGAGATAATTTCGCTCATTTTAGGGGGGCACTTTAGATATATATAAACAGGAACATCAAAAAAGTAAAAAGCCCTGTGTGTTTCCCTCTTGAATGGTTGTCAACTCACGGGCTTGATATTGTTCGCCGCAAACAATATAGATTCGCCGCAAACAAGTGCCTTAACTAATGTTTATCGATGTTGTCACAGGTCTCTCGACTTAGTGTTTGCGAGTGCGTAAATTTGAGACCAAGGATATCCAACAGCTTATCCACTCGATCGATTTATGAGGCGCAAGATACCTCCGGTTGTACCTAGAATTCACCCCATTTGATACTCCTAAGTCAATCCCAATTACGACGCAACATGGAGACTCCAAACGAAATTTGGATAGTCAATCGAATCGTATCAAGTAAATACCGATGCCACATACATGATTTATTTTTTTGTATTTTTTCGTGGTCTTCCTCATTTCAATTATGTTGCGGAGATAAATGCTCTGAACTGGAAGCCATGATTGAAGAGATTCCTAGTGCATCCGATTTAGGGGAAAATTAATTCCCTTGAGATTCATTCATGCGGGGTCCTTCACCAGAAAAAAGTTTTGGTGTTGAATATGAGCCAAATGCGGATGCAGGTGATGAAGTTGACAAAGAAACCCCGGATCTGGACAAGATGCATCGCTCAACGAGTCCAATACAACCTCAACCAACAAAACCAAGAGGTTAACTTAAATTCTCCTTGTTCGGATTTTAATGGGGGTTTAGGCAAGTTTTATGACTTGAAAGAGAGGATCCACGCATCGGCCGAGAAGTGACCATCCGTAAATTGAACCATCAAAAGGCACGGATTTTTGGGAGTTCTTAGAATGGTGTTTTTCAAAATTTGAGATTGCATTGTGGTCCAGCATGGCTAAGAGTAATGTTGACTTGTTGACGAAAAGTTCTGCTTGAGGAATATAAGGGCGATTTCTTTTATTTGGAATCGGATGACCGCACCAACACAAAATTAAAAGTGGTTAATAAGCCAATTTTCCTTAAGGATCTGTCCAAAGTGTACCAGAAATTTTGGAGATACCGGTGACAAACACATTGTTGATAGATATTGCCAGATCTGCTTTTGCTCAAAAGACCGGGTTGGATTCAAATTTCCTTTTGGAGCAACTCAAACCATGGCTGGAGGGACTTTTGGCTGCAGAAAGTGTGCCAGCTTATGTGAAGGAACATCAAATGTGGAACATGTGGGATTCTGAAGAGTCGCGCAACTGCATGAAAATGCTCGACAAGTATTTTCATAAATGAATCTTGTAAAACTCTTTGAAAGTCAATATAAGTAAAAGAATTTCTATGATATGTGTTGTACTTTTTCAATTTAAAATATTTGAATGGATTGTGAGCAAATGTTCTCGTGTGTGTTTAGAACTAGAGATGATAGAGCTTCGGCAGTCCCTGACTATCTAAAGCCAAATACACATCTGGAAGTGGTGCTGAACTGTCGTGATTAGCTCCACCGACATCAAAATTTTGGAAGCTGATACGCAGTGGTTCAATGATCAATTGATCCTCCTCTTCTCAAGGTGATACTTTCATCGATTTGTGATCATCGGGATTGTGCGGATGATATGCATATGTTTGAGATACATGGAATACTACTTGATTCTCCAAGGAATGAGCCATCCCTTTCATTTCTTTGACCCTTTTTCACTTTCGACATTGTCCAAGGACACAAATAGTTACAAAACAATAAGGAAACATGTGAATGCGGATAAGTGCGGTACATGTTTTTTGTGATGGACATCACTGGACCTGTTTTCTGATTGTAAGCCACGCGTGTCTCGCACAGAGATATAAACCAGGGATATATCACTTTGATAGCTCGGGCTTGCATGGCAGAGGCAGACATATTGAGAGGTTAGTGCTTGCTCATTGCATTTTCTTTGTTGTGGCACAATGACAACAAACTTTGAGTGCGGGTTCGGAATTGCTTGGACACAATAATTTCAGCTTTACAACCTCGGATGTTGTGAAAATTTTAACGCCTCTTCAAACCGATGGTCATTCATGGCCCCCTGCCGTATGTTCGTTTTATGCACAAATTTGTGAGGGGGGTACTTAAAATGAGTGAATATATTGTTGCCCTGATCTAGTAAGTCAACTTAAATCACGGCCAGACAAACCAAACTCTCGGAATTGACAAAGTGTGGTTAAGCTACTTGGGTTGTGGACATTTCAGACCGAGGATCTAGTTGATGTTAGAGTATTCATGCTTGAAGTTTTAAGATTAGAAGCAACAAAAGCCGGGGCGAGAGGAACATATGTATTGGGAAGTATGTAGGTGCATGAGTCACCTCGTACTTAAATCATCGTATATCTTTCTTATGTACATAATTGTTATTGTAACCTCGATTCATTTCAATGAAAATTCATATTCAATTCATCTCACAAACAAAGGAATCAAGTGTTTGAAAGAATTCAAATCTTCAAAGAAATCAAGACAAACTCATTTTCACGGTGAACATGAGTTAGAAAACTTCTGAGAATGGTTTTATATTTCATCATCATCGGAAAAGAACTTGGATAAATTCTCGTAAAATTTTCTCCTCATCTAAAGGATCCAGCCTATATCTGATCCTATTTTGACGTTTAGTTGGTGGCATGTGAAGTCCGATTTGCAGATCGTGTTGTGAATACTATGCCTAAGGCATCTTTTGCGCAAAAGATCATAGGCGACGGTTGATCTTGCACCCTTCTTGTAATACATACCTTCTATGACACTATCACCGGGCGAGGTACCATGTTCCATTGAGTTGGAAGTCTTTCTCCACTATCCATTTTGGTTTTGTGCACATCAGAATCCAAAATTCAGAACCCTCATCATTCCCTTTCGAGCAACAACAACGACAAAATTATCACCAACTCTAAGTGCCCTGCGCTAACATCGTGGGATTGGAGGAGAACAAGGACCTCTTTGATTTATGGTCCTCAATGTCGCATGCACATTGGAGGATGGTACAATAACTTGAAGTTTCCAATCATCAAGCGTAGTGCTTGTTCACACAACTATCCCACATGCCATCAGCGGTGGCTGCGCGAAGCATGAAAGTTCCCTCGTGTGCAAGCGCAATGGAGATTCAGGATTGAATGCATGTACACAATGGATCGCCTAGTGTCCAAAATCCTTTCGCACCCCATGCTTTCTTTCTATCTATATCCTCCACCTTGACTTCCAAAAGAACCTTTTTATATTCTTCCTCTTCTTGGTTTCGGATGTGTTCATCCACTTTCGGATGTTCCACAAGTAAACATCTCTTGGCAACTTCTACTACTTCATGAGCATTACCCAATTTTATCTTTCTTTGTATTTTAATTGCGGTTGTCTTAACCATCTCTTCAACTTCGGCAGACTTTGCCATCGTGTTCACCTTTCCCGTGGTTAGAACCAAAAAATTCCACATCATATAGACATCGATTAATGCGTTTTGTGTACCTAGCCACAAAGTAAAATGGTCTAGAAGCCTTTAATTGAGATCTTTGCACCATCCGAAAACACATAATGTCTCTTTGGAACCCTTCCTTTTGCTCCGGATATTTGTGGTGCTTCATGAAGCGGTGTTGCAACGAACAAAGTATCGTGTTCCCCTATCATCGATACATAGTAATGTGTTTCCTTGATAATCTCATCCGCCACCGAGTCATCCGATATGTTATTTGAACCAAAATGGTAATCCGGTTATTGACCCAAAAGCATCGACCGCACCTCCTCTTGTTCCTTGAATGTATAGTCTTCTGCGCAAAATCCACTACCGAGAGACATGCATCTGCCGAGAGATTCTCGAAGCTCCTTAAGCCGTTTTTTTTACGCCATTGGTACCTGAAATTATGCAGTGGAAAGATTTTTAGGCGCTCTTTCGGTTTATCCGTAGCTCCTTTGGGTTGGTCTCATTGTATCTTGATGAGTCGGGTCTCCTACCAGAACTTGAGACGTTGTCTTTTTCATAGTCAATGTACTCCCATTTCACTTTCCTACCGCCACTTCCTTCCATGGGACAGTCCGAAACTTCTTGATTCCCACGACTCACAATTTCCAAGGATGCACGCCTTCTTGTGAAACTCATCTAATTCACTCTTTGGATACAATATAGATCTCCACAAGCTTCTGTACTTGCAATTTTATCTTTGGTGTGCCTGCATTGACCAAGTTCATGTGATCTACAAACATCGCAGTGCAAGTGCAATTCTTAGGATGTTTGGTTCTCATTCCATTGAGTCCATCCACTAGCATTTGCATCCTCACGTGCTGAATGCAACAGCAACTATTGAAGTCCTTCAATTTCACAACAAACCAGGGTTTTAGCTTCTCAAAAGCTCGAAGACAAATCTTAATTTCTGGATGTTGGTCCGAAACCTCTTTGAACAATAGCATCCGCATGAAATGAACACTAAAACTGTTAGGATGTGTATACCACACCAAACCATGCACCATACCATGCTCCACACTCATCATATTCACCAGAACGAGCACTTTAGTGCTGTGTACATTACCACCCACCACACCACACCCCACCACACACCATACACCAAATGGTGGAGTGTGGTGGTAGGGGGTGGTGGTGGTGGATTGTGGTGGTGGGGGTGGTGGAGTGGTGTGTGGTGGTGGTGGGTGTGGTGGTGGGGGTGGTGGTGGGGTGGTGGTGGTGTGTGTAGTGGTGTGTGGTGCTATGATGTGGTGTGGTGGAGTGGAGGTGGTGGTGGGGGTGTGGTGGTCGTGGTGGTGTGTGGTGGAGTGTGGTGGTTGGGTGTAGTGGTGGTGGTGTGGTGTGGTGTGGTGTTGTGGATTGTGGTGTGATGTGGTGGTGGTGGTGGAGTGTGGTGGTGGTGGTGGAGGGGTGTGGCGTTGGATGTGGTGGGATGTGTGTGCATGTGGTGGTAATGTGGTGGTCGCAAAGATGTGGTGGTAGTCTATGGTGGTGGGATAGATGGGGTGTGGTGAGGTGAGGGGAGATTCTCCGGATCATACATTAACATGCACACACCCACATGACACCATGGACATAATGCAACCCACACCACACCACACCACACCACACCACACCACACCACACCACACCACACCACACCATCACGACACCATCACGACACCACACATCACATCACATCACTTTTATCCTATTCCGTCTGACATAAAAAATCTGCCTAGCCTGCTCTCATAAACACTTCTGAAATTTAGACACCCACGATAATAATTACATTCCTCTTCTAATCATTAGAAAAGGATCTGGGTCCTAAATCCATTCCTTACGCCTGATTTTTGGACGTTTCATTCCCAATGGCGCCAATTGAAGAAGTTCATTCCGGCAACATGGTAGGATCCATGTTCGAGGAGATCACTATTATTGTAGGGTGACCGGGGAGGGCATTAGGCACATGTTAAATAGGGCTGGATAAATCTCGGAAGGTGGATATGCCTAAATCCACCTTCTTTGCTGATTTCGAATCCAACCTAAAGGCATACAACAATTTGGATCTTTGGGCCTTCAATGGCTATGCTTGGAGTCGATTGATGGAAGAGAGCTCTTAGGCGAGTTCATGAGCTTATGTTACATCTCACGCAAGGGCACCGGTATATTTGTTCTCTCGTCACTTAAAGTCCCTGCCGCAGAATGGATTTTTCTTGGCGAGAATTGCATTACTTACCCGGGGGGATGCAGGAAGCAGCGGCAAACCTCATCTGTTAAATGCAGGATATTTGCGAAAAGCTTAGATGCTTTAGTGCGTAAAAACAATAATTTTGGATGCACCGGCCGAAAGCTACCATACCAAAGATTTCTGTTGCTTAGGAAATCATGCATGTAAATTTAGTTCTCGCATGAGCTTTCAATGGAAAGCCAAATTTTGTAAAGCCAAATTTTGTAAGATCCTTTTTTAATATATCATACTTTCCAACAGAGTCAGGCTTGAATCTGATTGTCTTTATTCAACAAAAATTTGTATCTCGTGATCAGCTAGTTATAGCTCAAATATTTTAGACTGTACACACACACCAAGAAAGGAGTACTCAATTGGATCATGTTCTAATAATATTCCAAACATTAAATATTGCATTTCAGACTAGAGTCAACTACACACAATTCACATGTCGCATACAAGACACCACAATCATCAGACAACACAATAACCACCACATGCACCACCATACTAAGCACCATAACTAAGAAAACATGATTAATGTAAATAAACTAACACGTGATTCCTCCGGATAGTGGCGCAGCATGTTCTTCTCTTACATTTCTCCAATCTTCTAGTTCTAACATCCTTTGTGTTAGGAGACACTCACAGTGTTCTCAATCCAAAATTTTTGAATCTTTTTCTATATGTTCATCTGAAATTGCATCGAATCTTTTAGCCCTCTTGTAAGAAACCCATTTCCCACCATTGTAATCGATCTCTTCCCTCTTTTTCTTTGCCTTTTGCAGGTTTCTTGGGTGAACACCTAATACCTTTCCAAGATCTCGCTGGCTGATTTTGTCACTTGTTTCAGAAACTGCTGCGTGGTACAGACATTGCAAGGCAGCTATTCTTGGCTGCTAGGCAGTCATTGCTGGGTAGAGAGTTTGATACCGCATGGAGTCCCGTGAGGGCTCCTTATAACGATGCTCTTGCCTTCCAAATCCTTTAATTCTTCACCTATGAATTTTTCCAATGTTTTATCCCTCAAAAAATCAAGTAAAATTTCTTTCTTCGTGCTATCCTCCATTCTTTTGGTCTGTTTATGGAAAGACGTTAGCAAACTAAGGACAATACGACGTTTACTGCTTGCACTTCTTGATGAACCGGATCCTTCTGCCAATTCTGCAAGCTCCAATTTTTTTCTCTTCTTCTTTCCTCCGGGCGTCTTTTCTTCAACATTTCTTGTTCCTTGGTTCTTCTTCGCTTTTCCTCACATGCGAAATGCCGGTTTGTGTACAGATTACCTCATTGACATCCATATCCACAATGGATTGCTTGCAGCAGGGAGGGAGCCAAAGAACAGGATGTAGG
Source organism: Isoetes taiwanensis (assembly GCA_021234155.1). Lineage (NCBI taxonomy): Eukaryota > Viridiplantae > Streptophyta > Lycopodiopsida > Isoetales > Isoetaceae > Isoetes > Isoetes taiwanensis. The sequence goes on along the minus strand of JAJEKV010000001.1, from coordinate 12,392,370 downwards.
CAAAGAACAGGAAGGGGCCAAAGAATAGGAATTTGAATTTGAATTTTAGTTTTTGAAATTAGAATTTCCCCCACAAATTGGGACTCTATTCTTAAATACCGGCAGCTGAGCAGTGCCATAATTATACTTTCATACCACAAAAGTGGTGGATGCAATGCCACATTTTGGGGGGACAGGGGGGACAGCCGAATTGGAACACCACAACGTGCTTTTACCCAAATCTCTTTGCCCTTTTTTTTTGGTTCCCCATCTTTTATTTGCAGTTTGGCTGAAATTTTCTCGCAGTTGATTCTGGTTGCCACAACAGAGGGGCTTCTGCAGGGTTTGGCTATGAAAGATGGCTCCCAAGAAGTGTGTAATCAATATACAGATGACACATTTTGTTCCTTGTCGCTTAATAAGAGGATTTAGATACATCAAAGCTGCTTCTAGATACATTTTCACTGGCATCTGGTGTGCTCATTGGCTTGCAAAAGTGCACTGCTCTTTGGACTTTGGACACTTTGGAAATGTGCCTTCAGGGTTTGGTAGCACATCGTTCTGATCCTAGAAAAGACTCGTCTTATTTAGTTATGCTTGAGCCCTAAGCACGGCCATAGATTTTGGCATGGTGGCACGAAATGCAGAGCATATGTATCTGAGATGACCCTACCTTGTTCAGCTTGATCTCCTTCGTTCTTATGTGCAGCCGATGGTCAGGGTAAACAATAGCTATGGGGTTGCTTGTATCAGGAAGATGCAGATGCACGGTACTAAGCACAGTCTTGGCCTGCAAGTGACAACTTTACCTGCCAAGATTGTGCTTAGTAGCGCGCCTGTGTATATGCGCCTTGCATGATAGCTCCATGGACTAAGGCGCAATAACTCATAGCCATTGTTAGACACTTCCTTTGGGGGGATACAGAAGCGGGCGCAATGGATCAAAGTGGCCTGGTCCAAGTGTATCAAGTGGCCATGTGGTCTAGGTGTGATAGACTTCTTACTTCAAAGTAAAGTCCTCATTTCAAAATTCATTTGGAGGCTTTTCAATCAAGACGATGACTCTTCTGATCTTCATCTTCTCACGCAGCCACTTAGTCATGACGAAATGGTAGTTAAATCCTTTTTACCATAGGCATTGTTTCACCCACTGTAGCCATTCCCAAATGCGTCCCTTTTTTTGCGAGGGTTGTTGGATGCATGTGTTGCAGTACAAGTACTACTTCGGCCATCTCCTTCCATTCATGCATGATAGATATGTCGTAGTGGTGAGCACCACTACTGCTAGGTCTATCGACGCCCTCTTCCCCCTCCCTACCCACCCCGGTCATCTTCGCTGCATCAGTCCATCCTCTTATACAACGATGATGGACACAAATAGACATCATCTCAATCCAAGGGTTGGTATAACGATGGCCATCTTATGTCATGAAATGAGTTTTAAGCTAGATACCTTTTATTTAAATGAAATATATCACTTTCGGAGAAGATAGCAGAGAATAGCCGGTATCATGGAAAGGACTTCTTGAACTTGGAATGAGTCAATTCATAGAGGAAGAACTTTCTGAAGTCTATGTATCGTCTTCTCCAAAGACGGAGTGCCCTGCTAGTGTCAGTTAGATGGCAGCTGCAGATTCCATGTAAGTGTTGGTCTCGTATATGGCTATTGGGTTTGGGATAAACTGCTCCATCCCAAAGCATCTGTGCTTTGATTTGCGTTAATGCATTCACTCATTAACGTGATCCTCGAGTCTCTACATTGTGTCCAATCTGCCTTGAAGAGATTGAGTCACTTGATGACTGCTTGTTAGCATGTCCTGAGGTCCAACCAGTGTGGACTTGGTTGCAGGGTTTATTTCCTAGTTCCTTGGATTGCCAACACATTCTTCTAACATCCTACCTTGATCAATGGCCCTCAGCTAAGAAGAATCTTGGTTCTGGCTGGCTCTTGTAGTCCATTTTGGAAGGACACAGACTTCACATTTTTTAAGGCATTTATTCTTCTCCTCATGGTTTTATGTCTCGTGTCGAAACCAAAATAGTGAAGGCTAATAAGTCCCCTCTAATGAGGCAAAGGCTAGGATTTGTATTTGCATCCAATATCTCTAGATCAATTCATATCCTTAGGCTTTTCTTGTGGAGCAAGCACATTGTGCTTGAGGCTCTAGTTCCAATAGCATATGCCTGTGCTTATGCTAGAAGACGAACTTTGGTTTTCATGTACTTTGCTTTCGAATAATAAAACTTCCGTCCTTGAAAAAAAAAAGTCCATTCTATCAAATTTGATTTGAAACATTTTGGGTGGGTTTTTTTAGCTGCCTTGTTGCACAATTTTCATTGACCTTTAGACTTAGTTCCCTTTTTTTTTTTTTGAAGAACCGTGTCATCAATATATTAAAAGAATGGTAATGTTACAAAGCAAGTGAGGAGGAAGGAGAACTGCCCCAAAGAGACAGCGATACCTCGACACTCCACAACAAACTCACGGAAAAAACCGCAACTCCATGGGCTGCACAAACCGACCATCACCATCTACAACACCCAAGAAGTCCCGCCAAATGGCAAACTTCCGCTCTACTAATCCCGGGAACACCAGAAAGCTTTGAAATAACTTGTATCTGAGTCGAGAAATCAGAGAGGCTGCAGGCTGCTGAATCCCCTGAAAGATCCACAATTGCCGCTGCTTCCAAATCAGCCATACCAACCAAGCCACGCACAGATGCAAGGCTTGCTGTCGCAAGAGCGGCAAAGCACCAGGATACACATGAAGTAGCAAATCGCCGGCTAGTCAATCTCACCAAACAGAGCCCTAACCCAATCCCAAGCAAAACCGCAAATGAGGGCATAAAACTAGACAATGCTCCACGCCTCAATGATGAAGGCCACAACAAGGGGCGAGAGGGCTCACACCCGCCTAAATCGACTCACAAGGGCATTCACCCTTATATGCTGGTGCACCACCGCCACGTATAAGCACCCAACCTTGGGTGGGGAAGTGAGCTCCATGTCCACGCCCAAACCGAAAGCCATCGAGAACCCGGAAGTAGAGACCACTTACCCTGGGGCAGAGTGTCATGAATAGCCAAAGACCCAGAACAAGACCGCACAAAACAAGAAGACACAACATCCGGATGAACCTTCCAAACCCGCACCACCACATCATCCCGAGGGACTATAGGTATGTGGAGCCGAATACTCCCCGCCACTTGTTCCCGTGATAGCCCGACACGCCTCAAAGCCTTTTAAGCTAGCTGACTACCCCAATACCAATCTTCCAAGGTGAGCACAACAGCTCGCCTCCAATGGGCCTGCATCCGAGCATGCACAGTGGCAGCCAAGGGCAAGTGCGCATGGGGTAGAGGATCCCACAAGAAAGGAGAAGAGTGGTGATACAATGAGGCATAATCTAGCTGGAAGAGCGCACACACATGATCCCAAGCCCCAACACCCCAAGTGAGAAAAGGGGATGCATGCGGAAAGCCTTCGAGACCATACAACAATGCTGCCTGTGGCAACTCCACATGCAATGGGACGACTTCCCAAATGCCACACAATGGCGAAGAGACTGCAACAATAGCGCCGCACCAAGAGAAAATGCTCCATCCTGTAGAGTGCTCCAAACAAACTTGGAGACCAACACCTTACTATGCAGCGCCAAATCCAGCCCCCATTCTCCTGGGGGCGAAGACACTTCCACCAAGCCACTTTAACAACCGCCTTCATCATCCCCCGCCCCACACAAAATTTCGAACAATCTTATCCAAAGCCTCAGATTTTTACCCTCGAGTTTTAACATCGCAGATGTCAGATACACATGAGTGCTTAAAGTAACTGCCTTGGCAATAGTGATCCTACCCGCCATGGACAACTTGCTACCCTTCCACCAATTGAGGTGTTTCTGCAACCCCTGTAAAATCTCATCCCACACCCTCCCCATGGAAATATCCCCTCCAAAGGGAATACCCAACAGCCTTAGTACACACATTATCCGGAAAGCACCTTCCAAGGAATAGAGCCAAACAAGGGGAGGCGAGTCGGGCTTGGGCCCATAATGCAGCATTTACTCCAATTCAGAAGAATGCCCGAGGCCAAGGAGAAAGTATCCAAAGAAACCCTTCACATTCCGGCAGATTCCTCTCTCTCGCCACCAAGAAGAGGAAAGTGCCATCGGGCTAACTAGTTAATAACCCATCGGCTACCATCCCCCGCATCCAAGCCCATCCACCACCCCTCCTCCACTGCAGCCAAAAACAATCGAGACAAAGGCCTCCGGCCACAATCCTAAATAAAAACGGGCCAAAGGGCACCCCTAACGCACCCTCAGCGCTTAAGGAGAAAAGGCGGAGGGTTCACCCCGCACACCACCAGAGTCTGTGGCCGACCTATGCGACTTCATGATCGTCTCTCAGAAAGCATGGACCACAGCCCAATGCTAACATCATAGCAGACAAGAACTCCCAACGGACACTATCGTAAGCTTTGGCAAAGTCAAGCTTAAGATAGGCAATGCCTTGACCTGTTCTCCTGGCCCAATAAAGGCCCTCATAAGCTGCGACAACATTAGTCAAAATTGCAGAAGCACTTTATTTGTTTTCTCTTTTCTCCTAACCGCTCTTATATGACACCCTATTCTAATTCTCCATGAACTGTAGTGAACCGAAATGGTTATTGGATGAGAAACCATCCAGCAAAAAAATGCTTCAAATCCCTTTAAGGAGCATACACAGTCTTGATGACTCAGTTAGTGTGACTGCGAGCTGCACATACCATCTACCAAAATCCCACCACCGGAATCTCCATAACTATAGGGTACCAATCTCCTAAGCCATAGTTGATGTATTTTAGCTATCAACAAATTGCTAGAGAATAGAATAGAATAGAGTTCTTATCGTTTACGAAGGCCAATCGGCCTATGGAACCCAAAAGAGAGCGCAACAGAATTATTATTGTCCGGATTAAAAAAAAAACCCTCACCCTAAAAAGTTTTCGAGAGAAAAACTGTGGTAGTAATAAGAGTGCTATCAAACTGCACAATTATATATCTCAAGTAACACATGTACAAGTCAGGCGAGCGTCTAGGGACATAGTTTGTCCCATATATCCATGACCTCTTGAAGGTATAATCCCATCTGAACTTAAGTCGTGCTTAGTATCACGTGTAGTGGCTGGCTAGGCTTGACCTACTTAGCATAGCATGCCCGCATTTGAACATACGTCAGACATCCCTATAGGATATGGCATTCATCTGATGAGAAAGCAAGCATCAAGGTACTGCCTCAAGTTGTGGCGATCTGCCTCTATTTGCACCTACTTATGCTCCTGCACATTCCATCTGGCGAGCCATTGAGCTTGCCTTTTCTTCCAACTGGCCTTGGGGCGATGTGGTCCCATTACCATGGTATAAACCAGGCTAGGGAGACGAGCATTGTCCACACTGATCACCTTCTAAAAGTAGACGATGTACTGATCCAGGGCCACCCTCTGAAGGGGTAAGAAACATGTCTCTTACAACAGAATTTGATATGGGACCGTGGACTCCACCCCCAATGCCCGAGCCAAGAAGGCTTTCTGTACTTACTCCAAGTCATTCCAGGTAGCGAGGAACACCATGGGGGCCCCAGACCTCGGCCTTATATAGAAGGATAGGCTCTACCAAGACCCTCAACAAGTGTGACTAATGGGCCTAGTAATTTAACTCTACTCTATGACTGTTGTTCTGCATTAGAATAGAAAGAAATAAAATGGAATTAGATATGACTTGATTTAGTGAGTGTTTAGTTGAAAGACAACATTGGAGAAAGTGTAGAAGGAATATATGGTGCCATAAGTATAAGAATACATTTCCCAGTTGTTGTCCATGAGAAGATGAAAGGCATCTTCACTTTGGATGAGAATCAACAAAGTACCATACAAGTTTGCAAGCAACTTATAACTGTAATAACTTTTTCCGTATCTATTCAATTGTTTGCCTATCATTGAGAAGTGACGCATGAGTAAGAACTAAAAAGACAAATGCACACGTATAACCTCTCTACAGAATATAGTTGTTCAGTGGATTTACTATTGGAGCAGTAAATGGGATATTCATGCCTAGATTTTTGGTCAAGAACAAAGGGAGAAAAACTATGGCTTATTCTTGCATAGAACTCTAACTCGGCCCCTACATTGAAAAGCTCATTCTTCTTCAATAATCATAAGTAATGAATTGTGGTGAGGCTCATGATCTGTTGCTTCATGAACAAGAGATAATGACCAAAGTGAAACTATTCTAGTCCAAACCAGACTCAAGTTGAGTTGTCCACCTGTATTAAACTTCTTCAAAAGCCCCTTTTAATTGAGATAAACTAAAAACAACAGTCGCATGCCATATTTGACGTGTGCTTAAATCTACTAGATGACAAAAGAATTGATGACGCTCCGAAAGACATGAAGCAGGAAAGGTCTATGAGTTCTTACATTGAGTTTTGGAGATAATTTCGTGCAGTTCATGAAAGAAAGTTAAGCCACCTTGCTCCGCTAATATCATTGCAATTTTCTAGAAGGTTAGCCCTAAATGAATAGATGCATGTCTTTCATGATCATCTATAAGGTGTTAGCCAAATGCATTGTCAATAAATTCTTGGGTCATTCGCAGGGCAATATTAGTGTTAATTAGTCCACTCTCCTTCCCAAATGCTTCATTTTGGACAAAGTTGACTTTGGATGGAACCTCTTTGCAAAAATCTCTTTGCCACATTATATTCAATATGAGCTAATGAATGAAAGCATGGATTTCAATATTAATGCACATCATGTGCATCATGGATTCCATACCCATCATGAAATTCACTGATATATTTAATTGAGTTATAAAATCATAAATCTGCCATGTTTACTTACAATTGAGTAAAGAGTACGATTCTGCTAAAAAGCAGAGCAGAAATTTCACCTCCAATTGCTCTCAGACACAGTCTCGTGTGTGGACCCACACTTGGTTGGTGAGCTACCTCAGACCACACCAACCCATCCTGGGAAGGCCCAAACACACCAACCACCGGTTGACCCCACGCAGGCAGAGCCCTCTAGGGAAGACCATGAAGCGGGGCCACCAAGGAAGAGGCCTCGGGCAGAGGGAGAGATGTCTTCCATGAAGAGGGAGGCCCGAGCCAAGGCCCGGTCGACCGACAAAGGGCCACAGGCAATCCGGCCAACAACCTTGGAGCCGCGATCCAGTAGGGTTGAGGCCAACAGTGCACGCCTTGCAGGCCTCCCGATAGAGGTGGAGAACATAACATCTCGGATGTTGCGCAGGCAGTTGGTGCCAGAAAAACGACGAATCACAGAATTGGAGGATCGCGTACGACAGGCAGATGATAGCATCCACTTGCTACAATTTGACAGACAGCAATACCAGCAGGGTAAAAGCATGCTACGGTGTACCACTTTTGGAACCCTCAAAAGTACCTACACTGGGTACTTTTAAAACTGGTACTTTCTGTTTTTTCTTTCCATTAAAATCAATTGAAATTTTTAGAATTGAAGGTCAATAACATGCCAATCTATAGTATTAAAGGATAACAATACTATTAGAGACTAAAATAAATGAATTAACTCTCAAACTTATTTTTTATTGCGGCATTTATGGAGGTTCCCAGTACCTACTGCTGGGTACTTTTCTGGGTAGTTTTGCACTCCCTAAAAAGTACTTTAGATGGTACACCCTAGCATGCTTTCACCCAGCAGGAGCTTGCAGATATGAGGGGGCGTGTAGACACCGTGTTGGCAGCTATGGAAGCCGGACGCAGGATGTGAACCTTAGAGCAGCAGAGACACTGTGAACCCCCTGCCCGGATCGGAGGCCGAGGTTGAGGAGGCTAAGGCCACGACGACGAGAGCACTGTGCCGCCCTCCTCGCCGAGGTTGGCGAGGCCGCCACCGGGTGGAGACAAGGAGTTCAGCCGCTTTTGAAGCCAGCCAGCGTAATCCCAGCTCGCCGGAGTAAGGGTTTAGCCCGAGATCGGGAGCTACTGTGAGCTCGGGCGCCGCTGCCCAAGAAGGCAAGGGCCTCCGTGCCGAGGCACATGAGCAACTCGCCATTGCACGCGGAGATGGCAAGACATGACAACGCCCCGCAAGAGTCGAGCTCCACCGAGAACGTAAAACCACAAAGAAAGAACACACCAACCCCGCTAACCCACCAACCTGCTGCATGGCCAACTCCGCAACACCGCTGCGACAGTAGACACGCCGGGCCGCCACCACCCAGCGCCGGCCACGGCTTATGCCTCACCCACCTCAACCAACACACTGTGCGGCCCCCAACTCCGTGAACAGAGACGCAGGAGCCGCGAATGTGGTAGTGCGAGGCATAGAGGAGTCGGGAGAACATCTCACTTCCACCTCCGCATTACCGCATCTTGGACCGGATGATGTTCCCAAAGACCGCGGACCATTGGAAAGGCGAAGTCATCATGGAATTCACCGCCTGATCGCCCGGTGGTCATCTTCACGCTTGAGAGCGTGCCAGCCGGTGGCCATCCCGCCGTGGCCGGAAGTTGAAGGGCACGGCTCAGACACGCTGACCGTGACTTGACCCCAACACGCAAGAAAAAGGCGTGAGCTGGCCAAAGTCACCGCAGACATGGAGGGGTGGGCCGGGCTGGTCCAGGGGAAGGATGCGGGAATTCGCAGCCAAAACGGGGATGCAGCACCCTCGCCCCGAGTCCCTTCCGAGGGGGCCCCAGCCGCACAGCATCCACATCTCCCCGCCCCCGGGACCACCACTACCACCGGACCTGAAGTGGCGATGCATGCCACTAAATAGGATCGTGGCCTCGCCGCGGGTATCCTCGAATTGCCGCGGCTTTCCATGGCAGAAGGGGACAGCCTCAATTCGCCGCCATGGACATGGACCTTATCTTCCTCATGGAAACATGGGAACATGCCGGTCACATGCTACCCGATTTGCCAGATACCGCTAAGCCCGCCTTCAATGAGTGCACCGAAACGAGGACACGGAGGAATTATGCGTGTTACTACCGCATTGCATTTGGCCCAATCGGCCCCCCAGGTAAGCAGACAGCACAACAGATGATACCTGGGTACGAAAGTGCGTAACAGCGATGGCAGCCCCTCTCTTTGTGGCGGCTTGCTACTTCCCCACATGCCGAGAGCAACTTTTACCACACGCACTTGATGTGGATGTGCAGGAGCTCTATGTCGATCTATATGATGACATACGCCAGCATGCATAATTGGGCAAGGTCATGTTGCTTGAGATTTCAACGCGCCGCCATCGGGGGCAGCGAGCATCCCAAAAATCGCGCACCTCTAGCCGAGGATGTGTTGCAAATGGACCCCGCAAAGATTGTTTGGCCAATACGCCGATGACGACCTGTGACACCTGCGGATGGCCGCAATTCGCCGTTGTCGGGCAAGATCTTTGACCGTCATTTGCAATGGCCGGCATAGTGGCCGCCCTCCAGCCGCTTCACTTGTAGACAGGAGAACCAGGGGCGCACCGGTGTGGTGGATTACGCATAGCAGACGAAAGCAATGCCTACACTTGATCACTGCCGCTGGTTCCGGACAGGTGGGAGACGCAGGAAGTAGACTCCACCATCGACCCTGTTTTGCAGATAGATTGGCAAAAAGCCAACCGAAAGCACCCATTACCCCAACACCCCATGTACCCACGGCTATAGGCCTCGACTATGATCATGGGCGGTCTATGCAAGGATGCTTGAGCATGAGCCGCCGAGGCCGCAGCCCCCACACTTCAACAGCTAGATGGCCCAAATTCGGAACCGAATCAGCCTTCGAGGGGCGGGATAGATGCTTTGGGAGAGGCCGCCGACGATCCACGTGGGCTGCAACCACCTTCTCCCAATCATCGGGTTCGATGACGAACGCCGATTGAAACGATGGCTCGCCAAGTGTCGGACCCCACCATTCGCCCGCAGTCCGCCCGGTCAATACCGCCCTTCCTCAAGACCAAGAAAGCTGGGTACCTTTAAGCGAGCACAAAAGAACGATGTTTGGTCTACTAGACCGCCACCCTAGGGCCTTCCGAGAAAGTTCTTGAGTAAGCCCAGACAGCCCACGGGGAAATATTACCCGGGAATAATGGGTGAGATACTTTGCAGTGGTATGACCCAATGGGAGCCCGCACCGCATTCTCCCGCAGATGCCCAAGACCTGGTCACTGGAAGGGGATGTCATAATGGGCCTGCAATGCCCCGCTAACGGGGAAGGCGGCAGATTTGGATGGTATGCGCAGAGCTTCTCAAGTGGGCGGGCCCCCAATGGTGCCGGGTTCTCACAAAGACTCTTCAGGGGGCATTGCAAGAAGGCTTCCCCGCGACCGACTACCATTAGAGTTGTGCCCATATACAAAGCGGGGACCCCACAGCCCACCAACTATCGTACCATTATGGTCAGGGTTTTCGCCTTTGCCAAGTTGCTTGCGGGATTCTTGAGCGGCGGACCGACACTTTGGGCAGAGGATGGAGAAGTCGCGGCTCTCACGCCAGCTTTAAGCCTCGATTCTACTATTGACCATATCTTCACCGCTGTAACACTCATAGAGGATAGCCGTAATCCCTTTAATCTGTATCGCTGTTTTGTGGATTTCGCAAAGGCTTTTTTGACACGCTGCACCTCGGGATAAGTTGTGGGACGATTGAGACGCTTAGGGACCCCGGGCCGACTTGCGTAATGCTATATACGAACTATCTAAGCAGGCTTGCTCCAGCCGTCTCACACCTAATCGGGGAGCCCGTTGTTAGTAGCATTGGGGTGCGCCAGGCTGCCCTCTATCCCCGACGCCGGCTTGTACATTGACCGCCTAGAAGAATGGCTATCGAAAGCACGGGAGGCGCCATTGATGCACCACATAATCCGGCAACTCATATATGCTGATGATGTTGACCTGCTCGCATATACCCCAGAGGACATGCAACGCCACCTGGATGCTTTGGACACTTTCTGCCAATTCACTGACATGAGAGTTAACTTGGCCAAGAATGCACGAATTCATTAATTAGAGAATTTCGAAATTCTCGTTGAGTATGAAATAGGTTGTTGGTTCTCTATAAAACGCCGTAATTGGTTGCAATTGAGTAGAAGTTGCCGTTTATTTTTATGATTTTCACCCATAAAATTGCAGTGTATCCGAAATTGGCATTTGTAAGGCTAAGCCAAGCTCTTTTTTGAGTAAGAGCTACCCATTAGAAAGCATAAAAATGTTCAGAGGGATCGCGACCGCGAACATTTAGAGCTGCGTAGCTACTTCCATTGACATAGTAACATTTTTATTTTAAAATTTTAAAGCTTATTCTACGTAATAAAACAAATACAATCTTAAAAAAAAAAACATATTTTCCGCTCAACACAATCGCTGTGGCGATTTGCTTGAGCAAGAATGCTCTGTTTGCCTACGAAATCCTGCTCAACACAATCGCTGTGGCGATTTGCTTGAGCACGAATGCTTTGTTTTCCTTCGAGATCCTGCTCAACACAATCGCTGTTTATCCAATATTAAAAACACTTAATAAGAAATACAATCTTAAATAAATAAAACATTAAAAACATTTTTTTCTTCTCAACAAAATCGTTGTGGCGATTTGTTTCAGCAAGAATGAAGTTGTGTCTTCTGGATCGTGCTTCCCTCAAACAGAGCTTCTAAGATTATGTACGGATGGTAAGCTGTGGAATACCTTTGGTTAACCCACGGAATGGCAAGCAGAGAGCAGGCCCCAGGATTTGAGGGCAGCAAATCAGAGATTTGAAGGTTTACCATCACGGATTCCAGAGCTCTGCCCTGCATATCACAAATAAAAATGTTCAAGAAAGCAAGAAAGGCAATCCATATGCTTCAGTGAATGTACCGAAGATGTGAATGAGATTGAAAACAGACTATAATACATAGCTAGCCTGAAATAAATGCCAATACGGTTGGAAGGTGCTATGTATAATATTTTCGATTCCATCCCTGATAGAATAGCTTGAGTAAAGACGGCGTCCATGCTCAAAAGTGGAGCCATGTCTGTGGTATTCATTCCCATCTGAAGAAGGGTCCAACTAATTATAAAACGTGGTTGCATGAATGATATCACTTAAATCAGCAATACTCACCATTTTCCTCTTTTTAACAGCTTCCTCTAATACCCGAAAGTAATCAGATGATACATCTTCTGCCTGAAACGAATGCCCTGTAACGAATGCCATGCCCTGGCTATGGCCTTGAGATCCGGCCGCTTGGCTAAGGTCACGCCGCACCTCGTGATGAAACCCCGCCCTCAGATGAAACCCCGGTCATCGCGATGAAACCCTTGCCACGATATCCTTGAGGATCCAGGGCCGCTTTGGCTATGGCCGCTATTATGGCGATAGAAGCCGCTTTTATTGTGGCGATGAGATCCCGCCTTGGCAATGGCTGGAGAACCCGTAATGGTCGCGCCGCTTACTTACTCGCACACACAAATTTAATAAATTTAATGTGGATGTCTTTGACGCATTTAATTCCGCCCATGTTGGGCGGACAAGATTTTAAATTAAAGTTTTTTAAGCACTTTTTGTTTATGGTGGACCCGAGGGCTCTATTCAAAATTCTCGAAATCCCGCTATTTTATCTAATTAATGAATTCGTGCTTAAGACAAGGGTGCTGCTGGTCCCATCATCCCGGCATCCACGCCTTCCCTCATTCACTTACCAAAGGTGTAGTGGAGGTGGCTCATCTTATAAGTATTTGGGCATTGAGTTTTCTACTACCACACACCGATGCATCCATCGTTACACGGGTCATCCGCAGTAGGAAAGCCCTCAGATGCAATGCAAAACAAAACCACAAGGCGAGTTGTATGCATGGGGTCACCAGCACACTTGTTCGAGCCTTCGCTGAACCGTCCTCCTCTATGGGGCGTGGTGGGGCCGCTGATATCCCTCACCACTTGGAACGATCTAGAGCAGTGTAATGAATGCCTTCTTGGCCCGCACCGGGAGTGAAGTCCAAGGTCCCATATCAGATCTTGCTCCAAGACACGTGCTTCCTTCCATTACGCAGGGCTGCGTTGGAACGTCATTACATTATTTACTTCTTTAAGGTGGTGGCTATGGATGAAGCTCCGCCGCCCAACCTTGCTTTGGCAAAGTGGCGATGGGCCCAAGAACCACTCAAAGCTCGGCTGGAAAGACAAGCAAGCCCGGTGGTTCTCGCTATGGAATGTGCAAAACACAATGTGATGTGGACCGCTGCATACACCGAAGGAACGCTACGCCTTTGAAGCAAGATTTGATGCTTGCTTCATGGCCAAGCTTTGGGATGCAGAGGCCCTGGCCACATGTCAAGGTGGCAAATTATCGACAAATGTGTTAATCCCATGCTCACGAGGGACCCACACCACTACCGCGCACCCATCTACCCATGAAAAAGCGCCAGGTGGTTGCTTCCATTCGCGACAGTGCACACCACCTCCGCATTGAGACAGGGAGATGGATTCGAGCCTTGTGAGGACAGAGTCCCGCCGCCGCCCGCCAGTGGCCATTGAGGATGAAAGTCACGCCTCCGTGCCCGTCCGACGACAAGATATCCGGCTCTGGTGATGTTTCCTGCTAGTTGTACCCCATCGCCCTTGCATGAGCTAATGAGCACGCCTCCAGTAGGTTTGTTGGGATCAGACTCCTGGAGGTAATGGATACGCGACTCGCTTATGCCCCCTATCCGACATTAACCTCACTGCATTTGTGATTATGTATATAATCAGGCAAAGATGTCAAGATCCTTATTGCTACTAAGGTTTTTCCCCAAAATTCCTTCTGGCGGGGTTTTTAATCCTGGTAGTAATACGCCTGCTGCTCTCTCTTTGTACTTGGGTCCCATAGGCCAGTTGGTCTCCGTGGACGATAAAACCATATTCTATTCTATTCTATTCTTCTCATAAGGCACTTTGTCTTGAGCCGATGACACTTGCTCTTCTTATAAAGAACTTGGTCTTTAAAAGATTGACCTAGCAATGATGGACCTAGCAGTTGTCGCACATTATCCAAAAGCTATGTATGCCTCCATCATCCAGCCACAAGGAAACGTGGCCAGTTTCCTACAATTACAGGTAATAGGAAAAAAAAAGGTCCGAGAAAGAACGAGGTGAAGGGAGAACGAGGATCATGATTTGTTGCTTCATGAACAAGGGATAATGACCAAAGTGAAACTATTCTAGTCCGAACTAGACTCAAGTTGAGTTGTCCACCTATATTAAACCTCTTTAGGAGCCTCTTTTAATTGACATAAACATCAATAACAGCCGCATCCATAATTGACATGTGCTTAAATGACTAGATGACAAAAGAATTGCTGACCTCTGAAAGACATGAAGCAGGAAAAGTCTATAAGTTCTTACATTGAGTTTTCGAGATAATTTCCTGCAGCTCGTGAAAGAAATTAAAGCCATCTTGCTCCACTAATCTCTTTGTCATTATCTAGAAGATTAAAATCCCCGTAGCTCTAAATGATAGAGGCATGTCTTTCATGGTCATCTATATTAACCAAATGTTTTGTCAATAAAATGTTGGATCATTTGTAGCGCAACATTAGTGTTAATTAGTCCACTTTCCTTCCCAAATGTTTGACTTTGAATAATTACATTGCTGCTTGATTCTAAAGCCCTTTTTAAGAATAGAATAGAATAGAATAGAACGTTTTTAACAAAGTTATTTTTGGATGGGACCTCTTTGAAAATATTCTTTGCCACATTATCTATCTAGATATAATACTAAAGCTGAAATAAGATGATAGTTCCTGCAATACCAATGGGTTTTGATTCCTTTCCTTAGTACCAGGGATGCATCTGACTGGAATGATGGGGCAATGTCGTTTGTTTAGTAGCGAAGGGTATCTCTTGCACGTTTCTTTTACGTTGTTCTAATTTCTTCTTTTTTCCCTTAATCTAGGATGATAATTGAGCCTATGCCATGATTCCTATGTGTTTGGCTCGGTGAGCTCTCTAAGTTAGAGGTTCTGGTTGCCATTATGCTGTATTTATAGTTCCATCCCGGACTAGATGTATTGATGCTTTAACCTGGAGCTTCAAAGTCTGTCATCTCGTGATCTATCCTTTAATATCATGGTAAGTTCTTTTCCTGCCCATTTTGGTAGTCTTATCAAATACTTCGAGAATTCAATTTGTCCAACAATTTCTTTCGTAGTAGGTTGCAGCTTTTCTTCTCGAGGTTGCAGAAATTGTTTTTATTAGATCCTTCCCACAACAACTTTACAGACTTAGTGCCAAGTGATCTGCCAGAGTTGAGGATTGTTGATATTTTAGTATTGTCTCAGAATCAGTTATATGGGCCTCTGCCAGGGCCACTTGCAAGTTTTGGGGCATTTCACTTTAGACAATTGTACTGGCTCTTTTCTAAAGCCATCATTAAACTAGAATTGTTTCTGGAACTTCCCTAGGTTGTGATATACAAGCAATAGCATTCTTTTATCTACAGATCATGGACTTACATAAGATTGGCTTACTTCTCTTGGAGCATTATCTAGAAAATTGAATGAAAGGAGCAGATCCAATTTCCCCAATAGTAGATGGAATATTTGGGAGCCTAGCATTCACAATTTTGATAGTTATGTTGGTGCTTTCGCGGTTGATATTGAAGCATGAGAGATATTGAAAATGCAGATAAACGACATGGCACCACCTCTATAAGGTGGTGAAACTGTTAAGCCAACAACATTGCCTATCATGGGTTTAAGTCATGCCAATGTGGCATGACATAAAAATACTATCTATCTATCTGTCTATCTGTCTATCTCTCTATCCCTCCCTCCCTCCCTCCCTCCCTCCCTCCATCCATCCATCCATCCCTCCATCCCCTTTCTCTAATTCCATCGATCTGCCTCCTAATTTTCTATGCATATACAACAGGCTGCACTTTGACAAACTCCTAACCGCTTGAGATTGCTGGCAAGTTGCTTCCTCAAAATTAAAATTGCTAAATTATTAGCTTTTTGGATCGCAGCTAACCTTGCTATCCTTAAGTGCCTCCTGCATATTAATTAATGTTAAACTGACTTTCAAAGACCCGAGGCCTGCCCAAGGACATGCAGCCCTTAATAAGTGGTTATAAAAGTTAGTCTGCCTCATATGTTTTGGACATGTGTTAGCAGACATCTAAGCAAGGCCATGAATCAAAACACTTACGACAGTAAGACGTGTAATGAGCCAATTTATTTCTTGCAAGGGAATGGAGACATCTCCAATGAAACAATTACTGACAATGACGACACCAAGCTTTAAACAGGTCCTAGCATTGAGATGCAGCTGCTAACCCATTACTACTAACCAGATCAGTGTTTATTTACACTGTTTAGGTCCAAATTCACACCAAAGCACATTAAATGCACCCTCTTTAGCTTCGCAGGTGTTAGACCCAAAGCCTAATGGAGAGGTCATGCAAACCCAAAGGCGGGGATTGAGGTTGGGTCGTGAAGTTCAAAAGCCAACTTTACTTTCTGTGTTTTGGTCCCATATGTTTTGGTCCCATATGTTTCTGAGTCAGACCCAACAACAAATTTGTCCAACTTCATCATCATTTATGCTTAAATCTTCAACATTTTCATGGTGAGAGACATGTACAACAAACATGGTGGCCACAAGTAGATGGAGATTGTATGAGTGGTATTTCTTTTTATTGGAGGAATATTGTCATGTTGGTTGGATAGCTCAACTTGATTATTTGCAGTTTGTATGTATTCAGGCTCTCCCATTGATTTGTCTCCTTTCCTCAGCTTCCTGAGGTTAGTCAACTACGACACTCAATCTTCCATTACAAACAATTCATGCAATTCTTTTTATTAAGAAAATATTGTTTAACTATCTAGCAAGCTATGGCCAAATAGTTCCCACTACATGTTACCTCTGTTATTTAAAACAGACAACGGACCCTACAGCATCTAACCTCACTACCTAAGACACAACTATGCAAGCATGACATGGAAGGAGCACGTATTGAACACAATGAGTTATATGCCAGCATAGCATTTTAGCAAAACTTACTCAAAATCCCATACTGCTCCTTTCTGCTACAGAATTATCAAATGCACACCTTCATTGTGACACAAAGCCATCTGTTTGAAGGACTGATATAAGTACTGATTAACTTCTGGTTGTACCAGAAGGTAGCTATCCCCCCTTTGGTGCCATCAGCTGGGATATAATTCTCCCAAATTTGCTGAGTCAAACTTGGGGAGTCTATGCTCTTGTATCATAATAATATCTGCCCTGAAATCTCTCACAGTGGCAATAAAACGTCTTCTTTTAGTGGGCCCCTTGATACCCCGCAAGTTCCAGGTTAAGATCCTCATGAGGGAATATGAGAAAAAGACCCGGGGATGAACTTAATAATTAAGTCTTCTGAGGCCATGAGGTGAAGCCTTACTTCGAGTGTTGTATATGTGAGGAATATTCTCAGAGTTCACAGGGGACTTGGTTATGGCCCTACCTTTCATTTTCCTCTTCAAGGATCTAAGAGATGTATTAGAGATATCATGTAGAGGGCTGCTACTCATGTCTTCCTCTGAGTCAGGCACAATTAGGTCTGGTGGACTCTGGTCAAAGTTCTTATCCATGGTGTCAAGGTTCAGTTGCAAAGCTTGCAAACCATACTCAATGCTCTCTTTTTCAGTATTTTGGTAGGTAGATTGGACATAATCATAGTCAACATCAGAGGTGGGGCTTTCTTGTGTAGAAGAGGTAAATTCCTTTTGCTGGTCATGTGTTTGACTTATTTGGGAATCAAGCTGTGTGCTCTGGCAAACAGGGGAGTGCTCACTTACCTGGATTCGCTCCATCTCCTTTTCTTCACCCTGCTTGATTGTCTTGGGACAATTTGCATCCACAGCTTCAGAAACTATCCTGCTCATCAGGTCCACAGTAGACTTTCCATATTTTTTATAGAGGTCAGGCAGAGGGGTATGGTGAGAAGGGGAATGAATTCAGGGCCAGCAATACAGACAGTGGTATGGTTGGATAAGGGGTCAACTGAGAGATCAACAAAGATCTGATCAGCCATGGAGGGGGGGGGGTGAGGGTGGTGGGGGAGACTGATGGAGGGGTGACTGAGGTAGATTTTCCTGTTTCCTGGGTCTGCTGTGTTATCTGAGCCATATCCTGTATGTATCCTTCTTTTCCTTGTGAGGTGAAGAGATCATTGAGCTCTTCTCCAAGATCATTTGTAGAGTCCTGTAAGATTTTGAATCTGTTACTGCACAGGAGAGGGGAGCTGAATTCCCCCTTTTCAGGCGAATAGGCAGGTCTCACAAGAGAGACCTGCTCTAGTATACTATGTTGAATCTCATCTGTAGCAACTTTGGCCGAGTGTTCCTTGTCAAGGAATTGTGTAGTAGGTGATTGGCACGGGAAATAAGCCTCGTCCTGGACTCCATCATCCTCAGGTACAATTACTGTGACTTTGTCAAATTGAACCTGTTCTGGAGGTTTATGCTTATCAAAGGTTTTAACCATGGTCGAAGGGTTAAATGAGACACCTTTGGTGGTAACCCCTTTGTGCAAAACCTTCACACTATCTCTAACAGAATGAGAGTCCAGTTCATGGGACTTGAGAGTTTCTTCAAGCTCTTTATTGGCTAAGGCAATTTTCTCCTTAATGATTTGTCTCCTTCGGATTCTTCTGGTACTACCATTAAGGTTACCTCGGTGGCGAGCAGTGGCATGTTCTTCCCTTGGGGTAGCATGCTCCATACTAATTTGTTGGATAGGTACCGGGGAGCATTTTCCTCCTCCATGCAAACGTTTCCTGCAGATCGGACAAACAGGAGGCAACCCATTCTATCTTAAGAGCAAGGATTGGTCAGTCCCAAACATATCCTGGAAAGTCAATTCAAGCGGGATAGGTTTGAGAAGATCCAATCGCATAAATACTGTGGGAGGCCTGTCAGGTCTGCGTTCTGTTGATATGAAGGAGCCAATTGGAGAAAATATGGTTTTTAGGCATTGAGGCTCCCAAAAGACTGGATTTAGATATATGCAGTGTGCATGAGAGTTGAGAACCTTAGAGGGTTAAACTGATAAGACCATTTCTGGAATTTAATTCTAAAGCCAAGATGAGTGAGGTGACCCATCTTTAAAATGTGTTCAGCTGCTTGTTCCGAGCAGAATTCGATCATGAAATACGGGAAGCGAGTCCAATAGATAGAAGAGATTTGGATCGATTTAGATAGAGCACAGATTTGTTTGGACACATTACCTAAAATAATACCTTCTTTTTCGGTCCAGCAAATAACAGCATGCGAAGAGAGAAATTCAAATCTTGAATGACAGAGCTCAGGATTCAATTCAATACCTCTGGAATGATGGTATGTCGGTGGATTATGTTTCTTCATGGTCAAAATGTCTTGCTTTATAGTATTGTCTTCCTTGAAAAGTTGAGATCTCCAAATGAAAGTGTTGCTCGAATTCGCGTTCAGGGGAGCATAACAGTCCCAAAATGGTCTATCCGGGAAGGAAGGTGGAAGAGCATTCTTTGGCGCCATCGAAGTTGGGACGAAGGTCACCAAATTGAATCGGAGCTAGATCTCCTTGAAGCAGCAGCTGTTGTTGGGCTAAGATTTCTTTCTGTTCTTTAGAATTTAGAGAGCAGATAGTATTTAAGATAGAGTGCATCGGGGGAAATAATCCAATAGATCATGGTATAGATGGCTTTCAGCCAGAATTCTTTGTGGAATTCTGGCCTATAATGAAGGAGGACATCATTCAATTTGTCCAAGGGGTTTGGAGAGCCAGCACTATTTATCCCACCTTCAATGTTGGTGTCATCTCGCTCATCCCTAAGACTGAATCCCCTTCCAAAACCAATGAATGGCGCCCTATCTCCTTGACTACCACTCTTTATAAACTTGTGGCTAAAATTATAGCTGGTAGAATTTTGGTTCACCTCCATAACAAAGTGAATGCCTGTCAATCTGCCTTCCTCCCCAGTAGATCCATTCTGGATAATTACATAGCTGCAAATGAGGCTTTGCATTGGAATAGGTTGACCAAACAAAAATGTATCCTCCTCAAGCTGGACTTTAGAAAGGCTTATGATTGTATCTCTTGGAAATTTTTAGAGAAAGCTCTTGTCCACATTGGCATTCATCCTGCCCTTATTAAGCTAATTATGGGGTTAAACCAAAAAGCCACCTCTTGTGTTCTTGCCAATGGAACTCCCACTGGTTTTTTTCCCATTCAAAGGGGGGTGAGACAAGGGTGCCCCTTGGCCCCCTACCTCTTCATAATTGCTGCAGAAATTCTCGCCAAGATGGTCCTCTCATATCAAGATAAGGATCTGCTCCAAGGGCTCCAAATGCCTGATTCAAATAAACAGCTCTCTATTCTTCAATATGCTGACGATACCTTTACTATGCTTAGAGCTGATAATAATAATATGAGCAATTTTATGGACTGTATCTCCAAATTTGGTGCTGCTTCTGGAATTCATCTGAACTATGCCAAATGTTCCATTCTATCTGATGGCTCTTACCCTGATCTTAATACTCATGGCATCAAATTTATTCCCAATGGTCAATATTTGACCCTCTTAGGCCTCCCCCTTGCAGTTCATATGTCTCATAAGATAGCTTGGCAGCCTCTGATTAATAGGATCCGGAAAAAGCTTCTCCTCCTTAAAGGTTCCTTGTCTCTAGCTGGGAGAATTCTGATTGCCAATTCTGTTCTTGCTAGTAGTCATGTCTACTTCTCTTCTGCTCTGATTGCTGACAAAGCTTCCTACAGCAAAATTGAGCAATGCATTAAAGAGTATATTTGGCAAGGCACCCATCTAACTGCTTGGGATGAGTTGACTCATAGTAAAAGATCAGGGGGTCTGGGATGTAAATCTTTATTTCTTCAGGCCCAAGTGCTAGGGGCCAAAAATGTTTGGAAAGCCATCTCTGGCTTCCAATCTCCTGCTATGGATTTTATCAGGTTCTGGTTTAACAAGAGTAAACCCTTAGGAAGTCCCTCCCTTAAACATCAACTTCCAGATTCTGCTTTCTATGAGTTTCAATGTGCAGCAAATACTTCTCCTCTCCTTAGGAGCATCTTCAAAGCCTGGGAGAAAGTTGCTGTAAATTTTAATCATGACAAAGTGTCTAATTCTGCGAGGGATACTTCCATATTCTGGTCACCTGTGATGGCCCCATCCTCGTTCTCTGCTATGGCTATCTGTCACCCTACCTGTTATAAAAAATGGCATTCTGCCAATATTTTGTATGTTAGGGACCTCATTGATGATAAGGAGAATTGGATTCCTTGGGAATTGATTAAGAAGAAAGTAGGAGGGGGTGCTACTCATAGATCAATATATAAGAATGTTGTGCTGACTTATTCCCCCTTCTTAGGCAAAGATGGTAATGGAGAAAGTCACTCCCCCTTGAACTGGTTTTTCAAAGTCAAGAGGAGTTATAAAGTTTCTAAGATCTACCATGCATGTCTTCCTCAGAAAAGCAGAAAACATGCCTCCCTCCAGGGTCTTTCTCCCAAGAACTTCAAGAAGACTCTTCAATCCAGTTGAAAATCCTATGCCTGACCTAAGATAAAAGTGTTCTCATGGCTTATCCTGCATAGTGCTATCCTGAGCAACACTAACATGATCAAGAGGAACTTCAAGTCTGTTCATTGTGCTCTTTGCCAGCTCTGTAACACTCAAGATGAGTCTGTGCTACACATTTTCACTTGCCAAAGGACTCGGGACTTTTGGAGATGGTTGACTCGGTCGGATTTGAAAATCCCTGATCTTGATTCTATAACCAGTATTTCTCAATTCTTTCAGCTCCAGAACTCCAATGTCAATTGCACAGTCTTATAATTAGCCTTATGGATTATTTGGAAACATAGAAATAATGTGGCTCTGGCAAACAGGAAGTGTGACCTTAACTCGATGAAGCTTAATTTCCAATTTGAACTTGTTAGATGTGCTATGGCCCATAAGGCCCTAAAATTGGAGAAGTTTGATTCGGATTGGCTGAATTGGGGATCCTTCAAGTCTAATTTCTTTACTGTTCGTTTTGACTCTCTGATTGACTTGAATGCCTTTGTGGATTGCAGCCTTTTTGAACAGTGTGGTCCAGGTTTTTAGGGGGACAAGACAATTTTACCGGATGATGTCCCTACTCACCACTCAGGGACCCCCAGACAGGCCGTAAGGGCGACGTTTCGGCTAAAATTCCTGCTCAAAGAAGCATATAATGCGCATA
The DNA here is from genome assembly GCA_021234155.1 of Isoetes taiwanensis. Classification (NCBI taxonomy): domain Eukaryota; kingdom Viridiplantae; phylum Streptophyta; class Lycopodiopsida; order Isoetales; family Isoetaceae; genus Isoetes; species Isoetes taiwanensis. The sequence goes on along the minus strand of JAJEKV010000001.1, from coordinate 12,370,159 downwards.
TCCTTCATAAGTTCATTGGAGCTAACAACCGGCTTCTCACTGAAGGACAATCCTCTTGTTTACGGTCCATGTACTATTACCACAAGGGTAGGTGTGAGGCTGCAGCTGGTGTTTTATTGGACATTATCCATGTACCTATTGACGAGCTATTGCTGCTGACCCCATCCTGGACCGAGATCAACTAGATTGCCCCCCCTGCTACACAATGCCCCTGCCTCGATCTCCCTGCCATCCCGGATTCCCTGTTGAACTTATCTCCTTGCCCAATTCATGTCGCCTCCTTTCCAATTTCCCAGAATTCTGCTCCCTCGACTCCTGGTATATGGCTGTGAAGGTGGTTCTTGATCAGACTTTATATTTTATGGCTCTGAGCCTTATTTTGTATGTTTTTAATTCATGAGTAATATAATCCTTCCTTTTCCTCAAAAAAAAAAAAAAAAAAAAAAATGGTACAGACCAGACCATTAATCTTAATCAAGACATTTGTCTAAATCAAAATTCAATTTGCAGCTCTCAATACATACAGGTGTATATGCATTAAGACATAGACCTGGTTTACAACTTTTAGCATTAAAACATCTCCTTTTTTCCTGTCTTTCATATATTCAATACTTTGTGAAGAACAAAACATATACCAGTTTTTTCCATTCAAAACGTTTTTCCTTTATTCCAATAACAACTCCAAGATATTCAAATGACTATGATTTACCTTATAAGTAGTGGATGTACCATCAAAAATACAATCATCATTGCAAGTTTCAAGATGTAAAGGTTGTTGCTCCACTATAAATAATAGCACAGCCCAAATGCTTCAAAATCATCATGCATTGAAAACAAAACAGAGAGCAGAGGACGCAGGCAGCCAAGCCATCTTCAAAGCCATCTTATTTACATCTATTTTCACAGCCTTTATGCACCATTGCAGCCGCAGTTCTATAGAACTAAAAGATCACTCATCTTGCTATGCATTTGTGGCTCTACTATCCAAGACACGCCATAATATTCTATACGTATCTATCTTCCTGCATTCTACTCCGCAAGAGCAAATCCAGAATACCCTAATTAGGGTTCAAGAAATGCAGGATCATAATTTACCTTTTCCTTTTCTAAACCCTAGTTCATGCGTAATCAAAGTCTTACCATCCATCAATGGCTAAGTGTTGCCCAATCTGTTGCAGGTCAGCTGTATGGTGGCCGCTGAGCTATCCAAAGCTTTGTTACAATCAATTTTAGGTTAGAAAAAGCGTGACCATGTTTTTCTTTTTTTTCCTTTTCCTGTATTTCTCTTTTCCACGAGTTTTCTTTCCCTGTACATATGTAAAGGACATTTTTGAACAACACCACCATTATGCAACCATGGGTTTTCACCCATACTCCATTTCTTTAAACAATATCAAACATTTACTACATGCCCATAATTGTGGAAATATCAAGATAGAAAATGGTTGCCCGATATGCTTTACCTTCTTTGCAATGGAATTTGCAATGGTATGAATTTCCAGCCAATGTAGATATGTCGCATTCTCATAAAAATGTTATAACCTTACCATTTAGCAATTATGCCAGGAACATTCCATAATCTTTAAAACGACACACGTTTTTTGTTACTGAGCCATTATGAAGCTCACTCTATCTTCATGCTTTACTCTGTGCACGTACATGTATGAAAGTGTAACTGCATTCCACATTATTCATAATAAGAAAAAAAAAAAAACAAGGTGCTGCGCACGGAGGGTTGCCCTCCATGGCCGAAGAGTGAAGTGGCTTAAGTTATAGTTGTAGACAATAGAGTGTTTGAATCGAAATTGCTATTTTAAAACATTCACATTTTGTGAAGGTGATGGTTCGCATTTGCATTACTAGGTTCTGCTTAGGTGTTGAGGTGTTGTTGGAATATTTCCAAAAATTATCCCAAGAAGCCTCTAGATTCTCCAAGATTCTATGTGATTTTATGAGACTTAGCAAGATTCCATGAAGGCTTCCCCGAATTTCCTTAGGTTCTCCAAGATATTATGTATATTCCCATAGATTGACTTAGATTCTCTTAAATTTTATGAGATACCTTTAGGTTCGCTTACATTCTTTTAGATTTTGTAAGATTTTCTTGGATTTTATGAAGGTTGTAAGAATTTGTGCATTAGAATGAAGTGATAGTTATTGCATGTTGATGTGGTAGTTACAATTGTTGCATGTTGATGTGTTAGTTACGATTATTGCATGTCGATGTGGGAAGGGCTGCGATTAGTTTTATATGAAATTTATCCATGGAATTCAAGCCCCATTGGGTGGATGCACAGGTAAGAGACCATGTGAGAAGAGTTCATGGTTTATTAAGTATATTTGTTCTATCTATAAGGTTGTTTGTCTATCATTAATGTTTCTTCAAGTTTCATGAAAATGGAAGGAAGGAAGGAAGAAATGTAAGTGGACCAAAAGAGTGTACATTAAGACGTTTTTTATGGTTCATGGTTATAGTGAAGGTTGTTTATTGTTTAAAGCAAGATTAAATAACCTAATATTCATGCTGTAAAAAATTCCACGATTATAATCAGAAAAGCCAATGTAATTATTTATGATCCTAGAAATTCGATCATTGAGTAAATAGGTGGGTCGCCACTAGGAGATCTAGTTGTTGTATAGGGTTTATTATTCGGAATTATATTGTTCTTGTGATGTAAGTGCAAGTAACGATCCAAAGAGATTTATTTTAGATGTAACGGGGCATAAGTTACAGAATATGCAACACTCAGCAGCATCTCTCCATGTGGGGCTCCAATAACTAAAGTCTATCCCCAAATAACATGCATGACCACAGGGAAAATGAGTCCAACAATAACTAGTCACCCTAAATTTGCCAACTTAGATGCATTTCAATTTGATCTCAAACCCTGGATAAGTTACAAAGAACAATATCTTCGTCCATGTAGTAATGCATGTCAGAAGAAAAGTCTGAGCTCAAGAAACATGCATGACCGTGGGAGACAAAACACCTAGTTTATTCAACTGCATCACCTCCATAAATTCCAAATCATTACTGTAGCTAGCAAGCAAGCAAGTTCCATAATATGCACATCCTAGCACCAGCTCTCCATGCAAACATTCCCAGACTGTTCCCATGCAATAAATCAAACCATCACATTAAACAGCATGCAAGCAAGCTACACAACTTAATTTCATACCAAGCCCTCTATAAGTTACAAAGAATGCTATCTTCACCTATCTAGTAATCCACAACAGCATGTCCCTGCGAGGCAAAGCAACTAGTTTATCCAACTGCGTCACACGTCTCACAGTATAAACAAGACTCTAGTGTAGATTATAGCATCTCTCTACTAGTATATGCATTGTTAAAGCAATTCGAAAGATTTAAAATCCAAGACTAAACATACTAGCCTAGTTAGATCTCACAAAGGATGGTAATGCAAGGCTGGGTTTAGTTCCACCCGGAGATCCAAAGATGCACACTCTAGCAACAAAGCTGCAAGGTAGATGCATGTCACAGAGGCCATTTCAAGAATATTACCCTGTATGGAAGTCCGAAGGCTATTTCCAGCAAAATCGCATTGCGCAAATTATCCGAATGATCACTTTAAATAACATCATGGAGGCAAGCTTCAGAATATGCACAGGTTAGAAGCATATTACCCTGCATGGAAGTCCGACGACTATTTCCACCAAAATCGCATTGCATAAATAATCCGAATAATCACTTTAAATAGCATCATGGAGGCAAGCTTCAGAATATGTGAAAACATATATGGCAACCAAGGCATGCGTTTAATTCAAACTTGCAAGATAGATGCATGTCACAAGCACCTAGTTTAATACCCTAAGGCCAGGCAATAACGGGTCACAATAACTACTAATCTAGCAAATAATTATGTTTCCCTAAATAGAAGCCTAGATGTTTCTCACAGCAAAATTACATTGTACAAATTCCACAAATCATCGCCTTAGCTAGCATGTAGATAAGCTCCAAAATATGCACGTTCTACCAGCACATCTTCTTGGATTCTTCGGACCTGTAAGAACCATAAGGACAATGGTATGCACAACTTAGCAGCATAGATCAGTCATGCTAGCTCAGATGCATCAAACATCGGATACAACAAATTTTAACAACAAAACTTTGGGAGAAAACAATTTTGGCAAGGGATCAGAAAACATATATGGCAACCAAGGCAATAGTCAGTCACAATAACTAGAACACATTTGTTACCTGCTTGCCAGCAAAGCTTATAAGCCCACTTAAAAGATAAAGAAAATTGCATGAAAGAAAATGCATGGCTTCATGGTTCAGGTAAGGTGACTTTTTCTACTACTGTAATGCAAAACAAGAGGACTTTCACTGACTTGCCTGATCAAACTCCTTTGGATCATCAGACGCCATTGTCATTTGACTGCCAAAAATTGGTTAATCTTCTTTAGCATGCCGCTTTGTAGGCTAGAACATAGTAATACGTGCCAGCGAAGATAGCAATGTGTGAGACAAGATTTTAGCCACAATTTGATATCTTCTAACCTTCTCAAATCCAGAGAAGGATTCGGAATGTGAACTAATACAGTTGGGTTCGTAGATATATAGAAAAATCAACTGTAATGTTAAGAATGAACAAAAGAACATAGACTGGGAAAAGATTGTACCAACCACTTGCGTTGGTATCGTACTAAAAAAAAACAAGTCTTTAATGATTCAAGCATCAAACCCTAAGATGGCAATCATGGAGCAAGATACTCATAACAATACGACGGCTGTATGAAGCAAAGCCTATAGTAATTTTGCCGTCTTGTGTCCATAATTGATTTACGCGAATTGAATGCATACAGAGCAGATGGACGAGGAACGACAAAAAAAAAAAACAAAGAAAAAGGAAATGGTCCCACCATGTGCTATGATGGGACGGCATAGCACGAAAGAAAAAACATGAATTCAGACTGTTTATGCACCATCTTTCATTAATCCAACTATAACAGGACGTGAATTCTTGTGATGAATATTTGAAACAGATTGAATCAACAAAAAATCTGCGAAAGAGGCAGAAAATTATCCGTGACCTTCTCCATCTCCGTGGCTCCGTGCCCATTTTTGGCCGAATTTCTGATTTTCCTGGCCTTAGATTTGTAAAACTAGACATCTATATATTCAAGAAAACAATTTGGGCCCAATTACATGATATGTATAGTGGACCGGCAATTTTTAAATTAGACCAGGCACTAAAAACCTAGATCAACAATTTTTAAAGTACACCAGACCAAGTTGATGTAGAGATAAGGATGTTTTTGGTGGCCCATTAAATAATAATGGTAGTAATTGTAATTGTTAAATACTCAGACATACATTAAAATATATCACGCAAGGACCAGAGAAGTGTTTTTTTATTGACAAACTAAAAATGTCAGATTTTGAAGTGAAATGTTCAATAATGGCTCACAAATACACAGAACAGAAGATTTTCATCTGCACAGAAGAATTGTCAAACCCCTCTATAATTACAAAATTTTCCGAGTAATACACACTCTTGGCATAGATTGCCACCGGGAAAGTTACAGGGGCAATATCTAAGCTTTATTCCATCTCAGACAAATTAGTTTCAAAGAATCCATGTCTCCCATTCCGCCCATGCCAGGTGCTTGCTTCTCTTCCTTGGGTAGCTCATAGACGATCGCTTCAAGAGTAGTAAGCAATGAGGAAACACCGCAAACGAAAAGAAGATTGGATAGATGAGGAGAAAGGAATCAAAGAGAGATACTAGAAAAGGATGACCCAAAGACCAACTGGTCGCGATCCACCGGAGCAGTCCCGATGACCTTAACAGGATCAATAATGCCAACCTTTATCATATCCACATATTCACCGCATCAGAAGACCATCAAGACGCTTATATCATGACATGCCACATCTTCAAACCATTCTAACCTTTTGCTGCATCATAGCCGTAATTCAAGTCCGCTTGCTCAAGAAGCTTTCCAACAATAATAACTCCTTCAGTCCCCCAAAGATTGGTCGCTATTATATATGTGGGCATGTACAACGACACAAACACATAAGGTAACATCCAAGTATATCCATATGAAAGCATTCAAGGCACAACCCACCTTCAGCGCATTTTGAATAATCTGTACACCAACTTTCTGATCAAAGTTAGGCGTTGGCAATTTCTCTAGTTCACGAGAAGCGTAAAGGAGGGCAACTTCACCACCTAATAAATTTTCAGCCATGATGTTTAGAATCACCGCATTTGAAGTGCATCCAATATTTACTGAAATGCATCCAATCTTCACATACACACTTACCTGCAACAATTCCCTCTTCCACAGCTACTTTGGTGGCATTAAGGGCATCATTCACATGATCTTTTTTCTCTCCTACTTCTGCTTCACTGGCTCCACCAATCTAGGAAATATTCAACCCAAACAATAGTATCTGTGCTCAAGATGGATAACACAAACACTATTTCTATAATACCTTAAGCACAGCTACACCTCCTGATAACTTAGCCAAACGCTCTTGTAGTTTCTCCTTATCGTAATCGAAGTGCTTTCATTGATCATATCTCGATCCGCAAATACAAATGGTCATTAGAAGTGCACAAAGGGTCTAGGTTTCGAGAAACAGCTGCTACCGCTCACATCTCTCCCCAATTGCCTTTTTATCTCCTGCCCATCTAAAACTATGGTATCATCTTTCGACCACGTTGATCTCAGTATTTTGACATTGAGAAAATTCTTCAAGATTTAAATTGAAAGTGGCTCTACAAAGAGCATAGTTTTGCCACTTAGCAATATATGTACCTTCTTTGTCGTCCCTAGCATCTCCGGGCTTGAACTTCTCCACTTTTAGTCCAAGATCTTCACCGATCAATTGTATCGTATCCAATAACACCTACAAGAAGACTATTGATATACCAAGAAAATGCTAGGTTACCGACACCGACTGCCCCTACCAAAATTGCAAGGTCTTGCAAGTTGAGTTTTCGGTTATCGCCAAATCCTCGGAGCTTTAATAGCACAAACCTAAAAGGATTCTCGATATTAGACATGGCTCGCAACAACCACTCGGGCATTCAAGAACACTTGGATACCTTAAACCGCCCACTAAGCTTATTAACAATTAGCGTTGCAAGAGCCTCACTCTCTATATCCTCAAAGAACAATAAGTAGTGGTCTTTGCTCCTACAAAAGTAGGGACGCCATTTCTAAGGTCAATAAAATGTGCTCGAAGAGAAATACGACACGCATGCTCATACCTTGAAAACAAACTCAAGCAATGGTACTATAGAGTTCACAGATGAATTTTTTTTTTTTTCATGAATAAGTATAAGAGGGTTCTCCGGTTCTCGTGGTGAGCACAATTTCAGTACCAATTCATTGAGATAATGGTAGCATCAAATTGGCATCTCAAAAGACTTACACATTTCGAAGTTTTAGCATTGGTGACTTAAATATGGAGAAATATATCCTCTGTCCATTTTCATTCCTTTCACGACTTCAAGCTCGTTAAATAAAGTTTTGCCGCCCTAAAGTAGAAAGTTGAAAGTGGTCAAGATCTTGTCGCATCCATTGTAACAAATTGCCCAGTCCATCCTCGATCCGTAATCCCATTATATCACAATACTTACCGATACGGTGATAACCCCTTCCTTCCCAACTTTTTCCATTGCTCGCAATCAACTCTCCTATCTCCCGCTCACCATTTGCGTAGAGATTGTACCAACCTCGTATATCCACAAGATCGTATTAATCCAAGGCCATGGAAAAACTTTTCGGATAAGCAACCGTTCTAAGCAAGAACACGGACTGGAAAGCAATCTCTTCAGAGGTGCTAATCATTTTGCTCGACTCTTGGTGGTCGACAACGGCTTCAACTGCGGGTTGATGCCTCGCCTAAGATCCATGGCATTCATGCCAAGCCTACTGATTTGCAACCCTCGGCAAATATTGCCATGGTAAGACAATTGCACATGTCGTACCTAGATTAAACCATTTAAACTGTAAGAACATTCGCAATGCAATCAAAATCATAGCACGTAACTACAGTAGGTAAGCCTCGTACCATCATTGGCTATGGGGCCAGCATTGATGAGCAAGAACTTGAACTCTACCCATATACGCCACCGATCCAAAGGTCTCACAAGCTACCTTCCAGACATGCATCAGAAACTTGATCATAGAGCAACCATTTGGCTATCGCATCTAGTTCTTCTCAAACTATGGCCGGCTTGTTACCATTTCCATAACCGACGCCCAAATGCGATACCGGCCACCGCCAATTTACGTGGTCGAGCCGGTTTTTAGCGATCACCAAAGATATGCTAAGCATATGCCGGCATATACCTGAATATGCCCACATACCCACATAAACGAGGGTTTGCCCCCCTAGGGGCAACCCAAAAAAGAGAGAGAGATGCTGTGTACTTTATGCTTACAATAATATGGATGTGTTGGTATGATCAAGTAACGATTATTCCCACATAAAGGTAACGCTCTTATCTCCTACTTGGATTGCCATCATGTGCTATTCTATCATGTCCCTTATACTTAATTTTATAGTTCATTTTTTCGTTGGCCTAATATTGTCAACTCACTGCATTTCTACATAAACGCTTTAATTGGATATGGCTCGCCAAACAAAGTGAACAAAGTGTTTATGATGTTGCTCTTGGAGAACACGTGGTAATCTCAAGTATGAGCACAACCCTTTGGTTGATCCACAACATGCAAAAAGGTATATGACCTGCTTTACTTTTTGAAGTCCCAGTTCATTTCAGAGTCTTTTGCTCCTGCTAAATGATATAATCAGCATTGCACCCACAGGACTTGGCAAATCCAAAATATTATGAAGGTTCAGACTTAGTTTCAGTCTACATCCATTCCCTATTCAACAACCATTATCTGTAATTTGAATATATAGCACAATGACATGGGGGGTTTTTTTTTTTGTATTTTTGTACAGTTTTTCCTATGGTTTTCATATGCTTTGATGGGTGTATTGTGCGAGGCATACTAATCAGTATATCTAGAGATGGTTTTGCAATGATATTCCCTTGCATGTTTTTATTCCTTAAAAAATAATTATTTAAATTTCATGCAACCAACGAGGCTTCTAGTTTAGGGTTCGTGGACGAAAGATAATTTAGGTTTAATTTGAGTTCCAGAGCAGGCGTGATTTTTTCAATGGAGGTTCTGCCAGATTGAAGCCATGAAGGGCAAACTTTGCTGGGTTTCGCTTTCAAGCTTTCGAGCTACTAGAGCTGGAGTTCAGAGACGTATTTGCCCTTGTTTTTATTCCGTTTATTGAATCCTCTCTCGACAGTACCTTGAGGCTGGAATAGCTGGCTTTGCCAGATTGAAGCGATGGAGGTTTTGCAACATTGTATAGATCCCTCTAATGCTAGATGGTAGCATCTGGCAGAAGACCTCAACTGATTTTTGGAAGACGCAAGAATGGTAAGAAATATTGCTGGAAGAAAGACCTTCATACTTTCAGGCCATGGGTATGCTAATCCTAAGCCTAAGTTTTAAGATTGAAATAGTGACATTTTTATTTATGTGAAACGGTGAGAGAAATTTGTAGCGGCATTGTTAAATGTTTGTGTAGATCTCCATGTGAATGACTTGGCAAAGGCAGAGATGCAACCATCGATTGATTTTGGGTTGTTACAAAATAAAATAAGTGGCTCATTTTCTTTATCTGGACTTATGAAATGGTAAATCCTTTTTCATCACATTTCATCATTTCATCCAGAGTTCCGAAGCTTCGAATTTGTTGAAAGGATGCAGCACAAATAGATTCAGAGAGCATTCCTCTATCTAAAGAGGACTACGAATTTGCCATCTGTTTAAGGGCCCAAACACAAAACTTACATGCTCCTACCTTTTTGATGGCAGGCAAAGCAGTAGAGTTCTGCCAAAGAAATCCAGAAATAGTGCTTTGCTGTTTCGTCAAGAAGAATGCCTTGTGCATAGTATTCATGTACACAAAAACATGTGGCTTCCTTTGCCTTCATCCAACTTCTTTAAATTGCCCACATCAAGGAGAAAAGCATTCATAGATGAGGTACATATGTATTTTTAATCGGTTATATTCAGAATCACACACTTGTTGTGTCCATTTCCAGTTTCAAATGCACACATAGCACCTAAGAACAATGCTTCAGAACACAATTATTATTGCATGACGGTTAGCTCTTCGGCCACCTCAAGTGACAATGAGAGAGTGACAATGAGGAGAGTAATGACCAGTTTGAAGTGGTTGATCAGTATGACGACATTCCAAATCTTGCTCTTTTTATTAGGTGTAAACTACTCGTGTAACCTAAGTATCTATACAGCTGTACTGGTCCTTAAAAAACAAACTTAAAGAAACTTGTTCATTTCTATTTCGTTTCTCAATCATATAAAGCAAAAAATTGAAGACCAACCCAATAATAACTTTTGGTGGCTCTGTTTAGCAACATGAAAGAAATGTGGCTCGTTTCTTGCAATTCCGACAAGATCTGTACTGGTGTTGAGAGCAGAAAAAAAGAAGCACAATAACACAAGATAGGTTTTGCCATCTGCTTCCTCATGTCTTATTGGAAGCTTTTAGCTTCAAATCTGAAATAAAAAATCAAGAGCGTCTCATGGCTATGACTACCGCTTCCGCTAAAGGGATGTACATTTATGAGGTGTAAATAATGTCAGCGAATACTTTTAGGGGTTTATTATTAGCATTCTTGTACGTATACATATTTAAAAAAAACACACACACACACAATTAAAAAAAAATACACAACATTGGCATTGTTACATGAAAACTACATTAAGAATAGAATAGAATAGAATATGATTTTATCGTCCACGGAGACCAACTGGCCTATGGGACCCAAGTACAAAGAGAGAGCAGCAGGCGTATTACTACCAGGATTAAAAAACCCCCGCCCCGAAGGGTTTTCGGGGGAAAAACCTTAGTAGCAATAAGGATGCTGACATACTGCACAGTTATATACATAATCACAAGTACAGCTGAGGTTAATGTCGGACAGGGGGCATAACTGAGTCCGCATATCCATTACCTCCCGGAGGTACGATCCCAACAAGCCTACAGAGGCCGTGCTTAGTAGCTCATGCAAGGCCTGATGGGGCACAACTAACCGAGCATACCGAGCCCGGATATGCTCGTACACCGGACAGGCCTGGAGGGCATGACTTTCATCCTCAATGGCGCCTTGAGGGATAGAATATGTACAAAATATATCAAAAAGTTTACCATGGGCAAAGAATACATACAAAAGTTTAGTAGCTTCTTGTTTTGAATATGTAGAAATATTTTGTGGGGTATACATGCAGAAGGATAGATGAGACATATGAGAAATGGTTTTTTTATATGAACAATGGTAAATAAGGCTTTTTTCTTGACCCCAAGATCAAAGATGGCATATCCAATATACATATAGGTGAATAACCTCGGCTTGAGGCGAGATCAAGGACAAGAAAAACCAAAAATACATCTGAACCAGCAACTGCTAAACCCAAAATAAACAACACCATGCCGGCCTGCAAGAAGATGAAGCCATTGCCAAAGCCCTTGCTCAAATTTAGCACAAAACACAAAAAAGAGAATGAAGCCTAAAAGTGAAATACCCATCGTATCCACAAACCCCTGCCCTAAAAATAAAATACGCCATCCTCCAAAGAGCCAAAAATAATAAAAAAATGCAAGCTTCAAATAAATAGACCTCACCATCTTAAGGAATTTGGACCCGACCTAATTGATTTCCAAATTATCGAATTAAAGTAGAGAAGACATCTCACTTGACACATCAATGTCATTCCTCTGCGCATTTAATACATATGTGACAATGCACCATATACCTAACCAAATCAATTTAAAACTCTGAAAGGTACGAACATGAAACAAGCTATTGAGCCGACCAATAAAATATACGATTGAAGCCTCCATTTTGAAACTCTTTGATGTATTAAGACAAAGCAAGAGCCTCCATTTGATATATGGTGACAAAGCACTACCACAAGTGTAGAAGAGGCAAGGGAAGCAAGCATAATAATGGCCAGCAAGCAACTTCTCATAATAGAACATGGCTTTGTCGAGAGATGATGTTGCTATTGAAGTGGGCCTTGGGGGCAAACACCATCGCCTAAACTCAACCATGGCCACTTGCACATGGACACACTATTGTAGTCCCCACAGAATCTCAAATTCTTATTATATTGATGACAAGACAATAAAATCATTCTTGTAAAGAAAAAACATCTTCAATCAGTCAGAAAATGCTTGGACTTCTGATTTGTTTAGGTTAACTGTGACTAGGATGCCAACCACTGACCCAGAAGGCAAGCCATACCTTATATAATGCTGCAAACAATCGGGCCCATGCATATGCTTGGGTGCACCTTATTTCTCCATCCCAAGGAGATGGAACTTGTTTGTTATGTACTCCAAACTCCCTACCAACCATCATTCAACTTGCATGCTTATTCACAACTTGTAAATCTTAGAAAAAAAAAGGGTGAGAGAAATACATATTTTAGCCCTATATATATACCTCCTCCTTCCCTGATTTAGCAGAGCTCCTTCCTGCATCCTTCTTGTGCTTCTGGATCTAATCTGGAACTACTGTCTGCTTGTATTTTGTCTTTGGAGAAAGATTTGCATCTGCCATTTGAATCAGTGGTAGCCTTCCAACCTGATCATTTTTGTTCCTCCCAGTTGTCTCTTATTAGAAATCAAAGCTCTGCCCTGTCTCTCTTAAACTTTGTACCTGCATTGTCAGATCTCTTCATAAATCCTTAAATATGTCTGCATTTGCTCCGGTTCATGTGCTATTGTTGCTGGTCCTCATATTGAAAGCCTCTGCTTCCAGGCCTCTGTTGAAGCGTGGAGAAACTATCCCTGTTGAGTCTGGATCTGAGAATAAGGACAGCACCAATTTATCTTCCAGGTGAATACTATGGCATACTGTTTGAATTGAAACCCAATACAGCACTGTTCTTAGTTTTAGAATTTGCTAACTTGTGTAAAACATTACAGTTTATTCAATTCTTCAAGAAGGGAGCTGGGAGGCTGCGAGATGACAGGAAACCCAGTTGATGATTGCTGGCGCTGCGATCCAGAATGGCACAACAACCGAAAGCGCTTAGCAGACTGTGCAATTGGGTTTGGAAGAAATGCAATTGGGGGTAAGAATGGAGAGATCTACGTTGTCACAGATCCCAGTGATCATGATGCTGTGAACCCAAGGCCTGGAACACTGCGTTTTGGAGTGATTCAATCGGAGCCCCTGTGGATCATTTTCGAAAGGGACATGAACATTCAACTGACACAGGAGCTGATCATGAACAGCTACAAGACCATAGATGGCAGGGGAGCCAATGTCCACATTTCAAATGGCCCCTGCATAACAGTGCAGTATGTTTCTCATGTCATCATCCATGGTATCAATGTCCATGACTGCAAACCTGCTGGCAATGCCATGGTTAGAGACTCTCCTACCCATTTTGGCTGGAGAACTATTTCAGATGGAGATGGAATTTCCTTGTTTGGAGCAACTAATGTTTGGATAGATCACTGCACCCTTGCAAGATGCACAGATGGCTTGATCGATGCCATCATGCAATCCACTGCCATTACAATATCTAACAACCACTTCAGCGAACATGATAAGGTTTAGATTCTTCCCACATTTTCATTAATCCAATTGAAACCCCCTTATATCTTATGCTCTGTTTTATGCTCTGCAGGTGATGTTATTAGGCCATAGTGATGATTATCCAGAAGACAAGATAATGCAGGTCACAGTTGCATACAACCATTTTGGACAAGGCCTAATTGAGCGCATGCCAAGGTGCTTATTGATTCAAGTCCTTTCATAGTTGAACACTGTTTCAAAACTTCACATTCTGATACTGATTGAGCTCTGTTTATGAAAATGCAGGTGCAGACATGGGTATTTCCATGTAGTAAACAATGATTATACGCAGTGGGAGATGTATGCGGTAGGAGGCAGCGCAAATCCTACCATTAATGTGGAGGGAAACCGATTCTTGGCACCAATAAACGTAGACGCAAAAGAAGTAAATACTTTACCTTTAGTTGTTGAGTGTCGTCGAGGGTTTTTCTGCCATTTGTCTTACTTGGGAATTTTTTTAAGTGCAGGTCACAAAAAGAGAATATACAGATGAAGGGATATGGAAGAGCTGGAACTGGAGATCAGAGGGGAACCTGTTCTTAAATGGAGCCTATTTTGTTCCATCGGGTTCAGAGTCAGGGGCTGTTTATGGGAAGGCATCCAGTCCCAGCCTCTATGCCAAACCTGCTGCATATGTTCAGTTCCTTACTGCCAATGCAGGATCCATCTCCTGCAGTGCAGGTTCTGCTTGCTAAAGCATTTTCAGAGTTTATCATTGCAGCCTCTAGATTTGCTACACCAGCATAGAAGAAAACCATGGGAGGAAAATTTATAGGACAAACCTATACCCTGATTCTATACAGCAGCTAAGTCAGCATCATCCTGATGCCACATGTTTAGAACTATACAAATTGTACTCTAATTTCTAAGGTCACTAGCTAAGCAAGCATCAATCTCATGTTTGAATTATTTGTTAAAGTAGCAACCTCGATCAGCAGCAACTGAAGACAATGACTGTCTTCCTACTCTGCAACTACTGCTGGTGCAGATGTGTTGTGATATCTATATCAATGTACCATAAATTTATTGGAGCCCGTAAATAAGGAAATATTACTTTACTGGTCAAGATTTTTCTCCAGCTATATTGATAAGTTTCTTGTGGCCGTTTTCGGTTTTCGGTTTTAGCAGTTATTGGATAGAGATATGCTTGAATTCATAACTCTTGAAACGAGCAAAAGTCCAGAGGGAAAGATGGCTTTACCGTGTCTGAAAAAGATAGTACATGGGCCCAGCTTGTATGCTCGTTTAAGCTGAAATGCGTCCATCGTGATAGAAATTGGGTCCCATGCAAGCTTTGAAAATTCCTCCTTCTCAGCAATTCTTCTACAATAAAAAACTCAAAGCTGCACATATCATTTAATGCAACAAATCAGAATCATCATAAAAGTATAAGTTCAAAGCCCACATCTGAGCTTGACGAAAAGTTTAAGCTACATTTTAGAGAACAGACAGTTATAAGTATAAACCTAAAATCGCGAAATTCTATTGATAAGCCAACCATATTTGTTTAGTAATTCAAGATTTGACAAATTGCAACGACAATAATACTTTAAGAGACGGTGGCTTCGTTAGGAGGTAAAAAACAAAGCACAAAAAGCCATACCCATCATCAGAAGCACACCGACAAGAAAGTGAAGGCGAATAAACAGCCGACAAGAAATTGAAGGGGAATAAACAGTGGCAGGACATGGATGGAAGAGAGCACTCGGGCTTGGTGTGTCGTTGCAAGTTCCGTTATCAGTTTTATCCGGCGTCGTAATAGGCATAGCCATTGTCGGAATAGGCCATCCGCCCCAACGTATTTGAAACTCTTTCTTTTCCATCACTATTTGAAATGAATAGGAAAAAAAAATTCTAGCCTTTGCAGATTTGGACTGGATTTATCCTATTAATAAAATTTTGGTTCGGAAGAATTTCTAACAAAGAAAAATTGATTTCCAATAAGCAAAAATAACATAAACAAGTCATGGTGCAACAAAGTATTATTTCGACAATGTAATCTGATTCCTAGAATGAAGTAATGTGGAGGCTACAATTTAAGAATCGATACAATAATCTGTGCTTTTGTAGAGAAGAAAGAACAAAGAAGCAATGTATTCAAAGCGCTTAATGGCTTCTACCTTTCTTGCTATTAATGGTTTATATCTTTCTTGCTATCGACGACAAAACAATGTTTCCCAATGCCGAGCTCACTGTAGTATAGAATATTCTGAGAAAAGGCCCATCGTAATTTTCTAATACATTAAACGACTGCTTGGATGCCAACAATAAGCACAGGTCCGAAAGATCTTCTAAATGGGTATGCATGCTAGTACTAATCTGATCATCTAAAACAATTTGATCATGCTAGTGCTAATTTTTTATATGACAATCGCAAACCCGCAATGGCCAAATTCGGCATAGGAAGTAGTAACACAGGGCGAGAAAAGAATCTCTGGCTCACCATCCCGCTTTTGATGCCAAATTTCTATTATCAAACTTCTATTATCAGATCCTTGTTAGGTAAGGAAAGGAACGAATCGAAAATTTTGAATTTTATTTCTTTGGCCTGGCCCTAGCCATTTGTTACACGTAGGAATACATGAATATAATTAGAGAACTATTAAAAAAAAAAAATACTAACCAACTGTATAAAAAATATCCTATAACTTATTTTTTTAACTGAAAAAATCCTATCTATATAAAAATGAATGAATGGGAAAAATCTTTATACGTCTCTTTTTTGATCGGCCGTATATCCTGCTACATTTTAAGTGAACTGGAAAATTATTTTTTAAACCGAAAATTCTATGAAGTGCCTAGAACTTTGCCGCACGTAGCCTGCAGACCTAGAATCGCCTGCATCGTTGCAAGTGCTTACACTCTTCTGGGGAGAAGCAGATGTTTTTAGTCACTTTTATGGGTATGATTGTCCTCATTTGTTAGAAAACATGTCGGAGGGTAGTTCTTAAAGCATGTTGACCTTCACCCCACTCCACGCTGCATAACATATAGAAGAGTGGGTAGCCAATGCCTCCTTCTATGGGCACAATCGCTGCACAGCAGGGACTTCCACAACTTGGTACCAAAGGTTGAATCCATAGCCCATCCGCCTTCTGCATTGCATCTTATGGCAGCTTCTAGCATCTTATTGTCTTGAATCACCAAGATCCATGGGGGATCCATGGCCGATCCACTGGGTCTCCAGTGACGGGGTGCCATGGTTGCCATCCCACTCTCCAGGCTCTTCCAGTCTGTCCCCAGATTGCCGCTTACGTGTTGCTATGTGAAAACATTACAAGATCAAATGGTCATTCTCGAAAGGGACTTCGATTAAGTACCTTACCAAGTATCCTTTATCGGTGTGCTAACTACAATTTCATAAACTGATAACATGACCCTATTGATTGGGCTTACCGTCAGCCTGATCTCTGGTCCTCTCACCCTCAAGTAGTCCCACGCTGCACAGACCATCCGAATACTTTGAAGTTGTTGTGCAATGTTCTGTAATAGCTCAAGGTGCATGGGCATCTAACAATCCTTAGCATTAGTGAAAGGGTCATGACCAGTGTGTCCTGTGCACATTTATAACTTGCCAATTTCAGATTATCAAGGCGGTCTCACAATGTACAATCGAAAATGACATACTCTGCAAGGTGACTAGAAAGGATCTTAAGTCATTATTTTGGGAAGTTTGATACGATACTTGAAGATATTGCTTATGACAGAAAGGATCTTAAGTCATTATTCCATTTTCCTTTCTATTTAACGTCACTATGATGATACAGTTGTAAGATCAAGTTTAATTAATTAGTGGAAGGTTAGCATTGCTGGATAGGGATCTATCATGGTATTATGTCACACTTAATATTAGGACTTCAAATGTAATGGCTTGTTTTTAGCTCTACTACCATTTTCTATTATGATTCATATGCACTAAGGAATCTCCATGCACAGATATTATATGCACAATATTACATGCAATCTCCATGCACAGATATTACATGCACAATATTACATGCAGAAGTGTTTCTAAAATCGTTACATGCATTTATGGATTTCTTAGTGCCCTTCCATCCATCATTACAGTATTAGGTAATGTCCATATCTACACCCCTACACCATCCTTAGGGCCCCGAAGGGGCCAAAAATTTTTTTAGTTAACACAAACCATTAACACACAACTACCATTAACATTATTAACACAAACCATTGCATTTAACAAATTTAAATTAAAATCCCCCTTAAATCCCCTTTGGTTTGGGTGCATATTCACACGGGAGGTTACGTAGGGCAGCGAGAGCCCCAAAAAATTTACAATACATGTACAAAATTAACACCATTAAGTACATTCTCTCAAACCTTATAGTATTTTGCAAACCTTAATATACAGTATACAAAAACTTGTACATGCATACCCCACAAATGAGGATCGCTATGTACGGTCCAGATCTTGGAATAAAGGGCAAATATGCCCATCCGACAGCTCTCGTTGCCCGGAGTAACCCCCCGTGTGAATATACACCCAAACCAAAGGGGGTTAGATGCAATGGTTTGTGTAATTATATGATCTATAATTTCTAACATTGGGTAATATTATGGAATAAATTAGCAGAAATTAAATCTGCATCATATATTCCTGTGTTTTCAAAGAATCCATGCGGTCCCGCAGGATCTCTATGTTTGCAATAATGCTATTTCTAACATACTGGGTATTCTTTTGCTCCACATTTCTAGAATCCAAATCGTGCAAAGAAAAGGGGAAAAAAAAAAAAAAAAAAAAAGAGAGAGACAGAGAAGAGAACTGGCCACAACAATGGCAATGGCATGGAGGGAGCAAAAGTAGAATGCTTACCAGGACTGTGCTTGTGTAGATGCCGAAAAGATATGTGCCAGGTCTGCGCTATGAATTTTTTTCGCTAACTTTGTGAAGCTGAACTCTAATCTGTTGGGTCAAGCTCAGCGCTGTGATTTGATTTGTTATCTAAGTTTGCAAAGGGGAACTACAGTTTGCGGATTTGCAAGTGTCAGCCATAGTCTTCCGAAGTAGGGTAGAAGCATGAAAGGGTGGGCAAAAAAAGTGCCCGTATTTTACATTTACAAATTCAAAATGTAAGGAAATCCCTCCCCCCAGAAATTATTATTCTTGGAATGAATCATTAATAGGGCAAATAATTTTGAACTCTCCTCCAAGGCTCTGTTTCAACCTTCCTCCCGCCAACCTCCATAGCCAAAAGCTTGACATCCATATTCAACCTCCATAGCTTTAAAGCTTGACATCCATATTCAACCTCCATAGCCGGTAAAAGCTTGACATCCATCCATAGCCAAGATCGGGACCTCCATAGCCAAAAGCTTGCATTTTTGAGAGCTGAAGCACCGGGGAAGAGATCATGATCTAAAACAAATTTTTGGAACAAAGACATCTCCAAGGAAATCTCCTCGCAACAAACTCAGAAGCCCATGCTAAGGTCTCCCACTAGAACTGCCGCCGAAAACTCAAGAGTGGGTCTTCTTCAGATCGGGAGGTCTTGCCGCCGAGTTTGACAAGGTAAGCATCGCAATTTTAGGAGCAACAATTTTGATAGCATGTTTCCGTGGCTATTGCAAATAGTGCGGTGATGTTTGAGGTTCAAGCCCCCGCCGTTAGGGGTTATCAAGAGTGTGATTAAGCCCGGTTGGATGGCGATTTTTTTTTCTCGGTATGAGCACGTTTTTGTAGGAGGGACATTGCAAATCATCACATTCCATTGTATTTTGCCCGAGCATATGCACTTCATTACAAAGGAGTATGCATTGATTGGGATGAGGTGAAAGCAAGTGCAAGTCTTCATTCAAAAGGTTCTCAAAAAGAATCGACCAATGCAATTAGCTACAAGAAAGTCTTCCAATGTTAAAGCTATTAAATGTATGCCTCGTGTAGAATTGGGGCAGCAGCTTGGAAATGATGAAAAGGTGGAGGGAAACAAGAGCATTAGATTCGGGCCTCCATGCTTGATGAAATCTGAGACTTTAAAAGAGAAAAGGAAAACAATGGAAATTGAACTGTTGAAGCATGAGAGTGATAAGCTTCTTGACAAGACTTGTGCAGTAGTAAAGATGCAAAAATATGTGAGCAGCTTCAAGCATTATGGCAGGTTTAAAAGCAAGCGGAAGCCAACTGATGTGCAAATGGCTTTGGCATCCCATTTAGAGGAGGAGAAATCAAGTTATATTGTTGATTTAGATGCTCTAATGATTCCCATTGATTGTTTAAAGGCTGATTTGCAAGAATTAGAAGTCGCCATTGAAAAAAATCAGCAAGGATTTGGAAGTTAATTCCAACCGTGAGAATAGAATAAAGGAGATGACTAAGCATTTAGAAAGGTCGACCGATAGGCTCGCTGACCGCCTCCCATACCGCAAAGAAGATCGGAGCGCCTTCATTCTCACATATAAGCAATACTTGCAGAAGAAATGCAATGATTGCCTTGACTCGACCATGGTAATATCTCCACTTTGTGGTCATACATATTGTCTATTTTGTCTTATATTCAGGGTTTCAACGATTTAATACATGTGTACATGATTGTTCATGGTCCGAGGACCTCGCGACAATCGCTTTTTTAGGAATCCCTTTCAAGGTACATCTATTTCTATTTTGATTACATAATTAGTTTGAGTGTACTTAGATGTAGTTAGTTTCCATCATGTACATAACTGTATTAACATTTGATTTGGCGTGGTTTTGTCTTTTTTCAGAAGAGGAAATGTATTTGCTTTCAGATTTTTACATTTACATGTGCCATGAAGTGCTTTTTCTCGAATTCCTTTACGGTGGTGTATTAATAGGGTGTATTGCATTGATCAGACTTTTGCATTTACATGTGATCTTAAATGCATATGAATTTGGTATTTGACTTTCCTTTACATTCAATCTTTGAATGATGTATTTGATAGGGTGTATTGATAAAATATTTTGTTCTCAAATACATTTGAATTTAGTATTTGGTTTTTCTTTACATTGTGATAGCTATGTACACTAATGTACTTCTATTTTGTCGTTACATTATCGCCAGTAAAGTTTGCCTGTAGTAAAACCTACTTGCATGTAATTAACATTTGTTCTTTTTTTGATTTGCATCGATTGTTTTTTTTCTTCGATTTTGCTTCTATCTACTCTACATCTTCCCTTGATTCTCAATCAAGTGTTTACATTCTTATTGACACCCAATTGTGTCAATGCGGATATGGGTAGTATCAAGAAAGGAAGAAGTAAAACTGCAGTAAACTAAACAATTCATGTTTCGCGGCACTATGCTTAAGTTCGATATAGCAAAATTTCATGTTGTAGGTGAAAAGAAGAATGTTATTGAGATGGGGTTGCATTTACCATTCTCGACATCCCAATTGCTGAACCCGCACAAAAGATCTGCCGCTTATCGATGTTGGAAGTCCATCCACATCTACATCACCTTCGTAATTGCAACAACTCATAAGCAATCAGTGCAGGATTTGGAGACAGAGGGGTATGTGGAAGGTAGGGTGATGACATTCATTAAGATTGCATCTGTTGTAGTTAGAGTTCACTAATGTTCAATATTTTGCAGTAGAGGTTGTTTTCCAAAAAGAGATCCCACCTGTTGAAGCCGAGTCGCTATTATTGGAGCAACTAGTCGAAAAGCCCGTAAAGTAATTTCTCCTTTCGGGGTTTGGTTTTTTTTTTTTTTTGTATTTTGAAACTTACGTTGACGTGTTTATAGATAAAATTACTGAAGATGCTGGTGACGACATTGAAAACATCCCTGTCGTTTGCTTTTCAAGTTGAGGAAAAGGCTTGTTCTTTCAAGGTACGTGTTTTTTTGTCTTGCTTTCAAAACATTAGAATGAAGCACTTTCTTGTCTTCGTGAGACTTCATGATTTATTCAAAGGAGCTAGATGATGTTGAAGAAGCCTTTGAGATTGCAGCCAAGGCAACGACTAAATTTATGGTCAAAGTCGATGCCAAAACAAATTGGAAAAAGAGAGTGCAAACCAGAAAGCAGGACATCCACAGAAAACGGTAATTGCTAGCTTACATTGACTTACTTATACTTCAAGAGTTTATTATATTTTACTCGTTTTGCAGGTCTAAACCATCGGAAACAGAGATTGAAGGTATCAATTTATGCTTTATTGTCATGGATCAATTGTTAATATGACACTAACATTGACTTACTTATACTTCAAGAGTTTATTATATTCTACTCGCTTTGCAGGTCTAAACCATCGGAAACAGAGATTGAAGGTATCAATTTATGCTTTATTGTCATGGATCAATTGTTAATATGACACTAACATCTTGGATCCGACAAATGTAAATGATGACAAGGATAAACTTATGGAATTCGCGGCCATTCACGCCATTCAAGAACCGTCCACCGCTGAAATGAAAGTGGTTGCATCCGACATAGCAATTTTATGTGCAACTAACTCTAAAATGAGTAGCCGCTTAGTGGATCTTTATGGCGTGTAATAACCCCGTTGTAACCGAAAGCAGATTTGTTGCTATTCCTTGTCTCTAATGTTAATCTTAATCTAATCCAGTGCTTGTATGAGACATTGCCTTCGAAAGTGGAAGAGCAAAATCTTTTTTTATCCCCGCTTACAACTATATAAGGTTTAGAGAAGCTACCAAAGCCAGCAAAAGAAAGGGTGAATCACCAAGGATCACCGAATGTCATTGAAATAGTGAAATCGTGGATGAAGGGGATTGTGGTAGCTAAATGCCATCATATCCTTGCACCTATCCTTGAGAATGACCATTTTGTGCCGGGCTGCTTTTACGCCGCATTCATCCGATTCCAAGATCCTACCGCACTGTGAATTCACGCCTTGAATCCTCTTACAAAAGTTATGCTTAATTTAACGAGAAAGCAATCAAAGGGTATGTAATACTTTAAGTTGTTGCTTTGCTTTTTTCGCTAATTCGGGTCCGCTAAATTTCGCGGATATGTAGGTCGCACACACAAATGTTAACCACATCGACGGCCAAGTATCTAGAGGCCGATTTCATGAAGAGAAATAATGTTAATCGGATTCAAAGAAGTAGAGGTGCCACAAAGAGCCCGATTTAACATCATGTGGGTTGTATGTGATGGGATTTATGCACAAATATGTTGAAGCTCTTGTCTCTCGGTAGAGATATGGAAGTAAGTTGTATGCCTTCCCTTGTATGTACCGTGATCTCATGTTCCTTTAAATATTTCTAACCTTATTTATGGATGTCATGATTACATCTAAATGGTTCTCTCATGAATACGCCCGTCACGACGACAATTTCTAATAGATGCTTTGGTCATGCATTGTGATGCCAACCGAAAAGAACGACAGCCGAGTCCCCTCCGATTTCGAAATGATCATGAGTCCGAGTATCCGATTTTGCAAGATGAACTATGTAACAGGCTTATATATATCTTTTGTTCACATTTGTGTTCACATTTCCTATCATAAGGAATGTGTAAATGACACTATGCTGAATAGTATACTACTGATAGTATACTTTATGACTATGTAAGTTTTTTTTTTTTTTTTGAAGAAAAAGATTTTGATTTAAAGAACCCTTGTATTAATTTTTTGGTCAATCAAAAAGCAGGTTACTTGTTACAACATACTTGATTGTTTTGATTGTTTCAACACCACACTGGCATTCCCCACCACACTCCACCACACCATCATACCACCACACACCACTACACACACCACCACCACCACCCCCCACCACCACCCCCACAACACCACACCATTCACCACACACCACATCCGCTCGTGAATATGATAGTTGGTGTATGGTCTATGGTGTATGGTGTGTGGTGAATGGTGTGGTGTGTGGTGGAGTGTGTGGTGGGGTATGTGGTGAATGGTGTGGTGTGTGGTGGGATGTGCCTGCCCGTGAATATAATAGTTGGTGTATGGTCTATGGTGTATGGTGTGTGGTGAATGGTGTGGTGTGTGGTGGGGTGAGTGGTGGGGTGAGTGGTGGGGTGTGTGGTGAATGGTGTGGTGTGTGGTGGGATGTGCTCGCTCGTGAATATGATAGTTGGTGTATGGTCTATGATGTATGGTGTGTGGTGAATGGTGTGGTGTGTGGTGGGGTGTGTGGTGAATGGTGTGGTGTGTGGTGGGATGTGCTCGCTCGGTGAATATGATAGTGTGGGGCATGGTATGGTGCATGGTTTGGTGTGGTATACACACCCTAACAGCTTTAGTGTTCATTTCATGCAGGATGGTATTGTTCAAGAGGTTTACGGACCAACATCCGAAATTTTTGGCGAGATGCTTGAGATGCTTCAAGATGCATTTAAAGAAAAATACTCGAACATATTTTCCTATTGGTCACCGCCGGTTACCATATTTTGTTAGTGTGCAGATCATAAATTCTGCACCTTGAAATTCCTTGTTGGCTTTAATGTTTGTTTTGGTATACTATTTCAGTAATTGTACTTTGCATTTTATAATTAATGACAAAAACTGTCATTAACTTGAGTTGCACCAAAAACTTGAGTTGCAAACTAAGTACCAAACATGTTTCTTATACAGAAAGGATAGAAATAGTTCAGTTAACTAAAAGAACAGTGGAAACTCAGAGAACAGTTAAAGCAAAAAAAATAGTCACAACAGCTGTAGAGAAGAGGAGTTCTGTCATTAATGAAAAAGCTTTACAAAAAATGGAGTCACAAGGACTATTGCTTCTGTGTTTAATTAAAAAGCTTTATAAAGAATAGACGATGGGGACGGAATGAAGCTACAGGGCAGAATTTTGGGAATAAAAGGGATGTTTGCATGCATACGATTTTGTTTTGGGAATTAGGCAGAAGAAGAAAGGGATGTATCCATGCATACGATTTCACACCCTAGCACAACCCTAACACAAAGTTAGCAATATCCCACATGCATATATCACAAAAAACGTGCACA
The DNA here is from genome assembly GCA_021234155.1 of Isoetes taiwanensis. Lineage (NCBI taxonomy): Eukaryota > Viridiplantae > Streptophyta > Lycopodiopsida > Isoetales > Isoetaceae > Isoetes > Isoetes taiwanensis. The sequence continues at coordinate 12,345,556 of JAJEKV010000001.1, read as the reverse complement.
TATATAAATAGGGTTTTGCTTATCATTGATAAGTGTGGATAGAGATTTAGATGTTGAAAAGTTATGGCTCACCGGGCTTGTAATCTTCGCCATGTGCCTGCGGTCATAATCGGCCCAAGATGTAATCCTAGTCCACCTTTTTTTTTAGTAATGGGCTCAAATATCCCACATGCATTCAATGTTCCTCAACAATTGCCAAATCAACAAATTGCCAAATCAACAAATGCCAAATGAATGGATTATGTTAAGGCATATTGTGTGCCTATGCATATCAATATAGAGATAACAAGGAATATTCCTTATTACCTTGAAAGGAATATTCCTTATTGCATTGAAAGGAATATTCCTTAGCGCCTAGTTATCAGGAATATTCCTTATTACCTTCAAAGGAATATTCTTTAGTTTGTTTAAGTGCACCCATAGTTACAAAGGAATATTCCTATTATTTGAAAGGAATATTCCCTTTTTGCATTGAAAGGAATATTCCTTAGTGCCTAGTTATCAAGAATATTCCTTATTACATTGAAAGGAATATTCCACATTGAGTATAGCCCTTTCCTTTGAGCTAGGCTTGTGGGATATATGCCAAAGATCAACCATTGGCCAACCAATTTAAAAAGAGGACAAGTGGGATAGATTTTGAGAAAAGGATGTTGAACAAATCATTGGCACAAATCATTGGTTAAGGAACAAATCATTGGCATGGTACGAGCCATATCGTAAAACTTATTGGGGAGAAGGGAATAGACAGGGATAAAAAATTCCTTTTTACCCGGTGGTGACCGGTTGATTCGATGGATGGGGAGGAGATCGAACGACTAGATCACAATCCATATCCCCAATTCAAATGCAAACTCACCGGGCGACCCGATTCTTGAGGAGATCAATGCAACGTGGAAACCAATTGAACTTACACTAAGTATAACAGATCTTGGAAGTATATAAACATTATATTAATATTTGTGTTTTAATGGTTCACATTCTCGATTACATTCGGTTTGCAAGTCCATGCCTTAGTGCATAGAAAAGTTACTTCAACAATAGGTTAACGTATTACGTAGATTCTACAATCTCTCGCAAATTTCCCAAAGAACATTTCATGCCAATAGTTAGTCGGTTCATATGCATAAGATGTACCTTTAATCTTATGTTTGACTGGCTCCAATAGAAATCTCACCCCACCATCGACTCGGGATGGACAAGAACTTTCTTTCCTTGAATAAGCCTGTACTTTTGATGGCAAACGTGAATCAATTCAAAGTAGTTACCAGCTATAACTTCATTACCACAATAAAATTCATTTCCATAGTCATCCTTGGTGTCTTCTTCGAGGGCATGTTTCACCGCGTAGTAATCGGATGAGATAATAAGGGACCCTTTCATAATTGTCCGGGGATGTGAATGATGCAAAATAATCTCCAACCCCACGACCGTCTCATCCACATTGTCCACGCCATTTGCCCACAAGTCCTCTCGCACTGCACTCCATCTTCTTCAACATTGTCCCCCGCTTGTAGGCTCTAGTTTTCTCAACTCCCACCGCCACAATGATCAGCATTCTCACAAGCGGGCCAATCAAAATTGATGCATGCCTTACAAAAACATGAAAGAGATCTACACATTAACTTTGTTGGATCATTTGGATCTATGGATGATACGCTAATGAAGAGATTGCACCCCTTTCACCCGGGAGCACATCAAATCTTTGGGAACGGCCAATGTCGGACACCTTCCAAAATACCCTTTCCACATCAGAAACTTTCTCTTCAAGAACCTCACATGCGCCGTGATTTTTATCACTTTCCCATCCTTTTTTCTTTTAGCCCGCCCGAGCCATAGTTTGGCTATGGCTCCTTCTCCGCCATGTGTGCCCCTTCCCATGTCCCGAGCCAAAGAAATTCCAAAGGCATTCCCGATCTTATGCTCTTGATGATACCTAGTTACATGATAGAAAGCTCTTCTCGACTTGAATTGGGCTGCACACCCGCCGACCAAACTAAGTGGTATTTCATATGACCAAAGACCATTTTCTTTCAGCCAATTGAGGTGCATCTTGAATGCTTTTTGTACAAAGTGAGTATCATGTGTTTTGTCATCCAAATAAAGAAGTGCACACATTTCCTCATTTTACCCTCGCACCTTGAACATCGCGGATGTGGACCAATATGCTGATTTGTTCATTGTACCAATGTTGTGCTTGAATCTCGTTGAATGGCTTCAAAGTATAATTCTCCGAGAAATCAACAACCGATAATACGGTATCATCAATAAGACTCTTCATGGATTCCTTTGAATTGTTTGCTCGCCAATGTGCCACAAAGTTATGATATACAAACTTCGACATATGATCAAACATGTTATCCAACATATTATCGAGCTGCCTTTCTTGTCAATTAGCTTTAGTCTTCGTGAAGTTCCTTTCTTCGAGGGGCTCATTAACGTAACCATAGACTTGCCAATCAAGCGCTTGATCAATCTCGCCCTTGTATTCTCTTGGACACAACTCAATTAATTGTTTCCCACAATTTTCACAACCGATTTGATACATTGTAGCTTATGCCACTCGTTGCTCGCTTTGCTCATCACATACCATAGCCCTCCAAAATGTGCTAACATTATCAAATGTCTTGTCCTTCGCTTGACATATTCCAGCATGAGCTTCAGATGCGCACACACCACAATTGCACGAACAATTTTCATGGAGTCTTGACCTCATCAAATTAAATGCCTGCTTGTACAGATCTGATTGCTCATGTTTCACGCAACAACATGTGTTTCTTTCCTTTAGCTTTCTAATGCAAGAAGGTTTTAAGTATTCAAATTGCCTAAGCCCAATCCAACCTCTCGATAATCGATCCACAAAATTGAATAATTCAACTCAGAAAATTACAAAGGAAATAAAATTAGTCACCTCATTACATTACATTACATACAAATCTTTTACATATTCAAGACCCTAAACTCCCACACATACATGTACATTCTGACATGAATTTTATTTCATTTACTATGAAGTCACATAATTTTTTGACAAACAATACATCTCCACACTAATTTCTTCTTAGTTACTGCCTACATCTACAATACATCCAGAATATACATGTAAACAAATATACATCCAGAATATACATGTAAACAAATATACATCCAGAACATACATGTAAACAAATATACATGTACGTGTTGCCATGAAATAATTTGACATTTCCATGTAGAACAACTAGGGGTGCATCGCATCTACATTACATTCAAAAAGTAAAGAAATCTGTTACAAACTTTACATCGTTGTTACAAAATAAAAGACATCTTTATTCTCGCCAAAAAGTAAAGAAATCTACAAACTTTACATTCTTTATTCGAAAAACAAGATGCAATTACGGCTAAATTAAATTACAAATGCACTATTGCGGTAATGTCAATATATTGAATTGGTTGTGTCCTCTTCTTCATGACATCTCTAATTTTTGGTGAAACCTTTGAGTTATCTAACCAAAACCGAAAGCAACCATATCCTTCATAGCCCTGATCTATCGATTTGTTCTTGATTTCGACCGCTAATGCCCACAGATTTGTTCCACCTAGTGACATTCTTTTCCTTCTCTCGACCGCTAGTTTCATATTTCTAGGATGTATTTTCAGCAACTTAGTCGCTAGTGAAGTCTTCTCGTAATTCTCCTTCTTCTCCAACCACCATAGATAGTACGTAATGCTTTGCAAAAGAAGTCCGTCATTGCTATTTGCATTTTTGACGCCTTGGAGGCCATCCTTTAAATTCTTTACCGTGACTGTTTTTCACGATAGCCTCTTGAGGCCTTCCAATGACTGGCTCAAATAGGAATTGCAATCTTTTGTCCCGCAATAATCTTCTTGCAAATATACTTTGCTCGTTTTGGAGTCAAATTAGATACCTCATTCATTATGAGATTTAGCATTCACCTTTCTTCTAATTGGCTTTGTCACGTATCCACCCCTACAAACCCTCTCGTTTCGATTTTTCTTTGCCCCGCTTGTAAAGATTGCTTTTCAAACTTCATCAAATGAGGATTGAAATCAACCCGATGTCGACCTCAAGTACTTGCATGAGAGTCCAATCCTTCTTCCATAGTTTCTTCTTCAACGGGTGCTTTAAGACATCGATCCATTCTCAGCAAAGGGGATACAACATCCCGCACAAGAAATCGATTATTAACCAGATTTGTACTACTGCTTGAAGGATTTGTATTATCGCTTTGAAGGAAAGGGATTTCAATTTGTTCAAGATACATTTGTTTCTTGAAATGCATTCGATTTAAGAGCAGCTATAATCGATTCGGGCCAAGTTTTCGTTGAGGTAGAATCCGGAGCCATGTTTGATTGATTGAGTAAAGTTCAAAATGTGCGCCAAAGTTTTTTTTTTTTTTCCCGCAGGCAAGATATTTAGATTTTATTGATAGAGAAGCTAGTACAAGATTTCGGGAGGATTTGGTATAATTATGGAGAATATTGTACGTCAACCGCCTTTATTAATGATAGGCAACTCCATGTAAAATTCAAAATGTACATTACAAACACTTTAACCCAGTTCAAATTTTTACATCAATATACAAAAAAATTCAATCACCCTTTCATGCTTCTACCCAGTAGATAAATGAATGCTTGCCGATTTTTTCTTCCCAACTTTAGCAACGCAGAGGCCAGACACAAACTTATCAAGGTAAACTTGTATGCGATCTAAGCCCAGGTAAACTTGTCATGCAATACATGGAAGAAGGGATTCCGATACATCAAAAGGAAATATTGGCCTGCGCTACAGAATATGGCTTCATGTACATTGCCGAAATATGGTGGATCCTGTCGCAATGCTTCAGCAAGAGCTGCACTTCAACAAGAGACTCGTCTGAGGCGATACAGAATCTGGTGTATGCTTTGAATTCTACTACCTGCATTCCAGAATTAAGCTTCTACCAAATTGAAAAAACTGGTTTCTCAACCACGAACTTAGACCTCTACTTAGAACCTTGCGCATGAAAGATTAAACTGGAGCTCTTCATAAAACTGAACCCAAAAACCTACATAGTTCATAATCCTTTTACATCTTTACCTTAATGATAAAGGTAGTCATGCATAAAATGGAAGAGAACATCAAACTTGACATGCAAGAAGCAGGAGACACACCTTGAATGAAGCTGATTACAGCCGATTATAGTCTCAGCGAATGAAAAAAAAATGGGCAATCTATCTATTTATACTTAGAAAAATCCACCTGAAATTTTCACATAGATATAGTTGGATCCACTAACGTAGTTGGATCCATAATAATCTTCCTAGAATCCAGGCTAACATCGGCTTGCATTCTCCTGGCAACATTTAACCTGCTAGATGTCAGCTAGGTAAACCATCGATGGAGACCCGGAGAGGTCAAGACGCCACATATTGCTGGCATTTTGTAGATCATAGCTGTATAGATGCAGAGCCGCCAAGATCATGATGCCACATATTGTTGCGGATCACAGCTATAGATCGCAGAGCCACCAAGATCAAAGATGCCACAAATTACTGGCACTTTGCACATCACAGCTGTACGGAGGAAAAATGGCGACGGAGAAAAAATGAGCAAGGAACAAAAAAAAAAGAAAAATATGAGACTCGACTATATATGTTCAGATAAGCCATTCTATATAAGGAGAACTGAACTTACACCTTCGTTTAAATATTTACAGTTTCTCCATGTAGAACCAAATGATGGGGGAGAGAGTAAATGGAGGATAATAGTTTTTGTTTGTTCAACAGAAATGCTTGAAAGCAAACATTTGATTTGAGTATGATGCTTTTAAAATCTCTAGTGGAAGCAATAAGGTTGTATAGGCATGACGTCTGGGAGCTTGGTTTATCTTCTGGCAAACAACTAGAAAAGGTATAGAAATTTTTTCTTTTTGCATATTGAGCTTGGTCCAGATCCTTATGAGATGATGCTCACGAAATGTGATATGATATCACGATAGTTGAAATACACAAGTAAACTAAAGGGGGCTACCTAGACTTAGCTTTTAAATGGAACTCTAAAAATTGTATGGTTGGGATAATACGAAGATAGGTAAACCCCCATGAAGCGTGTATTAACTTATGATTTGAGTTAATCCTGTGCCATTGACATGCATGTGTCTCTGTGCATGAATAATAGTTGCAAGATATGAATTTATAAAATTGTATTGTTAGAAAATGAATAGTATTGAATCATACACACATAACTGCCAAAAATCTCACGCAAACACACCCCCAGGGCCGGAGGGCAACCCTTTGTGCGCAACACATTGTTTAGTATATGTATTTATGGTTTCATAAAGGTTACAGGGAGCTTCCGGATAGAATTAAGTAATTCCGATTAAGAGCAGGACATGAAGGAAATTTCCTAATGAAAAAAAAAAACTTTCCCCAACACAATACCATAATTGGGTCGTCTTTTTTGTCGGTGGTGTAATCTCATGTCAACACCTTTCCTATGCCAATATCACGGAATAACAATTGGGAGCTCAAATTCTCAATGACATGTAGAGCCGGTGGCGTTTTGCACAGAAGCGACCAGCAGCAACCGGACAGATCCGGCTATGGCGGTTCCAGATTCGGCGATGGGGTTTCAGTGGCGATGGCTTTTCAGATCCTACAGGGCTGGAGAGCTAACAGACGCCATAGCCAGGAGATCAAGCCAAGAATTAAAAAGAGCAACACAAAAAACGACTCCCCAATTATGGTATTGTTAGGGTAAGCTAACTGGTCCAAGATTCCCAATTAGCTGCTCCCAGCTCCGCCGGTCGCAACTAAACTGGGAATCTTGTCCCAGTTAGCTTAAGTTCAGAATGAGGAAATTTCGATCCCGTCCGCTCGTTTCCTTTGGAAAAAACGTCTGGCGGCGCCGCGCTTGCGGCTCTCCCCGAACCGCCGCCGCGAGCGGCGGCGCCGCCAGGGGTTTCTTCTTCCCCTTCCATAAATTTCATGACCCTACGCCCGGACCCCTCCGGCGAAGACTAGTTACGGTCGGCGGGTTGCGATGCACCTTGTCGGTTGAAGTGTATGTCTTTTTCTTCTTTGAATTTACATAGGTTACGGACGTTGGTTGTGTCAAAGTCTTGGAGCACTAACTCTACTCGAAGTTCGTAAACTGAGCGAAATATGTTTCACTGGTCCAGATCATCGGTCCTAAATTTGGGTTTTAAATTTGAGGATCCATATTTTTCTTGTTGAACCATACAGTGGAATTTGAGGCGGAAAGAGGGATTTATTATGCATTAGCTACACAAGCTGGGAACAGTTTTGGTTGTTTTCCAGTCATATAAAAAATGAGCAGCTAACAAGCTTTTACTCCGTGAATAATGTTGAAAGAATATTTATCTAGGTATTACAACACATCCGCACCAGCAGCTTAACAGAGTAGGAAGATAGTCCTGGTCTTGTGTTGCTGCTGGTCGAGGTTGCTAATATTTCAAGCATCAAAATGATGCTTGCTTATCTAAATCCTGTAGGAATTAAAGTATACATTTAAGGTCTAGTGACACATTTTTGCCTCTTCTTCTTTCTTCCTGGTCTGTACGTTGTCTTAACAAGCAGAGCCTGCTCTACAGGAGATGACTCCAGCCTTGGCAGTAAGATACTGCACATATGCAGCAGGTTTGGCAGAGAGGCTGGGGCTGGATGCCTTGCTATAAACAGCCCCTGAGTCAGAACCTGATGTAACAAAATAAGCTCCATTTAAGAACAAGTTTCCCCCAGATCTCCAATTCCACTTCTTCCATGTCGCTTTATTTGTATATTCTCGCTTTGTAATCTGTTTATCACGAGACATTTGGATCAGAGAAATGACAGAAAGAACCTTATAAATACACACAGCCTGCAGGAAGAGTGTTTACTTGTTTAGTATTCACATTTGCTGAGGCCAAGAATCGATTTCCCTCCACATTAATGGTGGGATTTGAACTGCCTCCCACAGCATACATTCCCCACTCGGTATAATCATTGTTCACAACATGGAAGTTACCAAACCTGCACCTGCATTTTCATTTAGACAGCAAGTCAGATGCAGAAGTATGATAATTCAAATACACGTTGTGTTTTCAAGAACCTTGGCATTCGCTGAATCAAGCCTGTTCCAAAATGGTTATATGCAACGGTGACCTGCATAATCTTGTCTGCTGAGTACTGATCACTATGCCCCAACAACATCACCTGAATTTTGCTATAAATCATAAGTACGTAGCAACGTAATAACATTCAAAATTGTTGCGAATGAGTGGGGAATGTTCGAAGAATATAAACCTTATTATGGTTGCTAAAGTAGTTGTTGGAGATGGTGATGGCAGTGGATTGCATGATTGCATCAATCAATCCATCTGTGCATCTTGCAAGAGTGCAATGATCTATCCAGACATTAGTTGCTGCAAACAAGGAAATTCCATCTCCATCTGATATAGTTCTCCAGCCATAATGGGTAGGAGAGTCTCTCACCATGGCATTGCCACCAGGCTTGCAGTCATGGACATAAATGCCATGAATTATAATATGAGACACATACTGCACCGTGATGCAGGGACCATTGGAAATGTGAACATTGGCTCCCCTGCCATCAATGGTCTTGTAACTGTTCATAATCAGCTCTTGTGTTAGCTGAATGTTCATGTCCCTTGCAAATGTTATCCAAAGAGGAACAGATTGAATCACCCCATAACGAAGTGTTCCGGGTTTTGGATTGACAGCATCATGATCAGTGGGATCTGTGACAACGTAGATCTCACCATTCTTTCCCCCAACAGCATTTCTGCCAAATCCTACTGCACAGTCTGCCAAACGTTTGCGGTTGTTTTGCCAATCTGGATCGCAGCGCCAGCAATCATCAATTGGATTGCCTGTTGTCTGGCAACCCGCGAGTACTCTTCGAGAAGAATTGAAACTGAAAATTTTACACAAGTGAGCAGGTCTAGGAGTTGAAGTAAAAGATATAAAATAGAGTGTGTTTTATTTACCTGGCAAACGAGTTGGCATTGTCTTCATTGTCTTTATCACGAGAATTGGAACCTGCAGGAATAGAATTTTCAGCCAAAGTTTTGGAAGTAGAAGCTTCCAGGACAAGGAACAGAAGCAGAACAGGAAGCAGCCCATATGCAGACATGTCTAAGGATTGAGAAGCAGAATTGCCAAACCCAGGATTTGGCAGTTCTGAGACAGGTCAGATTCCAACAAGAATCAACAGGGTTCAGAAGTCTGCCATTTAGTGTTCAATTGTCAGGCAGCCAACTACCAGCAACAACAGCTGAAGTAGAACAACTTCCTTTGCAAGTGATGGCAAATGCAAATCTTACTAAGAATAAAAAGCACACTATACTAGATGAAGGAAGGAGAATGGTATATATAGGATGAAGGTGCAGTGTTTGATTGCTATGTGCTGGAAGATAACTGCATAGTGGTTGTTAGTTGGTAGTAGATTTTCTGGAGAAAATTAAGGTGCCTTCATTCCATAAATACAGGTTTTTTATCATCATCTATCTCTTGGTCAATGGTGTCTGCCGCATTTTGTTCCGCCATAAGGGCTTTTGCTATTTGTGTATATACATCTGCAATCCGAATTCTCAAGCTTCAAATTCACATCTGTTCCAATTCCACAATTGAATACAATCAGTTGCAGCGGTGATCATTTATCTGGAGTTCTTAACGTGTTTGAACATGCTTGTGCATGTTACCTAAGTCATATGTTGCATGTATTAAATGGTTAGCTTTAGACTTTGAAGATGGAAGCCATGATAATAGCTGCTAAAACTCTTAGTTCCATGTCGGCATACGCATGTTACTTTTTGTTCCTAAAGTCAATTGTTTGAGATGTGATACATCTTTAAGAGAAAAGCCCATGTTCTGTTGGCTTAGTGCTTTCTATTGTTATTTTTATTTCTAACAGTGTTCAAAAGAAAGAAGAACGTGGGCTGGTGGAGTCATCCACAAAACGCTCTAACTGTGCTAACGACAAATTGTTAAGACTTTTGTGCACATGTGTTGTGCACATGATAGGAATACAACTTCAAATATTACTTACAATATATTGTTAAGACTTTTGTGCACATGTGTTGTGCACATGATAGGAATACAACTTCAAATATTACTTACAATATAATATCTATTATATGTAATTGTTAATCAAAGGACTTTGTAAGTTGAATAATCAGTAACCATATATTAGTCCTGAACTAGTTTTGTTCACAAATTAGTGATCGAACTCCAAAAACTCTCACATAGGATAGAAAAGTAAATAATGTTATTTGGTAACCTAATCAAAGCATAGGTCGACATATTTTTTGATTCTGCTCTTGAAATTTTGGGTAAGCCACTTCAGCACATATCAAATTATAAAAGCAAAGGATGGCAAACTAATTAATAAGGGATATATATTTGGCCTTGTATAATTTCGTATATCACATGATGCCCTCGTATTTTTGCATATTTCACTGAATGCCCTTGTGCAAGCGGTTCGTTTCCGCTCTCGCCTTTTTCTAGAAAAGCTTTTTCGGTGCTATAGACCAGCAAATTTTCGGTGGTTGCTTTTTCGGTGATCCTCTAGTGTACCAGCAACAACAATTCTGATTTCGAGCTTATTAGCCGATTCTGATTTTGTGCCAGCAACGGGACACTTATTTCGCATCAGCCAATTCCTGATTTCGCATTGATTTTGCCGATTATTGTTGTTGCCATGCAATTGAGCCACTGGAACAAGGATCCAATTCACTTCAAGAATGATGTTTATGAGATTTAAGTTAGTCTTACTTTGGCATTTGAAATTCTCATGTTGAATTTTAATGAACTATGGAGCATTTAAAACAATGTTTGGGCTCAAGGGCATTTCAAACATTTTTGCAAAACTTAAGGATGTTTTGTTTTGTTTTTTTTTTTTTTTTTTTTTAAAGATCAGAAATATATTAATAACTTAAGGATGTTTTGTGAAATTTGAAACTTTTGAAATTTGAACACGTTATAGGTATCAAGGGTATTTTGTGAATTTGAAGGAAACATAAGGGCATTTGAGGAATTATGTCAAAACATATAGGTATTTCAACAGTTATCAAAACTACAAAATACATTGTACGTTGACCAGAGGCATTCCATAAATTTTTGAAAAGTTAAGGGTATATGGGAAAATATGTCAAAACATAAGGGTATTCTGTAGTTTTTCCCTAGTTTATATAACTATTTTACATGTCATTCTGAAAATATTACTAGATAACATATATATGCTCTTACGTTTGTCACCCTTAATCCGACTGTCCATTCGAGGTCCTACGGCTCACGTAGCTTTGGGACATATCCTACGGCTCAGATGGCTTGGGAGATTCTATATAGATTCCATATAGACGATCCTACAGTCCAAGTTGATTTGATCTCGATCGTCGGCCCGAGGTCCTACGGCTCACATTGCTTTAAGACATATCCTATGGTGCACATGGCTTTGGGAATTATATGTAATAGATCCTACGGTCCAGGTTATTCTTGATCTTGATCGTCGATTCAAGATACTACGGCTCATGTTGATTTAGATTTTTGCCACATGGCGTGATCTCGACCCTTGATTAGGTCCAAGATCCTAATTTTTGCTACATGGCGTGATCTCGACCCTTGATTAGGTCCAAGATTCTATAGCTCACGTTGAATGCTCGGTCGTTAAAAGAGGCTTTTAACATTTTTATGTTGTTTGGGGGATTTGAACTATGATCATTGCCCCCAAGCCCCCCATTCTAACCACTAGACCAACTTAAGGGTAATGACTCGATGAAGAGAAAATAGAGTATAATAATAATCTAGATAGTAGAATGTTCTAGAAGGTTCTAGAAAGCTCTAGAAAGTTCTAGAATCTTCTAGATTATTCTAGAATTCTAGAAAGTTTCATCCAGAAAGTTCAAAAAAGTTTTACAATATAAGAGAATCTTGAGTGAATCTAAGGGAACCTTCTAGAAAATTCCAGAATATTGTAGAAAGTTCTAGAATGAAAGGGAATCTACAAGAACCATTTCAGAAAGTTCCTAATTATTCTAGAAAGTTCTAGCAAGCTCAAATATAAGAAAATCTATGGGAATGTAAAGGAATCTAAGGAAATACTTCCAGAAAATTCTAGGATGTTTTGAAAGTTTCGGAATGTTTCTGAAAGTCCTAGAATGTTTTAGAAAGTTCCAGAATTTAAAGGAATCTAGGGGAATCTAAGATAGTCTAAGAAAATCTCATAAAATGTAAGGGAATATAAGAAAACATTCATAAGTATAAGGAATCTCTTAAGATCTAGGGGAGTCTAAGGGAATCTTCATAAAATCTAAAGGAATCTAAGGGAATCTTGATGAAGTCTTAGAGTATCTAGGGAAATCTTCATAGAATCTATTTGAATATCATATAATGTAAGGGAACCCAAGGCAATCTCATAAAGTCTAAGGGAGTCTAAGAGAATCTAAAAGAATCTTCATAAATTCTTACAGAACCCAGGGGAATCTTAGTTCTAGGAAGTTCTAAAATATTCTAGAATGTTCTTGATTGTTATAGAATATTGTAGATAGTCGTGGGTAAGCATCTAAAAATAGAAAGTTCTCTAATGTTCTAGATATACATGAGAGCCAAAATAAAATATTTTGAAATGTTGTAGTATGTGCAAAGAGCCAAAATAGAATGTTTCAAAATGTTTTGCATGCTTGTGGATAAGCACCTCAATCTATAAATAGAAAGCCTTTTTTTATTAAGGTGCTGTAGGATGTTCTAGAAAGTTCTATAATGTTCTAGATAGTCTTAGAATATTCTACTAGAAAGTTCTTTTGAAGGCCTACAAACAGTCAAAATAGAATATCTTTGAATATTATAGAGGATTCTGGAATGTTCTAGAGACCCATGAATAAGCACCTCAAGCTCAAAGTAGAATGTTTTTAAAGTATCTTCCAGAATGTTGTAGATACAAGTGCGCAGGCACCACATGCCTAAAGTAACAACATGAATAAGCACCTCAGGACCAAATAAAAAGTTTAAACTCTAATTCTCAAAAATATTCTGAAACATGCGCCGGTATGAAATTGCACCATAGAAACATGGTAAACTAGAACTTGCACCGTAGGACGTGGTAAATTTCTTGTATAATTATGTTTGAACTTGTCTTCATGTGCTTACTTCATCAGGCCTTCTTCGGTCATATATGATTGTGAATAATGTCACATGGTAATACTGGATTGTATTTGTTTACCTATTTCCCAAATAGAAACTTGGATGTACAAGTTTTTCTTCGCAGTGGCCTAAAGGTGTATGTATAACGTAACTATTAAGGGAATGAAGTGAAGGTGATTTACAAATTTGTCTCTTTATTTCTTTACAGTTCCTGGTCCATATCTAGATATTAGGTTAATGGCTAAGGCATCTTGTGTTGCCCTCAAAGTTTACCTATGTTCGCATTTGTTAGGGCCCGAAGGGCTGAAAAGTTTTTCTTAATATAACTACCATTAACATATATTCAACATGTTTAAATTAAAATCCCCTTGGGACCCCCTTTGGTTTGGGTGCATATCAACACGGAGTGACTCTGGGCATTGAGAGCTGTCGGATGGGCATATTTTCCCCTCATTCCTCGTTCTAGACCGTAGATCGCGATCCTCGTTTGTAAGTTTTTGTATACTGTATAATGAGGTTTGTAAAATACTATAAGGTTTAGAGAATGTACTAAATGGTGTTAATTTTGTACGTATTATATGATTTCTAAAGCTCTCACTGCCCTACTCACCCCCCGTGTGAATATGCATCCAAATCAAAAGATAAGATAAGATAAGATAAGATAAGAAAGGGGGTCCGAGGGGGATTTTAATTTAAACATGTTGAATATAATGGTTTATTTAAACATATATAATTCTTATACAATGACTCCTTTAGAATATTCGTGTCACCAGGGCACCTATCGTGGCTGTCGATTTTGCAAGCTATTAATTTGAGCTGAGAAGCTTTTGTTCGAGCAACCGAGGGATTCCTGAGCACCACTGAAATCAGATATTCAACGTTGCTTGAAAGGCAATCAAGTGGAACCGATGCCATAGTCATGTGAACACTGGTCAGATTTAATTGCAAAGGCCACACATCCCTCATTGTTTAAGCGGATCTGAGCCTGAACGGTTGTGGCATGGTAGCATTATGGTAGGATTGAAGCTCCTGGGCATGGCGCCATCTTCGCTCGTCTTTCCTGTAGGCGGCTATCTGGCAAATGCTGGTGTCCGAGTCCCTGGTCTGATGCAAGGCACGTACTATTCTTGGCAAGAATCTGAAAGCGTTTGGAGCGGTGATTTGTGTTTGTTTATCTCTTGAAAACCTTTCGAGGCAGGGGTTTTTTAATCCTAGTAGTAATGATTGTACTAGCCCATTGTATGGGTCCCATGACCTATTGGTCTTCGTGGACGTTAAAAAAACTATTCTATTCTATTCTATTCTATTCTCTGTTCTAGATCTCAGTTTCGGCACTTATTGCAAATGTGGTATGTCTGATAATTTTCCTCTTTGAATGCGGATTTAGGCCTTAAAAACCTGCTTCTCATTGTGATAATTTTGGTGACGTGCCCGTGTTTGCCCCGATTGTCCTTCGGATGAAGCAAGGCAATGGCTCCGCGTATTTTTGATGATCGGATCATTCAAGTAAGAATATTTCTGCAACAAAACTTTAGCCACGTTTTTTATGCAGGAAAAATGTTGCTGGCTATTTGCATGTGAATGCAAAGATAATCCTGCAAATATGCGATTGTGCGGATAGTGCCTATCTAAACATTTCACGTGCTTACAAGGTATGTGCGATTATTCTAGACCACTGGCCTTCCAACCCGTGGATAGGTTATGTCTAGAATATCTCAATAGCACTAATATCCTTAGCATCCATGAGCATGTTCATCATATTTGTACTGGGGCTTTTTGCCCTCATGTTTTCTTTGGGCCTTCGCCTTTTGTTTTCTTTGTGGCTTTGTCCTTGGGTTTGTTTGGGCTTGTGCCTTCGTTGCTTCGGCTGTTTGGGCTTCTGCCCCCTTTTCTTGTATGGGTCCCATAACCCTGTGGGTTTTCGCGGACGATAAAAATTTATCTTTATCTTTATCTATATGGATGTTCTGGACGTTAGCAGAAGAAAATATATTGTGGATGCTTCATTTCTTTTGTGATTTCTAATAAGTGAATATATAATTTGTTTCCTCCTTATAACATGCATCTCATTTGCAGCTCAAATTTCGTATTGAAGCAGGGCAACTATTATCTCTATCAGGCTAATTATACATGTTATGGGGGTGAATCTTTAGCTTCACAATCTCCTCCCTTTCTATGTAATTCTGGTCTTTTTGCATGGTACTACAAATTCTCTTGATTGCAAGGTTTTTGCAATTACCATGGTTCTATTTCCCATATGAAATTTTCCTTTCTCTTTAACTTTTGAGTGTCTGGCGCATGTGTAGATCTAGATTTAATACAATAATAGCAATACCTGGGCCATTTAGACGCAACAAGTATTGCTGCAAAAATGCCCAGAGAAGCATTTTTAAAAGGCTTTATTCTGGCAATGCCTATATGCATATTGGCTGTTCTTCTTATTCAAGGCTATGGGCCAGTAAATGTGATTCAGCAGTCAAGAAAACTAGGTAATGTGATTTTGTCTATTTTGTAATCTAATATTTAGATTGGAAATACATAACCTTGATTCCATTGTTCACTGCATTGGTAGGAATAGAATAGAATAGAATAGTTTTTTTAACGTCCACGGAGACCAATAGGTCATGGGACCCAAATTATTATTCTATCCATATTGTGGCTTCAGTTAAAGGTATCGATTCTTCTGTTCTCAAGGTATCTTGAAGATTATTTCATTGGCTCCTTGCAAAATCGTGTTGTGCTAGTAGTGTGCTTGCACTGAAGCTTTTGTTTTTTCCCTTTTTTCTTACATGTATTGTGCATCGCTTGCAAGAGCAATTGCTTATGACAATTCCCTTCAGGTGAAGCTACACTCTGTACACACGGGCACTGTTTCATAATTCTGAGAGCTTAGGCTCCTTTATCATTGTTATGTTTTCTGTCAAAATCCCAAATGTCGGAAGGCAAACTCAGGCAAAGTCTGAATCATGGCACTGTAATCACAATATCACTCAACAGTCTGCACATCCAAGGGATCCAAGGTGAATACGATTGTTGGCCAAATTAAATTGTTGTGCTTTTTTTACCATTTAGAATGTACATTCTTTTTTGCATATGTACAATGGTATGATTGTCTCCTTATGTGCTTACGTTGCATTAGAAGCCAATATTCAGTCAATTTTTTGCAGGTACAAAATGTGAAGTTCCAGTTGAGGACAGATCTGTCCAGGCTGGCAGTTGTGAAAGCATCAGCCATTGGCCTCCTTTTTATAAAAGGGACGTGCATCCCAACAAGCGTTCTCAAGTTTCCGGCAACATGACCAATTACTTCTGGTTTATCTTATGCTTGTTTCTTTATTGTTGATGCAATGGCCTTGCATTTGAGGTGGGCCGCATTAAATTTATAAAATATAATGTGCTTGGAAGGATAAATTTACCATTTTAAGTAAGGTTTCGTGTTGTTGAAGTTCAATTGTATGGCAAATCCTTGGTTTCTATCTTGCCACATGCCATGGCTTCTATACTCAGGATTTGCTTTGTGGCTTTGTACCGGTTTGAGAAGAGGAGGTCGATGGGCAATTAGCTGTGCTTAAGGTTTTCCAATTATGCAAGCTAATAGCTTTCTTTATGATATATTAGAAACCTACAGAGCTTCATCCTACAATAGCACATTTTATGCACATGTGGCAACAACTGTAAGTCATAACTGGACGATGACAATGTGCATAATATCAAGGTCATGCAGTTGGATGATGGAAAGCATATGCTAGATAGGCGTAACATATGCTCGAAATGAACGTATAACGATGTACCTTTTCTTGGTGCATGTGCTAGTGTGTTTGCACAAATTAATGCATGTGCATGTGCTATGGGGTAAACGAGTTATGTTCTATCCATATGCTTTTCTCCAAGTTCACTTTTCACATGTCCAGAACTGGGATCCCTTTTTACTTTAAACAAAAAAATCCTTTGCATCAAATTGGACAAAAGAAATGTTCGCGGCGGCCCTCGCCGCGATAAATTTCTTGTAGTAATTAATGTTAATCATAGTTATATTAAGAAAAACATTTCGGCCCTTCGGGCCCTATACAAATGCGAACATAGGTAAACTTTGAGGGCAACACAAGATGCCTTAGCCATTAGCCTAATATCTAGATATGGACCAAGAACTGTAAAGAAATAAAGAGACAAATTTGTAAATACCTTCAATTCATTCCCTTATAGTTATGCTATACATACACCTTTAGGCCACTGTGAAGAAAAACTTGTACACCCAAGTTTCTATTTGAGAAATTGGTAAACAAATACAATCTATTATCACCATGTGACATTATTCACAATCATATATGACCGAAGAAGGCTGATGAAGTAAACATATGAAGAACTTGATATCCAATTGCAACTTGATATCCAAAGATAAGGGTTCTGTTTTTCAATTTTATATCCAAAGGTAACATTTTAAGGTACAGCAACATTTTGCAACATAAATAGATGTTCTGAAGCCTTGATGCTCGTAATTTAGGCTCCAAAATGGCATCTGTAAGTAGAGAAAGTAAATACAATGAAACAATTATACTAAACATAGGAAAACAATTACACTTAAGGTTCACTGAGTTGGAGGGAAGAGCTTGCATAGATGCTGCTTGCATAGCTGGCATGAAACCGCTACCATTGCCCTTTAATTGAATATGGAAAATGCGGCACAAGAACTTCACGAAACTAAGTATGGCTTGGTAGATAATGATGGATTAAAGCACATCATTAAGTGTGAAAGAAGAAAAAATGTTGGCTGGAGGATATTAGAACTTGCAAATATAAATACCTCATGACCATGGTATACAGATAAATATTAGCTTGCACCTTCAAACTGTAGGCTTAAACCAGGAAGCCTATAACACAATAACAAATTTCATGCAACTTATTTTGCCCTTTGAATGCCCCCTTCATAGCTTCTGCCACAGATTTTGGATTAAATGTGAAGGCCACAATCTCTAAATCTTGAACTGTGCCTCCACGCCCTGTCTCAGAAACGAATTTGAATGAATTCCTTGTCAGATTGCTAGTTCACTTTTATAGAAAGCATGATAGAGAGTATGTAATCTAGCATTTGGATTGTCTCTAACTTTGACTCTGGATCAAATAGAGCTTCGGATCATAAAAAACAGAGGAGTGGTGGTTATCTTAGCATATGCTTGGATGTCTATCTGACAAAATTGCCACTGTCAAAAGCAAGAGCTATCAATAATCAAGGGACTCCAAGTTATATGTCACGAGTTTATCCACAGTCATTCATATAATAACAACAACTAGAAACGTGTGCCCGGCGATGCCGGGCATTAGCCGTGGATGTGTGGAATGGGTGACTAATTTAATTTGTAGGTGGAATAAGAATGTGTAATAGAACTTCTAGACGTACTGGAGTGCCAAGTATAGAGGTTTAGGGTTTAGGCATTAGCTGTGGGTAGGAATAACAAAAAGCATATTGTAACGGTGGATAGTGTAATGGTGGATGTAATGGAGTGCATATAGTTTAGGGTGGTTTAGAGCTTGCCATGCTTTAGGCTTTTGTGGATGTATTTTTTGCTTTAAATTCCTAACATTTCATGCACATAGAGCCCTTTTGGGTATATGCATTCCCTTTAGAGCCTTTTCGGCATTGAAAGTTTTAAGATTAAGATCTTGGACCAATAATAACAATACATAGCTTCAAACATTAAGGTATTTAAAATATCTGAGCATGAAACATGAAATTTAAAAAATTATAAAAGCATGTGCCACTTTGAACTATGTATCACAGTTATCTCCAGCATTGAGAAGGAAAAGGGATGTCTCTTATCTCCAATGCTAGATGTCTCTTAATAAGTTGGTTGGGAAATGTTAGTAAATACTTGTGAATGTTAGTTGTGCGAGGTTGCTAAGACGCTAAATGGCAAGGCCAAATTGCCTTGATACTGGGCATCGTGTTGGTGAAACCAAGGTAATATACTTATTCCCATTGTATTAATAGAATTTAGCTATTGAACTTTTGCTGCTATGTCGTCAATGAAAATACATCGACTTATTAGACAATATAATTGGCAATATACGCATGTGTCTAACCCCATACATTTAGTATCCATACATTTAGTATCCTAATGACATGATGCCAAATTTATAAGATTATATGTATCTCACTAAATATGTATATTGTAGATTGTATCTATCCAGAACGTCTATTTTTAATTAAGTAGATTGTAGCTATCTGGAACATCTCATCTTTCCTAATCAAGCTTTTCTATTTGATTGGTAAAGTAATGTATGTTTTTGCATAAGGAGAGAAATATCAAACATGCTACCTGCATATAATGAGGCATTTTCCGATCTGTTAAGCAACAGTCTTCCCCAACACAGACATTCCCCTTCAGAAGAAATGCATGTAGCAACAAAATCTCTATCCTCTCTCTTGACAAACAAAAAAACTTTTAACCAGCTACTTGGTAATATACATTTCCTTTTAGGTAAAATTTAATAGGCATAACAAATGTAAATATTCTAGCCTTGCAAAGTCATGATGTAAATAGAAGATGATTGATTACATGTTCCACATTATTTTTTGTGAAAAATGCACTAAATTTACATTCACATCTCCTCCCTCTGCAAAAATATATCAATCACTTTCAAAGGAAAACTTATGAAGCAAACATGAAAAATATTCAATACCCTTAGGTGGTGGCTTGAAATGAGTGCAGTATGCATTTTGACAGCTTAAACCTGCATATATACAACATCAATCACCCTAAAAAAAACATATGAAGCATACACAAAAAGTATTCAATAGCCTTAAAGGAAGTGGTGGCTTGAATGTCTAAACGCACTCTTGTGGTTTTAACATCCAAAACTTGCATAAATACGTGTATTGAGCATGGATTTTGAGGGAATGATGATACTCAAAAACTTAACTTCACTGAACCATTACTTGAAGCATTGATTTCTTTTACTTGTAAATATGACATCGATTACATAAGATGAGTGATCTCGAAACTCCTTGAATATTCCCAAATTTTTAGCTGTGAATGTAACATGTATGTAGAAAATCTTCTATGAACTGGACCTTTACCTGGCAGTGCCATCAAATGATGTGCTATTTGAGTGTTATCGCAAGAGAATAAAATACTGGTTACACCTTGTGCATGTACTTTGTCAAACTGTCTTAAGCATTGCCCGGTCGTATTCTCCACACTTATCAAAAAGAAGTCAAAGAAAAAATCATAGTGCATTTGCAAAACCTCTGCTAATCCCCTTCCTATGATAAGACTCAAACATGTTTTAATAAAATAATGGACGGTTTAAAGATCATAAGAAGCTGTTGTACCTCATTTTCCCTTCATCCTTTTTAACAGCGATCACCATAGCTATGATAGTTCCTGCACCAAATGGCTTCTTCTGCTTAATAAAATACATTGAATCTCTGCACCAAACGTAGATTTCAAGATTAACACTACAAAATATGGTATTCTATTCTATTCATTAAATACTTCTATAATTAATTATAAAATGGTGCCATCACTCAGTTTTAAAAAACAAACATGATATTGCAAGCGTAGCTGTTTTACCTCAAGATTTTGCAAGCCCATTACTTGTTCGTGATTCTTAAACCATGTTCACGTCCAAGTCTTATATGTCATTCCAAGCCTGACAAAATAAAAGTAGAACATGATATAATAGGTAATCAAAGTCCAGACTTTGTATTCATTTCTTTCACCTTGGTTTCAATGTACAATAGTGTTCTAAAGCAGCAATCAATCAGACAACCATTTCTTAAGACGGAGTAAGATAATGAAATGGTGCATATCCAAGAATTCAGATGCCAAGATAGCATTGTGTACTTCTTCTACTCTCTTAATGCCATTTATAAGTTGTAAACAAAATGAGCGCAGTTAAACAAAGAGCCTTCTACAAGTACTTGATTAATATTCTTACCACTCTCAGTGCAAAAATTGGCAGCATGGCTGGATTTCAATGCTCAGGACCCATTCAGTGACCACAAAATTAGCTCCTATAAAGTAAAGCCGGAATTGTTGCCACAGATTTACCTCCAACACATCACAACCTTTATAAATCTTGATGTCTTCCTGTTTCGTGTCATATCCTCTTCTCATTAGCAACATGTATTCTCCAGATCAAATTATAGCATCCATGATCCTTTTTTTGCTTATAAAAAATTAGTAGCCAAAGAGTGAGAAGATAAGTGATGCCGCTTAGCAGCCATAAGGTCAGAATGTACAGGTGTGACAAAATAAGAAAATTAAATAGAGCAGAAAATCCAATTTAAACAGGAGTTCTACCAGATGGACAAAAGAAAAGCTATAGCAGACACGTTTCCGAGAAGCAGAAAGCAGAAAGTGCAAGATATGGAGCATACACTAGTTTGCCAGTATGCATCGTGATAATTGCTTATGATCCTCTTTCAGAAGCTTCAGCTCCTGCATGTAGAGTAAAGAATCAATGGATGCCCAAAAGAATGCCATGGCTACATCTGCAAATTACGAAACCTGCAAAAGATCGGCATCTCAGAGTCCGTACCTGACATCAAATGCTACTGATGCTGGAAGGAAGAAAACGTAACAAATGGCAAGAACGTTTCCCTTTTGTTATGGATAATGTTCTCTACCAGGCTATTACCGCTGCAAAATTTCCTTTATTTCCTTCTTGGCAATACTTTGGCGGATGACATAGATCTGGGAGGTATGGCCATCTCCAGGAACCCTAATCCTCATATCCACATTGGCAAAGCGAAGGCGCCCAAACAACAAAATGGGCTCGAAGACCTTTATCGAAGAATCTTAGGCGCCACCAGTTCAATGTGGCAGCCATTTGTTTTGATTAATCCGCGGCTCTCTTGCAGTGGATCACAGAGGACTGCTTCGGTCGGCATCTCCGTAGCCTAGACGCAAAGGAAAAAATCTGTCGCAAGGGGGGAGGGAACGCCGCATGCGGCGTTACATGCGGCGTTCCAGGCACGGAAATCAAACCCCTCCCATTTTAATAAAGAAGATTTAATTCGGACCCTAGAATTTGCAAATGGAATTCGAAAACATTTGGATTTTCAGACAAGTTCAATGCATGAAATTACCTCATAGAACTGCTTTGTCATCTTAACAGAAACGAAGATAGGGTAGAAAGAAGCATCTATGTAGAAATAATTGAAAGAAGATGAACTCCTAGTCGATCAAATATGCAGGAGAATTGCCGCCGCTGCAGGAGAGTCGGCGATGCCTCGACAGACCTAGAATACAAAATGGAAAATACCTAAAAATACTAGACGAAAAATCTATCTAGTACCATGGTTTTCTCTTTGTCAAACACAAGTGGTTTCTTCTGCGATGATGAAGCCCTACGTGCGACTATAAAATGGAGCCTCCTTCCACCTATTCCAATACATGGTAAATTTTAAGGGCCCTAAATGTTTTTCTATTCAAATTAAGGTTGGCTAAACCTATGAAAAACGAAAGTTCATAGATTTTTTTTTATTGGCAAAATTTGATAAAATAAAGCCCTTTAATCAGCTTTCCACTTGGCTAAAATGTAAAATTCATATGACATGAAATTATGGTGTTGGCGAATTTTGCTAGCTAAAGTGCAACTATTTACCTTCAAACTTTGAGCACAACAGAAAGTCTCCAAACACAAAAGAAAACAACAGAAACCCTGTACAATGTGTCTCTACCACTGGGATGAAAAAACCCCCCATGTGGAAGGAAAAACCCTTGTAGTAGGCGTTGAGAGGCCCTATCTGGGCGCGCAAATTCCCTGTGCTGTGAGGCCAGTTGGCCTCCGTGGACGTTAAAATATACTTCCTTCCTTCCTTCCTTCCTTCCTTTATACTTTCACCTATGCACAATATTACATGCTAACATTGTCATGTTAAATAAGTAGATAGTTGAGTAGGCTTGGGAGCTTGTACATTTTCCATTCTTTCATCTCCTATTCTATACCTTTATGGAGTTTGTAAACAGTAACATTTGTATACTCTTGATAACATCTTATTATTCATCAAATCTTCTAGAGACATCATTTTCTATCTATCCACAAGACAGACTTCCACGAGACTAGTGCACTTTGAAATCTGCAAGCAACCGTTCATTGAATTCCAATCACATATTTCCTAACAGATAACAATCATGGATGAATTTAACCATCCAATCAAATACCAAATGCCCATCATGAGATCAAGTTTTAAGTGGTACAAATAACAACCTTGGACAAATTTTAACCATGCAAAACCAAATACCCAAATTCCCATCATGAAATCAAATCTCAATTCTGCTGCAATGTTCATTACTAAGTTTACATCAGTTCCTAAACGGCGTACCAAAGCTTGAATGTGCTGAGGGTTCAAAATATTTGGGAAAAAGGAAATGTTGCTTTCCAAGTTTTAGAATTTGAAGAACCATAAGACCCAGTGCATCTTCTGGCATATCCCTTGACAGCTATTCAATTCCAATCCATATAACTCTGTAAATTTTTTCGATCCATTAACTAATAAAGGTCTCCTAATTATGATTCACCAAAGGACTCTCAGCAATACAGAAATAGAGTTTAGAGTATTCTTCATAATGGTTCAAATGATATTATAGAGAGGACATATAGTCATCTTTCCAATAGCATGTAAAAAATCTCTTCTAGTATATATCCTTGTACAGGTTCGAAAAACTAGCTTGTTTAGATTATATGGAAGTGAATCCACACAGAGTGTTTGTGAAATCAAATGATACTAAACACTCGTTCGACGCTCGTCTTCATACCATTTCCACAATCCCTCAGCTAATAGAGATAATTCGGTGGCTCGTCTATGGGGATAGGAAGAGAAATAGAATTGATCTGAATTAAGATGGACTAACCTGTACATCACCCATCTCCAAGTCTGCCCATCTCCAGCACCCATCTCTTAATTCTTTCGTGATACCTGTTAGATCTTTGTAATTCCAAGCAAAGATATGTTTGAAACTTTTGAAAAGACTGCGAGCACGATTTCGATGAGGAGTATGATGGCCAGCAGCAAGAGGAATAGGCTATTTGTCAAGGTGGCGAGTAAAAATTTGAGCCAAGGGGATGATGGCTGAGACGACCTTGAAGTATAGCGTGTAGGGGATTGTAATCTTGAAAAGACTCGAGGAGTGGGAGGTGTAGAATGAGCGCAAGAGCGTGGGTGACCCCCATTAATACCATACACTTCTGTGAAAGGAAGATATCATAGGAAGCCTCCCTATGGCTGCTTTACATTTGAGGCGTCCAACAGTTTGATGGAGAACTTATTCTTGAGAAAAATCTCTGTAAGAGATGATGAGAGATGAGCAAGAAAAGAACTAAGACCCCAACGGCGACAGTGTTTGAGGGTCTGAGGCGAGTTGGGATCGTCTACAAGACAGCCATTGGTTTGAATCGAACAGACAGATCCTACGAGTATAATGTCATCCTGGGTTTTGCAGAAGAACTAAGAAATAATGAACACCAAAGAAAAAAAAAAAGAGATATCGAAGGCAAACTGAGAATCCTTTGATATGATAAGTGATATAATGAAAGTCTCCCTGAATGTAGGGACTTGGAACAAGAAAGTGCTAACTCTTATCTAGCTTCTAAGTCTGAGTTTTTGATATATATAGTACAATGGACTTGGGCCCGTAATGGCGAATCTACCATTAGGAGAGGGCAACTACTTACTCTTGAGATCTCTGCTGACATATTTGAGTAAACTCTTTAAGTAATGGCTGTTAAGCAGAACTCTCACGCCTTAAAGGCCGTGATTCTTGCCGTGAAGTACTCACGCGTGGAGCTGTGATGTTCTCATACCTTAGATCCATTGATCTCTTCTTCAGCGTAGACTTTGGAACTGAGGCTAACGCCACTGGATTCTTCCTCCGCAACTCCCTCTCATACAGGCTTGTGCCTCGAGAGACTGGACTAACAGTGCTTATACTTTTGTATGAAACCTTTAAAGCAAAATTTCCTTTTTAGGTTGACGTGCCTAAATGACTCTAAGATCACTCTATCGGCAATCTATAATATTTGAAAAAAGTGACTATTATTAGCAACATTCTAAGCCAGTCAATGGTCATTGATTCAATCCTCATTTTTGGCACATGTAGCAAAAACTATTTTCAAAAAAAAAAAGGTCTTGAGTTGTTTTCATGTTAATTGACCAAGTCTATGCCTATTAGTCAACTCCTATGACTTTTTATAACATTTGGCAAAAGTTGCTATAGGTCTATATTATTGTAACAAGAAATTTATCGCGGCAGCCAAGGCCGTCGCGAACATTTCTCTTCAACAAAAAAGACCACAACCACCTCCTAATACAAAGTACTAACAACTACAATCAATCCCATCCTATTATACATTGGCATCTCGTTTTATGTGGCATAGAGGTTGCATATTTACGACACACAAAATATTTTCGATTCACTATGGCCCATTTGGAGGGCCATGACTTCCAAATTTGTTTTACTATTTTGAGCCTCAACCTAGAAATGACAAAGTAGTGAAACGTTTAAATGCAAATATGCTGTCTCACAAGGTAGAGATGTTGTTAGAGAAAAGTCGTTCAATTATCACTCACAAGCTAGACTCTGATATCACAAAAAGGACGCCTCTTTTGATAATCAATTAGTGGTTTGTTGAATAACTAAAACAAATTGAAGATATATAATGCACCATTTTTTTATTCAATACTAGTAATGGTGCCCAGCGTTGCTGGGCATAAGTTGGGAACCTATGTGGACGAAAACATGTTCAGCTCAGATTCCTTTTGATAAATCTAACATAATAGAAACTAAGCCCAGGATTGCTGAGCTTTAAGAGGTTTTTGTGCATTGAACACCCTTTCTCTTCCCTTTGTCTTTTTCTTTATCCTGTATTTTCCTTTTTCCTCGTTTTCCTACATACTTTCCTTTTTCCTTTTTTCTTTTTTTTTTCTCATTTTCCTACACGTCTTATTTTTCCCCTCTCTTTTTTCCTTTTTTTACCCTCTTCTCTCTTCTCTTCCCTTCCGTTTTCCCTTTCCCTTTTTCCCTTCCCTTTTTTCTGACGGACTTTTTCACGCCTTATTTTTCCCTTCTCTCTTTTTTTCTTTTTTTTTTACCCCCTTCTCCCTTCTCTTCCCTTCCATTTCCCCTTTCCCTTTTTCCCTTCCCTTTTTTTCTGACGGACTTTTTCCCTTCCCTTTCATCCTTTGCCCGCCCTTCCCATTTTTTCATTTTTTTCTTTTCTTTTCTTTTTCACTTCCCCTTTTCCCATGCCCATTTTCATGTGCCTCTTTTCTTCCTTTCCCCATCCTCTTCCTCTTTATCCTTTCCTTTTTCCGATTCTCTTTTTCCCATTTCCCTCTCCCCTTTTTCTCGTGCCCATTTTCCCTTCCCTTCCCCCCTTTCCGCCTTCTTTTTCCTTCTCTTTCCATTCTTTCACCCCACTTCTTTTTCATTTTCTCTTTCCCTATGCCTCTTCCTATTTCTTTTTCTCTACCTTTTTTATACCTTTTTCTCCTTTCCCCACCCTCTCCCCCTTTTTCATTTTCCCCTTTCCTCTTTTTCTTTTTTCTTTTTCCTTTTTCCGTTTTCTTTTTTTCTTTTTTCCTTTTCCCATGCCCTCTTCCCTTTTTTCCGTGCCCTTTTCCCCTTTCTCTTCCTCTTTTTCAATTCCTTGCTCCTCGCCCTTTTTCCTCATTTTCTGACCCTTTCTCTCTTTTCCTTTTCTCGGCCTTTTTTCTTTCCCTTTTCCTGATGAATTTTTTCCTTTCTGTTTTCCTCCTTTCTCGATCCTTTCCCTCTTCCTTTTTTACCCGTGCCATTTTCCCCTTTCCTTCACCCTTTCTCCCTTCCTTTCCTTTTCCCATGCCCTTCCCACATTTTTTCTCTCTCCTTTTTTTCTATGCTTGTTACCTTTTCCCCCCACCCTTTCCCTCTTCCCTCCTTTTTTGTTTTCCATGTCCTTTTTTCCTCTTTTTTTTTTTTTCTCGTGCCCTTTCCCCTTCCCTTTTCTTATTTCCCTCTGCCCTTTTTTAATGCTCTTTTTCCACGTTCTATTTCCTCCTTTGCCTCTCCTTTTTTCTTTCTCCTTTCACTTCCCCTTGTTCCCTTTCCTTCTCCCCATCCTTTTCTTGTTCCCCATTTTCCCTGTCCTTTTCCTCATTTTCCCAACCTTTCACTCATTTCCTTTTCTCGTTGCCCCTTTTCCCCTTCTCTTCCCTTTTCCTCTCTTTTTTCCTTTCCCGTGCCATTTTTCCCTTCCCTTTTCTTTTTTCCACGCCCTTTCCTTTTTTCTCCCTTTTCCCATGCTCTTTTTCCCTTTTCCTTTTCCCATGGCTTTTTTTTCCTTCCTTTTTCCATTCTTCACCCATTTCCCCATTCTTTCCCCTTTTCCCATGCCATTTCCCCTTCCCTTTTCCCCTTTACATCTTTGCCTTGTCCTCGTGCCCTTTTCTAAGGTTCCCTTCCCCCGTCCCTTTTGATTTTTTCTTTCCCTTTCCCTTTTCCCATACATTTTTCTCTTCTCTTATCTCCACTCGTTTCTCATTTTCCTTTTTCCCCTGCCTTTTTGCCCCTTCCTCCTCCCTTTTCCTTTCCCCCCTTTTCCTTTACCCTTTCCCCATAAGAGATCAAAACATGACCAGCAATCATGGTGGTAGGAAGTTGTGCGAGAAATCTTGGCCTTTGGATGCATCTAGATTATCTCATCCACTCACATTAGGGCTTGATCCAATCCAAGCATTACGGTATAACATTATAATATAAGATCATAAAGCTTATGTGCTTTCTAGGCATCATAACGTACATATTAAAGTTTGTATAGTTGCATAGATACACCTTTGAATAGACCTAATTTTGGCCAGTACTACTACCTGGCTCTTTAGAAACATTTCACTACAATTTCATATTAGTCCCAAAATTTAAGCAAACCAATATGTAATTACAATGGTTGAGGGGTCATTAGGGATTGAGTCACTATTAGATTATGCCCAATGCAAAAAATGCCTGTGAAGCAAAGAGGGAAGAGCCTATCTATATTATAGCCAAGCAATTCTGAGATAAAACCCGCAAAATCGGAAGTGCGAACCTGAGATCCAAGAGTCCATCATGTAGTGCTCGGCTGGTTATGGTATCTGGAAAAAAAGATAACCAAGAAGAGTGAGATTGTAGCGAAGTTCTCACGACCCCAAACAGCCGGAATGGCGAATTTAGAATAAAGCTTCATCTTCCTCAGATTTTGGCATGCTTTGTGTTTCTGGACTTTGTTTTCCCCTTCACATTCTGGATATGGCCAGTGAAAGGGATATATTTCATGTTCCACTCTCTGTTCCGATGCCTAGGCTCCGCCATTGCCACACCTTTCAAGTCTGCTGAGATCCGTCACAACTATCTGGATCCTGGGTCCCTGCCATCACCCACAACCAGGCGTTGAGTTCTGCGAGGAGAAAATAAAAACGTGTATGTCTCTGCCCTCTCTTTCTGAGCTTGCTTCTTCACGCCCAGTCAACACAGGTTTTTCTATAGGCTGAGAGCAGATTCAGACCATCTTTCTAGGGTTTGCAATCCAATACATTGCCATTATGTTACTTAGCCAGCCATTCTAACATGGATGCTGACCGCCACATCATTTACTTTCAGAAGGTAGTTGGTATGGGTGATGCTCGCCTGCCCAATCTTGCTTTAGCTAAAAATACGCGATTAGATTGCGGCGCGAAAAAAATGGAAAGTTGACAAAACAATGGAAATTCAAAACTGCATTATATATGTATTGAAAAAGCTTTTATTTGGTGCCACAAACTTTCGACTTTAGTTTTCACGTGCTTAAATGAGCCTTGAGATGACCATCCACGTGGACTTATGGGTGGCCAAGATCTCTTAATTGAAAACTTAAACAAATGGAAAACTTTTAGAAACTTCCTATTTATTTATGTTTGAGGTGCTTATATTAATGATTGCAAGGAAGCATGGAGGTTAAGGATTTAGCATATGCTAGAGAATATGCAATTTCGACGGTGGATATATGGCATGTATGCGACTAGATGGTGGATATGCAACCTAGAGCTAATGCACTTGTAAATTTAAGGATTTTCCTGTTTCCAAGTTTTTTCCTACTCTGGGCTTAGTTTCTAGAAGTGAAGTGATGGATAACTAGGAGTGTTGACAAGTTAGTATGGTTTCTATATTTATTAGTACAAGAAATTTATCGCGGCGGCCTTGAACATTTCTCTTAACCAACTT
Source organism: Isoetes taiwanensis (assembly GCA_021234155.1). Classification (NCBI taxonomy): domain Eukaryota; kingdom Viridiplantae; phylum Streptophyta; class Lycopodiopsida; order Isoetales; family Isoetaceae; genus Isoetes; species Isoetes taiwanensis. The sequence continues at coordinate 12,316,199 of JAJEKV010000001.1, read as the reverse complement.
AGTGTCAGTTCTAAACCCAACTATTATGGAGGGCATTTCGAGGTGAAATTTCTCAATTTAAACTGTAACAAAAAGGATGTAGTAAAAAAAAACTAAATGTATGTTCCATGACTTCATAAAAAAACACCATTATTTGCACTACACCCTCGAACTGCAAAGTATCATTTTGGATGCTTGACCTCCACGAACATTAGCAGGGACCACTTTAATGATCCATGTATCTAAGGTATCCTGCAATTGTAATAAACAATAGACTCAGCTCCTTTGGGATGATTGAATAAATACACACATGCAAAATGTTCTAACAACAGAGCTTTATCATATGTCATTGATGCGTTATATTTTTGCAGTATACAAATTGCAAAATCTATGGCTGATTAAATGATGGACATGTCTGCAGGCAAAGTTTTGCCTGCTTGACACGCCAGGAATGTTGCCTAAACAAACTTTGCCAGGCTCCGCGTTACGCGCTTCGCCTAGTTTCCACACCAGGAATGTTGCCTAAACTTTCTTGTATATGCTAAATGGGCTTTCTTATAGTGGGCTTTCTTATATACGTATAGGAATTGGGGACGTTAAAATACTCTTGGGCTCGTGATGTTTCTAATTCTTCGTGATATTCACTTTGCAACTTCGAAAAATGAGGTGCCCAATGTCCATTGCTTTGCTTTTTACTTCAGGAGTAAAAGAGAAGAAAGTACATTAACGCCAATTTTATTGGCTCCCTTTAAATTGAGTCAAAGTGTCTGCTGGTTCGCAAAATTCGCTTCAGCTTAACCCGCCGGATTCGCCCGCGAACTCGGGCAGGGGACGGTATCGAGTCCCGCAGGGCGCAATCGCCGCGGGCAGATTGCCGCCGGGTTCGGGCGCTTGCTTAACCCAAACCTAAGCTAAGGTCGCCACGGGCTGATCGATGTTAGGGGCTCGCACGGGCGCATCCGTAACCCCACCGGTTCCCCCGGGCGTAACCCTAAGTCAAATCGGCTGCATGTGTCGGGTGGCAGGTCTCCGCTCAAGGCAACAGACGCGACGTTAGTAGGGCCCCCTCACGGGTTTGCTTGGCGAACCTAAAAGCTGCAAGGGCAAGTGGTGGTATTTATACGTAAAGATGGCGCTCGCGGTGTTGAGAAAACCCTTTTTGCCACACAATTTGATCCATTCTACGACTGGATCAGCCGCTCTTACCTTGTCGATGGCTTTGAAACCGAAACATACATCAGCATTCAAGAGGCAGGCACGGCATACAAGAAATTAAGTGCCTGGAGGGATGCAAGTTCAAGCTATGGCGGTACTGTGCTTATGTTCAATTCACCAGAGCCCCACGTCCTTGGAGGATTATTTTATCAAAACCCCCGAAATCTAATTGCCCGAATGACTGTGAATTGGGGTCTGAGCATCAGGATTTGCTTAGGTTCTTATTTTTTCGATTATGAGGGCCAAAACATGTGCCGGATCACTGCTTAATTGCTGTTGAACAGAGTGGTAGTATTACTTTCAATATGCTTTTATCAGAAGTGAATTACATTGGCAGTCAGATGACATATCTCAGAAACTGGATCAGCAATGCCAAGATGCCTGCAGCCGTCGGAATAGATCGAACTGTTGGGAAGAACATGAACAGCACAAAACAGCGCAAAACATCCACTCTTTCGCTACAAACAGCGCAAAACTCCTCTGAATTTTCTGCACCAGAAAATGCCCCTGTTTTTCCTTCATCTTGCTCAATAGTTTGCACTGATTTGCTCGTTTCTGCTTCAGATAACGATCTTTTCCCCTTTGCTCTGCTCTTCCGAGACGCAGAGTTCTGTTTTGGCATTGATTTAAGAGCTCTGTGCGAGAGCTTCATAGATTTGGCTTCTGATTTCTCCGTTTCTTCGTCAGATGTACTAAAATCGGCGTCAAATGCCGATTTCTTATCAGAAAATTTAGAATCGGCTATCAAAGCGGCTAAAGAGATGCGGCCAAGGCGTAGAAAAATATGAGCAGCAGGGCGATTGGTTTTCCTGCCGGAATGGAGCTCAAATTCAGCCAAGGAAAAAACATGAGAGCAACAAGAGCAAACAATTCCGGCAGGGCAGATCCGGCCTTCCTTCAGAACGAAGCGATCCTTGTAGCAGAGCTTCTCATGGCGCGCTGACCGGAGTGGGGCCCCCGCCGGTGGGTTCGCTTGGGCGAACCCGGCAGCCCCTACGAAACCTCATGTAGCCCCCGCCGGTGGGTTCGCTTGGGCGAACCCGGCAGGGGGTAATAAATGCCCCTACGTGCCAGTTCGCACGGTGGCTAACCCCGGTTCGGGTTCGCCTGGGCGAACCCGGTAGGTAGTGCCACGTAGCACCACGTCAACATGGCGGGTTCGCTTGGCCGAATCCCAGGGGTTCGCCTGGGCGAATTTTCTGGGTTCGCTTGGGCGAACCCGGCTGGCTCCTGAACTCAATTTCGGGAGCCGATCGAAGCACCGGTACATTAAGGGCGAACATTACAAACATAGGTTTAGTAAATGCCAAGCTATTGCTAGAGGGTCCATTTTCGGATGCACAGGAAGAATTAGGGAGCATGGAAACTTCAACACTGGCCATTAAAAAAGCTCCAACGCCTTTTTGATCCTGAGAAACAACTGGTACGTGAATGTAGTAAGCATAAGTTCCATTTTTGTATGGATTCCTTCCCAATCCAGCCCCTGAAACAGTTCCGGTGAAATTCAATCCATTGTCGGGCAGCTCTTCAACGAAATGATCCACCATGCCACTGTAAGCCTTTAGCCCAAGATCGCCATAGCTTTCCGGCAAAAAACACATCCTTACCCCTTTTGCAAAAAAATACACAAACATGGCGGATACAGAGGATTCTAAGAAATTCTTTGCCTTCCCTCCCTTGTCCAGTACTTCCCACCATGGCCCTGTTTCCGGATCTTGCACATTCTTCATGGCTAAGGGGTCTGATTCACAATACCCAGCAGCTCGCCCTTTTTTGGGTGATCTTTTGGAAAATAATCTAGCGTATCAATCACTACCATGGCGAACCAGCCCATCCCTCGAGCCCAGAATGCAGGTGAATGCCCTGTTTTTGGATCTGATAGTCGCGAAGGATTTATGACGGATAGAACAGACTGGAGACAACTGATTTAACAACGAGGGAGAGTCTTAAGAAATGCCTTTGTTCTGGGTACCCATCAGAATGGGAATCAGTATTGACATAGGGATCCATCTCCGAAAAAACATCCAAATCAGGAGCTTCTGCCTTAGGCTTGATTTTTCTCCTTAAGTCTTTTTGCAGCAGTAATAGAATCCGGCAGTATGCTTTCTTCCCCATCTATTCCTGTTTCATCGCCACAGAGGATCCAAGAAGCGGCCTCAGCCGCAGAGCTAAGCTCATCCTCTTTACTATCATAATCTTCATCGTCCTCTTCTTGATGTTGATGATTCTTGAGCAAAGAAGCACAATCTTGGGAGCTCTGCTGGACGGAATGGCGAATTTTAATGGCATTAGGGTATTTAAAGAACGGGACCACAGGGATTCTTTCATGCCTCTATGCAGAGTGGAAACAAATAACTGCTGCATCTGCTTTGTAGGTTACAGCGGCAAGGGCATTTTCGCAAACCTCGCCCTTTCATGCTTTCAAGCAAGCTTGAAGCACACGTGTCGCTTGAAAGCACACGTGTCGGCCTTGCATGAGGCAGAACCCAGAAATATTAGCTATCCAAAAAATAAAAATTCAAAATTTGATGTATCATTATATATGGTTTGATAAATATTTAAGTGGTTCCTTTCAGCAATGCTTCTTAATTGAAGTGAAGTGAGGGTCAATTGGGAGCATTTGGCAAGCTAGTATGATTTCTAATTTAGTACAAAATATTTAAGTGGCTACTTTTAGTAATCCTTCTTGAACCCTTGTAACCCAGGACAGACGAATTTGACAGAAGAAGGTGAGTGCCTCGTACTATGGGGCACTCCCTATAGTACTGCTGCAGCATGCTGCTCTGGCTCATCTCTATTTTCGGTGGTGGAGCTTTAGGAGGACCCTGTCTCTCTAGCTGGGCAGCAGACAAATGTATTTTACCCTTACCTCTTCCATGGGTTGCAGTCACAGGTCTGATCTATATCGCCATATCTGAGAGCCTTTTTTTGAAGTAATGGCGCAGCTTGGGGTATGTGGAAGGCAGGAGCTGTGCTCCCATAGTATCTATTTTGGAGAAGAGGCCGGGCAGCTCCTGTTTAGTACCGGCCCCTTGTTATGCCATTAGGGGCTAGGAATTTGGTCAATCTCTCCTGTAGTATCCTATGGAGAAGAGGTTGAGAGAGACTAATAGTACTAGGCCCGAGTCTAACTGCTATCATGGATCGGAGAAGTGGTAGCAGCTCTAGGCTCAACTGTATATATGTAAACGTTTTATCTTATGAATATACAGACTCTTGACTTCAAAAAAAAAAAAAAAAAAAAAAAAAGAATTTGACATGCAAGAATCTCAAAAGACAAACATTAATGCAACTTGAAGAATGGATTGACATGATTCTGGCTTTGAAACATCAAATTTTGCCTTCGAAACAGGTAAATCGATCAACAAATGAGAATAAGAGCAAGCAAAATCCAAGAAAGGCTATTGGGGGCAATTCTTGGACTGAATGCATGCCATGTGGCACAACAACACTTATCAAAATGGAACCAAGACTATCTAGTCTATCTATTCTTTACGTGCTATGTTATCATATCATGGTAAACTAGTGAATCAAAGCATGGGCCCTATAATTGGCAATCAAAAAAGCGAAGTAGAGACTTTTGGATGTCTTAGGGAATAAAGCAACAAGCATGAGAACATGGTTTTGTCTCATAAAGCCAACTTTCTAACAATTTAGGACAAGTGGCGCAACTTCAGGAATAAAGATACCATGCATGTGCAGCAACGTTCTTCAGAATCGAACAAGAGCTCTAGCCTCCATTTTGGAAATTAATGAGAACCCTTTTAGTATGAGCAGCACATGATTTAAGCAATAACACGCGTAAGGAGCAAACGTTCCAAAGTCGTCTCCAACAATGTAAAACCTTCTTAGCCTATACGTTATATATATGAAATAATGCTGCCAAATATGACTATAATACTCTAGCAGATAACCCACAAGCTAAGCATATGACCCAGTTCCACTCAAAAGTATGTTCTCTGTTACAAGGTTGTTTAAAATAACACGGGAGAGGAGAGAAGACGAAGATAAAATACGTCTATAAAGGACCTATTTTAAATCTTCCATGGTTCACGCCTTCCGGTGGAGAGAAGTATGGCAGAAAAAATGCAAGTGCTGTTGTCCAAAAGACAAGCCAAAGCTACAAAACTTCATACTAGGGCCCATGCGTATGCATGGGTGCATAACAAATAGATAAACTGCAGCACGCAAGCATGTACCCAAAACCCCTTATATCAACTAATGCATATTCAATTCATAATCACGTAAAAATTAATATTGCAGAGCTTCATCCTATATATACCATTCTCCTTCCTTGATCTAACATGACTTTTCCCCCTAGGCAAAGTGTGCTTTTCAGTACCTAGGGAGATCTGCATTTGCGTTCTGCTTCAGCTGTATTGTTGGTAGTTGGCCTTCCAAACCTGACAGTTAGCCACCCCTTGTCTTTCAGGTGATTGGCAGAACCTTCTTGTTAGTTAATCTTTGTGCTGAGAAAACTATTCCAACACAAACTGTCTCTTTGCTAAATTGGCAGAACTGCTCCTCAAGTTTAAACATGTCTCCATATGCTCTTCTTCTAGCTGTACTCCTCCTGTTCCATGTCTTGGGAACCTCTACTTCGAGGCCTCTGGTGAAGCCTGAACAATCTATGGCAGATGATTCACTATTTCCTAGTAAAGAAAACACCAATTTATCTCCCAGGTAATGTATTCATGTATACTATTTCATACCTACTACTTCAACTTACTTGTGCCAACTTTACAGGTTCTTCAATTCCTCTCGAAGGGAGCTCTCGGGCTGCCAGACAACAGGGAACTCAATTGACGACTGCTGGCGCTGCGACCCAGACTGGCACAACAATCGTAAACGTTTAGCTGACTGTGCAATTGGGTTTGGCAGAGATGCCATTGGAGGAAAGAATGGTGAGATCTACGTTGTCACGGATCCCACTGACCATGATGCTGTCAATCCTAAACTCGGAACACTTCGTTATGGAGTGATCCAGTCTGAGCCTTTATGGATAATCTTTGAAAGGGACATGAACATTCAGCTAAGTCAAGAGCTTATTATGAACAGCTACAAGACTATCGATGGCAGGGGAGCCAATGTCCACATTTCCAATGGTCCCTGCATCACAGTGCAGTATGTATCTCATGTCATAATCCATGGTATCAACGTCCATGACTGCAAACCTGGTGGTAATGCAATGGTCAGAAGCTCTCCTACCCATTATGGCTGGAGAACTATATCAGATGGAGATGGAATTTCCTTGTTTGGAGCTACAAACGTCTGGATTGACCATTGCACGCTTGCAAAATGTACTGATGGACTGATTGATGCCATACAACAATCCACTGCCATCACAATCTCTAACAACCACTTTAGCAACCATGATAAGGTTTGAATCTCCATAATTCACAACATTCCTATCATAAAGTAAGAGATATTTAAGATTTTGTATCTATAATTCATTATTCAGGTGATGTTACTGGGGCATAGTGATGAGTACCCCGAAGACAAGATTATGCAGGTCACCATTGCGTACAACCATTTTGGAGAAGGTCTAGTTGAGCGCATGCCAAGGTTCATAGACAGTTTTGTCTTTAATCCTGCACGATCTATATAAATTGGAAATTCTTACATCTGGCTTTTGAAATGCAGATGCAGATATGGTTACTTCCATGTCGTTAACAATGATTATACCCAATGGGAAATGTATGCTGTGGGAGGCAGTTCAAATCCGACCATTAATGTGGAGGGAAATCGGTTCTTGGCCCCAGCAAAAGTTGATTCAAAACAGGTAAGACTTTACCTATAGCTGTTATACCGTTCCTTTCTGTTCCTTCTTTGATCAAAAACTTGATTTTTATTATATGCAGGTTACAAAACGAGAATATACAGCTGAAAGCACATGGAAGAACTGGAATTGGAGATCAGAAGGGAACATTTTTCTTAATGGAGCTTACTTCGTTCCATCTGGTTCTGAGGAAGGGGCAGTTTATAGCAAGGCATCCAGCCCTTTCCTCTCTGCTAAACCTGCTGCATATGTTCAGTACCTTACTGCCAATTCTGGAACCCTCTCCTGTAGTAAAGGTTCTGCTTGTTAACCAGTGTACAATAAAGAAAATCCAAAACGTGAAGTCTTACGTATTGTATTCCAGAACATATTCTTTTGATTTCTACAGAATTTGAGTTCAGCAAGCATCTCTAATGCTTGAATCATTTGTTCAATAACAACCTAGACTGCAGCAAGAGAGGACAAGGACTATATACCTACTCTAAGCTGCTAGTGCGAATGCGTTGTGATATCTGTATCAGACTACTGTAAATGTGCTAAACGCTAGTAAAGAATTTTTTTCAACCAGAGACTCCTCACTCATTCTATGTTTGGCAGTTTACTTGGACGAAGAGAAATACGCTTTAATCTAAGAGACAACTATCTACAACAGTAAAATACTATTTAAAAAAGCAAAAGGACATGGGCCCGGTTTGTCTCAAAATTTATCCATCTTTCCGGCTCAACTAACATGTTTAAGAAAATTTTACAATGCCATGGTCCACACTTCATCGATTTTTCCCGAGTTCGTACAGACTTCGAGTAGAATAGTAATTCAAAGTTTTGACAAAATTGTCGCAACAACCAACATGCGTAAAAGAACGGAAGAAAATCTTCAAGAAGAGGAAACATACCTACACTCCAACAAGGCATGAAAGCGGCATGCACATGAAGCGCTTGGCGTATTGCAACTGCCAGCCGTTACTAGGTCTCCGTCGGAAGGGTCCGCCATAGCCCGATCTAGCGTTGTTTTCAGGGGCGATGCCATATAAAATCAATGTTCTCAATCTTGCCAACATAACCTCTTCCCACAATTGCACCATTGAACAACAAATGGGAGGGTTCAGATGTCTTAGGCTTTGCCCCCCACATTTCGTCTTCTATGATTTCCATAAGTTCTGATGTTGCGTATACATCCCATAGCTTATCATGCAGCAATGTCCCAGTCCCACATTCATAAAGCATACCCACGATAGAGATATGTTGCTCCGACATCGCATCATCCATCATAGCAATTAAAGTTAACAAGCCTAACTTCAACTATACCTAATTCTCGAAGAATTCTCATTGGCCCTAAGCCATAGTGTTGATCTTAACCTTTAACCCTAACCCTAACCATTACCATACTCTAGCATCTTAACCTTTAACCCTAACCAAAAATGTGTGGCATCAGTTGCCTCGGCCTTACGTGCCTGACCAAGGACGTATAGCCGAGGCCACGCATTTTTGGTTATCAGGTGTGGCAAAGACCACCACCTTATCGGGCTTATGTGGGTGGAATAGACTATAACTAGATCAATACTCACCTTATCGGGCTTATGTGTGTGGAATAGAACTGATAACTAGATCAGTACTCCATTAGTACTGATAACTAGTTATTAGCCTGCACCAACAGTGATAACAAAAAAAAGGACTCTCACTTTACACATAAGAGTTCAATAAGGTCAAATGTCGTACGGACATAGAAAGGGACCTACACACATGTTTCTGTCTGCTCTTGTCCATTCAGCAATTAAAGTTAACAAGCCTCAGTTAAGTAACCTCACAAGCATAACGTGACATTGCAAGCCTGCACTTTATTGGCTCCCCAATTTTCACTTGAGCGCCAATGTGATTGGCTCGAGCAAATTTCAGATCCTTAGAGCGAATCATGTATTTGTTCAGGACAATTACTGTGATTCACTCGAGCTAGTCACAGTGAACTTTTTCTCCCCTGAACTTGTGCTTGCATACCTGAGCCAATAGTGACATGGCATCTACGTGGCGTGCTTCCAATCCGCTTTTTCGCCCATAAACTCCTGGTTTGCGCATCTGAGCTTGATGCCACATGATTCACAATGTGGTTTTTGATTAGCATCCTACGATTGTCTCAAGGTAATCACGTGATTGTCTTGTGCTAATCATTGGGATTCGCTCGAGCTAGTTACACCGTCTTACGGTTAAAATGAGGGCTCCGATATCAACACTGTTGTAAACCAGATGTCATTGCATGCCATAAAACATGCACATGGCCCTACGATGAAAAGGTAAGTAAGTTGAAACTGTACACAGAACGAACATGTCATGGGCCCATCATCTATCATGACATGGCTTGTCTCTCAAAGGCAAGTTCCTACCATTTGATATGACTTCATGGTAATAAGAATTCATATTTGACAATTCATTCATCCCATAACATTGCAACTCTCAAATATGGCCTTCACTTTCAAATCTCTAAATTTGCAACAATAATATAACATAATGAACACCATGCCATATATAACAAAATTTAAATTACTATAATCCTGGCCTCGAGGACAAAGGGGCCGGGTTTGCAAACCGTACAAGCTAGAAAGTTTCTATATTTGTTTCTTTTGGGGGAAAAAACCATTGGCTATTTGAGGGTGAAAATTAGGGTACGTGTGTACAGGCTGTATTCCAGCTGGATGGGCTGCAGACATTTTGTTTGCCATAGAGGCGCAGGCTTGTTCATGTACTGCAAATCTTGTACTGGTGTTTGAAGATTTGGTATTGTTTCGGATATTTTGCTTCTATTCATAGTTGTTGCTTGCATATGGTTTTTCTTCGGAAGAAACTTATGTGCTTCCCAATGCTATGGAAAATGTTAGGCCAGTTAACTCTGTTAGTGTTGGTTTTGTTGTGCCTTACACTAAGCCTCTTGATAGTTTTAATCCCCTCGAACGAAATCCTAATTTCCATGTGCATGTTACTCGGAAGCAATGTGCGCATATTGGAGATTGAGGAATTGTTGAATGTGGATGGTCTGCGACAAATTATCTGCTTTTGTTGGCCAACTGTCCAATACGATGAGCAATATAAATTGTTGCAGAGACCTTAGGGTTACATGTACTATAGATGTGGGCGGAAGAAGGTCGTCTGTCAGTCAGGCCATAATTACGAGGACGACTCCTAGTTGGGCTAGAGTTGACATGCACAGGAACATGAGGAGGTATGACATGTTGTGGCGCTCTCGCATCAATGGAGAACACTCTTTAATTTTGATGTTGTGTGTTAAATTTTAAGTAGTTTGTTGGTTTACATTTGTAAAATTTGGTGACGAGATGATAGCGCCACCACAATTTGGCGATCTTTTTGAACTTGTGGTGGCGACGTGATGACGCCACCACACTTGTGTTTTCTGTATTGTGATGTTTGATCAAGATAAACTGCTATGTATTATGTTTTGTAAATGAGATGTTAATGACTTGGAAATAATAAAGTTGGATCAGCTTGGGGATGGGGAATTCCTATGTGCTTTTGTAGATAACATTAGTCGGAGTGGGATAGATATGATGTGCTTTTGTAGATGAAGCTAGATTATCGCAAGGCGGATCTTTGGAGCATCGACCAAGGACGCCAATTATGATTTCAATTTTCAAGCTTGCTAGCAATACTTGGGTTTCATTCCGAAGGAGCTTATTCATGTTTCTGAGTTTGGAGTGGTTATGTTGGAGTGTAAATATTTTGGCTTGTTGATTGTAAGCACTACTTGTATTGTGTCACGTATTAATATAAACTAGCCGCGCTAATACTATATTTGCATTGCTAGAGATTGGTATGTGGGTGTAAATATGGTAATGCTACCCAAAAAGCACTATCCGGACAAGTGCTTTAAGTGCTTTAGGTGCTTTACCCTCGAGTGCTTTTTCATTCAATGACCTCGGGGGGTTGTTACTCCAGAAATAGGATGGATCATTCCGTGGAGGTAAGGATCGATGAGATGGATGATCCCGCGGTGGGAGATCTCCGAAATGGTAAGGATCGCTGACGAGGATCTTCAAGGGCGGGAACTCCATTGGCGGGAACTCCATTGGCGGGACAAGATTGATGGAGTTTCTCTTTTTCAATGCAGTATAAGAACACAAATTAGAGTTCAAATTGGCATAGAAATCATATGTTTTATTGCAATTTGATTTAGATTGATAATTCAATCTCTGTTGCATTGGAGATTGAATTGTGGGCAGCTCTCTTGAAACCATCCATTTAACCGGAAGAAGCTTTTTAGGATTCAAATCAAGTGAGAAGAGACAATCTGATTACTCTTTGTTTTTCTTAAGAGTATTTTTGTTCCATTCTTTCAATGTATTATGCATCTCTAATGTTGTATCCTAGATCTACGTTATTTTTTTTTCTCCAAATGGGAAAATTGACGAGCACTCAGACATTGATATCTTGAGTTCTACCAATCTATTTGGAGCGATTTCATTTTGATCTAGAATTATACTTCGATCTCTTTCTTTTGCAATCAAAATCACACAAATCCGATCTTTGAGCAGTGAGAAATAGCCTCTCAAACTTGGCTGATTTTCTGTTACAGTGGGTGCAGAAATTGATGTCACAAGAATATACAAAATTCAGACTTTAATATCTTGAGTGGTGCTGATCGGTTTTGAGTGATCTCACATGCATTTAAAACTAGACACTTAGCACTTTCTCTTGCAATTTAAATCACTCAAATCTGAGCTATGAGGAGTGAGAAAGAGTCTCTCAAAGTTCTGATTTTTTTGTTACAGGTTCTGATTTTTTGTCACAGAAATATACAAAAACTCAGAATTTGATATCTTGAGTTTTAATGAATAATTTTTGATGATTTTACCTGCATCTAAAAGTAGACACTATGGCCTTTCTCTTGCAGTTTAAATCAATTAAATCTGAGCTTGGATGCGGGAGAAATGACCTCTCAAAGTTGGTCAATTTTCACTAATAGTGGGTTAACATTGTCTTTTATATGATCATTGTTGTTCTATATTGTTGTGAGTAGTCTTGCGTGCATTCACATTTCCTCATTTACATTATTGATCAAGCTTTGTTAATCAGAGTTTTGAGATCCTTTTGTATCAAAGCAATCTTAATACATTCTTGCAATTCCGTCTCTGTATTAAAACAATCTTAATACTATTCATGCAATTCCATTACTTCTTAGTTTTATCCTTGCAATTCCATTACTTCTTTTTGAACAGACAACCAGTCTTCTTTGTTTGTTATTTTCTCTCTAACTTTCTCCATACTCTATTGAAACCAATCCAACATCGAAACTGTATCTCAGCAAAAAAAAATTTGACATTACACGGCATCAAAATGCAAAGATTGGAGAGTATCAGAGGTGATAATTATTAATCTAACTTAGCCGAGAACAAAGTACAGGCAGGAAGCATTTATGGCATGACTTTTGGCCGTGCGCAGCCAAGTGCTTTAAGTGCTTTAAGTGCTAAGTGCTTTCGCGTTTTTTTGGGTAGCATTACCATATTTACACCCATGTGCTTTTGTGGATAATTGAAAATGGTTAACCATTATTTTTTTTTTTTTTTTTTTTTTTTCCAAGCATACAGGTTTTAGCCATAATGTAGGATTTAGTCATACACAAGGTGTTGTGCACAATATATCCCACCCATATCATAGACATGAACATGATAAATATAATTCAACATTTCTATCCTATCTTCTTCATTCAAAATTACGTTTCATATAAAGATTCCTCATAGAGAACATAATCATGTAAAATGTTAAAATGCCAAGCATCCTATGGTCTAGAAACACATTCTTAAATAATCTGTGCTTCTTGCCTTCTAGTGGAAGAAAATATGGTAGAAAGCCCTTCTCAAAAGGACAATAGTACAGAATTTCATACCCATCTTATTTCTACCTTTAGAAAACAAGAACCACGCAGGTAAGTATACCAACTAACATATTCACCATGCATATGCACGTAAATCCTATATATATTCTTCACTTTCCTTGATCTAGCACAGCCCTTTCCTCCTAGGACAAGTGTGTTTTTTTGTTCTCAAGGGGACCTGCATTTGTCATTTTGATCACTAGCAGGTTGCTAGAAAGCTGTTCTGCTTCACATGTATTGTTGGTAGTTGGTCTTCCAGGCCTGACAATTAGCAATTTGTTCTCTCAAAAGATTGGCAGGTTTTGAAACCTCCTGTTAGTAAATCTTCTCGTTGGTAAACCTGCCGTGCTTAGAACTGCCTCTCTGCCACATTGGCAGATCTGTTCCTCAATTCTTAAACATGTCTCCATATGCACTGCTTCATGTTGTACTGCTCATGTTCCTTGTCTTGAGAACCTCTACTTCCAGGGTTCTGGTAAAGCCTCAAGAATCTATACCTGTTAATTCTGCATCTCTTGGTAAAGATAACACGCTTTTATCTTCTAAGTAAGTATTCATGCAAATTATGTCATATGCGCATTTCTTCAATGCCTTTGTACTTACTTATGATAAATGTGCAGTTTGTTCAATTCTTCTCGAAGGGTCCTGTCGAGCTGCGAGACAACGGGGAACCCAATTGATGATTGCTGGCGATGTGATCCAGATTGGCACAACAATCGCAAACGTCTGGCCGACTGCGCAGTTGGGTTTGGCAGAAATGCTATTGGAGGGAAGAATGGTGACATCTATGTTGTCACGGATCCCACGGATCATGATGCTGTCAATCCAAAACCTGGAACACTTCGTTATGGAGTGATCCAATCTGCGCCTCTATGGATAATTTTTGAAGGAGACATGAATATTCAGCTAAGCCAAGAACTTATCATGAACAGCTACAAGACCATTGATGGCAGGGGAGCTAATGTCCACATTTCTAATGGCCCTTGCATCACGGTGCAGTTTGTGTCTCATGTTATAATCCATGGTATCAATATTCATGACTGCAAACCTGGCGGCAATGCCATGGTTAGAGACTCTCCTACCCATTTTGGCTGGAGAACTATATCGGATGGAGATGGAATTTCCTTGTTTGGAGCTACCAATGTCTGGATTGACCATTGCACTCTTGCAAAATGCACAGATGGATTGATTGATGCCATCGTGCAATCCACTGCCATCACAATCTCCAATAACCACTTCAGCAACCATGATAAGGTTTGAATTGAATATCCAACATTCTGCACAATTACAACCTTCCTTCTCATGCCTAAATTGTGATTCAGGTAATGTTATTGGGGCATAGTGACGAGTACCCAGAAGACAAGATTATGCAGGTCACTGTTGCGTACAACCATTTTGGAGAAGGCCTAATTGAGCGCATGCCAAGGTTCTTATTTACATTAGTGTCTCTTTAATTCCTAAACAAGTGCCTTCTTAATTTTGATATCTGACTTTGAGCTCTACGTGTAATGCAGATGCAGATATGGTTACTTCCATGTTGTTAATAATGATTACACCCAGTGGGAGATGTATGCAGTGGGAGGCAGTTCAAATCCTACTATTAATGTGGAGGGAAATCGGTTCTTAGCCCCAATAAAAGTTGATTCTAAAGAAGCAAGCACTCTATCCATAGCTGTTAATAAGTTGCTTTCCGCTCCTCATCTGATTAACAGTTTATGTATTATTATAAACAGGTTACAAAACGAGAATATACAGATGAAGGCACGTGGAAGGACTGGAATTGGAGATCAGAAGGGAACATGTTCTTGAATGGAGCCTACTTTGTTCCCTCTGGTTCTGAGACAGGGGCTGTTTATAGCAAGGCATCCAGTCCGTTCCTCTCTGCTAAGCCTGCTACATCTGTTCAGTATCTTACTGCTAATGCTGGAGTTCTCTCCTGTAGTGCAGGTTCTGCTTGTTAAAGCAGACTTACAGTGACTCTAGCCAGGCAGGGAGAAGAAATCAAACACTTGAATCCTTACTTATCCTATCCATACTTTGTTTTCTATTGGATTTCGTAGCAACCTCGACCTCAGCAACAAAGGACAAGAGTATCTATCTACTTTGTTAAGCTGCTGGTGCGGATGTGTTGTTGAATCTGTTATCACACTACTGTAAATGTATTTCAGATAGTAGTAAAGAATATTATTTTCTGTTTTGTCTAAGGAGATACCTGTCTTAAGGTGGTTTTAAGCCTCATATATAAGTCACCAATACAATACTGTTTGAAAAAGCTAAGACATGGACCCCAGCTTTGACTCAGATCCATCCTTCCAACTTCTACCATGATATTTTCAACCAGAAGCGGAGTGAAGTACTAACTCGCATATCTAAAACTCGAAAATCCGTTTCAGATTAAGGCATATCATTTGAGTCAAGAAAAACAACTAACGCGCGTAAGTGAAAGAACAAGAAATCCAGAGGAAAAAGAAATACCATAGTTCCGACAAGGAATAGACACGGGATGCACAAGAAGTACTTTGGCGCATTGCAACTGCCGACCGTTTCAAGGTCTTCGTCGGAGAGGATCCGCCATGGCCCGATTATATGTAATAGACCAGTCTTCTCTGTTCCTTTCTATGGGCAACGTTATTTTAGGTCTTTAGTTACAACCATATTTTACCACACCATGATAGAGCTTTTGGATAAAAGGACTACTAACCTAACTATTGGTTCAAAAATCACCATAAAAGTGATGGGTAGCCAAGCAAGATCCGAAAACAAAAAATAAAAGCATATGTTTCAAAGGTGTGAGCAAGGAGAACTAAATAGATGATTGATTGACCTCTCTTAGAAGAAAAGGATCTCAGTTGGTGAAACCTGTAGTGAAAATTTTATTTATGCTGACCTACCTTTCATTGGTGAAACATTTACTAACATGTTGATTTATATTCAGTAAAAGGTCTATTCACACCTTTCCCTACTTTTGGACTCGTATTTTAGACAACATTTTTTATTGAAAGATGTCAACCTCTATTCATCGTCACCCGTAGTGAAATTTTATATTTATACTAAATATACTATGGACAAGTGGAAGAAGTACAGGTCCTGTTTTTTAAATTTTTATAATACTATGGACAAGTGGAAGAAATGTGAGAGCAGATGACTCACCTACCTTTCATTGGTGAAACGTTTACTAACAAGTTGATTTATATTCAATAGAAGTTCAATTCATATCTCTATCAAATTTTCAACTCGTATGTTAGACAACTTTTTTATTGAAGGACGTTAACCTATTCACTATCACCTGTAGTGAAAGTTTTCTTTATACTAAATATACTATGGACAAGTGGAAGTACACGTCCTGTTTTTGAAATTTTTATCAATATTATGGACAAGTGGAATAGAATAGAATAGATGTGAGAGCACATGACCTTTCATCGGCGAAACATTTACTAACAAGTTGATTTATATTGAATATAAGGTCTATTCACACCTTTACCAAATTTTGCACTTGTATTTTAGACAATCTTTTTTATTGATTCACCACCGCATCATGAATACAATAGATACATCACATTCTACGCATCATATGGAAGCCAATCCACTACCTAGCTGCGATACCTTATGCCACGCATCACATGAAAGCCAATTCACTACCTAGCCGCAATACCTTATGCTAAGCATCACATGAAAGCCAATCCACTACCTAGCCGCGATACCTTATGCTACGCATCACATGAAAGCCAATTCACTACCTTGCCGCAATACCTTATTCTAAGCATCACATGAAAGCCAATCCACTACTTAGCTGCGATACCTTATGCTAGGAACTGCTTGCAAGCATGTGATATCTAGTACATATGGCATATTTAAGGTCTCTCCCTATAGGAATGGTTGGTATGGCAGATTTAAGGTCTCTCCCTATAGGAATGGTTGGTCATACTTGAACCCGTGACCTTGAACAATAGATTTTATGGTCCTCATTACTAGACCGATGTTGGCCATATTTGAACCCGTGATCTCGAGTGTGGCGGTTTAAGGTCCTGCCACTAGACCATGCCCCGAAGGGCCATATTTTAGGCAATTTACCATGTCAATCTTACAAAGACATAGTTGTAAAACTTATAAGGAACCCTTGCTCATAGATTCAATCCCTCGCCTCAGTAAAGAAACTCTCAAAGTGCTATTGAAGCTAAAGAATAAAATAGATAATGGTAGTTGGAGAAGATGAGGGGGAATGCAAGGAAGGTGAGTTCCATATTGAATCTGTAATTGAACAATAATTGATTATTATTTTTGTTACCTTGTTTGTGTGGTAGGTATAAGAATATTCCAAAAATTCCACATTGGCCAATGGCATGCCTTCTTTGGGGAGAATAACATTGGGTATTCTTTTTGACATTTACCTGCTAGAGATCATCCATGGAAAGGTCTACAATCATAGGTAACTACTCTTTTTGAGTAAGTTTTGGTGACCCCCAATCAAATGTTATTTTGGCTATGTGGCATCCTACATTCCTTTTTTTTTTTTTTTTTTTTTTTGTAGGCAAGCTTTTTTAATTTTCTATTGATAGCAAAAACAGGAAGGAATGGGCTCCACAATAGGCCAGATAAAACATTCACATACAATGGTCTACCAGATAACTCAATAAAGCTTGTTAGCCCAAGATTAGAGGTCCAAGCACAAGTATCATTTTTTTCAGCTGGAAAAAAGGCAGAGATCACTTTAGGATCTGAAGTTGTAGCTATTTGAAGCTTACCATCCCAAGATGCAAGCAGTTGAAAAGCACCTAACAGCAATTACGTCTCCAAAATATCTGATTTCTAATATTTTGGCGTAGGTGGGCCGAAAAAGGGGGCTTCATTTTTGTTTTTTGTATGGTCTAAGGGGAGTCCGAGTTTTCTATGTCAATACCCACTTGACTCTAGTTTTCTAATAATGAAAGAGATTAGGATATATGCTAGCAGGAATTCTCTATTCACCTTCCAAAAGTATATCCTCTCTTCATAGACACCCAATCTGATATGCTTTTCCTTATCTGCTTTCTTCCTCTGCCTTCTCCTATCATCTGAAGTTGTCTGCAAAATTAGAAGGTGTGCACCCAGAACGTCATATAACAATAAACTGGAACGAAAAGCAGCTTATTCCATAGTATTCCATAGTATAAAGTCCATAACACCCCATCAACTCCTGTTTCATGTATCCCTTGCATGGTCGGAAATAGCAGGGCTTCTCTTCACGGGGGCTGCTAAGCACAGCCCGATGGATGCGGCCGGACAGCTGGAGTCTTCTACAAATGGAGCCTCTGCCCAGATCGGCCTGCTGGGATTTGTATTTGTGGCTTGCGGTGGCTTCTTCGGCGTCTGTTGGTAGTGGAGGTAAGATTTGAGTTTTTTTTTAGAAGATTACAAGATGTTCTTCTGTAAGCTTGCAAGGGCAGCTGGGAAAGGCTCCTTGGATGCAAAGGGGAGGCCTCTAGAGAGTAGTGTTGTTGCTGCCTGTAGGAGTCTATGGAAAGATTTTAGCCTTGCAGATGATTCAAATTTCCACAACCCACATGGAAGTGGAGCAGTCTGTTCCCATAGATACCCAGGGCCTGTTGCATGAGGCTGTGAGGCCCTATGCTTCTCATGTGGAGCCTTCTAAAGCAGCCACTCCTTGTGCCAAAGATCTGAATTTTGCCACAGCATGCTCCCACATGGAGGTGGAGCAGTTTGTTCTCATAGATACCCAGGGCCTGTTGCATGAGGTTGTGAGGCCCCATGGGTCTCCTGTGCAGCCTTCTAAAGCAGCCACTCCTTGTGCCAAAGGTCTGAATTTCGCTACAGCAGCTGGTGTATTTGTAGATAGGGGTCCAGGGAAGCAAGTTTTTCCCGGAGGCAAAAAGCTTGCAGTGAGAAAGTAAGTGATCAGCAAGCCCCCAAGACATGCTACTGCTACCAGAGATGAGCCCTCTTCCTTGGATCTTAGTGTCAGTGTTAGTGTTGGTGGTGTAGATGTATGGGAGTCAATATACACTGCTGTTTATAGCTTCCTAGAATCTGACTGCTTGGGGGGTATTGTGAGCTTGGAGAGGGGCTCCAACCTGGACCACCTCCATGTTCAGGCAGTCTTTAGAATTGCTCTCACTAGTCCTATTGCTGTAAACTTGAGGCTGAAGAAGACCCTGGGATGGGACACGCATAAACCTGCTGGGGGAGTTATCTTGTGCAAGGCCCTCAAAGACACAAAGATGCACTGTTATGAGGGGATGATAGGCTACTGCCTAAAGGATTTAGGTAAGCTCCATCATAGACATCACATGAAGAATGTGACAGCGGATCAAATTGAAAGGGGCAAGAATCTCTAGGCTCTGTATGGGGCTGGAGACATTAAGAACTGCGTCACTCTTGACAATCGTAACTTGTTTGCAAAATCAAAACATTTCTATATGTACCATGGCCGTAGGCACGTCAGTGCCTCACTTGTTCAAACCATCTGTAGGATGCTGCAAACCGAGAAGTTTGTTTTCAGTGGATCATGGGTGTTGCCAACAAACACGGCCTTCATTTTCCAGCATTGTGTTGAAGCTGCCTGGAGATTAACTTTAGATCCTGCACATGCGTCCCGTAGTGATGTGAGCAATGTGTTGTTTGGGCTGCCTGCTGGAGTTGTACCTGTAGAGCGAATTGAAAGGGGAGAAGACGGTATTGGGATGCTCATGCTGATGTGAATCTTGGTGAGGCCAATGCTTGTGATATGGACAGTGATGAAGGGTTTGATGATGGGGAGGGGTGTCCAGAGCCTGTAAATGTGCAAAACTCGAGCGCATGGAATGGTTTCATACCCGTGGATGTGGAGGATTGCACTTTCGCTGCTCTGTACCTCATTTTCAGACTTAGCGCTTATGTATATATTTTCGTGGATGTGGAGTTGCTAGCTAAAGAGGCGATGATGTCCATTCGTGAATCAAAGACAGCTCTTGGGAATACCTTACAGCGCCTTGATGAGGCATTGCATTGTTTGGACATGGATGACCTGAAAGTATCGCTGAAGCAACGCAGAGTATTTCGAGGCCACATGAATCTTATGAGAGCCACACTGATAAGGCATTTGAATGCATTGGAGCGCCTTGCTAGAACGTCGTTTCGGACTATGCAGGCTTAGTGTGCAGTTTCATCAACACACTATTGTACAGTTGTTTTTGCAAGCCACTCTTGTACAGATGTTTTTGTAATGCATTGTCTGTGTAAGTGAGGCTTCGAGGTGATGGTGGATCCTCATTTAGATGTTCAATTCCGTGGTTTGGCATGCTGTGCAGTCATGCTTGTGGAACAGGTGACATGCACGCAGCTTTCCACTTGAGTTGCAGACCTGTTTTGCACATTGTAATATATGAAACATGTTCTATTTGCATACATGTTTGTGTCGATTGGAGTTGCTCTTGGCTCATTTTCACGTACTGATATCCTTTATAGTTTCTATTGCTTTGAGTTTCAGTTAGCACTTGCACTTCCTCTTGCCTCCTTTGCACGTAGTGATATGTATAAGAAGAGCATTTATGGTTTCTAGTACTTTGACTTTGAGGTACTTTGGGCATGTGGGAACTCAGGTGGTATTGCTTTTTGTTTTTCATGTGTTGTTGTTGATCTACGTATGTGGAACATATGGGGAGCATGTTAGTGTACAGGGGTGTGAGGTATAAATTTTGACAGCCTTGATCTGGCATATTCTCAAGATCATACCTTCATCTAATGGACACAAAAAAAACATTAACACATATAGACATTAACACATATCACCATTCTGCGCGTTAACTAGGCCTAGAATATCATCCTACCCTGCTGTACTACAAGTGGCTATACCTCTATTCCATTTCTGTACTAAGGGAATGGATGCCCTTTCTTCTAACAGTGCAGGATATCAGACAAGCCTGCCCCAGAAGGGGTGTCCACTCGCTCTCAAGTGCCTTTTCACCTACCAACATATACTTCAACTCATACAAAAATCCATAGTTCAGGTTCCCACAGGAACACAAGAAGCATAGCTCAATGAGTTGAGCAACTGTTAAAAAAGCCTAATCCCTCGCCCAATGCTTCCTCGTTTAGTTCCCCCTTAATCCAACTGTCCATCATATATATCTGCCCTTAAATCCTAATCTCCCCCCAGTTGGAAAGGGGAGAAGACTTTGTTTTCTACCCAGAGGCTGTCATGCCTATTAACTCAGAAACCATAGCTACAAAGAATAGATGAGGAGCTTGAAAACCCTGATCCAAGTGGCCTGCAGTGAGTACAAGCCTTCCTGTAATGCAGTGAGTGCAACAGTAGCCCTGACATCATTGCTTCCAACTACCCCTTTAGCCTAACCCTTTGCAGAAAGGTTGAGAAAACTAGACAAGCTCACCTCTAAGATGACCCACAGCTAGGCCTCGGGAACTTCCAAAAACAGGTGGGCTTCAGATGATTTCTGGTCTCAAAGAACTTGTGCCAACAGTAGACACCCTGCATAAGATCAAAAAGCCCGGCCACCAGAGCTCAAGCCCACAAACTAAGACTGGAAAACAAATCAAGAGGGGGGACTAGCAGCGAGCCTGGCCATTCAGGCCCTTCCAGCCTCGCTTTCCTGGTGATCTGCATGAGAGTGGGCCGTCGCCATAGGCGGCTGCCCTAGGCCACTGCTCGAACCTTAAACATTGGCATCCTACTTTTTTGCAAGTTTTTTTTTGCTAGAAATAGGTTGCGATTAAATGGTCAAAGGTGCATAGGAAGTTCAGCGGCTATGGCAGTAACGACTTCCGACAGAGGTAGGATAAGGAGAGCAGAGAACAAGTTTTAGGATCTTTATGTTAAGCTTACTCGCAGATTGCATCGCATGATATGTTAAATTGTGAACCATAGAATTTCTTCTTCATAAAGAAACATGGCAGCATTGGACAAGGTTTAATTTAGTGAGATTATTAATGATGCAAGAGTATAGGTTCAAATGATAAATCGTCTCATTGCACATAATCATAGCTCGATATTAAAAACAACCATTAAGTATTGAAGGATAGATAACACCGACCTCCAATCCGATATAGTTGGCTCGGACCGTTAGATGTCGATTTTAGACGATCGTGGCCATCGTTAAATGCGACTCATTTTTCAGCATGTTTTTGTTAACTGTCAGTTTCAAATACGGAATTAAACTAAAGATTGTGAAGCGCATTGTACACGTGTATCGGCGTATGTCTTTGGGGTTCCTTGCCACCGCTAGATTCCCTTAGATTTTATTCTCTTAGATTCCATGAAGATTTCCCTAAATTCACCAACAATTCATGAAGATCTTTGCATATTACACTTTTAGCATATTCCTATGTTGCAAGTTCCTGTGGTGCAAAGGGGTGCAGGTAAGTTGCAAGGTTTTTAATGTTAGAATTCCCTTAGTTTTTATGAAGATTTGCCTAGGTTTTCTGTCTAGATTCCTTTAGATTTTATGAGACTCCCTTAGATTCTATGAAAATTCCCCTAGATTCTCGAAGATATAATGTAGATTCCCTTAAGATGTTATGTAGACTCCGTTAGATGTTATAAGATTCCACAAGATTCCATGAAGATTGCCCTAGATTCTCAAAGGTTTTATGAAGGTTCTTCTAGATTCCTTTACTTTATGAGATTCCTTTAGATTCTGTTAGATTCCCCTAGCTTCTCCTGGGATTAGTACCAATGGTTGGTGCAAAGGGATAGGCGCAAGAGATGAATGGCGAAGTTTCTGCCATGGTGGTTGGTGCATAGAAGTGTTTGGGTAGCAGAGATTTTTGGGTTGCCCCTAGGGGGGCAAACCCCTTGTTTATGTGGGCTTTTGGCATATCCTAGGTATATGCTAGAATATCCCTAGGATATGCTGGTGACTGGTCCAAACTTATGATTGGCTGTAAACTCTCGGTCACTTCTGTTGGTGGGCAGCCGACTCTTGAAACCGGCTAACCGGAGAGGTCTCTTGGGCAGATGGCAAGTATTTTGAGTGTGTGCTGCGGCTTAACGTGCTTGTGTGATCGCCATATATATATTTTAATACACATTTTGAAGCATAAAAAAGAGATCGAATGGAGGCGCCTGAGTTGTTTCTCTTTGCTGTAGACTGGTAAGTTAAGCAAGTAATATTTTATATCTAATGCACGTCTTCTTGGTGTCTAACTTTGAGTCCTTTTCTCATCCTTTTTGTAATTTGATGATATGGGTTGTAAGTCTGATTCGATGGGGCATTTCTTGCTCATGCTGCAGCTTCTCATGTTGCCTGTCATTTCTCAACAGCAAAACTTTTCTCTTCTTCTTGATTTTGGTCATTCCAATCCCGTTCTCAAATTTTGTGGAGATGCAAGTCAAGATCTTGATCATGTGGAACTCACATCAATAAATGAGACATTCAGTGCTGGCCGCTTGTATTACACAAAGGCAGTTCACCTTCGTGAGCCTTGCAATCCCAATAAGCTTCTTTCATTTAGCACTTCCTTTACCTTCCAAATTGCCATACTTGTTGGCGCTTACCAACCAGGAGATGGAATGGCATTTTGCATAACATGTGGTTATTTGCAGTAGAATTTGATACTACACCAAATCCCGAATTCAATGATCCTAACAAATCCCATGTTGGAATAGACATTAATAGTTTGCAATCTGTAGCGCTTGTTGTTGCCCCAAATAATCTAGCATTGGATATGAATTATACCCTTACTGCATGGGTAGATTACATATCTGCAACCGAAGAAATTCAAGTCAGATTATCAAGGACCACAACAAAACCAGAAACTGCTTTATTTAGTCATGTTGTCAGCAACTTAAGTGATGTGATTCGAGATACCATGTATTTGGGGTTTTCTGCTGCAACAGGAGCTTATACAGAATTGCACAGAATATATTCATGGAATTTCAGTGTCTCAGATTCGTCCCTGCCTAATTGTTCTACAGATCAGCCTGTAACTAATAGTTCTGCAGTTCAGCCTATTATAGACAAGCAGAGTACATTAAGTGTGCCTATGCTGGTAGTATTGACTATATTATCTTTGTTAACATGCATTTTTTTGTTTGCAGTAGGTTGGCTATGGTGCAAACTAAAGCAAAGAGACACCAAGCATGTCCTGCAATCTCCTATCATTACCTTCACATACAGCCAACTAAGGGCAGCTACAAAAAACTTTAGCCCTCGTAACCTACTTGGAAAGGGTGGATTTGGATCTGTCTATAAAGGGGACTTGGCAAATGCTACTGTGGTAGCTGTTAAAGTCTTATCCCAAAATATTGGTGAAAATGAGTTGTCGTTTGTTGCAGAGCTTTCTGTAATAAGTCATTTTAGGCTCAAGAACCTTCTGAGCCTAACAGGATGGTGTCATGAGAAGGGAAAGTTGCTGCTGATTTATGATTATATGCAAAATGGCGGCTTGGATAAGTACCTCTTCAATCCTTCCTATGTTCTTTCGTGGCGACAGAGATATAACATAATACTAGGGGTAGCAGAAGGCCTTTCTTTTCTTCACCATGGATGGGAATAAAAGGTTGTGCATAGAGACATCAAGGCTTCCAATGTTCTTCTAGATAGTAATTTTGTGCCTCATGTAGGTGATTTTGGGCTTGCCAAGTTGTTGGATTCTGACAAAACAGAGGTGGAAATGACCAGGATAGGCACCTTAGGTTACATTGCTCCTGAACTGATTAAGCTGGGCAAGGCGAGTGAAAAATCTGATGTCTATAGCTTTGGAGTATTGGTACTTGAAGTAGCAACTGGGAAAAAAGTGGTTGATGTGAACCTAGGGGTACACTTAGTTCAGTGGGTATGGTCAAAAAAAGAAGAGCACCAGATATTGGACGTTGCAGATCCCAATTTAGAAACTATGTTTGACAAAGTTCAATTGACAACTGTTTTAGTGTTAGGATTGTTATGCTACCAAGAAGATCCTCATCAGAGACCAAGCATGAGAAAATGTTGCAATGTCCTTAAAGGAGATGAAGCTCTACCTTCTCTTGTCAATATCGCTGAAAGTGATATTTCGTTCCTTGGGGGGCCTAGCACTAGCACCATCCACTCCTCCCAGGCCGCTCCTGCATCTTCATCTTTATGCATCTCATTTGCAAGGTAAGGATCTCCTTGTAAATCCTTGTCGATCATGGCAGCCTTATTATATGCAATCTCTAATTGAATATGGCAAGTCATTTTCTTGTTCTTAGAATTTTGACACCACTTAAAAAGTTCTTTTAACCATGCTTGAGTTTAAAATATTATTCTTGTTGCCTCGGTTCTGTAATTGTTTTAAATTGCAATTCTCATAAGAATTCAGCTTGCACATTGATACAACTTGTTCTTGATATAAAGCTTTAGTTTGTGTATTAGTTCTTGCTTTTAGATTTTAGATCCGGCTATGGCTATGGCGGATAAGGGCATGGGACGGCTGTGACGATCTTGAGGAGCTAAAAGCCATTCTGGCGGAGAAGGAAGAGCAGATCGAGATCTCCAAGAAGCAAACTGGATCGCTTTTGGAAGAGCTCAAGAAATCGAAGGCTGCAGAGCCAGCCAAAAAGTAGAGAATCAACGATGAACCCGTACGCAAGAGCAAGAATTCCGCCAAGAAGCTTCGAACTAATATCCGGCAGAAGGTTCTTAAGCAAATGGAGTGCAGTAGTGCTTTAAAATGTAGGTCAAAAAGCATTTCTGTTGAAATGATGCAGCTTTCTGAATCCGATTTAAAATCCATTTTGGGTAAGCCGATTGGATTAGCAGAAGGAGGTTGAGGCAAGATATTCAAACAATAGGAGATTAAAAGATGTTATAGATTTGATGTTCAATATATTGCAGCATTTTCAAGTTAGGACGTTTTATATCTATATACTTGATTGTGTATGTTGTGTGGTTTTTCTGCACTACCATGTACGAGTAGGTGCCTGTTTCCTACGATTTGGCCATTGGTTTGGCGAAAATTCTAGAGAAAGGAAAGCCAGTAACTGGAGCATGAGATAACATTAGAGCTTGGTGGAAGGAAAAACTCAGATTTGATAAGAATGGACCTGCTGCAATACAAAACTATCAAGCTGAACATGCAAATAAGAGAAAGACTAATGGCAATGCCAAAGCTGCGCCCGCATCATAAAGATTATAAGAGTTGCAAGATACAACTCTTGGATCGCTGTTGTCTGCATTGATGCAGTACTGTGATCCACCACAAAGACGGTACCCCTTGGAAAGGGCAACGCCCCCTCTTTGGTGGCCATCAGGTAATGAGAAATGGTGGCAACTGTCGGCATTACCAAGAACTCAAGGACATGTCCTGTATAAGAAACCACAAGATTTAAAAAAAGCCTAGAAAGTTGTTCTTACATCTGTTATCAAACACATATCTCCAGATATTGCAAAAATAAGGAAGCTGGTAAGGTAGTCAAAATGTTTGCAGGATAAAATGACTGCTAAAGAGATTGCCACTTGGCATGGTATATTAGATCAAGAAGAAATTTTGATAAAACTACAAAATGGTAGTGCAGACAATGGCACGAATGCATTTGAGAACGTGATTGCTAGACATGATCTTGCCGAGTATGATGTCTTTGAACATTCCTGTAATGGAGCCTCATAGTCAGAAGAGCAAGAGCCAGATGATAATGTCGAGGATGATGGTCCTCTTCATGAACACATGGTTTCTTCTATCCACACCAACGGAACAAATCACACATCTGAACTGCCCTTATCATGATTTTTCAGAATCAAGGTATATTACTTGGATGTGTTGCTGGAAATAGCTCCTCTCGTTTTATACAAGGCCAAGAAAGAGAGGCCTGAAATATGGCAAACAAAGTTTTTTCTTATGTTGTAGAAGACATGCCTCATGATTATACATATTCTCCCCTTTAGTCATTGCAAGTCCAGAATCCATTGCGAACATTGGGTCTTTGGACGAAGATTCCATTTGGTATTTTGTGGCTTAGGTCTTTCCAAAGTTCTCCACAAATTGATTATCTCGGATTCACAATTGGTAAAATTGTACATTATAACAGGCACATCAGCTCATTTGTGCTCCTTATTTTTTGGCTATTGGCTGGCAACAATTTCGACTGCAAATGTCTACAACTTTCTCATTCAAATTCTTGCTTTTGTTCCATTTGCATATGTGTAAAGTATCTCAAAGCTTCCATACCAGATACCATTGTCAGGATACCCTGAGACAAGTGCATTTCATGACTCAACTGTCCTAAATTCTGACAGCAAGCCAAATTTGGCATGAAGGTCAATCAATGTGGTGCCCACAAATCAGTCTTTATCCAAACCCTTCTGCACCTTTCTATGTATCTCTTGGCCCTTGTCAATAGCCCCTATGTTGCCATAACACTTTAGGCCACAAAAAAATGTGACAACATCTGGTCAGAACTTCCTTTCCACATCCATATTCAACACAGCCTGCAATCATTTCATTCCATGAGACTACATTTCTGATTACGAGAGGGTCAGAGACATTCTGTGCCTCTGTAACTGAATGAGACTTCGCATACATGCTGATCAAAATGTTACAACTCTAGAGAACCAATACAATCACATGAACTCAGTCAATTTGTGTTAATAAAACCTACATAACAATCACTACATGATAGAACAACACATACAACCATCTCAATGAATAGCAACTTTACTAATAAAAAACACTATTGTTCTTGCATTCATTCGAGCACAAAAGAACGAAACAGAACCCATGAAACCACAACCTCGAGCCATCAGAGGGCAACCCCTCGTGCACAGCACCTTGTTTCACTAGTGTAGAAGAAGGATGAGATTGTGTTGTAAGGTATTAACGTGGAAGAAGTTGATGAATAAATAATATTGATGATTATTTGTAATTATTCCATGTAGGTGTGTTGGTGATGCTTTATGTGTTTTTTGGGTTGCCCCTAAGGGGGCAAACCCTTGTTTATGTGGGTTTTTGGCATATCCTAGGTATATGCTAGAATATCCCTAGGATATGCTGGTGACTGCTACAAACCTCTTCTTCCCTGTAAATTCTCGGTCACCTGCGTTGTGGGTTGGGGATGCTTGAACCGGCTAACTGGGAACTTGTTAATGAATTTACTTCCTGCAACGAAATCTGCTGGCGAGAGTGCCGCAGAGTATTTTGATCTTCTTTTTAGGATGGTTGAGCCTGAGGATTCTCGACTGTACCTCACTATGCGTGGTCTTCTAAGGACATCATGTAGTCTAATAAGTGAAGAAGTGATTTGTATAGAGGCTCAAGAGCGGAAGCTTCAAGCGGATATCTCACAAGGCTACATTCTTCATAAGCTCATTGAGCTGGTAGCCAAATTCTTAGAAGTTGCAACCATACGTTCAAGGTATGATTTGGTTTTGAAAAAAATTGAATTTGTTATTTGGAGTTTAGCTATTGACTTATTTTGGTTATGATCACTTGCAGATTTGTAAAGGAATTGTTGGCCCAATTGCTTGAAGCACTACTTGGTGATTAGGGGTTTGGTTGTGCAGAAGACAAAGGCGATCGTGATCGTGGTCGTCTTCTCAGGAATCTTCTTGATGATCTTCTTTGAAAGCGACGAAAATAACGGCCATTTTATTTATTTGTGTTTCCGTGCTTCTGATTGCATCAAGGAAGGAAGGACGGGACATCCTTGGTAATTTGTGTTCATTCTATGATTTATTTTATTTGGCCCTATTTATGCTATCTTTGAGTTAACTCTAGTATAATCTTATCCGGTATGTTTTGGAACAACTATGTAACATTATTTGTCGGACTGAACCTGAGGCTGCCTATATGATGGTGCTTTGAACAAGGCACACACACAAGAAGAATTCATCCGTGGATCTATGACAAAAATCCCTACTCAAGCTTGGAGGTTGGCCCCTTATGCATGATGTGAAGAACAAGATCGCCAAAGAACTCGAGCTTCTAGGTTTTCTCAAGGATGATTATGGGATGGAGTTACTTGTTCTTTGGAAATATTATTTCATTGGATCTAAGTGTCGCTCAAGTTTATGAACAAGTCGGAGGAAAGCACATGTTCAAGCGGCTACTTCAATTTGTTGGCACGACCTTGTTATCTCCTCGGGATTGTCCCCAATGACAATTACTTATAGGCTCCGGGCAAGCAAATGAAGCAACCCTTTGATTTTGGATGGCGAGGAAGCATGTCTTTTGGCGATTATTATAGTTAAATGGCACATAGCTATATTGGCTAACATACAATGTATATCTGACTTATCATTCTCTCATGCATTTGTTAGGGACTTGATGGGAAGCTACTTGAACCAATGATTAAAGAGTTGGATGATGATCGGGGAGGAGTCTCGGGACCCGAAATTGAGCCATTCTTTGGAGTTTCGAGGGAATGCGATGGCCTACAAATATTGTTGCAGTTGGTCCAGGTATATAATTTGTGTCTACCCGTTTTGGTCATGTTAAGTTTAACTTTTTTTTTTTCTTGTTTTTCATTCTTTGTTGGAATTACATTTACGCCCATTTGTTTCTATTGAGTCACAATAAGCGGTGCTCAACTTGTTGTAAGGGAAAATCCCCAGTAGGTGCTAAGGAGGTTGATTGTGACTTAATGCCCGTCATTTTCTGCCAAAACAACTGTTTTCAGCCTGGAAACAAAGTACTTTCTGTGGTTTTTCAATGTCCGGACATCATAGGCTTTTGCTATCCCAAAAAGGGATGTAGTTTTAACTTCTCAAGAGAAGCCGTATGCGTACTCTTATCTCGTGGCTTCGAACATCATTTGCTGATGTTAAATTAGTTAAGCCTTAAAAAAAACACGATGCGATCATGTCTTCAAGAGAGTTGATTATACAAATGGGTTTTTGCTATCCCAAAAGGGATTTTAACTTCTCAAGAGAAGTCGTGTGGTCGTACTCTTATCAGGGCTGAACATCATTTGCTGTTGATGTTGAATTAAGCGGCGCAAAAAACACGATGCGATCATGTCTTCAAGAGAGTTGATTATGCGAAGTTCCAGAATCATTTTCTTTTTGTCCGGATGAGTTTGAAGAGTTTTTGCTTGAGTTTTAATGTATGGGAGGGCACGAGGTTCAATGTTCTCGATTCTTGGTTATCTAGGTACATTTACTGACAACTTGCAAATGATGAACTTGGATCGCACAAGAGGAGCTGGCATTGGTCTTTGAAACTTCTAATCAACTGTTGTAAGATCCGAGCAAATAGACGGGCTCTTCTTAAATGCGGTGCATTAGGTGTTCTTCTTGAGACTGACTCGAGAGAGCTCTTTCAACGGATCTTTGCCATGGCCTATGGAAGGTCTCCTCGCTAATAGTCGAGTGTCACGGTGACCGAAGCAAATTAAAGTGACTTTGGTGTGGCGAAAGTGCTCTTAGCTTAGCCGGGCTGGTGCGGGGAGCTGGAGAGCAAGCCGCAAGTCTTTGTTTTGATGTTTTGGAGCGGTTATCACATCCATCCATTTTGAAACATCAAAGAAACACGTAAACAATGACACTGTGGGCTCGTATCCTGCCGTATCATACATATGGAGAAAGGGCAACTATGGAAGTCTTAGTAGATCATTTTCTTCCTTATTTGCGAGAATTGGGATGCTTTTGACCAGCTACAAAAGCAAAGCATCAAGAAGACCCGGTGATTCAATGGTTTCTCAAAAGGTCGGGGAGCATCATCTTGCACTTGATAATTTTGTAAGAGTTAGAATCCATCAAGTTGAACTTGAATGGGGGCGCTTGAAAGATCTTATCATGGAGAAAAATATAACTCCGGGTAATATTTCAACCTTGATCATGTCCGTATCTTTTCTATAAATTGGTCATAATATATATATTAACATTCTACTTAACAGAGCTATCAAACATTTGAAAAATGCATTTCCAAAGTGGTAGAAAGGGGTCTTGATTATAAGGCTTAGAGAAACCATCAATGCCAATCATGCGAGGCTTAGAGAAACCCGGTGCCAATCGTTCTTTCTGTTCTCGGAGGTGCATTAAGAGGCCATATTCCCACACAGCAATGCTTGGACAAGGAGGATGTTTTGCCGCTTCTTCATGCTTTAGAAGGAGTTTTCTGGCGAAAGTGAAATAGGTGCCAAAGCTGAGAATGTGTTGGATGCAATATCTGACAAGGATGGAGTATGTGAGGGCTCTCTTGCAGACAAAGTCTTAACATTGCAGCATACAACACGTGATGAGATGCGACGATGGGCTTTGCAAAGAAGAGAGGAGCTCTTGCAGGTAGGTTCTCCTTGAAAATTATCGATGCCCTGCTAGTCGTAGTTGTGCAATTGCCAACTAGAAAAACCCCAACCACGGGTATTTCAATCCTCTATTAGAAGCGAGAGATTACTAAGTACTAACATTGTTGATCATTGTTGATCCCATGTCCACCAACTTAAAAATAAAAACTTTCTATTTAGGAAGCTATTGCCACAGTTTTTTTTTCCTTTTTCCCCCCCTTTTTAATATACAAAAACTAAAATGAACTTACATTCTAGAAAATACAACTTGGAGTTCTACAAGGACATACACTAACTTACACTCTAGAAAATATGACTTACACTCTAGAAAATACAGGCCAGTGTATGAAGTTGCGAGTTAATATTTTTTTCTTATCCAGGCTTACATTTAATATTATTGGCTTCATAGAACTTACAAAGAGTTATGCGAAGTTATTGAAGACTATTCATTATTCTACTTTAACATGCTTAGAAATTTAATTCGCAATGAGTCATCCACTGGTCCAAACTTAAAACATAGAAATTGCACTGCAGCACCGCACCCCGCATCAATGCTCATATATGGCTACGATCTCTAAAGGTGTCATATCTAGGTCTTGGAACTGTTGTTGATGCTTTAGAACATAAAAACAACAAATAACGCCTCTTCCTACAAAGTATGTAATGCTGCAGGCAAAAAGAATAATAAAAATCTCATGTCAGGAATCTCAAGTCATTAGCACCATGCTAGAAATAGGCTTGGTCCATGCACAATTCGTAAACAAAGGAAAATAAAACAACACAAAACAAAACCCCCCTTTCAAACCATTTATAACCCCAAACACATCAAATGACTCAACAAGAACCATGAAACGAAACGATAGCAAGAAACATGAAAACACACTCTCGGGCCACCGAAGGGCAACCCTCCGTCTTGCAAACACCTTGTTTTTTTTTTTTTTTTTTTGGGAGGCAATAGAATGCATGAGAAGCTAAATAATATGTGCAAGGCATGTGTACAACTCATTGTTTACATTTAGTCCCATTGTTAATCTTCTAGCAATTAGTGGATGAATGAATGGATTAGGGTACATTATTTATTGACAAATTATGGAAATGCAAGTGTAGGGTCAGAGGACTTGCGGCAACAAAAGATCATACTGAGAGGAAGGTGCCATCGTTTGGGCAGGTGGTGGATTGGAGAAAAGCGGGAGAAGCGCGGACCTGAAGTGGGGCCCTCTCCCAGGAAAGAAGAGGGAGGAACACTGGGAGGGGGAGCGGAAATAGCGGCAGGGACAGCTGAAGGGTTGACAAAGGACTGGACCAGAGGAGTGGGAGTAACGAGGGGAGGGGTCAAGAAAAAAGCTGACCGTATAAAGGGGAAACCAAAGGGGTTCGAGAGGAAGAGGGGCTCAAGTTGCCCAAATTGCTCAATGGAGAGGCTGCATTCGGCAGAATAAGGGGAGAAATTGTTGGAGAATAGCAAGCGCGCCCCACCCGGGCAGGTGCCTTAGTGGCAACACATTTTCTGCGGTGTGTGGCCGTGGTCCCCCAATTGTTCATGGGAGTGCTTGTACCCTGTGGCAACCTAGATGGGTTGGCATTAGCCATTCCGAAACAAAAAACCCCTCAACAATAAGAAAAGATAATTTATTTTGCCAAAGTAACCAAGAAACAATGACCACAAGATCCACATCACAAACTTTCATAAATATTACGCAAGAAACCATGGCTACAGGGCCCACATCACAACGAGGTTTCTCGATGCGAGTACTAGGGTGCCGTAGCATCTGGCCCTAATCTCAAAATGATAGTACATGAGGGGTCGACAAAGAAATGCCAAGGAAAGATTGGGTATAATGGAAAAAATGGGATGAATCGGGGCAACTCCGACCTCCAACGTGGGCGTAAGAGAATCATAACATGCAATCTGAAGAATGGCTGTGAACTGAGACCTGAAAAGCACATGGCCACTACAGCTCCACCAATTCACAGTGGCCAACATGTCCCATAGACGAAAATACACCATGTTAGGGACTTCAAGCTCAAAGGTAAGTTTTGAGCTAATGGGGTCACGTTAAATGTCAATGTCCAAATCTTCCTGGTTACTGGCATCATCTACGTAAGAGAAAACCATAAGTAGCCTGACATAAAAGTCAAATAAAATGAAGATGTAGGGGGAAAACGATCGAGGGATCAAAACAAGTGGTTGAGATTGAAAGCAATGCAGAGGTTTGGGTCACGACCTTCAAAAGAGAAGGGCAAGTATTTCATGCTATGTCATCCACTACCATATGGAACTTCAACTACACTTCATCAACTACACCTCGAATTTAGAAAATGCTTTACAAAAATCCAAGTTGCAAATCTCTAAAATAAAGACCTCAAGAGCATGCTTGTCTTATCCTGCTTCAAAGGGCGCAAAAGGCTTTGTGATCACAATCTATAGTATTTACAATTATGATTTTGGGGGGTAGAATGCAGAATTTGAAATGAGGGAATCTACATTCTGAAAATCTGCAAGAAGTTGACAAGACAACAAAGTATAAGAAAAAGACCACCAAAACGACCGGCCAAGCTGAAATTCCAAGAAAGGGTAACAGTGGTATTGGAGGTGCCTGCAAGCCAAATCTTGAGCTCAAAATTATCCAATAAATTCTCCACATCCTGCATTACTTACACAACACTCCAATTCTACAACAATTTGCAGTTATCAAGCTATCTAGAGCATCTGAAGTAAGACCTACAACTTCAGGGTTGCAGTTGCTTGAGTGCAGAATTACCCTTATCAATAATGAACAATTTTTTGCACGCATCATTTCCCGTAGGTAGCCTTGCTGAGAAACCCTCATCATTATCTTCAGCTGAACCTACAAGACTTCTGAGTCCAAATGAATTTGCGAATTGCGTTTGCAGATTGTGAATCTATCGTCCCGATGCCATTCTCAGCTGAGAAGCACTCGGAAAAAATAACCCTTAAAACTAAACTTTCTGGCAAAATACTGAAGATTCAAAGAAGTAGAAGACGTCAAATTTGTCATGATGTGCCCATCGCGATGGTGGTCTAGTGATAAGGCCTTGGGTTGAGGTGATCCCCACCAAGATTCAAAACCCACTGACTACCATTGGTTGGGAGATGTAGGTGGGTGCAAGTCCCACCAACCATGCCTTAAAAAAAAAACAAAAAAAAAAAATTTGTCATGATGCAATGCTCAGCCAAAAACATCTGTGGGGGGGACCCTTGCCTTTTGAGCAAAACACTGAATTTCGTCTTTTTGTGAAAGTGGGTCATCTAGGAAGGGAAGAAGAGGACCGACGATCTTCATTATTCATAGATGTTCTATCCCCAGTCCAAAATCACAGATCCTACAAGACAAATCGAGGTTTCTTGTCCAGCCTTATAAGTTCAGCCACTACAGACTCAAACCGTGCCCTACAAAAAAAAAAGATTCTGAAACAAAAGCAGACAACCCTAAAATACCATTAGTCGAGTTTTGCATGCGTAGAATTTGAATTTGAGTTTTAATCATTAGAAATTGTTGCAAAAATCAAAGTGACCGTGTGCCCACTCTAGATGTACGCATTAATACCGCATATGAAATACAACCACTAAATCATATGAAAATGATAAGAAAAAATGTACAAAAATACAAAAAAAAACCCTTGTTATTATGCTAGATATTCAGCACCATATGCAGCATAGATGCAGTTTTATTTTTGGAGGCGATCAACTCTTCACCTGAAACATCAATTTAGATAACTTAAATTTTACTCATGCTTAAATATGTCAAGTAAACGAGAAACATACAAGGTTATAGTAGATAATAGTTATATTTGTTATGCTTACCTACTCGTCTGCAGTACCTTACCAGATAGATTATCCATAGATCAGATGTTAGACTAGATAGACCAAATATTAAAGATATGTTTGTTCATCTATTTGCAATGAATTGGCAGCAATTGTACGGCAGATTGGCACAACTTAAAAATGTATGATGGAATGGTTGTAAATTTAACTTAACTAATGGAGAGCAGTGTCCAAACTAATATTAGCTAAATCTGTCAAGAAAAAGGTTGTAACTGCATATAAGCTAAATGTTTTTCAAAATAAGTAAGTCTGGATGTTTTCAAAATGTGGAAGTCACCTTATCTAGATGCATATAAAATCAAGGTCACGATCAAAGATCTCTTACCTTGCATGGACATGACGAGACTAAACTGTTCCAGACATAAATTGTCAATTCTAATGCATCTGTACTTCTTGGGAAGTTGGCAAATTAATTTACTCCATCTAGTCACTAGTTTAGAGGATGCGTATACACATGTATCCTCCTACTATACTGCGCATATGCACAGACCCTATACTCCAAGAAAAGATAGGTGGTTGAACATATTATCACAGATATAGTTTGATGCAATTGCCAGATAACATGCATTTGTTGAATGCTTCTTGCATTTGCTCTTATCCAAATTTTCTATCTTTCATTGTGAAATAAGAAGCATGTCATGCTAGAAGAATCCAACATGCTCTCCAATGAGATGTTCCTTACACAATTAAATCCTACCTACAGTTGAAAAGAATGGATGGATGTATATTATAAATGAACTCAAGAATAACAATTCTAGCTCAAAATACCTTTATATTATGTAAGAGAAATGCATTACTAGGGTTCAACAAGAGAAAGGCACGATTATACAGAAGATTTAGATAAGGAGGATATCTGCTATTCTCAGTAAATTAAAAGGGAGTAACAAGTTTTTTTCCTGGGAATATTTGCAAAACTGGTAGCAAGTATCCAAAGGCATAAAGTTATGTACTTTCAAGCAAGAAAAACAGGGTTGGCTCTTTCCAGTAATAGACATCAGTGTCACCTTCTTATACAGAATCCAGAACTTGTTATTAGTGCCAAGGGATGCACTTATACATAAGGGGGATATGTCATCTGCATTCAAAAGGTAGCAAAGAACCTCCTTTGTATATGCATTTTTGAAAGACAGATTGATCCCTCCTTGTATAATTACACTAGATTAGTGCTTAAAGGTACCCCTAACCCATAAGTAGTCAACTCATTCCATGATCCCAGCTTCCAAATTCCAACATGATAGCCATAGATGTCTAAATAAACACTAAATCCTTGTGGTGTAAAACAAACCAAAACACAGTCTACAACGTCTTGCAGGTCAATTGTCGTTGGCCCATAACCCATGGTCTCAAAAATTGTGTAGCTAAACCCATTGCGACATGAATGTGATAAGGCTCATTCTCTATGTTGTTTATTGAATAGCCACAAGGACATCTCTCTTTGTAGATCTCAACAAGTCAACGAAGAGGGTGAAAATGAAGAGGAATGGAGTTATAGGTCGTAATTTGTTATCATCACACTCCATAAATTAGGTACGACGAAATCAACTGGGGTATAAGAAGCGAAAGAGAGGAAGAGAAGAGAGGTAAGTCTGATAGACTCTTCCTGTTTCTACTGGTTGGCTGGTTGCAAAGGCTTGAGCACCAACACTCTTCATTGATGAAGAATGAACTTATTTTCCATGAGTTTCGAAGAAGGGGTGAATTTCCAAGAGTTTTTTTTTTAATTTTAGAACCGTTGAATTGAAACTATGCATTTCATTTGTCTCTTTTGACAGCTCCAGAAATTTCTTATTGAATCTATGTTTATAGAAAACCTCCTCATTGAACACCACATCTCTGCTGATAGTAATTGTTCTAGACTCTGGAATGTATATCCTATAACCTTTGTTTTCTTGATCATATCCAACCAGAAAACCAATTTCAGCTTTATCATCCAATTTTAGCTCTGGCTCCATTAGGGTTCAATCACCAAGAAGCGGAAAAAAATAGAAGAACAAGTGATTCTTTTCCTGATTCGAAAATAGGGGCGATGATATGGTATAGAATTCACAATAATCGATACTCATTATATCGCACTCCCCAATCTTCGCTTCACTATGCACCATCTGATTCTACCACAAGAAAGCTCCAAAAATGTGGCATCAAAATGCGTGTCTTTGATACATCACAACATGCTTTTATCTGGATCAAAAGCGGCACGTGAAGATTGACCTCATTGTTGATGAGGTCGAGATTGTTGTTGATATTATGGATTGTATAGTTGATAATAAGAACTTAAAGCCCACGATGAAGAAGACCTTATTTGAACTTGAAAGACTATTTTTTGACAAATTGACGTGCGATGAGCTCACATGCACTCTTCCGTGTTGTTGCACATTGTTGCAATGCTTACAATGAGGTAGCCCATTTTGGGAGTTGCATTCATTGGCCAGATGTCCTTGAGATTTGCAAATGTAGCACCAGATTTGGTACACTGAGGTTGGAAAGACGTCTGATGTTGCGCAGAATTCTGAGCAACAAGTATCGGTTGTATGAAGCCAAGATCCTTGAGGGGGACACTACAGAGGACACATTGACTGAATGGTTGACTAGTTCAATGGCATGTTCCAAGGACTGGGCCCTAAGTACTTAGACATGAGACAAATAGCAGGCGGAAGACACTGTAAAAACTATACGAGAATCTAGTTCTTGGTGGGATATTCCTAAGTTTGCTAATAATGATGAGTTGCGCAAATTTTGTGGTCTATTCTTGCATGTCATTGAGTTTCTTCAGAAGTTGTTGATCATTAGTCGAAGAACTATAATGTGTCAGGATATCCACTTATATTTCTCTTCAGCTTTGTTTTCAATGACTTTTATTGACCATAAGCCAATGATGTGGAGTACTATACGACGTAATAAAAAAAAATATGAAACTTGATCCTGGTTGTAAATGTCTATTAAGAACTATGAGAGCTTCAAATTCTTCAACATGAGCTACAACACTTTGGTCTTAAATGAGCTTTCCTAGGGCAGGGGGTTACCAGAAGAAAGTCGATAGTGCCATGAGCAATATGTGGAAAATCCAGAAATTAGGGCAGTTCTTGGGGAAGGATAGATCAGACATGGAAGCTGAAGCATGGTTGGATGCAATGAAAAAGTTTGGGAACTCATACGGGATGAAGGATAAGGACATGGGAAAAAGTGGCAATGGCAAATTTTATTGGCCCAGCACGTATATAGTGGAAGGGCTATGCTAAGTCGAATAAGCTAAAAAAAAACAATTGCAGATTCAAAACCTTCAGTAAGACCTTCCGCAAGCATTATGTCCCAAGGTCTCACACAAGCAGACCGATTCAACAGTTTTACAAGCTGGACCAAGGGAACCTATCAGTGACCAAATATACGGCAATTTATAGACTAAGGTACCAAGGATCACGGAGAGGCAAGTGGTGGATAGCTACATTGAGGGGTTGAACAGCAACATTAAGAGACTGGTCCGGACCATCAACTCGAAGACAGTTAGGGAGGTCGAGGACAAGGTATTGAGAAGCACCGCCAACTCCAGGGCAGAAACAATCATTCTACAAGGGAAAAGCAACAGGCTCTTATCCACCCAAGCAGACACCGACCACATTACTAGGTCAACAGTCTCAGGGGAAAATGGATAGGAAGGGCTCATATAGTGATCAGAAGCATCAAGGGGGACCAGCAGGGAAGTTAGTAAAATACTTTCTGGATAGCATTCCCAAGGAAAAGAGGGAAGAGTGCATCAAAAAGAAGTTATGTTTCAGATGTTTCCAGCCGGGACACCGT
The DNA here is from genome assembly GCA_021234155.1 of Isoetes taiwanensis. Lineage (NCBI taxonomy): Eukaryota > Viridiplantae > Streptophyta > Lycopodiopsida > Isoetales > Isoetaceae > Isoetes > Isoetes taiwanensis. The sequence continues at coordinate 12,277,540 of JAJEKV010000001.1, read as the reverse complement.
ACACATGATTGCCTATTTGTTATGCAAGCAGCCCTGGCAGCGCTTAGATTGGAGTCGCCAACAGAACTGGATGAAGACGACGATGACCAGCAAGAGGCACAGGACTACACTGAGGATGAGTGTAGAATATAAGCACAATTTCATTATTTTTGGACAATACCTAAATTCGTGGACATTTTTGGAAATCTTGCTTCGATGATAGTTTTCATACATTAATAGACATCCCCAGCGAATGCTGCATATGCTTCAACAACAAGCACTGGAATCTTGACAGTGTTCGCTAGCTTCTTCTTATTAAAAGAGGCCCAAGCATAATCGATAGTCTCTATTTCAATGCGGTCGCTAATAGTCGTTAGCCTCCATCTCTTCTTCGAATAATTGATATATTTGGATGGGTACATATGGTTCCTCAAGGGACAGGCTGCTAACAAGTCACTTGGATAGTCTCAAAGTTCTTTTTTTATCATCCATTTGGGGCTCCTCAGTAGCATACCCTACCCATGTACAAGATATCATCATGGCCTGCCACTATAAACATGACCTCTTATCTTTGAATGGATTGAATTTCGGTATAATCCTTCCACGATCAATGTTCCTCACGGTACTAAAGGCTCAGTGTGCTTGGTCAACCTCTCATCAACATTAGAGATGTGCACATATTTATTGAAAGATATATGAAATCACATACCATCTCAACATCGTCCCTTGTTTATTGCAGGCTATCATATACTTCATGCTCTAAGTTCTACCAGGTCCATGAGGTAGACATAGATGCGCAAATGCCTTATAGAGAGTTGTATGATGACGTAGAGCAATATCGCCAGCAAGGACATGTGCTCTCGTTAGAAGATTTCAACGCTCGCACTGCACAGCTGCAGTCAGTCACCTTCCAGGGAGAGGCTGATTCTGACCCACTCTGGCTTGAAATGGCTGCACCTTAAAATGCAAGACAGTCTCAGGATACAGCGACCAAAGCCTTTGGAAGGGAGTCGGTCCAACTCTATCAGGTCTTTGACATGGTAGTCTACAATGGTATGCTCAGGTGGCCGCAATAAGGGGCTTTACTTGTAAGAGCGATAGATATGATGTTGGAGCCAGTGTGGTGAACGATCTCCTCGTTCCAGCGGTAGGACTTGACATGATCAGATATTTCTCGATCGGAACACAAACATGAGATGAGGAGACTTTGTCAGAACACTATCCACTTTTATGTCACTTTAGATTGGGAGCGTTCAGCAGTGAGCCACAAGACAGAAACCGTCAAGGGCTGGGATACACCCCTGACTACCGAAAGCAAGCAGAATATGAGTCTGTACTGGAACGTGAGTTGCAGGGGATTGATGCCCTCTATATGTTACATGATAAATGATAGTGGCTTGTAAATGCCTTACTCACAGCAGCTAGTGCATGCTTTACAGCAAAGGGACACTACGTAATTCCCTCAGAATCCCTGCTTTGACGTTGATTGCAAGGCTCTACCCGGGGGATTCACCTATATACAATATGGATATGCCATCTGCGTTACTAGGGTAGCAAGAAAACCCATAGTATACGGTCCAAAAGAACTAGAAAAATACCCATATCGAAAATGTACTAGCTTAAAATATTGCAAAATGTGATAAAAACCACCCCTTTCCATATATTTTCGTACGAAAGCTCTCCAAAAATAACCCATTTCTTATAACTCAGATGGTTCATACGGGATTTCAAGGTGAACCCCCCTTGAGGCTCTAAAGACCTAGCTGCGCCTCATCTCAGACCCACAGTTGCAGCAACAAGCCATTCAGGACTATAGAACATTCTTGAAATCCAAAAAGCATAGGTACATCGCAGAACATCAGCGGTGCATGTTTGACTTGCTGATGATGGAGTTGAAAGCCTTCTAGCGTAGGGTGTTGTATAAGAGGCATCAATCACTCGGCAATATTACCATAGACTAGTGGATGCATCGCCTGGAGGAGCTATATGAAACCCCAGGAGTGACTGTTGGGGTACCGGATTAGATAGGAGAAATGCTACAACTCACTGAGGAGGACATCCAACATGGCCTTAGATACCTGGCTAATGGCAAAGCGAAGGACTTGCAGGGACTTCAAGCCGAGTTATTGAGATTGAGTGGGCCAGCTTTGTTAGGGCCTCTAAGAGTGATAATTATCTAGGCCATAAGGGAGAGCCTCCCGCAAGAGTGGATGGTTAGCAAGGTCACCCCCCTCCCCTATTCATAAGACAGGTAAGAGGAATGATTCGGCGAACTATCGCATGACCATGGTAAGCCCATTACTTGCAAAACTTTGTGGTGGAGAAAAGGCTAACTCAGTGGGCTGAGGAAGCTGGAGTGCATGCAATTGGCTAGGCAGGGTTTCGCCTTGCGCGCTCCACAATCAACCATATATTCACTCTTAGAATCCTTATGGAAGCTAATTGCAACGTGTGGCGTGACCTGTATTGCTATTTTGTAGATTTCAAGACTGCATATGATACGGTCCGACGACACCTATTGTGGCAACATTTGCAAGAGTTGCATATGTCCCACAGGACTTTCCAAATGACATCTACAGACTCTATGATGGGATATATATTGCATTGCCTGCCTCAGATCAGTGAGTTGCTAGCACCATAGGGGTTAATTAGGGATGTCTGTTATCCCCAACGCTCTTTGGTCTCATATTGATTGGAGATCTGGATGCAAGAACATGGGGGCGGTGGCCCGCAGCTACTAGAGGCATACAATATAAGGCAATTGCTCTATGAAGACGATGTGGAGTTGCTATGCCATACAGGCAGAAGTATGCAGCAGCATTTGGATGCTCTTAGTGGGTTCTATGACATAGCAGGAATGACGGTGAACCTGTATAAAACTAAGCTCCTGCCAATCCTCTCCTCGCAGCATGATATACCAGATTTCTATCATAGAGGCCAGAAGGTGGATGTTGTAAGGTCCTTCAAGTATCTAGGAATCGACTTTCCCGCTAGCATGGTGTCTAGCCTCTGCAACATTCTGCTATGAGCAAACATATTGCACATTTCCATAAGGTCAATAACATGGATGCACAATTCTCCCCCCCAGGGCTTTGTTATTGGCACAAGGGCCACAAAGATTAAAAAGAGTATGGGGGGAGCACTGTAAGGAATAGTTCGCAACATGGTCTATAGATTACCAGCAGATTGTAGCTATGCCTGATGCAGAGGGGCAGGATGTGCACTTGAATGAGCGCTTTGCTACCACTCTGTGGAATGTAGCCACTCTTGTGAAGCCTGAAACAGAGCACTATCGCATGCAGGCTAATCCAGCACTGGAACATGGCCCACACCAGTACTTGAAAGCGCACATATCTATCATTAGAGGAGGTGGCCCTTCAAAAATGGGCCTTTTAATTTGGTGAAGGGTCAGGTTTGGTTTTAGGTTCGGATTAGGTATGGGTGAAAGCATGTTGTAGTGGAACACCCTGGGTGTCCCCCCTGTCCCCCCTAAAAATGTGGTGGGAGATATCAAATTTGTGGTGCGATTTTAAATGTTTGTTTGGCGCCTAGTGCATGTACTGCCCGGATTCAATCATTTCTTGAACTGCAACAACCCAATTCCTACGCCACCCGTCCCATTCCAATTTCCTACGCCACCTGTCCCATTCCAATCTCCACGGAACCGATTTCTAAACCCACGACCCACCCGCCTTTCACGGAAGCACCACGGCTATGGCGCTTAATCCGGTTGTGGATCAATCCGGGTCATACCTTCAATCATTTAATTTGGAAGCAAATCGCCTAAAATCTCAAACCGGAGCACTGGTAAGAGAAAGAGAACTCCAGAACAAGAACGGGATCATAAAAGACGCCAAAGGAAAAGACAAAGGGAAGCTAAAGAAGAATTAGCAAAAATTGCATCAGCAGAGGGAGGATCCACCAGAACGGCCTCTACTAGGGCGGATGATGGTATTAAAATTGTTATCTTCATTTCATAGCACCACTAAAGGCTTGTCTAACAAATGATAAGAAAGAGGTTTTACTAGATTATCAAGCAGGATGACACAATGGGCCAGTACTTGGCGAAGAGCTGAAAGATTTGCAAGCCAAGAGCATTGTGGTCAGCAACCTCAGGGCTTCCATTCAACTTGTGAAGAAGTCTAACAGCAATGACAGTTTAGCAGCCAAGAGTAGTTGCCTTGCTATGGCCGTAAGAGGAAGCATTAATACCGAAAGTGCTAATCCCGCTGGGTGGTTTCGGGGTTTTGGTAAACTGGCCGGGTGTTCATCCTAGGAATCTTACCAAAGCAAAATTGAAGAGGGAAGAGATAGATTGCAAAGGGGGAAATGGGTTTTGTACAAAAGAGTTAGAAGAGCGGATGCAATTCCCAATTCGTCATAGAACTTGTGCAGCAATTTTGGACCAAAACAAGAGGGTCTCTCCAAATGCAAAGGATGTTAAGTTCAGAAGATTGGAACGAAATGTAAGAGAGGATCATGCCACTCACTATCTGGAAGAATCACAGGTTATTTCATTTCTTCATCTTCACCACATTTTTTATTGTTAATGTGGTATGTGGTATGTGGTTAGTGATTGCTTGTGATATGTGGTTGCTGTGGTGAGGCACGTGGTGTGAAATAAATGCTGTCAATATATGCTTTGTGGTGCCTAGTGTGGTGAATAACATGGTGTAAAATACATCTTTGTAATATATGCTATGTGGTGCCTAGTGTGGTGAATAACATGGTGTAAAATAAATCTTTGTAATATATGCTATGTGGTCCCTAGTGTGGTGAATAACATGGTGTGGTGCCTAGTGTGGTGCCCCGATGGTGCCTAGTGTGGTGAAAAAATATGGTGTAAAATGAATCTTTGAATATATTCTATGTGGTGCCTAGTGTGGTGAATAACGAGGTGTAAGATGAATGTCCCATAATATATGCTATGTGGTGCCTAGTGTGGTGAAAAATATGGTGTACAATAAATTATGTAATATATGCGTTGTGGTGCCTAGTGTGGTGAATAAGGAGGTGTAAGATGAATGTCCCGTAATATATGCTATGTGGTGCCTAGTGTGGTGGAAAATGTAGTGTGCAATAAATATCTTTGATCACCTTGTTATCTTCCTTTGCAGTTGCAATTGTTCAGAAATTTAAGACGGAACATCCTAGTGTTATGATCAAGCAGGAGGATGTTTGAAAAGCTGAAACCATGGTTTGTTGTAAAATTAAAGGACTTCAATAGTTCTTTTCTTTGTATATACCATGTTAGAATACGGATGCTAATAGATGGCTTCAATAGTATGAGAACTAAGCACCCAAAAAGTCGCAATTTGACTTGTCAACTTTGCGGGTCGGACATATATGGTGAATGAATGCCCTCAATACAAAATAAGTAGCACAAGAAGTCTATGGCAGGAATTTTATGTGAGAAAACTAGCTTCCAACCTTACCATAAGAGGGAATGCATTACGGGTGAGTGTAAAGAGTGTGGGATTAAGAAGTTCCCTATCGCCCACATGAACAATCTAGTGATAGTGGCATGGTGAAGTGGGAATACCTAGACTATGAAAAAAGCAGATTCAGAGATGGCAGCAAAGAAGTCTAAGCTCGTTCACCAACACAATGAAACTGCAAGTCTTCCACTGGTGAACAAAATGTTGGAGAAGCTTCCAAATTTTCCTTTACACAACTTCAGATATAAGTGGCAGGCAGGCCAGTACAAAGAACTCCTTGATAACTTGCCTGGAGATGCTTACCTATCCGTGGTTGACTTCGCAGAGAATTATACTTTTAAGGAGCAGAATGAAGTTAGGTCCATGCTTATTTGGGTCAACAACCAGATAACTATATTTGTTCAAATAACCTATCAGGTTGATCCACAGACAGACACCATTGAGAAGGAAACACACTACTATGTGTCGGATGATAGGGAACATGACACTCTTTTTGTTCAACATTGTTTTATGAAACATTTTGAGTACTTAAAGCGAAAAGGCAATGTCCCCAAACAAAGACTATGTATTTTCGGATGGTGTCGCATCACAATTCAAAGCGACCCGGATCATTTTATTTTGTTGGAAGGTACAGTTGTGATACAGAGGTCAACATGATGTGGAACTTCTTTGGATCAAACCATGGAAAAGGTGAACATGATGGGAAGGCAGCAGAATTGAAAAGATGGATACGAGGTCTACAGCTTAAAAACATCTGTTAAACTAGATAATGCCCATGATGTGGTGAAAATTGCGGAGAGAAACAATTTCAATGTGGTACATCCGAGTGGGTGAAAATGGAAGAAAAGTTCGGAGATACTTCTGGGAAATAAAACATGAGGATATCAACAGGAAAAAGGCTTGGGGTGCAGAGACAATTCCAGAAACCAGGCAAATTCATTCAGTCCATGGATTCAGCACAGGAAATCCAACACAGCTACATACCAGAAAAAGCTATCATGTTTTTGCAGCAATTGTTTGGATGGAAAATGGGACATGTGTGAGAACGAATTGTATGTAGATGAATGGGACCTTGTAGTCGTTGAACCATCCTCCAATGTTCATGCGGATGTGGAAGAGACCCGCAAGTCTACCAGGCCACTATACTCAACCTTGGCAAATGTACTTGCGAAGCACTTAGAGAAGGAGACGAATTTTGCGATTGTCGCACCTAAAGGGAACGAGGAGGATTACGTATTTTGGATGTTGCTATGCACCAAGCCAAAATTTGAAGTTGAAAATGACTTCAAGCGAAGCGGAAACTTGTTTATGAGAGGTGAAACCATTGTGGAGGGCATTTACTATAGAAAGAAGCCTCGGTCAAAGGTGATGTATGAGTTGTTGACAAACGAGCCAAAGTCACTTGTATTCTCTACTCAAATTTGTGCTATTCGAAGTTCCCATGCAGCAGATCAAGAAAGGTGCTCGAACTGTTCTGAGGCTAGACCAAAGGTGAGATGAGGAAAAGATTCTAGAAAACTTGCGAGGTTTTATCGATGAAGATAGCATGTCGATGAAGAATACTGAGAACACATTCTTCTGGGTTAGGAAATGATTCAGAAATTTTGAATATGTTGTTGTGTCTTGCCTTGTTTGGGAATAATATAAGAAACTCAATTCCATGCTCAATTGTATTTTGATGTCCCTTGTTTCAATGTAATATGTTTGCTTCTGATGTAATATGTAATTGTATTTTGACAGGTTCACCACATGTTTCACCACATGTGTTTCACCACATGTGGTGACACATGTGTTTCACTACATGTTTCACCACGTGTTTCACTTTGTCTCTTCTCCGACACAGATAGATCCTTCTGAACAGCTTTTTCTTTGAAATACTTTCCTTTTCCTTAAATTCTCTCGATCCCATCAATTCCTCTCATCATCCTTTGGCTGACAGCCGTACCCGAAAATCATTATGGGATGGCGAAAATTAATGACCTCGGGCAACCCAAAAGGCCCGAGATGCCATTCTTCTTGCTCCCGACCGAAGTTTTAGTTTTATCTGGCCAGTTCAGGCAGCGAGCCGGTTTCAGCCGGGTCCTTGGGAAGCGGTTTGATTTCTGATTTATTTGGGTGGGAAGCGCTTTCTGAGTTTGACTTACAGCTGGCTACTACGGCCCAGACATGGCCAACTTCACCTCTTGGATCTTTGCCAAAACGATGGAGTGCCGAAATGGGACAATGTGACCAGAGAAGAAGAGCCCATAATACCTAGGCGTGATGTCCGATTTTTCAGCCATGCGAGAATGGATGGACATGCTTTCGGGATACGTAAATTACTCTATTCACGGATGAGAATATGACCACGTAAATCTTTGAAAACTCTCACCAAGAGGTTGAATTGTACACCACGGCTCCCGGACCTCTCAACTTACTCTGCCTCCACTTTGGGAAATTTTTACACACCAAGCATCTTTGGCCCGTTCCTCATACTATTGACCGGGATGCGCAAAGGTTGAGACCTTTTCGCTTAATGGCTACCAAGCCTTTACGCTAAACAAAGTTCCTCTTTTGTTATGATAGGTTGTTTACAGAGGACCAATTCCTTCACTTCGAGGGGATATGTACTATCATCACAAGGCCTTGCGGGATGGACATGGAGAAGCTGCTATTCTGTTTGGTAACACTCCACCATTATGGTTTTTGCTTTCCCTCCGAATGGGAGCAAATAGGTGGGGAAGCTGACCCGGTGGCCACCGATCCGGGTGATTATAGAAGATGACGAGGAGGAGCTGGACCCGGATCTCTTTTGATAGACCCACGGGAATGAAAACAAGTGTATATAATCTGAAATGTAACCTTATGTAATCATTTTATATGTTTAATATAAATCTTCACTCTTCAATCTTTCTTGTTTAATTGATGTGGTGAAAGTGACACGAAAAAAATTACATTAAGGATGAGCGGAATGGGACGAGAGAAACACATGATGAAACCCACCACCGGAAATCTGTCACATCAAATGCAAGTTCAATCATTCAAAAGCCGGGTCAGGGGAAAGATTGGAGGGAAACCCTAAATCTAGTTTTGCATGCGCACATTGGCTTATCCCGATCCGGCCTATGGCGGAAGAAAACGTAAGGAGAACACGGGCACAAACAATTTCGCCAAGTTCAAATGCAATAAGATCCGGTAAGACCTATCTTTGGAGCAAATAAACCGAGAACAGAGGCGGATATTAGAGGAGCGGAGGACCCATGAATTCGAGGTATTCTAGGCTTAAAACATAGGTTAATTCGATGGGCTTAAAGAATTAGAAGCCAAGGCGTTGATAGGCGGTTGCCTTTCTTATTACTAATGATGTTGTTTTACACATGCGGGGAGACTTAACCGTGAGCTCGGTGCAGCCGAATGTGGTTGGGGGGTGGCGTATGATTCTGAGGATGAGTTCGCAGCTCTCCCCATGCTTGAGGAAGAGGATATGTTCATCGAACTAAAGCAGGAAATGATCCATGCTTCAGCCATTAAAAAAGTGCTCAACAGGCCAGCTGCATGGAGACACAACAACCTGAGACAATACTTTGTGAATCAGATCATAAGTGGGAGCGTAAACGAGAAGCTCATGTTTTAGTGTTCTTTGGATTTCACCAACTATTCAGCAGAAAAACTTGATGAAATCTTGGACATACTTGGAAGAAGAAGAGTTACAGATCTCACAATGCAGGATCTGATTGAGGCCCAGTAACTGTATGTCATCATTAACCTCTTCAAAACAGCTATTATTATATCTCTATTGCATTTTGATAATACTAGAAGCTCAGGGTTATAGTTTTCCCTGATTTTTCTGCATACTTCATTTCATAAGAAGTATGAACTATTCTACCGGGTGTGGTAGATTTCCATATGTATTTTTCTCCCTTTGAAATATAAAAACAACGTTTGCATCACCACAGCTTCACCACAGTTTTCACCACATTTTTCACCACAGCTTTCACCACAGATTTCACCATAATCAGCGGGGGCATTGACCATTTTTGACCCGGTCCGGAAAATGGAATGGCTCTCGTGATTCTCGATAGTATCTTGGTGATTTTGGTGACAAAGCAATATATGGATCCCAAATTAGGTCCCTGAATTGATATGAGGCCAAAATTCATTGAGCTCTGCTTTGTGCAAAGATTCTTGCAAGGCCACTAACTTTTGCTTCAGGGAATTCTTTCTTTCTTTTGCTTCTATTTCTTTTGAACCCGAGCCACCCATCTCATATTTTCCTATTTTTTCGAAATTTGGTTACCATATTTTGTTAGTGTGCGGATCATAGATTCTGCGACCTTCAAATTCCTTGTTTGCATTTTATAATTAATGACAAAAGTTCAAATTTAACCGAAAAGAACAAGTGGAAACTCAGAGAACGAGTTAAAGCAAAACAAGTTCTATTGCAAAACAAGGACTATTGCAAAACAAGTTCTCATCATTAATGAAAAGTTTTACAAAGAATAGTCACAAGGACTATTGCCAAAAAAATTGAAACCAGGGATTACAATACAAATCTAAACTAATCAGGCGGGGGCCATCTTGAGCTCTATATGGAGGTCGTCCTCGCAGGCATACATCTTCATTTCGAGGAGTCGCTCCTCGTCATCATAACCTGCATGCACCCACTCGAAAGCACCCGCAACGACGCGCGACGCCTTGATGATCCATGATGAGCTTCTCCACCTCTGGTGGAGTGAACTTGGCCACCACTGTAACCGGGCGGCCTCCTCTGGTGGAGGAAGACACGGATCCTCCGCAGGAAGCCACGGATTCTGACCGTGCTGGCTGCGAAGGAGCAGGCACAATGGCCGGGATAGTGTTCCTGCGGAGTGTAGTCTTGAACTTGGCCATGGCGGAAGTGAAGGAGATGGACGGAATGGGGAAGGAGTGAAGGAGATGGCGGAATAGATGATGGGGACGGAATGAAGCTGCAGGGCAGAATTTTGGGAATAAAAGGGATGCAAATCGTAGGCATCCATACGATTTTGGGAATGAGGCAGAAGAGGAAAGGGACGTTTGCATGCATGCCACCTAGGCTCCAACATGCCACAGTAAAGGGTCAAGCATGCCACATAGACCGAAAGCATGCCACCTAGGCTCCAACATGCCAAGGTGGCTCAAACATGCCACCTAGGCTCCAACATGCCACGTAAGCCCCAACATGCCACCTATGATTCACCACATGATTCACCACATGATTCACCAAATGCACCACATGATTCACCAAATGCACCACATGATCCACCACATGCACCATTTGCATCACCAAACATGTTGGTCAATGGAAGTCAAACATGTAACAAAGGTCATGTAAAGGCTCAAGCATGCCAAGGTGGCTCAAACATGCCACCTAGGCTCCAACATGCCAAGGTGGCTCAAACATGCCACCTAGGCTCCAACATGCCACGTAAGCTCCAACATGCCACCTATGATTCACCACATGATTCACCAAATGCACCACATGATTCACCACATGCACCATTTGCATTGGTCAATGAAAGTCAAACATGTAACAAAGATCATGTAAAGGCTCAAGCATGCCAAGGTGGCTCAAATATGCCACCTAGGCTCAAACATGCCAAGGTGGCTCAAACATGCCACCTAGGCTCCAACATGCCACGTAAGCTCCAGCATGCCACCTATGATTCACCACTTGATTCACCACATGGTTCACCAAACGCACCACATGATTCACCACATGCACCATTTGCATCACCACATCTATCACGACATGTAACACCACATTGTCATGAATCTTTGAATACATCAATTTCTTCCGAGAGATTTGAACTCCCACCGTAGTGTTGCTCTGGTCACCGAAAAAAGTCTATTGTATACAATGTATACAACAATGTACATTAGAGTGTCAATGAAAGAATAGGTTACAAGAATAACCTCTTTGGTTACAATAATACAAACATGTGATTACAAGTAAAGATCTATTGATCTCGTCAACCTCGACTTCATTACTACAAAGAATCGTGCTTCACAACATCAATCATCATTCTGCTGGCGTGTCCAACATTTCGCAACTAGAAATTGGTACACCCCCGCAACAAACATATCAGGCCTCACATTGGATGAGTAATACCTTCAAATTCTGAACTCACCTTGCATTGGGATAGTATGTCCAAGCCTCAGACATACTGCAGCCACAACATGCTTTACAAAGACACATATAGCAAGACACATATATGCTTGAGAATGTCTTGGAGGTGTCTTTTGCTTGAATTCTGCTCTTGCTTTTTTCCGAGACACTTCCAGCTGCAAAAATTTAACAGATTCGGTAACTATATGGGTCAAATTAAAAAGAAGACAGGCACAAAAGGTTGGAAGTTACCTTGTGACTTACATTCACCAAACGATTTGTTCAGATCATAACCTGATGCATCTGCTGATTTGGCAGATTGGTGTGGAGCATGACTTAATGCATCTGGCGATCGGGCGATTGTTGTCGATTGGAGCACCCTCTTTGGAGCTTGACTTGACTTGGCACTTTAGATACACAAAACAGGAGAAGCAAAAGAGACTAAGCCAGCCAGGATCTTGTTTTATGTCGGGCTTACTCCCTTTTCGAGTTTCCTGCTTGATGTATCTAATTAAGCCACCGAAAGTGAGCGATGTCATCCTAGGGGGCAAATTAGATACCGCAAACAGAAAACGAAGGAGACTAAGCCAGGCTTACTCTCTTTTCGAGTTTCCTGCTTGATGTATCTGTCCCTTACATCAGGCCCTTAGCATGTAAACTAAGCTACCTATAAGTGCTCACCTGTAAGTGCCTCAGTAGCTTGAAGTTGCTTTTGATCCTCCCTACTCACACCTAAGGCTTGTACCCATGCTGTAGAAAATTCATGGCGGCAATTCTCAATGCAATGATGATTGCAAATCCCGCAAAAGAGAACATAAATTTGTCAATGAGAATACAATTATACTAAGCACTTCAGGAATTTTGTTATGAAGTACCTCAAGAGGCTGAGCAGACATGGAAGATGGTATTGGTGACTGCATTCAGCAATCCGCATTCAGCAATCCCAGGGGGCACTTTAGATACACAAAACAGGAGAAGCAAAAGAGACTAAGCCAGCCAGGATCTTGTTTTATGTCGGGCTTACTCCCTTTTCGAGTTTCCTTCTTGATGTATCTAATTAGCCACCGAGTGAGCGATGTCATCCTAGGGGGCAAATTAGATCTGAAAAGCGTAAAACGAAGGAGACTAAGCCAGGCTTACTCTCATTTCGAGTTTCCTGCTTGATGTATCTAATTCGCCACCTAAAATGAGTGGGCAAATTAGACACATCAAACAGGACAAACGAAAGAGACTAAGCCAGGGTGAAAGATTAGGAAGTCCACTAATCCTAATTGGCATCTGTCCCTTACATCAGGCCCTTAGCATGTAAACTAAGCTACCTATAACCGCTCACCTGTAAGGTGCCTCAAGAGCTTGAAGTTGCTTTTGATCCTCCCTACTCACACCTAAGGCTTGTACCCATGTTGTAGAAAATTCATGACAAAGCAATTCTCAATGCAAAAAGTTGATTGCAAATCCCGCAAAGAGAACATAAATTTGTCAATGAGAATACAATTATACTAAGCACTTCAGGAATTTTGTTATGAAGTACCTCAAGAGGCTGAAAGGACTTACACCTTTGAATCACTTCGATCTTGCCTTACCTTTGAATCACTTCGATCTTGTAGAGTTGATCCATTCTCCCGGTGTCTGTTGAATTCAACTGGAAAGTAATCCAAGGTTAGTACCACATGACACAACAGGCACCACTTTACACACCACAAATTCCATCATGACAAACTTTGCACCACAAATGGCGTCATATTCACCACATGTGGTGTGGCATGTGGCACCAAACTGGTGCCACATGACACACCACCTATGGCACCACAATGCACCCAAGGCACCACATATGGCAATCCATTACTTCGCACCACAAATGGCGTCAAAGACACCACATGTGGTGCAAAATGTGGATCCATAGTGGTGCCACATTAGACACCACATGTGGCACCACAATGCAAAGAAGGCACCACATCCGGCAGTCATCCACCACCCCATATGTGGCAGATAGCGTGGTGCAATATTTAGCGCAGCAGTTGGCACCACATATGGCAGACAATCCACCATTCACAAGTATCACCATATCTAACATCACATATGACACTAAGTATAGAAACATATGGAAGCCAATTCACTATTGGATAAGGTACCATTGTTTGGTACTATATGTGACACTACATATGCTACAAACTACATTATTAACATATAATTGGCACCATATGACTGTCCTGTAACACATTTGGAGCTACATACTACTGTGAACTGAAATTATCCACCACAACTCGAAACTAGCAGCACAAATTTCCTACACATAACTCACAACACACCCAAATGAAGAAGTAAGTGGTGTACCTGATTGTTCAAGCTTGCTAGACCTTCTTTGGAAAATAACAGTTCAATATTAAATTGCATCATATGGTGGTTCGGAAGAAGAGGATTGAAAAGTACCTATTTTTTTGATTGATTTTCCCGAGATTCTTCTTACAGCTTGAGGAGGCTTGAATTGTGGCCTAGTCATTTCAAGAGAGGAAGCATCATCTGTGGCAGGTTGCTCTGCTTCCACACTATTTGAAATGCTTGCATGCTTCCTCTTACGTTGGGACGGAGAGTCTTCAGACCCTTTTTCTCTTAACTGTTGCCAGAAACTCAACCAGTTTATTTCTTTTTCCTTTTTGTGTGAAGGTAATACGCTAAATGACCATAGTCCGTGAGGCCATGCCTCCCCGTGCACACTTCACGCCTGATTTTTTTTGTAAAGGCACATATATTCATTATACCTCTCCTTGCTCAGATTCTTCAACCTGCATGATGAAACAAAACAATATTCTAAACAACAGAGAATCATGGGCATCCCCGAATCTAGAATGCAACCCACCTGTAAGTGGATTTTCCTAATACTTTCGGTCCCCAAACAGACTCGATTTCTTCTTGTGTGGCGTAATGCTTTTCTTGCCTGTACATTTCCTTGTAGGTGTATCCCGTGGCATTCAAGTCCGGTATGATCAGAGCCATTTCGTGATCGATCTTCTTGCCAGAAATCAGAAATGGTCTTGGCGGATTAAGGGAGCGTGATCAGAGTTTTTGAGGGAAAATGAAAATTCAGAATCAGAAATGGTCTTGCCGGATTAAGGGAGCGTGATCAGAGTTTTTGAGGGAAAATGATCGTGTACGTTGCTGAATAAGACTGAAAGGACAAAATTTTGAATAAGTAATCATGTGTATTTTTGAAAAAATAACTCCCTCTCCCACTACAAATTCGGTAGTTCCCACCACACTTAGCACCCAAAAATGTGGTGCTAAAATGCACGTTTTTGTTCCACTACAACATGCTTTCACCCGTATGGGTTAATAAGTTTGGTAATTTATTATATGGAGCAATAGAAACTTGCGTGAACCAGGCCACTTCATTGCCGCGTGAACCAGGCCCTTCCATCCAGCGGTCGATCCATGGCTTTTCCCTCCCCCCGGAAGTTGTCGATTCATTGCCGATTTACATGGAGCGGTCGATTCATTGCCGGAAGTTGGTGTTAATAGCTGATCTTTAGAGAATTGAATCCCTGAGATTACGGGACCAGCAAGGTATGCAATTGCAGTTCCATAGAATTCAATCTAGATAGCCTGAGGTCTTTGAATTAGTATCACCGGATTTTATAGTCTAAGAATGTTCAGGAATTTTATAGCAAGCATCTTCAGGAATTTTATAAGAATTTTATAGCAAGCATCTTCAGGAATGGCACTAGTACAAGGAATTGGTGAAATTGACTCTGTTAGGACGAGAATAGGGATAATTTCAACAGGTGACTGGGTTACAATGCAGCCCCCAAATGCAGTACAGATTATTCACTTGCATTGGAAAGGTAGAGTAACGGCATTTAGAGTAAATCAATCTGGAAAGATAGAAGCATTAGTGCAACATGTCTATGAAAGTAAAGATATGGCAACAAAGGTTCAGCATGATAGATTTCCAAACTCTATTTTTCCTTCAGATGCTTTTGAATGGGAAAGCATTGATTGCTTCACATCTAAATTTACAGCCTATCACATTAGCTATAGAGGGATGTTTGCAAGTAGCACATCAATAGCTCTCAGGCAGCAAATGATCTTCTTTTATAGTCATGAGTATCTCGTGCCAAAACACTCAGAGCAATATGGTGTAGTACGGCCGTTAGAACAACCACTTGCAACAGAGCTTAGAAATAATTTGCAGCAAGTTATGTTCTTCAAAGCCAAGATCATGCAAGACTTCATGCAAGCTTGAAGAAGAGTGGAGGGACTGCAGTTAGACTTGGATGGGTTTTGATTCCCGACATGTTTGAAGCTTTATTTGGAAGTTCCTGTCACAGAAAAACAAAGAAGACAGCCATATGCACAAAGCTGATGGTTGGAAGATAAGAAAGTACGTACTTGAATTTGAGGAGATTGAATGTAGAGTTCAGGAAGATAAGCTTTTTTATAGGTACGTTTTACTTGGTCTATTAATCGTGTGTATTGTAAAAGCATTTGATTTAGACTATTTCTAAATTGACCATATCCATACGTCCATCTTTTCACAGGTATTACTTTTCAAGACAAAAACTCTCTTTGAAATTTGAATTTAGGAGGTTTCGCCGAGCAGCTAGTACTAATTATCAGTGGCATCCTCTTGAGCAAGATGACGATGAACATAGGAATGTCACATCTTTGACAGTGTGCAAGAATGGAAGTCCATATCGGCACTTTGAGCTTCCAACAGATGCTGTTCTTCGAGATGTTAGATCTTTGCTTCTAGAGTATGAACCTTCATTGGTATTTTTCTTTTGTCTCAATGGCCGAGTCATTCGGGGCCGTAGGGAATTGACAGTAAAATGTCATGAGTTGACTAACATAGACATTGTCACCTAGATGCCTCTTTATGGGGTTATGCTGTATTTTGAGGGCTTATAGCTCACGTTTTTAAATGGTATAAGGAAAGAAATTTTATGAGCCTTAGATTTTATCTCGGTGCAGGCTATATTTTAGTGTTTTTGATGGAACAAGTTTGGGCCTGAGCGTTTCAGCCTAGGATGATACAATGACGTAGCAACTTTTAAAGTTTTAGATGCATTGAAGAAAATTCATGAAGATGTTGCAAGTATGTTTATAAGTCTTGGGCAAGAAAAGTGAAGTATAGACCTGCTGCCACTCATTTCAGCTCATGGGACATAATGCTTCTATGTGCTTAAAAGCTCGGATCGAAAATGCAAAACTTTGAGAAAGTTTCAGATCTGATGCTGTTCTGGTTTGGAGGCAGTTGTTCTCAAGTGTAACTAGCCTGTTACATGCTTCACAATCATGTACAGGGAGAGGGCATGCAGTTCATACATGAAAATCACCTGACTTTACTCTCTTTTAAACATCTGCAACTTGTTCCATGTTACTTAATGAAGTTTTTGTTCAAGGTAAGCTATTCTATGCTTCTTTATTAAGAAGTGGAGTAGGATCTTCCATGTTTTTGCAGAACCTTGTATTAGAAATGTATGGCAAATGTGGTGTTCCAGAAAATTCTTGGACGGTATTTGAAACAATGGTCAAACAGAATATTTTCTCATGGACTGCTATAATTGTAGCTTATGTTGAGCATGGCAATGGCCAAAAGGCTCTTGACCTCTTTGTGCAGATGCAATTGGGAGGTTTTACTGACTATTATAAAAGCATGTAGCAATCCGGCATTTTTTGCAGAGGGAAGGTTGGTCCATTCTCTTGTTTTGAGATATGGGTTTGTGATTGATGATGATCTGGGTGCTGCACTTGTACACATGTATAACATGCTCAACTATTTGATACAAACATCGCCAGAAAGGGCATCTGCATGACTAAATCAGATGTGCACCATGGAATTCCTAGAAAACATATGTATCTTAGAAAATCCAAGAAGCAGGCTTTAAACTGAATGCTGCTACATTTTCCAGGTTGCTGGATAAAGTTGAAAATGAGGTATGTCCTTGCAATCTCTGATCTCCTTGTGCACATGTAAGTTACAGTGTGAAAACAGAATTTAACAGGACATCATGAATTCGAAATTCAGTTTGCTATGTTTACATAACTGTGGCAACATTAAAAAAAAAAATTGAAATGCTCGCTGTCTTTTGAGGTTGAAATCTTATGCAGTGAAGGGAACTTGTGTATTAGTTCCTTAGAAGATTAGTCACAAAGGATGTTCTAGGTCTGACACAAATGTTCAGCGAATAATTAGAGCGAATGCTTGATACACAAAAATTGGAGCCTTTGATAATGGTCATGGTAAGAAATATCATGCTAATGCCAAGGACCTCCCAACGCTGCCTCAGTAGCTCCTGCATGGAAAATGGGAGATCATCTGATTTTACACATAGTTGCTATCTGATGCAAGTAAAATGGCCACTCTTTTTGCAGCATAATAAAGCTTCTTACTTACAGGAAAGTATCATTGGAACAATCCAGAGATGTCGTAGCTTCTTCACAAGGCTGTTCGGGAAAGGAATGAATAAGACGGGACCTATCAGACCCCAGCCCCATGGATATAATAGAACGAATAGTAAGCCAATAATACATTATGTAGAACCAACTGCAGAAATGGTTAAGCTACTCAGCACAAGAACTCAAAAACCTTTCAAAGCTCCCACCCGCAAAACAGATATAAAACTAAAAGAATCACTGGATCACTGGATTATATGACATGGCTAATTGTAATTTAAAGCCCTCCAGGAGCTATTTGCAAACATATCCTCCCCAAGACCAATATGGTAGTAAGACAATTGAAACTGCAACTGAAGCAAAATGCCATATGAAGTGAAAAATAGAGTAACGAGTAATGACAGATCTAATCCATGGAGAACTAATTGCAGATAGCATGCAAACAGTTAACAAATTATGTGGGTTCTATGTAGCTCAAGCCTTGCAACTATCTCAGCAAATAGGTCATATATTAACTGCTTGGATACCATCTATTAAACATGTATACAACCATTCCTAACCCTTATGGAACATGATCAATCATTAACATATCCAATAGCCAGTTCCCAAAGTCTATACAAGCCAAGTAAATTAGCAACTAGCAGAATACAAACAATCGATTAACAGTAGCATAAGGCTTCATAAATGTATGCAAATGCGAACCAGATCAGACAAGAAGAATAACAATGGTTCAGAAGCCAAGATTCTCAGGCAAAGACTATGCAGGATAATCATCAACACAACTAAGAGTAATAATGCCCAGAGAGAGATAACATGATGCTTCTACATTTTAATCAGGGTAAAAATTATGGGCACCTATTATATTTTATGTTATTGACCATGGGCGATTTTCTAGTGTCTTTATATTTTTATTAATTAATATATGGGCAATTTTTTTTGAACCAAAAAAATATTTTATTCTGATGGAAAATACAATTGATTTACAAGTTATTTTTTCCCATTCTTACACAACTTCAGCTATTGAGGAATGAAACATAAGTATGAAGATAAAGTGAAGGATTTAAGACCCTTTTTGCATGAGCTGAAAATTGGTATACATTGGTATTGTGAACCTACATTGCAGCATACATTTGTAATTGGGCATGGTTTAATACAGATTAGTGGCTCGTTTAGGCATAAGAAATGCAAGAGGGTCAGCCTTATTGGTGAACCCTTTGTGAATTATCAATGTTCTTTATGTGCTGCTATTCCGAAGGAGAGGGATTTTTACATGAGAGTGCATAGACAGATAGATGACAAGGTAGCAAAGGGATCTAGAACTACAAAGCTATGTATTAGATCAGATTATCTGAATATAAAATGGCCAGGTCTGCAGTTTATGAGAAAAGAAAGTTACGTAACGAATTAATGTTTTCCAAAATGAGAGTTATTGCATTGTCCATGAAAGAAATGTCGCTAAGAGGGAGTCTGGAGGAGTCAATGAACAGGAAGGATGTCAACAGATTCTGCAAAGACATAGTGGAGGCATATTGGCAAGAGAAATTTAGTGGAAAACTGGCTCTGTGGGATTTTCTGAGGGATATAGCTCAAAACATAATCAGACCTGGCCATAAAAGAAGATATAGGGAAACCATGAAGGCATTGTTTGAAACAATTAAGATATGGATGGGAGAAGAATGCACAATTTTCTTTCTCTTAATTTTGCAGGTCCAAGTATATCCACCACTATGCGCTCCACACGAGAAAGCTTATTTTACAAGGTTGGTCTTAGGGAAGAAACATTCAAGCATCTTGCTCAGGTCAGGCTCAGGTCTACGCTCGACACATGCAATGCCATCACTTGGATTTGGGGGGAGTTCCAGCAATTGTGACCGAGGACAAGACCCTCATAAAGCGGGCTGTCCGTTGGATTCCGAGAGATGACTACTTGCTTGGCTTTTGTGGAAAGAAGGAAGGGCATGCTTGCAATGGCACATTTGAGGTGTTTGTTGGCTCCAATGAAGAGGGCTACAATATCATTATGAAGGCCTTCAAGGAGAATGTCAACTATGCAAGAGTTCTTATTGTGAATCCCTTGCATAGGAAGCTGCCCAAGCTCGTCCTTGATGTTATTCTTACATGTAATAGATTTAATTACCTAGAAGTGAGACGTCAGTGACTGCAAATCCAAGAGTTGTGGAATGTGCGCTTGAGAATGGTTGTTGGCCCTCTAATCGGCCACAACTCGGACGGAGACTCGAGGAGAAGAACATGCATGTTTCAGGATTATACGTCCAAGGAGACAAAAGAAAGTACATTTGAAGTATCATGGGTCGATTGGCCACTAAGTGCCTCGAGGAATAAGGATGTTTATGGGCTGCATGACCAAGATTTCGTGCACAATGGCAAGAAGCTTGTTAATCCCATGGATAGTGCCTCTAGAAGATTGTACTTAGGGAACGAGCTAGTGATCCTCAATGACATATGCCATGTCTTTGAGTTATGCCAAGGAAAGCATGGGTTGGAACTTGGAGATGTGAAGCGCCAGGATAGGCAAAACTGGAGGGCTGCGCAACGCCTTGCGTCACGCCTTGCGTCTAGAAAAGTTCAAAAATGCTTGGACGAACTCGCCCACCGATGCGGAATTTGGGGTGAAAAGTTCATTTGGAAGTCGTGGCATCATATATTGACATCTTCTTGTCACCTACTATGGACTTGAGAGCTCGGGTTAAGGCTGCTGCAACAGTGTCCTTCTTCTTTAGATGAGTAGGAATAATGTTTGCTACTTTCAATTTGCTTTCATCTTTAAAATTTTAGGAGGTTGGCAATGATTCCATATTCTTCGTGCATAACAGGCTTTGGAGGCTATGGTTGAAGAACCACACCATGCATTCGTTGAGTAAGAACTTCATTAGTCGAGAAAGTTTTATAGACGTGCAATTGTCATGCCATTTTGTTGTGCTGCTAATAAAGTATTTTAGAGATAAATATGGGCATTTAGAGTTGCCCTTACAGTGCATAGGATCGGGCGTCTGCGAGAACTTCTTCTCCAAAGCGGGTGGCATGGTACGTAACGAAAGATCGTATGACGGGGCAGACTTGTTGGAGAGTGCCTCCGCTTTGAATCACATTTCTGAATTTCAAGCTGCCACGACCCTCTTATTTCCTGCAGCACATGCTAAGCAAGAGCAAATTTGACAAGAGTTAGAAAAGAAGGTAGATACCAATGGGAATGTACTGACCTGTAACCTTGCAGATTACAGTAGCGTGGATACGGATGACAAGGTTATTGAGGCCTTAAAAGAAGGGCTTACTGCTGCACAAGCATTGTGTACAAGCGTCGACATTACAAGCACCGACAGTGATGGCTGGTTTAGTGAGCCATGGAAATTCGAGGATTGGTTTTAGAGTAGTTTGTCGGTAGACTTGAGCTCTAGCACATTAGGAGATGAGACCAATGTGATGGAAGAGAATATGGAGCTTCAAGGTGAAGATTCAGGGAATGAGGTAGTCAATGAGGATGATGTGGCCAGGTCTGAATTATGTCATGTGTTTGACGAAATGTTAGATGAATGTGAAAGGAGGAAGCCATCTCATGTGTCTTGGCATGTTGTGATGGAAGGGAAGAGAATCTTTATAGTGAGCCATTTGAATGGGAATCCGTGGCTTTCAAAGAACATGTTGATGAGGGTGAAGACTATGGTCTATTCTATTGAAGAAAGTAATGTTGATGCACAAACTCCGCTTGGCATTGGGATAGATTGTGCAGTGTACTTCGAAGAACCAGTGGAAGCCATGGTGGCACCACAAACTAGACAAGCTTCAGCAAGAAAAAAGAACAAATATGTGGCAATTCAAAAGGTTTGGTATCTTGGCAGGGTACTTAGCATGAGGAGGAAGTCTGGAATGCATGGAGAGAAAGTAGAGAGCCCGTGGACTTAGTTAAATGCCCGTGCTTTGAAGTTCAATTAAATCTTGCATATTACAGAAAACATTGTAGCAAGGATGGCAAGTCCACTTGGTTTACTTATGATCTGACTAATAATCAACTCATAGACCTCGAGTTTATCATATCCCTTGCATCTTTAAGATATGAACCTGCCAAAAACATTTACCATCTGCATGATAATGATAGAGTACAGTTGAATAAGTTTGTGTGTGAACAGAATATTGGTAGGTTAACCTTAATTTAGATGTCTTCAAATGGTTGAATTCTGCTACTAACTATCTCTTCTATTTTGTTCTTTTGTAGGTGACAAGGGAAAGCAAAAGATCTAGGGAATGCAAAAGGTTTAGGCAGATATTTGCAACAATGTCAAGTATTTTGTCAATGATCATTTTTAATTAAAGCTTCCATTTCAGCAGTTCAACAGAGGTTTTCTGCTTTGTATAATTCTGGAGCATGATGTTTGCACCATGCAGCCATTTGTTACATTTGTTTCCCCTATTTATAGCATGAGCATTTAGCTCGAATGGCTTGTTCTAAACTGTTGTGCCTTATATCTTGGGCATATACCATCTTGTAATGCATAACATAATTATATAGGAAGCACTACTATGCTCAGTTATAGTGCACTACATAAAGTTTCTGCATTGCATGAGTGGCCTTGCATTACCTAACATGTGAAGTGTAGAATTGGTTGCTCTCTTCCTTATGACAGTCCACCTTCAAAGCTAAGGAGCTCGAATTTATGGTGGACTATTAAGCTTGAGTAGTTCAGCTTAAAATACTGCGGTCATGAAGTTCAGCTTATAAAACTACTGTTATCAAGCTTGTGTTTATTTATCATAGATTTTTTCATATCTTGCTCATACTTTACTTGTACAAATAGTGATCTTTACTTTACTTTGATTTGCTTTACTTTGCTTTGCTTGTACAAATTGTGATCTTATTTTACTTTACTTTGCATGTAGAAATTGGTCTTATCTTTACTTTACTTTGCATGCAATAATCATTGGCTATTGGTTACTTAGATTTAAGCCAAAAAAAGGTATGCTGCATGCTATCATTGCTTGATTTTTCATTTCTGCAACCTTTACAAGAGCGAAATAAAATCTTCCAAAATAGCAGTAGCTATTACCACACTGTCTTTTTAAGGGCACAATAATGAAAATCCTATTTTGGAAACAACATTCCATAAACTGTTTGAAGACCTATTTCGGAAAACAACATTGCATAAACGAAAGATATTAAGAGAGAAATTAAAAGACAAAAATAATGTATGAAACCATGTTATATTATATATTACTTTCCAAAAAGGAATATTCACAGCTGTGCAGGCCAGTTTACAACCCCATTTACAAAACAGAACCCATGTATCAATAGTTTAGATCAAGAGCTTTACAACAGAAGTTGTGGAGATTTCGTATTTACTGTACATAGCCGGAAAAACGAAAACCTAATCTACTAAAAATGTCCAGGAGGCACTAAAACGTCCAGGCAGCCGAGAATGCACTAAAAACATCCAGGAGGTGGCATCCTCAGCTGCACAAACAGATCGTTCCCTTTAACAATAATTTTCATCTCCAGAGGTCGCTCCTCTCCAAGATGAACTCGATCAACCCACTGTACACCTTTTCAGTAATATAAGCTCCTTGATCTCGCATGTGTACCACCTCCAAGCAGGAAAATTTCGCCACAACTTTCACTTTCGTGCCCTTACAGCCATGGGCCTCTTGCTGGTGGTCTTTCTCTTCCTGGTGTTCAGCAGATCCGACAGATTCATCCATGGGCCTCATGGAGGTAGTCTTTGTCCGAGCCATTCTAGGAATCAAAGATGAAGTCGGAATAGGAAGAGGAATAGGAAGAGCTCAGATCAAAGGATGATATATGTGGCAGCTGCATGGCAAAAATCACCAATGACGTTCTTAAAAGACGTGCCTGAAAATAAATTCCATAACAATAATCAATTATAAACAAAAATCAATAATCAATAATCAATTTCGTAATGATGTATTGCTAAAATCAATTAAAATAAAATATATACTTCTATATGTATTCCAAGCGTATTTCTTTCTTCATTTCTTTTTCTTATTTTTTGGAGTGACCATTGAACTAAAATGGCACCATGGATGAACCCTAAATCCTGAGTTAAACCATTGAGATCTTCACTGAGATAAAATCTAAATCATGATTGGGGTCAAGTGTGGAATAACTTGAACCCAGTTGGGAGTAGATTTAGTGAAAACATTGATCCTATAGAACATATGCCTATAGTTCCCAGCTCTACGATCCTCTACAGCCGCTCCACGATCACAAATGAACAAAACTTGTGAAGCTTGCAACATTTGTAGATTGGATGTAAATCTAAGGTAGAGGGTAGGCTACATGAATAAATACTGGACGTAAAAATAAGGTTAAGGGTAGGGCAAGTTGTGCTTAGACTGGGCGTAAAAGTATGGAATGGGGTATTCTGCTTCGACAATACAGGACTGTATACATAGGGGTTTCTATGGAGGGTGAGCTGTATACATAGAGGTTTCTTCTGACCTGATGCACGCACATGCCATATGCCCCTTACATAGAGGTGAACCCCCGGGTCGTATACCATCCTTTATATGCAAGATATTTCTGGTATCACATGAAGGTATTTATCCTTTTTCTTCTTGGGGAAAACTACAAAATACCCCTAACTTTTTGCAAAATTCACAGTATACCCCTAACTTTCTAAAAATTCACAAAATGCCCCTAAAAACCTATACGTTAGGGCATTTCATGAATTTTCTAAAAGTTAGGGGTATGTTGTGAATTTTGCAAAACGTTAGGGGTATATTGTAGTTTTTCCCTAGTAACAACATAGCCCATGTTCTCTAGCTCAGTCTTTTCACTTTCTTGCCCAAATATGGAGGACATGGCTGACAGGTCACTAAGATAATGAGAACACTTTAATTGGTAAGCGCACACATCTCATTACCCATTGTCATGCACAATGCCCTATGGCGACCTGTATAAACCATGTGGGTGTCTCATAGGTGCTTCTGTATGTATACTAGGGATATAAACCCTCCTCTTACTGACATATGTAATAAAAATAAAGGTGAATTCCCTGGGATGTAAACAACTTCATATGCAAATTGATAGAAATCAAAGGTTCAGATGATATAAAGAAAGATTGATAAAATTATGTATTATATGATATTGCAGTTCGAATATGATGACAGGGATTTGCAAAGACCCAGGGGATTAGTGGCCACATCTTGGCTCCCCTGGGCTAATGAGGATTCATACTAGCATTCATGAGAAGCAGTGGCAGTGAATGCAAGTAAAGGGCATCGAATTTGAAAAAGGGTGCTGCCTGCGTTTGATGCGTTTAAAATCAAAAGTTAAGCGCGTATTTTGCATTTAGCGCACTTATACGGTTCCGCCGTATAAAATACGCGTGTAGAAAATGTGCATGGAAACATGGTTAGGTTTCAATGGTTCAGAGGCTTATTTCTTATGATACGCCTGTAGGATATTTGGTTATGATAGAAGAAGCCTAGATTGGAAAGTTTATCCACCCTTAACCGCTAGATTGATGATTATAAAAGGTGTAACCTGCAGAATAGACAGGCGCGGATCAGAGTTGGCGATTGCATACCATTGATGTGAAGCTGAAATTTAACATTGGTATCAAAACACAGGTTGCTTGGTTACTATGTCTACTAGATTTGCAGCTAACTTGTTAAATCAGATCGAAGTGGTGACACAGGCTTTCAAGTCTGGAAGGAGGGTATTAAATCTGTCCTTGAGTTTGAGAACTTGTGGTATTTAGTAAATGGCAGCCAAGCCAGAGTCACAGCAGCAGCAAGTTCGGGAGGCTCCAGTCCTGGTGTTAGTACAAGTGGACCAAGTGGAGAGGCTGCAGGGTCTACTCAATCAGGGGGATCTCCTACTTCAGCAAGAAGTGTTTCAGATGAAACAAAGGTAAAGGAGGCTCAAGCAATTATTCTGAGCAAGGTTGGTACTGCCTTAAAGCTGAGATTGAGAGGGATGAAACCACATGAGATGTGGCAATATTTGGTAAGCCAATATGAAATCAAAAGTTCTTCTCAAATTGATTTGTTAGAACAACAATTGAGGAAACTAAAATTATTTGAGAAAGATAATCTGACAGATTTTTTGGAAAAGTTTGACTCAATTGTTGCAGATCTAGAAGGGGCTGGAAATGTTCTAAGTGATCAATATCAAATTCTAGCATTGTCCGGAGCAGTTTCTCATAACACATACCTGGCAACATTGATTAGAAACATAGCTACTTCAAAAGAACATGCTGTGAGGATGATAGAACTGAGTTTGAGCAGACTAAAGGTGTGCAAGATGATGAGGAATATTCTGCTGAGTTGTTGTATGCAGGAAAGCAAAGGAGAAGGGGAAGTTCAAATTTTGAGAGAGGTGAAAGATTGGGACCATGTTTCACATGTCATCAATATGGACACTTGAAGTCTGAATGTCCAAATGAAGGTAAAATATTTAAATGCTTTACTTGTGATGGAAAAGGGCATCTGGCTGTGAATTGTCCAAGCCCAAAAGGTATTGGAGGTAAAGAAAAAGGTCGAGGCAAAAATTTTGCAAGAGGTCGAGGTAGATTTAAACGAGGCTCTAGTGTCAACATTGTTGAGGAAGGAAAGTTAAATGTATAAGGTCTAGGGGAGGAGAATATTTGTCAGGAGAATTCAAATTGTTTTGCGCTAAACGTGGCATTAAAAGACAGTTGACATGCAGGTATTCACCTCAACAAAATGGGGTAGCAGAAAGAAAGAATAGAACATTGTTAAATGCTGTCAGATCAATGTTGAAATTTTCAGGGCTACCTAATTTCTTGTGGGATGAAGCTGTCAGAATTGCAGTCTATATTCAAAACATGCTACCCTCAACAAGCACAAAAGGAACAATACCAACTATGCTGTGGTCAGGTAAAGTTCCAAATTCTGAGCATTTAAGGTCGTATGGATGTCTGACTTTTGTTCATGTACCTGAAGAAATAAGGAAAAAACTTGATGACCGTGCTTGTATAGCTTACTTAGTGGGGTATGATGCCAACTCAAAAGGATATAGGCTGTATGATCCATTGCACAGAAAGATACTGATCAGTAGAGATGTAGTGTTTGATGAGGAAAAATATTACAAAGCAATTCCCAATGTAAATAAAAAAATTGCTGATACAGATGTGAAAAATGCTGATACTGTGGTTGCAGAAGATATTGGACAAACTTCTCATGTCTTACAGGATCAACAGATGTTACAGGATCAACAAATGTCTGATGATAGTGATAATGAAGATAACTCAGGGGATGAACAACAAGAAGGCTCTGATCAAACTGAAGAAATTGAACCTGAAGCTGAGCATGAAGAATTGGTGGAACAAGCACAAGTAATAGCACCTGAAAGAAAACAAAGGAAGAAAAGAAGGACAGAAGCTCAAGTGTTAGCTGACGAAGCTAAATTGCAAACAGAATTATATGGCAGAAGAGAAACTGGAAAAAGCAAAAGGCATGAAATATTTGAAGTTAATTCTGTATTTGATATTTTGGTTCTAGAAACAGATAATGTTCCATCCACATTCGATGAAGCTGTGCAAGGAAAGAATTCTCATGATTGGATTCAAGCAATGAAAGATGAGATGCATGCTTTTCAAAAAACAGGAACCTACAGAGTGGTAGAAGCTCCTCAAAACAAAAATGTTGTAGGTAATAAATGGATATTTAGAATTAAACCAGGAGTGGATGGCAAATCAAGAAAATATAAAGCAAGACTTGTAGCACAGGGCTTTACTCAGAAAAAAGGATTGGATTTTGATGAGACATTTTCACCTTTGGTAAAAATTAATAGTTTGAGAATATTACTATCGATCACAAATGCTTATAGTTTTGAAATTCATCATATGGATGTAAGCACAACATTTTTGAATGCAGAATTAGAGGAGGAGATTTATCTTAAACCTGCCCCTGGCTTTGAAGAAGAAAATGGTAAGGTTTGGAGGTTAAATAGGGCAGTTTATGGATTAAGACAAGCACCAAGGGAGTGGTATAAGTGTATGGACAATTATCTCTTAGAGCAGGGTTTTCAAAAATTACTATGTGATGGAAATTTATACAGATATGTAGATTGTGAACATTGGTGCATTATTGGCTTGTACGTGGATGACAATATTATGGTTGCAAACAGTGCATCAATATTGAGTCATTGCAAAGAACTATTAAAGAAAAGGTTTCAAATGACAGATTTGGGAGAATTAAAAAGATTTCTGGGAATTGAAGTGGTTCGAGATCGAGTAAACAAACTGTTGACTTTGAACCAGGAAACACAAATTGTCAACATGCTTAAAAAGTTTGACATGAGTGATTGCAACATTGCAAACACTCCGCTAGTACCAGGTCATAAGATATCAGCTTTAATGTGTCCAGAAATAATTACAGAAAAGAAGCAAATGGAGAAGATACCATACAGATCCTTAATTGGATGTTTATCTTATCTGGCAAACTGCACAAGGCCTGATATAGCATTTGGTGTCAATTTGTTAAGTAGATACAGCAACAATCCTGGTAAAGAACATTGGGTAGAAGCCTTATGCAATTAAATTGCAAAAATCCCACTTCCTATTTTTATTTTTTTGTGGACATATTTTGATATTATTTCTCTGTAAAGGTAATTGGTTCAATTACAGGACATAACATTTCAGACTAGACATATAATTATGTTCATAAACATGAGTTCATAAAGACATTGCAATCCATGAAGATTATACATTTCACTTCTATGTTACAACATGACTTGTGCACCATTAATGTAGTACAATTAATGCCGCACATTAAAAAGAACGAAAAAGGGCAAAGTTCTTTATACACAGACTTATTTTCATAGACACGAGTTCGTGAAGATACTAAGATTACATTTTACTTCCATAATATTACCGTAAGAATTTTGCACCATTATAATTATAAGGATTTAGTGCAACTAGTCTTCTTGATGTGCATTGAAGGACCTGATATCTTCTCATCAACGCCATCATTTATCTTCTTCATTTCTAGAAATGATTTGCAAAACCTCCACAAGATTTTATGATATACTTACAACCTGCAATTTTGATATTAGTTCTTTCATCAGATAGTCGTCTGTCATATAATTAGATATCAAGTATCTCTCTAATTTGTATTTGCTAAAACACTTATCATACAACTTTTCGAAAGTTTTAAGGAACAAAGGCCTCTTTCCCCACTTATGAAGCTTACCTGAGGATCCAATACACACTATGGAACCAAATGAAAATAAAGGATTTCATAATTGCATCTGGAAGAAGTGTACTTAGAATTGATCTGCTACTCTTCAAGTTATATATAGACCAAATAGCTTCATCAAAAACTTGTAAGCATGTCTGAATAAAGTCAAGAACTCTTGGACACAGAAATATACGCTTCATCTTCGATTCGATTGATGTGACATGCTTGGTAGATACTTGTCCTTTCTGACATGAATACAAAAGAAGTCCATTGACACTTAATATCAAGAGCTTCCTACAAACAAGTGGGTTAGTGATAATACATTCTTGTTGTGTGATATTGCCATTCCTATCATCCTCGTCAATATAGTCAGTCAATTGGATGCATATGCCCTACAACTCTAGATTCTTGGAGGTTCTCGCCATTGACTCCTGACTCAAAACATAGGGAAACAAAGCCAAACTAATATTACTATATGTTATTAATAAAAAGTTTCACGAACTTGAGTTCGATGGAGAGGAGAAATGAGGAAAGAAAAGGAAAGAGAAGAAGGAAGAGGAAAGGGAAATGGAGAACCAAAATATATAGTTGTTTAGGCAAGTGTACTATAGAGGTAGTTCACGAACCATAGTCTTTCTCATAAAAAGAGTTTATCAGATACTGAGGAACTTGAGGCCTAAGTGGGACTACATTTAGCGGCCTTCCATTCATACTGTCTGCATAAGAAGGTCGGTCTATCAAATATTTTTTTTGTTGGACTTAGATAATGTAATGACATTGAGATATATGTTTGGAGATCTTCATCACCAATGTTAAAAGCTTTCACATGATCCCCGTAATCACACTTCAGACTTTTCAATGTATTAAAGGAATTGATTAATACCTTCTTTCGTCCTCTTCTTCTTATAAGAGTTTGTACAATTACCAACGCCAACAATACCATGCCTCTCCTTCGGCCTTTTCAATGACACCCACAATATAAAACTCTTTCTGGAAGCTCAAGCATATTATTACCTAGACCATGCACCAACCTTGTAAAAGGAATGTTAAAGAATGCAAGACACTGGTTTTTCAAGTGGATTTCATGTCCAATCATTCAAATCCTTATTCATCCACCTACTCCAATTGGTGTTCCAATTCGTCAATGTTGCATCAAACAAGAGTTCAAATTTGTAATGTTCACCGAGCCTCGGTTTGTTTGAATCATTCCTCTTTGCCCCAAGGGGGGTTCACATAGTTTTACTTATACGAACCAGGTGAATGACCCGAAAGGTTTGTTTTTTCCCTTGAATCTAACATATACTCGTACCTAGGGGTAGTTCTTGGAGTTTTTAGGGTGATTTGGCACAGTATAAGGCTAAAATGGGGTTTCTAAGAAAATTCAAAGGCGTATACAAGGGAGTTTTTGCCAATCTCTTGCACGTAGGTGGCATACGACTTATACAATAGGTGCAACTCCTAGGCTTTGCCCCCTTATTTATTATAGTTTATTTGGCTAGTTCTTTAAATTCCTAAATTGTAATGGGAATTTAATGCAATAATAGCAGTTCCAAAATACAAATAGAAAACATTGGCATGTATACTTACTTGTCAAGCAGTCCCTTTTCAAGAATTATTGAGTCTCCTCTCTGGTCTTCCAAGAACAATCCATTGGTTTCTTGCATGGTTTAATTGGTCAATATATGGGCTATATCAAAGCTAGATAGATAGATAATATTTTTACGTCATGCCACATTGGCAGTGTCTATGAGGACATATGACGGACCCCCAGAGACTTGAACACAAGATCTCTTAGTTGCTAACCCAATGGACTAGCCAATAAACCGAACAAGAATAGAATAGGGGGAAGCCTATCATAGAAAGACATGACCCACGGACTCAAGTCCGTGAAAATAATCCAACTCGAGGAGGAGGAGGAGCAGATTATGGACCCCAGCCCGTCAAGGCAGCTTAGATTACGGACCCCAGTCCGTGAAAATTACTTCAATATGTTATATAAGGCTTAGATTATCAAGTCAATACTCGAGCTTGTAAACTATATATAGACAGGATAAGAGCCTATAACACGGACTGAAGTCCGTGAATATGTGAAGCCACACCCAGGAAAGGATAAGTAAAAATGGCCAATGTTTAGACCACAGACTTGAGTCCGTGAATAATAAGTCTTCAAGAAAAGAAGTCTAAAAAGAACCTATAGAAAATCATCCGAGAAAATAAAAAGGGGATGGGGAAGAGCATATACTCAATGCTATTTGATATTTGAGATAACCAAATATACAATCAAGCATTAAACTTTAACAAGGAAGCATAAGTGCATGGAAAATAAAGTGAACAAAAGGAGCTTTAATCACTTGAATACTCAAAGAAACATTAACTATATGAAAGTGGGCCTTCAACATATAGCGACCCATTACACTAACCATTTAATCCCTTAGATTAGATATACTAAAAATATTGATTGAGATTGGGGAACGGCAAGCCAACGTCGGCACTTGGCAACAAAAAATGATATAAAAGTTACATATTTTTTAGCGAACGACATCAAGTTTTAAGGCTTTTCTCAAGTTTTAAGGATTTTATAGGAAAGCAAAGCAGAATTAGATGGGACTCACTTGCTTCTTTCTTGCGCTTTCGAGATGCCTCTACTGCCGATCTCCTTCAATCTTGTGGGCTTTCAACCATATCTTGTGAGTTCGTAGCATCTTTTTGGTTAGAGCGCCTGAGATTTCTAACATTTTTTTCTTCTTTCCACAGGAGGAGTATCAGGAAGGCGCTCCTGTTTTTTGTTGTGCTTTCTGTTTCATTCTTGTTAATTCAAAATAGTTCTAAAAATAGTAAATCTTGTATGGCGGTGTATACGTGTACAATCTAATCTTTTCTTGAAACCCATCTGATTGTTTCTTGAAACCCATCTAAGTTACAACAGGTCGCTTTGCTGGAGAGAAAAACCCGATGCGAAAAGGTTTGTGATTTTTGCACTATTGTCATTCTGATTTTGGTAGTTTGCATTTCGAATTTGGTCTCTTGATAAGTCCGGCACTTGACGTAAACATTGCTATGCGTTTCACATTCTTCAAATCAACGTTTCTTTTTGTTGTTTTGCAGATCGAGTCAACAAAATGGATGAAATTCAATCCTGTTTCTAATGTGGGCCACCGTTGAATTAATTCAGAGCTATGGGTGCCGCTCTCGAAAAAAGTAACGATGAAAAACATCTCTGCTACATTCTTTCTTTGGCCTTGACAAAGAGGTACGGCTGTATTTTGCCTTTGGTTTGCCTTTTTGTCCAGTAAAAAGTTTGAATCCAGAAATATGCCAATTTTTTGGTTTGCTTTTTCTTTTAATTCCAGTAAAATGTTTGAAGCCAGTGATATACCAAGATGTGATCCTGCTATAATTTAATCCAAGAGAAATAAAACCTTCTCCCAAAGCAAGAAAGCAGAAAACTTTATTTTGGTGTTTCTAGAATGTATCTGCAATGATCATGAAATTCGGTTCATGGATCTTTGTGGAAAAGCACGAAGCTACTTACTGCGATTTCCTATTCAAATCTTACAGAGGATATCACATTCCTTCGTGCCAAGAAAAGCAGGAGGTCTAGTGTTCATGGAGGCAGGGATCCTGTGTCTCCTTTCACATCACCACCTTTTCTTTGCCTTTAATATCCCAAGCCATTTCCTGATTGGCAAAATTCATTTGTAATTATATTGTATTAGGTAATCTGAAGGAGGAAAGGCTGTATGGCCATATTATTCTTGCAGGGTGATTCAATACTACTGGAAGCACATGAAACTACAAACATATAAACATATCACGGACTTGAGTCCGTTTTTTCTGTAAAGTTCACGGACTTAGAGTCCTCTCTTTTTTCTTCTATATAGTTCATGAGCTTGAGTCCATTGAGTTTGAATAGTGGAGATCATTGTGATTGCAAAAGGAACAATTATAGTTGTTTGTGAGAGTGCCAATATTCTTGTTGGCTACCATGACCTCAGTCGCAGATTTTTCATCATGCGCTGAATTGCATGTCTAGAAAATTGATTCAATTATTTGATTCTGGATAACAACATAATGAATAACACATTGTGCAGGGTAACACTGGGCGATCAGTCTGTTTATGAAGCCGATATAGTAGGATACGATGAAGATGTTGCCGTGCTACATATTGATGCACCAAAAGATAAGTTAAAGCCAATACATGTTGGAAGCTCTGAAGATCTTCTGGTTGGCCAAAAAGTTTATGCCATTTGGAAACCCAGTGAGTAACATCCACAAGGGCATGGCATTTGTTTTGACTTACATATATTTATACTGAAATGTGGTTTTTTTACCAGTTTGGGCTTGACCACACTCTTACAACTGGGGTTATAAGGTATGGGAAAAGAAGCTTTTGCTATAATAGAACTTGTGTTCAAGTTGCCAAAACAATGGATATGCTTGTTTACAGGAGTTTGTTTTCCATGTATCTTCATGCATCACAGTGGACTACGAAGGGAGATCAGTTCTGCTGCTACTGGTCGACCAATTCAGGATGTGATTCAAACAGATGCAGCTATTAATCCTGGAAATAGTGGAGGTTTGATAGCTCTGGGGACCTGATAGGGATAAACACTGCAATTTACTCACCATCAGGGGGCATCCTCTGCCGTGGGATTTTCAATTCCAGTGGATACAGTAGATCTGTAATCCTGTTATCATCAGCCTGTGCTTGAATAAATTTATTAAAATTTTTTACTGCATCTCTTTAGGTTGCCGGAATTGTGGAACAAATCATAAAATATGCGAAGGTTACCAGGCCTGTTATGGGCATCACATTTGCACCAGAGCAATCTGTTGAGCAGCTAGGTGTTAGTGGCGTGTTAGTTCTTGATGCACCCCCTAGTGGCCCTGCAGGAAAAGATGTACGGATAACATTTATACATTAACTTGTCTTTGTGGCTGCCTTGTTAATGAGTGAAGATCCATATTTGCAGGTGCTGAAGCCAACAACAAGAGATAACTATGGTCGTCTTGTTTTGGGTGACGTGATAACATAGGACTAGAGGACTAGAAATAGAGGTGGGCCGAGGTCCTAGACTACTCATGTGGATTTACCAAATGAGACTCCAGAAGCAAAAACTATAGCAGAGGCAAAGGCAGTAAGATGAAGTAGGGTCATTTATGGCATGGCTAATAAAAAAGATCAAGGAAATAAATGTGGTATATTCTTACTTCTTACACTCTCCATTGTGTCATATATTTCTTTTCCCTTCTTTTTTGACGTGAGCTTGTATTTAAAGATGACTCTCACAAAAGTTTGTTACTCTTTTTCTCTTAGATGTTTTAACTAATATGATACTGATGGTATTTATGTAGGAACAACTTCAACGGTGATGCAATACCATGCAATACCAGGTGCAAGGTGCAGTTATAATTTCTGAGATTGAGAGGGATACAACATTTCTTTCAAAGGAGGAGAAATGTTGCAATTGTAATCATGTGCAATTGTGATCCTATGGATGCGATTGAGGACTTGGTAATTGGAGAAGATATTGTCAAGGTTATCAGCAAATTAGTACCTAATTGCAATTTGATGAGGCATCAATATACTTGTCATATATGCAAAAGCATGATTGATACTGCCTCTTTGATGGGATAGCCAATAGAATATGTACAACATTTTAATGAAAGCTCATTGATTAATGTCAAAGGAGGGATTGATCTTGTAGACTGAACTCTTCCAATTTTCATAATAATTTGATTTATGTACCAAATGTTTTTGGCATCAATGTTGTATTCTATCTTTTTGTTAATTTCTAAAGGGGTGCAACTCTTATTTCTCATTGTATGAGTTAAACTTCTCACTTGCAAAAATGTGTCATATCTCTCAATTTAATTGCATAAGGCTTGTAGCTGCAAAGAGAATTTTGAGATATCTTAAAGGAACATTAAAGGTTGGGATTATGTACAATTCAAATGACCTAACTCTGAAAGCATATTGTGATTCTGATTGGGCTGGAGATTTGGACCAAAGAAAATCAACCTCAGGTTACATTATACTTCTGGGAGGAGCTCCAGTGGCATGGAAGTGCAAGAAACAAAGCAGTATAGCTCTTTCTAGTGCTGAGGCTGAATATAATGCAGCTGCACTTCTTACAAAAGAGTTAATATGGGAGAGAAGGTTGTTGGCAGAACTAAATTATGAACAAACAGGTCCAACACAAATCTTGTGTGACAATACAAGCTGTATAGCTATGACAAAGAACCCTGTACTTCATGAAAGATCAAAGCACATTGAGATGCAGGTTCATTTTATTCGAGATATGGTTGAGAAAAAGTTTGTGAAACTAACTTATGTTAGAACAGTGGATCAATTTGCTGACATTCTAACTAAAGCATTATCTGTTGGCAGATTTCAAGAACTCAGGAATATAGTATAATATAATAATAGATTTATATCATCTGAAGGGGGGATGATAGAAATCAAAGGTTCAGATGATATAAAGAAAGATTGATAAAATTATGTATTATATGATATTGCAGTTCGAATATGATGACAGGGATTTGCAAAGACTCAGGGGATTAGTGACCACATCTTGGCTCCCCTGGGCTAATGAGGATTCATACTAGCATTCATGAGAAGCAGTGGCAGTGAATGCAAGTAAAGGGCATCGAATTTGAAAAGGGGCGCTGCCTGCGTTTGATGCGTTTAAAATCAAAAGTTAAGCGCGTATTTTGCATTCAGCGCACTTATACGGTTCTGCCGTATAAAATACGCGTGTAGAAAATGTGCGTGGAAACATGGTTAGGTTTCAATGGTTCAAAGGCTTATTTCTTATGATACGCCTGTGGGATATTTGGTTATGATAGAAGAAGCCTGGATTGGAAAGTTTATCCACCATTAACCGTTGGATTGATGATTATAAAAGGTGTAACCTGCAGAATAGATAGGCGCGGATCAGAGTTGGCGATTGCATACCATTGATGTGAAGCTGAAATTTAACACAAATTGATGAAGTTTCTTTGGGTTATTTGGTTTTGTTCATTCTGGTGAGTTCTTTATGTGTTTATTAGTCAAAAACTTTATCTGTCAAAGTTTCACTATTAGTCTTTCTTACGTTTATAGTAGTTAGATTTATATTGTAGTCAAAAGCTCTCAATCATAACACTAGGCGTGGGAGACGTTAACCAAAAAATCAAACTGCAGATCGGGCAAATCATTTATCTATTGAAGATATGTCGTACTGTACAAATCAATTCAAAAGACATGGATCAGACTTGAAGCTAGAGCTACCAGGTGTTAAAAATGCATCAGAACGGACATTTGTAAATGACAACCAAACTGTCGAATTAAGGTCAACACATCAAAGGCTTTTAAAAATGCGCTCAAGCTTTTATAACTGGCTTACCTTTGGTTTTGGTTCTAGCGTTTTAGGGATTTTTAACTGGTTTTAGGTTTTCTACCATTTCTACATTAATGTCATCGAGGACAACACATTGCGTTAAATATGAAGACCATCTATTATAGTAGTACGTATATCCAGTAAGAGAAAAGTGCATTCTCTCTGCATGGAATGCCTGCTTAAATCCACACCAGCCTGAATATACTTGAAGTCCAAAGGCATATATACTCTAATTGAATAAATGTTTGTGAACACAAAATTCAAGAAAGATTTATATGTCCTCTTTGGCAAGCCTCTTGACAGAATATTCTATAAATATCCTTATAGATATGCTTCCGATAAATATTCTTGAAAATACTTGTGGGGTTTAAACGCGTCACACAAAAGAATTGGATAGTGATTCAAAGCACAATTGGTCTCCATGGACAATCTAACAAGACAAGTTTGAATGAATGTGATGGGCGCTATGATGGGCACCATGTAGGGTCATGTCGCAGTTCTGCTCATAACTTCTGGCTTGAGTATCGGATTTGGGTGTTTTTTAGTGCTTTGGAAAGCTGGAGATGTGAGATTTCCATCGTAGCTCATATAGTTTTAGTGATTCTATCCTGGCCGGATTTGGGGTTTCAGATTTCGACCGCCATGGCAAACCCTAGTTTGCCAACTTCTAGAACGCATTCTTCAGCCATGGGTGCCCCCAAAGTGGTAGGCGGTGCCTCAACCTCTTCTTCTATACATGATGTGAACTCTTCTCTTCTCGCTTTAATCCTCTTGCTTTTGACTCTACTGTTAGTGTGAGCATGGACATGCAGCACTTTCCTCCTCTTTTCAAATATGTCCCTCTGCCTACTTCTTAAGTAGAAGCCACCATATCTGCTCCTAGCATTATCTCTGCCTCTATTCCATCTACTTATGCTGGGCCTCTACCTGCCTCTGTTGCTCTTTGGATGTTCGTGTCTCTGTGGCATTGAACATCATGTTGCAAAACAATAAGAAAGAATTAAACTCATATCTTAACGAATTGCAAGTGCAAGGTGATCGTTTGGATATTGAATTGCCTTCTGAGAGTGTTTTCTGTGAGGCACATGAATGTTCAAATGTTTTTATATGGGCTGGCCTAACAGTTGTGAGATTGATCACACTATGCATTTGCAGTGTGTTCACAATCTTATGCCCCATGCACGTGTGTGCCATTTCACTGGGCAATTCCTTGATCTCAGAAGAATTGGATTTTGGCTAAAGCATCATCTTCAGAGATTGGGTCTTCCTAGTTATGCATCTTTGAAGGTGTTGGATAAAGATACTAATTTTTTTCTAGTCATGTTTGACTCACAGTTGCAGTGACAAGCTTGTGGAATGTGGCATTGATCCTCTTTGGGGTATTTTCACGCATGCCTTGCTGGTTTGCATTAGAAGACTTTCCACATGAATTGCAAATTCTTGATTTTATGACTGCTATTGCAAATGGATTGGTATGCATCTAGCCCATTCTATTGTTAATGGTCCTCGAATTTGCGTGTCCCTTCTCACTTGTGTTTCTATTCTCCAGTCAGTGGTGGTTAGCAGTCCTCTTTTCTTTAAATACAAACTACATCTGCTTAATGGACCAGAGCTTTAGCTGCATGTTCTGTTGTGTCATCTTCTGATGAGTCTCCTTCTGCACCAGTTAACTTACCAGTATTACCATCTATCTTAAGGGTATTTATATAATCTTCAAAAATATAAAATATGTTATATGTTGACCAGCGGTATTTGGTGAAATTATGAAAAGCTAGGGAGGGCACTTTGTAATCTTTCCCATATTTTTTTGATGTATTCGACTACAAATCTACGAGTCGGATACTGCATTTTTGGAATTGAACCCATAATCGGTAGCCAATAAATGCACCGTAATTTCTTCCAACGAAAGAGGGCAACACTCAGATTTTTGTTTGCATATTATTTCTATATGGATAGTACTTAAAATTTCAGCTTTCATATCCAATGGCCATCGACCTTTGATCCGAAAATATTCCTGGGATTGAAGGCGGAGATTTAATTGCCTCAAGACCTAGAGGATTGGTATATATACACGCGTATAATTACAAATACAGCGTACATTTCATAAAACAGAGCGGCGTGTAAAATCGATACGGCTCTCTAAAACAAGTGGCCATTTTGCATTTGGATATTTGCGGCCTTGCGTTTTTCCACCATCGCCATAGCTCCGGAAGTGGTCAGATCGGTCTCAGAACTTGGTATTTATAAGCAATTTACGTAGTCCTCTAAATCTAATAATTTGCGCCACTATTGACTGTGCCGTCCTTTTCTATTATCTTTGTGGGCACGAACGATGATTCTCCATTATTGTCCGCCTTGTATTATCCACTTTTGAGACCGCTGAGACCATTTGGTCCCGGATTGGATTTTTTCTGTTCGTTGCACTTGTTTGAATATGTCCTGCTTCGCGGTACCCAAAATTAGGTCACTTTCTCCTGCGGTGTTATGCCAATGTGATACTACATGTGTTCCTGGTCCTGGAGCAGAAG
The DNA here is from genome assembly GCA_021234155.1 of Isoetes taiwanensis. Taxonomy (NCBI): domain Eukaryota; kingdom Viridiplantae; phylum Streptophyta; class Lycopodiopsida; order Isoetales; family Isoetaceae; genus Isoetes; species Isoetes taiwanensis. The sequence continues at coordinate 12,238,536 of JAJEKV010000001.1, read as the reverse complement.
CTCGTTTTCCATAAATTTGTTGGTTTTACTTCAGGTTCTCTTCTGAAATATGTAAACTTTACCATTGAGGGCAAGTATAATTTGATTGTGGGCTTTTTGAACTTTATCTCGTATGATGATGGAGATGTCCTTTTCTGTATTACATGAGAAAAGAGCCTGGTTAGTTTGCATGATGGATCAATTCAGTTTGATTGCGCCATAGAAGGATTTGAATACAGTTGGATTTGAAGGAGATTTTATCGAATTTATCTGATCCTTAGCCTGTATTTCGAGCTCATACTTTGGGCTACTAACGTCTGAATTCCTACATCAAAGACGTGTAAATAAAAGAAATAAAAATCAAACATGAGAACTGATCTTCAGAAGCGCCAAGTACGTCTAAAAAGATGGCCATCAATTCATGGAGTTATCAACAAGTGTAGCAGCAGAGATGATCGTGGATGGACTCCATTGCATGTGGCAGCACGAATGGGAGACCTTGACGAGGTAACCTTGTTTTTTGTTTACAAAAGTTTTCTAAATGCATTTATGTGCCTATTTGTTTTCCTTTTGCCACTTGGGGTTTTGCTGCTTCCGTTCTGTATTTCCTGAAGTTTTGTTGGCAGATTTTGCAAATTTAAACTCTGCGAATTGTAACTGATTACAACAATGTTACTGGACTTAAAAGGTTTTTGCTGCTACTGTATACTGTCGCAAATCAGTCAGGTCTTTCTGTATATCTGAGATGGTTATGTGATTTTAGAGCTCTAATTAACCATCCCTCCTTCTAGGTGAAACGGCTCTTAGATGGAGGGGCAAATGTGAATGAACCGTCTCTTGGGCCAAAAGCTCTTGGAGCAACTCCATTGCACCTGGCTGCTACTGGAGGGCATCTCCATGTCATGGATGAGCTGCTTGAAAGAGGTGCAGATATTGATGCTCGAACCAAGGGTAGCTGTGGCTGTAAGTTCTTACTCATCTAATATGAACAAGTGAAAAATAGTAGTGGGTTTAGTCATATCCAGTTGGTAATGCTCATTTACTGTGTACAGGGACTCCTCTTCACAATGCCGCAAAAGAGAGAAATAAAAGAGCCATGCGTTTTCTTCTAGAGAATGGAGCATTTCTACCTGATGACATGATGGATGGTCGATTCAATCCGCCTTTACATTACTGTCCAGGACTGGAATGGGCATATAAAATGAGGGAGGAGCTTTGTGGTTGTCATGACATGCCATCTGTTTGACGAAGTATTCCCTTTACTATCATAGAAGTATGTAGGCAGCTTTTTTTGGTATAGCCAAGTTGATTAGAACTACATTTTTGGAACATAGTAATTGCTATTAAAGACTATAGTGACTTGTAAGTTTGCATCAAGTAATTATATTGCATCTTGATTGCTTACAGGTGTTCAACTGTGTATTAAGTCAATGGATTAGTTATACTAGTATGTGATTGTTGTAGAGCATAGGAATGTTAGGATAATGTATTGGTGTAAAAGAATGTTAACTGTTGAGGATTAAACGAGGGAGAAATATTGCATCTGGATTGCCTAAATATGTTTCTATTGCATCTGGATTGCCTAAATATGTTTTTAGGTATCAGCTGTGTTTTAAGTCAATGGATTACTTATACTAGTACGTGATCTTTGTATAACATATGAATGATAGAAATAATGTATTGGCAAATATTCTGCAAAAAGAATGCAACTGTTGATTAAACAAGGGAGGAGCTTTTTTCTTTCTTTTTAAATTCTTGTAACGCCAGTAAATTTGTTCATTCAAGTTATCAATTATGTGACAAGTGTACTAGTTTGTTAATCCTGTATATGCCATTGAATGTTACATTAGAGTTACTATGATAAAAAAAGTGGGTGTATCTGCCTTGGTGAAAGTCTATCAAGCTAGATTACTGCAGCTGCTGTTGCACTCGTCTGTCTCTGGAAGTTTTTTGACATCAAATATATCTGTTTTTAATGGTACATGCCAAGGAATTTGGGATCACCCTCTTCTGGGTCATGTTGTAAGTTACTATCAGATTCCTGATTTTTCCAATTTCAAAGTTCATATATTTTTGTGATTGCTTCAAAAAACAAGGTAAACAATCCAACAAATTTTAACGGGATAAGGGGATTTTTGGTACTTCAGCCTGAGGCTTCGTAAATACTTCCATCGAAGTCTGAAATAAGTTGCATGGGTTGTTCCTGTTTGATTCCCATTTGTTTGGCCCTACTTTTCTTTTTTTCTCTTCTTTTTTTGGGATTCATTTGAGTAGAGAAGGATTGAGAGAAAAGGCAAAAATTTGCTAACAAGATGAGTTGAGCAGGCCCACATTAGACAGCTTCAATTGTGAGGAGGCTTTAAAGGTCCTAGGATTGAAAGAAAAGGTAGAAGCTTGCTAAGAATCAAGACAAGTCGATAAGCCATACCACAACAAAGGCTAGGGCTCATGTTCATGGCCCAGGACTGGAAAAAGGCTGCAGATAATTTGCAATCAGTTCGCAGACCATGCTTTTCTTTTGGTGGAGGCTGCTGAGGATAACGTGACTAAGGTCAAGCAGCTTCTGGATAGCTTCTCTTTGGCTTCTTGTTGCTTGCTTAATTGGCATAAATCTAGTGCTTTGTGGGCTTTGGATGTGCCAGTTCCTACGTCTCTGCAGCAGTACCTATGGATTGTGGTTCCTCCAAATACGGTGGTCCGTCTTCTTGCGACTTCTTTTGGCATTGACATATTCATCACACAAGCTTGGGACTACGTCATTTTAGGTTTGCAGAAACATTTGCTGTGGTGGTGAGGCGTTAAATTGGCTCGGGATGGACTGGTGGTAGCTAATTATGTTCTGAATAACACCCATGTATATGTTGTGTCGGCCTTGCTAGCCCCACCTTTCAAATTTAAGGAGATCGTTCCCATGACTTGTAGCTTCATCTAGGGTGGCAATGAAACAGGAGTAGTGGTTAAAGTTGCTTGGGAGAAGTGCATACGATAAAAAAGAGATGATAGATTTATCTCTACATATAAGATCTTAAATCTCAAGTTTGTGTGACAGATCTTGTTAGGACATACACAGTCTTGTGATGCGTTTACTTGTTCAGTCCATAAAGCATTCCTGTGCATTTGGGAAAGTGGCACACGCCCCATGCCTACCATGGGCACTGTTCTTTCTCTTAAAGTTGCCTCCCCATGCATCTCCTTTCCTTCGCGGGGTGCTCAAATCATAGAAAGTGGTGAATACTTTAGTCTCTTTACATCCTTCAAATTGGGCCTAGTCTCCCTCACCTTTTCTCTGGGTACCTCTGCCTAACTTCATTGGCTCCACCCCAGTTGTTTCTTTCATGCATCCTAAGGCCCAGCGCAGATGGCTCTCTTTTGATATAACTAAATTTCAGGCCTAGTATCTTGACGATCGGCTCCGCTCCTGGAAAAACTTCAAGGACAACTACAATTTGACTGGGGTACACTATTCTATATGGAATTGGTAGCTGACAATATCTCGCTACAGCCCAATTTTGGCATAGAACCCATATGGGAGTTTACATTTGATATCTCTTGGGGTAAGAACTTTGTTAAGAACTACTATAAAATCCTTTCTCTCACTCGTCTCATTGGCAACATATAGTTCCAAATGCCGCTCATTGGTTGGTTTGGTCCAGGATCTGCAACAAGAACGTTCTTCTAAAGCAGTTTGTTCTACTTTGGCAAGTGGTGCACAGGATACTCAGAGTTAACATTAGAGTTCATTCCTTTAAACCAATTATCATCCCTCTTTGTCCAATTTGCAAAGCCGCCCTTGAATTGATACATCATTGTTTTGTTTTATGTGTTACCATACCATCTTCGCTCCATTTGGGAAGTCGTTCGTACATCGCTCTATACCCGCCTCGCAAGCCAGGAAATCCTCCTCGGCCTTTTTCCTCAGAGCGGGCCACGTTTTTAAAAGTGGGCTTTTAATATTTATAGAGCTTTAATTTGTTGGGTGATTTGGAAGCACAAATGCCAAATGGTTTTCACAGGCAAATGCACTTCTAATACAGGTTTTTACCATGAAATTAAATCTAGACTGCACGACCAAGATTTGACTTCTAGCGACACCTTGATGTTAAGGATGAGGCTTGGAGTTATCTCCACCTCCTTAGCATTCTTATGTAATTATATTTTATTTTTAATATAATTTCTTCGTCCTTCAAAAGGCCCCGGGGAAGGGGGGGGGAGGGGGAACAGGGGCAAAAGCTTGCTAGGAAACAAGTTGAGTCGACAGTATATCTTCGACTGATACTCACATTGCCTTTGTTGTACATGATATGAATGGTGACTGATACTTATTGTAGACGAATTAAATGATGAGTATTGCAACATTGACTTTGAGATAACAAATGAAATGCAATAATTAAAGACTAACACCGACCTTTGCTAGTGCGATTTCTTACAGCCATTGGACCTTTGTCTTTTAAAGTTGAGGTTCATCATGTGCATAGGTCCCATTATAGTTGAAATGGGTTTATTCTCATGGCATTTATCTACATGAAGAGGCTTGGATGTGTTTCACTGGTATCACAGCCATGAGATCTATAGAACCTCAAAATGAAGAAAATCCTGCAAGTTTTATGTCTAAGGTTCACACTTTCTTTTGGTGTTTTGAGGGTCAGTTGTCGGTAGATTTTTCCCTCTGTCGCCACTCTTGAGTCTTCCATGCCACTCATCGGCTAGTTTGGTCCAGGATCTGGGACAAGAACATTCCCCCTAAGCAGTTTGTTCTCCCTTGGCAAGTGGTCCACAGGACGCTCAGGGTTAATGTCAAAATTTCATTCCTTTATGTCAGCCGTCAGCCCCCTTTGTCTAGTTTGGAAAGCCGCCCTTGAATCGATAGAGCATTGCTTTATTTTATATGACCACCTCCGCCCCATTTGGGCAGCTATTCGCACATTGTTTCACATGCATCTCTGCAAGCTAGGAAATGCTCCTTGGCCTTTTTCCTCAAAGCTGGCCACGTTTTAAGAAGTGAGCTTTTAATTTCTACTGGGTGATTTGAATGCACAGATGCAAGGTGGTTTTCAGACCCTCTGAACCAAGACTAATTATGCCTCCACCTCTAGCAGACACTGATAAGGCCGAGAAAGTTAAATACAGACCCATCTGAAAACATTCCACCACACCTATATCTTCTGATATTCCCACAGCTTCATCATCTGCTCTCACCTACGCAGTGCAGTATCTCTTGAACTAAAATTTAATCCTGAAGAGGAAACGAAGTTGGCCGATCAGACTACTCAAAAACTGGAAGAGATCAAGAGATTTTATCCTATGGGGGTCAAATGGTTCACTAAATTTTATTGTGAATCTGCACCGGCCAATATGATTCACAGAACTCGGTCCAACGACCATGTCCAGATATTACTGAGGAGTTTTAAGTGTTGCCCTACAGAGGTCCTAATGCCTGCAGACGTAGTGCCGTTCTATCAAATTATGAGGTATTTTTGTTTTATGATGTCGTTTGTGATATGTTGCATTTAGCTGATCTGTTCACATGTGCAACAGGAAGAAGTTCACATGGTCAGTGCCGGAGGACCTTACTGGAAAGAAGTTCTATGTTATTTTCAGCAATCACAGTGTATTTACGGCTCAATTGCTATGCTCCCACGTCGGTGACGTTCAGCAACGATTGGAATTTGCAAAGGCATATGCAAAGAGGAGAACTCACGTGTTGAATGGAAATCTGACTGATAAGGAGTACATACAATTGTCTATACAATGCAATGATATAATTGCTAACACAACATATAAGGAACCCATCGTGGAAATGCTCCAGCAACTTCGCAATCAACACAAAGCTTATGGTTGTCCACCTCAAGGACCAACAGGGACAGTGATAACATCTGCATGGAAGGTAAGTACTTGTTTTTTTGCTTGGCAAGATCGCCACCGCGATCCTTATGAACTATTTATTTTTCAGGATTTTGTTGAAGTGGCAACTACAACATTGAAGGTGAAGGAGCTAAAAGATGAAAAACAGTTCATATTCATGCAAGAAGAGCTTTGGTCCAAGTTCATGCAGGTTGTTTCTAAGTGGACGGCAGGAAACTTGTGGATGATCATGGTGAGTTGCCAGATAGGCCCACCAAAGATTTCTTCAGCAAAACATTCTTGCGCTATTTACGTGGTATGTCCAATGCGAAAGATTTCCAGCTTATGAATGAAATTTTAGAAGGGAAGACATTCTTGAAAGTGCAGTCAGGATATGCCGGTCGTTTTGACTGTAAGCAAAGGGCAATTGACATCAGGACACTCACTCTTATGCGCTGCGCCAAGAAGCATTGTCTTATGCTAATAGTATTATGGACGATTGTTATGCCAACTTTGAAGAGCTCGCAAGCAAATTTCCAGAGTTTACCGAGAAGCGCCTTCTTGACATCGCAGGCTTTGATTTTGAGTACATCAAAGCTAATCACAACAAGGACCATGTGCAGGAAAATGTCTCAGGTGTTTTTCTTGAAGCTGGCGAGCAAGATAAAGCTCCAACTCAGCAAAAGACATTCTTTTAGCGAATTGGGCTTGGTCAAATGTGGGCTCTTTCCCATATTTTTGGTACTAAAATGAAACAATATAGAAAATTTGTTAGCTTTTATTTATAATCGAATAATAGAACCCCCCTTCCCCCCAAAAAAGCAAAAAAAAAGAAAAAGAAGAGAAGTTAGGAAACTTACAAATTTCGTGGCAAACGTAAGTTCACCACCACTACCAAGACGATGGGCCGCACTTGTATCTTCTTTTCTAGCACTGTAGCATAACCACTTCAATAAAGTTTTAATAATAGACAAGATACATCAAGAATAAGAATAAGAATAAGAATAAGAATAAGAATAAGAATGATTTTTTATCGTCCACTGAGACCAATCGGCCTATGGGACCCAGAAGGAGTGCAACAAACTTATTACTGTCCGGGTTAAAAAAAACCCCGCCCCGAAGGGTTTTCGAGGGAAAAACCGTGGCAGTAATAAGAATGATGTCAAACTGTACAAGTATACATCATCATGGAATAAATATATATATGCATGTCAAGTGTGTGCCCGAGGACATAGCTGATCTCGCATGTCCGTAACCTCCTGAAGGTATGATCCCGGCACCCGTACGGATGCTGTGCTCAATGTCACATGTAGCGGCTGACCAGGCCTGACCAACTCAGCATAGCACGTCCGGATTTGATCATATGCTGGGCAACTTTGAAGGGTATGAGATTCATCCTCAATGACTCCCATTTGGCAGCATTGACAGAGCCTGTCCTGGCGTGGCTCACCAATCCATCTGCCCATCTCAATTCGAAGATGATGTGCCCCTGTGCGAATGGAGGCAATGAGTCTGCGCCTTTCCATGGGCAAGTGGATACGCAGGTAGCATTGCGGGCCTCGTTCCAATGTGGGGCTTATGTGGCGCTGGTAGTGTGCTGTCTTGACATGTTCAAGGGCATTGGCATCCCAAAGCTTGCTGAGGAAGCAAGCGTCAAGATATTGCCTCAAGCTATGGCGATCTGCCTCTGTTTGCACATGTATGCACCTGTGCTCCTGCACATTCCATCTAGCCAACCATTGAGCTCTCTTTTCCCTCCAGCAGGCCTTGAGGCGTTGCGGCCCCATTGCCATGATATAAGCTAGTTTAGGGAGACGAGCATCGTCCATATTGACCACCTTCTGAAAATAGACAAGCCCTCTAAAGGGGCAAGAATCTTGTAATCAGGTCTATTCTTAGGCCGGAGGAAGCAAATAAGTCGAAAGAAAAAAGAAACACCGTCTACAGGGTGACCAAGCACGGAATACTTGTAAAAGCACTAGAACCTCAAAACGCGACAATGGTGTTTATTGACATCAGGAGGTACACCACCATCTGGGATGTAAAGAAATATCTGGACCTCTTCAACAGGATTGTTAACATGAAAACTGCCAAGATCTATCACATTATCATATTTTTGAGATCAGGTCAACTTCCTAATTGCTTATATAGCCAAAATCAGGTGCAAGGTAGTTCACATGTATCGATTGATGCTTATGAAGAGCAGGGTTGGGTAAGCAAGAAAATAGTTAAGGAGTTCCAGTACTACATCACGCATGTGACCATTAACAGAAGCGAGGGTCGCGTGTTTCCCTTGCAGCCTAGCTTGGAACTTAGACTGACACAGATGAACGATGCCCTGAAAAGCTCTCCCATTCCAAAACATGAAATTACAGGCAACGAGGAGCAGGATGAAAAGTTGAAAAAAAAACACATGATGTATTTCACAGGCAAGCCTAAGTTTTCTTGGGCGAACATAGACGGTGACTTTGTTCTGCAAAGTCAAGCCAAGACCTCTTATATTTACCACATAGTTAATGAACTAGTTCCCATTGACGGGACAGTTTTTGATTTTTTTTCAGTGTGTACACCCTCTAGGGTGGCTTTGATTCAGGGAAAACGGAGTGTGTCCTTCGAACATGATGCTAAAATATGCCGTTTCCTAGAGTCATTTTTTGAGACGTTGGAGAAGATGGCAAGGCCGAGTCCCCATGTGGAGGAAGAAAAAAAATAAAAAATATATGGGATGACCAAGTGAATACGGATTAGCCCGATGTTAATATTACTCAGCATATGGATTTGACTAATTTGGATAACATATTGGACAAATTAGATGTTAAGGCTATGAAGAGAGATTGGCAGAAGCTAGGGCCCACAGAGAAGGAACTGAAAAGAGCTTGATCCAAAGTTCGAGAAGCTAGAATTATTAAATCAATAGCTTGATGCAGCATTGCCCCTAGGAAAATCAACCGAGGAACGCACTTGCTCGACATTTGAATATATAGGATCTGATCAGCTTGAGAATGAAGACGAGGCAAAGGACGGTAACACAAAGCATTTAAAGAAGAATGGCAGTCCTGAATTTAGCCAGTTGCTAGAGCGTGAATTGTTGGGAGATACAGACAACATGGAGACCGAATTCTCGTCGGGCTCTGAACACGTCAGGAAATCGGCTGAGGCAATAGAAGTGGACATGCCTACTGTTACTGGATATACAGAAATGGAACTGTCGTAGGTTATGGCTGCAGGCCAGGCACATATTACAAGAATAGCAAAGCAGCTTGGTGTTGTTCCAGATTTCGTCCAGGAGACTCAATGAAATAGCCGTGGCGATTGTGTTTACCTCTTTTCTTAAATATTATATCTGATTTCACCATGGCCTATTAGATACATGTCATCAATAGCTAATGTAAACAATCAGCATATAATATATTTTCAAATGTTTTCTAGTATCGTATTTCTATTGATTTACCACAATCTTATGCCAATTTAATATGTTTAATTCTTCAATAAATCGCTATGGTGATCCTTCGAGCAATTCAGTTCACGTTGTAGAGGTTGAATTGCTTGTCCCGCATCGCATATATGTGTAACGTTCCTAACCGACATGCCCTTAACCAACTGGGCAAAACCGTCTAGACGTTTATGAGTAGTCGCTTCTACCCATTTATGCCGGTGTCTCGGGAACGCCCCACAAGCACATTCAAGGTTCGAATACTCGAGTGGTCTACCATGGATCCGTTACAGTCTCTCCCACTAGAACTATGCTCGTCCCCGAGCATCCAAGGCTATACCATGTCTATGTCATACCATGTCACAATGATTACCAAGTCTTTGCAAATTACCCATGCATATAGGCACCCATGGAGACTCGAACTCGAAACCTGCTCTGATACCAACTGTAACGTTCCTAACCGACATGCCCTTAACCAACTGGGCAAAACCGTCTAGACGTTTATGAGTAGTCGCTTCTACCCATTTATGCCGGTGTCTCGGGAACGCCCCACAAGCACATTCAAGGTTCGAATACTCGAGCGGTCTACCATGGATCCGTTACAATATGTCAACATAATACTGATTCTTGCGTTAAACATTTTATTGTTCGGATTTAGCCTTCTCAGACACTACATCTAGCTAAATTAGGACAATGAATTGTTTTTCTGGGAAATACTACAACCTATTTCGTTGTCGAATGAGAAAACAAAATTTCTTTAGTTAATTAATTCTTGCTTAGAAGATGCACCACTGGTTTCAACCTACTTCTTCACGGTGTTGCAGTCACATGGGCAAGTTGCAAGCAAACCTTAGTACCCTATCATCCTGTGAGCCGAGTATATAACTATTTCAGCTTCTATTTGTGAGGTAGTTTGGATCCATCAATTTCTTTCTGAAATTGGCTACACTCAAGCAGCCCCTATCATTATCTACAACGACAATAAGAGCAGTATTTCCTTGACTGCTAATCCTGTCTTGCACAAAAGGTCTAAGCACATTGAATGCATCATCACTTTACCAGGGAAAAAGTGCCATCTCTATGGAATATCTACCGACCAAGCATATGCCAGCTGATCTCCTTACCAAACCCTTGTGCTTGGATCAGTTTCAACATCACGCAGTACACTTGGTCTCAGTTCCACTCTCATTCAACCATCAGTTTTTTCTGAGTAGAGTTGGGGGGAGACAATCTTAGTTCTTGTTTTTCTTTAATTGTTATGTTTTGTATGTTTTGTCAACTCTCCTCAGAAGATCTCATTTATGAGCCAAATGGGGGAGTGTTGGAAGGTTTAGCTCATTGCTGATACTTCCATGATATCCCACTCACAAACCCTTTGAAACTACCCAAATGGCATGACAACATTGTATATATGTTTGTTAGATTTGGATCTTAAATTTTATCATTGGCATCATAATATATAATGCTTAGACTTGCAATAGACGTCTCCACAAATTGAAGAGACTAGGTAATTCATCAATAATATAAAATAAAATTTTAATTAAGCTCTTAAGATTCGTCAATATCTAGTGTCTAGTTGGCAAATGAGAGCAAACAAGAAGAGTTCATTGCAAACATGAGAGCAAACAACATCATGTTGTAGCCTCACCTTCGTGACTTAGTGGTTCAACAAAGTTTAGTATGCTAGCTTTTATACATAATATGAGACAAATCATTAAGGGTATCCGATTATTAATCTTACATCAAAGGCCTGTTTAAACACACCTCCATACTTATGCAAACCTACACGTCTAAGTTTGCCACTTGGGGCAAATTCTTCTGCTATGGGTGCCTAGAGGTTGATCATCAAAATTTGTATTCATATGCCTACTTTGGTTGCATCATACTCAAATGGTATACCTTTTCTTATGGGATGGTTTATATAGTGATTGAATAGCACACATTTACTAAGATGTTCAAACATCTAATATTTTATTGGACGATAAAAACCATTTAATTTAATTTAGTATAATTCAATTATAGCGGTCTTGGATTAACGCAATCCCAGACTTATGTGCATCGTGTTGGATTAACACACCCCAGGATATACGCCGCGAATGCCGGGCACACATTTACTTGTACATACATAGTTAAATAGTATTCTCGGGTGTAGGGATGATTGCTTCATTACATGCTCCCATGCCTTGGGTAGTCTGTAGGGCACCTCTTATGGAATATATATTAGATACCACATGCTCTGGGATAACTCGGCATAGCCTAGATGGCACCTTGTGTGAATATATAGATACCACATATGCTTTGGGATATAGGATCAACGAATCCGACAATCCATAGTTCGACAACCCATACACCGTCTGATGACTGGAGGTAGTCTCGGGGTATAGGGGATCTACTTTGATATTGACATTGAGTTACCAATAGATTCTTTTTGCACAAAAACTACCTCGGTTGTGAAGGAAACTTCATATAAACTATGTAGTCTTGTATGAAGATGTGGAAGGCATGACTTTCAGTTCAATTCAATTTTAAGGTTATACAAGAAAAGGCCATTAGAGGAAATTTGAGATCTTATTTCATCCCCATAAGAATCCTCCAATGGAATGGCTACCCTCTATTAACTGCAATTAATGCAACACCAACAACTTCATTGTTGTTGTTTTCCCCCCATAACTTTTGATCCACTTGTCAAAATGTTGCGGCGTTTGTTGCATTAGATGCGGAATGAAAAGATCTTTCCAATGATATATGGTTATGATGTATTTCAATATGGTCATATGCGTTAACCTTAAAAAAATATGATTTTTTGCTTATTTCTTATATATTTATATCATAAAAGATGTATGAATGGGTTATCACTAGATAGATCTTGTGAAGACGAACCCATTGCTACAAAAAGTTTTTGAATCGGAGTTCTGGATCAAAAGTTATAATGAAAAAATAATACTACAGAAGTTAGTTGCAACTGCATTAATTACAGGCTGCCACATAATACTGGAATGAGATACACTGGAGCTCTTCTCTTATTGGACAGTTTAAAAAGCTGACATGGCATTTTAAGCATCCCTTAATGGGACAAAATGTGATCTCATTTTTCCTCTAATGCCCTAAATCTAAGGTATTGCTTAAAACAAATTTGGAATTGTATAAAACTCTATTTTGTACACTAATTGTGCCTATTCCTTATGTTTATTGAGGAATTTGGCTTACAGATATCATAAGATTTAGCAAAATCATGCCTCTAAGCAATGTACTACACGTCCGAACCAACAAGAGAGAGAGAGTGCTTGCTAATCTGCAGGGCCAGGATGAAAGCGTTTCCAAATCTTATATCCATGTACATTTTTCTTACCTGCTACGCTACACCAATGGAGTTGAATTGAATTGGAGAAAAGAATTGTGCTTAACATGGTAGCCCAACTTTGCAACTCAAAGCACCTGCATGTGCAGTCATACTGCTCACATAAGCAGCTGGCTTTGCTGCAAGACTAGAAGCTTTGCCATATACTCCCCCAGATCCTGCACCCGAAGTTGTAAAATAGGCTCCATTCAGAAAAAGGTTTCCCTCTGATCTCCAGTTCCAGTCCTTCCATACTATCTCATCTGTATACTCTCTTTTTGTAACCTGTGATTTTGTACAAGAAAAATAATACGCAGTTTTACTCCTAGTTTTAGAACAATTTGTTGTAATTTTAGATGTAAAGTATATACCTCTTTTGTGAAAGGATTTCCGGAGGCCAAGAATCTGTTTCCTTCTGAATTTATGGTGGGATTTGCACTGCCACCAATGGCATACATTTGCCACTGTGTATAATCATTGTTAACGACATGGAAATAGCCATGTCTACACCTGCATTTTTAAAAAGGGGAAAACAGACACATAGAAAACAAAAAAAAGTTAGCAGAAGATTTCAGGAAAATCGGGCTGAAGATTTGAAGATTATAACTGTTTAATTTTAAACTCAAGCCCTAACCTAGGCATTCTTTGGACAAGGCCTTCTCCAAAATGATTATAAGCGACAGTTACTTGCATGATGCGATCCTCTGCGTAGTCATCACTGTGTCCTAGCAGCATTACCTGATCAAAATAGACAAAATTCTGATATGCAATCATAATATTTAATGCAGTTAGGGGACATGCAACTATAATAACTAAATCATGATAACAGATGAAGTTCGTTAGGAGACTAAAACGAAGACATTTTTGAAAAAACGAGGCCTGCCGCCTAATAAAAGGGAGAAAACGTCGAAAAAGGCATACCTTGTTGTGGTAGCTTAGATGATTATTCGAAATAGTGATATCAGTAGATGCTATTATAGCATCGATTAATCCATCAGTACATCTTGAAAGAGTGCAATGATCTATCCAAACATTTGTAGCTCCAAAGAGAGAAATGCCATCTCCGTCGGAAACAGTTCTCCATCCAAAATGCGTAGGGGAGCTTCTCACCATAGCCGGACCTCCAGGTTTACAGTCATGAATATTTATGCCATGAATTATAACATGAGAAACATATTGCACTGTGATGCAGGGGCCATAAGCAATATGAATATTTGCCCCTCTTCCGTCTATGGTCTTGAAGCTGTTCAAGATAAGTTCTTGTTTTAGGCTTATCAGCATATCTCTTTGAAAAATTATCCACAGAGGCTCTGTCTGAATTACGGCATGTCGGAGAGTGCCTGGCTTTGGATTAACAGGATCCTCGTCTCCGGAATCTGTAACGACGTAAAATTCGCCGTTCTTTCCCCCTATTGCATTCCTTCCGAATCCAATTGCGCAATCTGCAAGGCGTTTTCGATTGTTCTGCCAATCCGAATCGCAGCGCCAGCAATCATCTATTGGATTTCCTGTGCTCTCGCATACCCTAGGAAGTTTCAAGAGCTCGGGTTCATTTACACGAGAAATATTTCTGCACATCATATCTGATAAATTAGGAGCCATTTAATCCGACCAAGAACTACATTATATTTCAAGAATCCTCATAATTTGAAGTCTCTTTTCAAAAACAAACCATAAGCTGCATGAAGTAGTTCTTACAGATTGAATGCAGATGCAAAATTCGAAGCAAATGCGTAAGATTTTACCTCCATACCTATAATCTGCAGAGAAAATCGGCTGATGGAAGCCGTTATGGCTTGCATTTCGAGAAACAGGCAGTAGTTTTCCTCTTTTCTCGTCTGCAAGTAATCTAGCATTTGTCCGGAGAATAAAAAAGCACAAAATCCAAGCGATTAAACCACAACCGGACATATTGAGCTCGATATGATGAAGAGCTTATAGAAACTCTATATTACACATGTAAAACTTAAAATCAAATACAGCTCCAGAGAAATTATGAACGCAATGTGCGACAATGACGATTAAAAGCGATGCAAAATTGCAGATTTAATACAGAGAAGAAGCTGCAGATTTTGTACTAACTGCTGTAGGGACAGAAAGAGAAAAAGAAACACGTCAATTTTCTGAGAAGTGGATCGAGGTCCGACAAAAGTGTGCATTTAAAGCAAGGGCCTGGCATCGGCGTGGGAGGTTGATGTCGCCATAGCCAGGTCCGGCAGAAGCTCGGGCAAAGAAAGGCAGCCTAACAATAATGTTGCAACACACACGGGGACAATTTTTTTTTCTTGACTTGGAAAAGCTTGACCTTGGGCTTGGTTGGTCCAACTCCCTAGCGCCGAGCCCTAATACCAAGATGTAAGATCTGGCCGTATAGTTGTTGTTGAAGAACAATAAAATAGTGTTCTATATTGTGCATTTTACATTTTCAACCTTTCTTCCTTGTTTATGCTCTTCTTCATATGCTCACTAAGTGCCATATGCTTTAGGTCAGATCCCAATTTTATTTTGTTACAGTAGAATCGTGAGGAGAGAACAAGAGAGAATAATTGGTGAAATTGGAACTAAACTTAATCGGCCTTTCAATATTCTCACATACCCTGCTCGGGTGCAGATAGAGTTACCCCGGTTTTGGTGATTCCGTCGCGGTGACTACTCTCCCGCGGAATCACTAACCCTCCGGAAACGGAGTCCGTTCCGGAGGCCCCGTTATCCATACCTGATAGCGTCAGGTGTACCTTCTGATGGATCCCAACCATCCGTCTGCGGGGTCCATCCTGGCCGTCCGTTTTATACCTTCCGGCGGAATCACATCCGCAAAATACCGCTGGACGGAATCACTGCCCTTTTATGCCAAGCGACAGAATCACCATCTGGAATTGATCCTGCTCGGTGGAATATCCCAGTAGAAATTCAAATTTTTGACGTCCTGTTCTTCCGAGAGGTTTCGCAGCTGCTGCGGGCTATGGCGGCTTGCTCCGGCGATAGATGGCGGTTGAAGAGGCTGGAGTTGAGGAGATTTTCCTTCTTTTCTTGTTGTCGTTTTATTTTTTTCTACAGATCCAGCAATATGGCTATGGTGGAAAACATGCGGCCTAGTTGGATGCTGCCTAGTGGCGTGACGTTAAAATACTATCTATCTATCTATCTATCTATCTATCTTCTCTTCTTTTTTGAGTTCTTGCATATACTATTGCCCAAGGTTTTTTCCGGAAGCAAGGTTCTTCCCAGGTCTGCCTTGCAGAGTAGCACCCTGCCCGGGCAAGGTTTACTGCCATAGCATACTTCCTTTCTTTCTCTATGTTCTTGAGACCAATATTGGAGCTCAGTGAAGCGGCGCCTTGCAGGTATGATCTTGTTGTATCCAGCAGTTTAGCCTTTGATGTTGGATTTAGGCTCAGAAGTATCCATTGTTAGTATCTAGACAAACTTATCAACTGATAGCAATGTAATGTTTGGATTCAAACATTAAATTTACTTCTTACAAATAGATCTCAAATTAATATCCTGGTCAATTAAAGATCTTATGCAATTCAAGTTACAAGTAGCATTTCATTTGATAGCAAGACAAACTTAAATTCTTCTCTTTTCACCTTAGCAATTTCTTAAATGTCAATTCCTCATACTACACCAAGTCTATATTATCTCAATAATGCAAGACCATATGAACTTACCAACACAGCTCCCGAATGAATTTTCACAGTGTATATTTCTGTCGATTTCTGATACCAAATGTTATGCACTAGCACCTCTAGTGATAACCAACGCACCAAAAGGGCGGATCCTTCTGGGAAATCGTTATCCAATGGGCCCCAACTTTTCCAGACATTATCCCATACCCGATAGACCATATCAAAAATCCTCCGCCATCAAATTTTCGGCAGCCCAAAAGCCCAAAAGCACCGCAGCAGACGAAAATCAAATCTGATCCTTCTGATTCCACTACTCAGGCTGGTGGGCCCGACGGTTGTGGAAACCACCGAGCTCCATCATCTATCTGTAACAAAATTATTCGACCGTGATTGATCGAGCATGGACTGGCTTTTGTTTATTGGACCGAGATAATCTTAGGTCAACTTTCTTAAAATGTAAACCTGTCAATGGTTCAACCTTTAAATGTAAAATATAAACCTGTCAATGGTTCAACCTTCAAATGTATACCCTGTTTCGCTATACAGGTGCCCTTAGGCCTTTAGCTGAACCTGCAACCATATTATTTACTTCCCTATACAATCACCTTTTAACCTTGAGATGTAACTGCTCTCTCTAATGCATTTACTTTCAATCTCTTAAGCTCATATTGTATATGGCAATTTATGCCGGTAGCACATATCTGGCTCAACTGTGTCCGTTCAACTTTATCAGTTCAACATCATGTTCATATATCATTCGCCTATGGTTAAACCCTGTTCCATGTGAATGCTTTGTAACGTTTCCTATCATAGACAATTACCACATAAATAATCATGAACTGAACTTTGACTCAACATTCCCCTTTTAGTTCATGATATTGTTACTGGTTTTGCATTCCAACCTTTCTGCCAGATTCTTAAATTTATTGAAACTGACTGCTTTTGTGAGCAAGTCTGCTAGCTGATCCTCTGATTTCACATGTTTCATCTGAATCAACTTCTTGTTCACCATGTCTCTTATAAAATGCAACTCCATCTCTATGTGTTTTTTTCTCTCATGTAAAATCGGATTTTTAGTCATTGCTATACAACTTTGACTGTCACTATTTAAGACTGTACCTTCTGTTTGCCTCAGACCAATTTCTTTCAAGAATCTCCTTGTCCATATAATTTCCTTTGCTGCCAAGGTTGAGGCAGCATACTCAGCTTCTGCTATTAATAGTGCTACTGCTGATTGTTTTTTGCTTCTCCAGCTAATGGGACCTCCTCCTAATTTTAATAGGTACCCTGAAGTTGATCTTCTCTCGTCTAGATCACCACACCAATCTGCATCACAGTAGGCTTCTAGATTCAAATTGTTAGTGTTATATTGGATGCCAACATTTAAAGTACATTTTAAGTATCTAAGTACTCTTTTTGCAGCTATCCAGTGGCCTTTTCCTGGATTGTTATTGTATCTAGTCAGCACATTAACCACAAATGAAATGTCAGGTCTGGTGTTATTTGCAAGAAACAAGAGACTCCATGTTAGCTGCCTGTATGGTATTCCACACATTTCATCTTCTTCCTCTATTGTTTTGGAGCACATTTCCTTTGATAATTTGGATACTGGAAGTATTAGAGTGCTGACCTCATTGCATTCCTCCATATTGAACTTGTTCAAGACTGCTTGGATGTATCTTCCTTGTGAGAGTGTTATTTTCTGATTTTTTCTATCACGAGTTACTTCAATCCCAAGAAATTTTCTCAATTCCCCTAAATCTGTCATTTGATATTGGTTCTGCAGCATCTATTTGCAATGTTTTAGTGTCTTAAGATTCGAACTGGCCATTATATAATCGTCTCTACATATATTCCAATTACGCAGTGTCCATCCTTTCCTTCATATACATAGACATTTCCATCATTATTCAGTTTTCTAAATCCCTTTTCCTTCAAATATCCATCAATGCATTTATACCACTGTCTAGGGGATTGTTTCAGACCATATACTGCCTTGTTAAGCTTCCAAACTTTCTCTTTCCATCCTCATATCCGGGTGCTTGAGCCATATAAACGTCTTCTTCCAAATTTGCATTTAAAAAGGCCGTGTTCACATCCATATGGTGTAACTCAAGGTCCATAACATTTGCTATTGCTATTATCATTCTAAGGCTTGCTATTTTTACTACTGGAGAATATGTTTCTCCATAATCTTCACCCTCTTTCTGTGCAAATCCCTGTGCTACTAGTCTGGCTTTGTGTTTAGTATGACCCTCTGCATCAATTTTTAACTTAAACAATCACTTGCACCCAATTACATGTTTATCCTTTGGCAAATCTACAACCTCATATGTTGATGTTCTAGAAAATGATTTCATTTCTTCATCCATGGCAGTTTTCCATTTATCTGCCTCAAGACTTTGTATTGCATCATCAAAATTTGCTGGAATTCCAGTCTCTAGCACTATTAAAGTCTCACCTAAGTTGTCAATCTGTTTTTGGATCCTGCTGCTTTTCCCATTTGCTAATCTGCCATACTGCTCATCATATGTTTCCATACCTTCCTTGAGTTTCTGTACTTCTGTCTTTCTGTGGCTGACATTATTTAAACCTTTTGCTGTTCTATCTTTGTCAGCAATTTCAATGACCTCACTATTGATATTTTTGTATGGCTCTGCTATGTCAGGTTCAGGAGCATTATCTGCAAGATTTTCACCATTCCAATCATTTATACAATGTCCTATTGTGTTGGCATTTTCCAAAAATTCTTCTGCCACGCTGTTATTGAATAAATCTCCCTTTGCATTGTCTTTTTCTGAAATAGTATTTGTCTCGATATCAGCATAATTCTTTTGAACTTCAAAACATTGTTTTGGTTTGTATAGCACATCCTCAACAAATACAACATCTCTGCTTGTTGTAACTTTCCTATTTTTTGGATTGAATAATCTATAGCCTTTAGAATTTGTATCATATCCAACTAGATATGTTACAGTTGACCTGTCATCCAATTTGGACCTTAATTCTCTGTTTGTATGATAAACATCCATAAGTTTTGAACTTGTCATAGTCTGGTAACTTTCCAGACCACAGTGTTTCAGGACACTTCCAGTTTGTGCTAGCAGAGGGAAGACAATTCTGAATTTCTACTGTTGTTTTCACTGTTTCTTCCCAAAGGAAGTTTGGCAGGCCAGCATGCTTAATCATTGCTCTAGTAGCATTCATGATGGTTTTATTTTTCCTCTCAGTACTCCATTTTGCTGAGGTGTGTAACTACATGTAAATTGCCTTTTAATTCCCTTTTCAATGCAAAATCTTTTAAATTTTGAAGACATATACTCACCTCCTTGGTCAGTTCGAACACACTTAACCTTTCTCCCTGTTGAACATTCCACCTCTGCTACATAATTCTTGAATGCTTCAAAAGTTAAATCTTTGCTCCTCAGACAATAGATTTGTGTTCTCCTGCTAAAGTCATCAATAAATGTTATGAAATATTTCTTTCCAGTGATGCCAGTCACATTTCATGGTCCACATAGATCTGTGTGGATAAGATCCAGTATTCCATCTGCTCTTCCTTTAGATTTGCTAAATTGGAGTCTACTCTGCTTGCCCATCATACAACCTTGACATATTTGATGATTTTCTTTGTTATTTGAGGCTTTAATTAGTCCCTGTTTTATCATCATTTCAATGTTATTGTAATTTGAATGTCCGAGCCTAAGGTGCCATGTATATGCATCTGGTAATTTGGTTAAGTTTATACGTCCCACACATTTAGCATTCATACCATACAGATTTACCACTCTTTTGCCAAGAAACTTTAGTATATTCCCTTCATAGATTTTACATTCCATCTGCTCAAATACCACTTTGAATCCCATGTCGACTAGTTGACAAACTGAAATGAGATTTCTAACTAGACTAGGCACACACAGAACATTTTTCAAGTCTATAGCATTTCCTTCCAAATCATAGAGTTCTAATACTCCTACTTGCTCTATTTTCTGAAGTTGCCCATTTCCAACTTGGATGTGACCTCCCATGTTTCCACTGCATTCTTTAAGTATTTTGGATGTGCATGCTATGGATTTCTTAGCTCCACTATCTATAATTATGAAGTCATCATTGTTAGTTTTGCTGTCAGAAATCATGAACACATCAGATTTTCTTATCTCATCTTCATCATTTGGTTCATCTTCCAACTTCACCTCCTCTGCAATGTTGGCTTCATGATTATGAGTTCTTCCCCTGCCTCGACCTCTTCCCCTTGATCCAGAACCTCTGCCACCCTTTGGTTTTCCCCTGGAGTCATTATTCTTTGGTGTTGAGCAGGTTGAGGCAATATGCCCTCTGCCACCACAGTTATAACAGTAAATTTCTTTTGATAATGTTGGGCAGTTCACCTTAAGATGACCATACTTGTTGCAGTTATAGCATGGTCCTAATTTGCTGTCATTTTTCCCTTTTACATAGAATATTTGTGAGGCATCCTCCTCACCTAATACCTTGCCTTGCTCAATCTCTGTTTTCAGCATTCTTTCTGCTTCAATCGTTGTTTTGCAATGGTTCTCATGAACATAGATATGTTACCTAGACTGGATACTGCTCAAGACATGGCCAATACTTGTTGCTGCTGAGTATACATTATACCAGCTCCCTCTAAGTCTGCAATTACATTGTCGAATTTCTGAAGAAAATCATTAATGTCATCATTTTCATGAAATTTGAGCCTCCTCAATTCATTCTCCAAAACATCTATTTGTGAGGATGTCTTTTCCTCATAATTTGCTATCATGTAATTCCACATTTGCTTGGGTGTCATACCCCTTAGTTTCAGCACAATGCTGGAACTTAGCTTACACATGATAATGCCTTGGGCTTCCCTAATCCTGGCATTATCTCCCACTCCCCTTCTTGCTAACCTCAACCGTTTCTCCATCAGTTGAGTTAGAACTTCCTTCAACAGTTCTGCTAGTGAAAATCCTGACTCTAGATTCTCCTTCAGCAGAATCTATCAGATCCCACAGGTCTTCTACCTGCAATACATGCTTGATCTTCTCCTTCCAAACTTGGAAGCCAGAGTCCCCTTTGAAAACTTCTATGGCACTTAAAAGGCCTGCTCCAAATCTGCTGGACATTTTGCTGTAACTAGCTCTGATACCAATGTTAGTATCTAGACAAACTTATCAACTGATAGATGTAATGTTTGGATTCAAACATTAAATTTACTTCTTACGAATAGATCTCAAATTAATATCCTGGTCAATTAAAGATCTTATGCAATTCAAGTTACAAGTAGCATTTCATTTGATCTCCTCTTTTCACCTTAGCAATTTCTTAAATGTCAATTCTTCATACTACACCAAGTCTATATTATCTCAATAATGCAAGACCATATGAACTTACCAACACAGCTCTCGAATGAATTTTCGCAGTGTTGATTGATCGAGCATGGACTGGCTTTTGTTTATTGGACCGAGATAATCTTAGATCAACTTTCTTAAAATGTAAACCTGTCAATGGTTCAACCTTTAAATGTAAAATATAAACCTGTCAATGGTTCAACCTTTAAATGTATACCCTGTTTCGCTATACAGGTGCCCTTGGGCCTTTAGCTGAACCTGCAACCATATTATTTACTTCCCTATACAATCACCTTTTGACCTTGAGATGTAACTGCTCTCTCTAATGCATTTACTTTCAATCTCTTAAGCTCATATTGTATAGGGCAATTTATGCTGGTACCACATATCTGGCTCAACTGTGTCAGTTCAACATCATGTTCATATATCATTCCCCTATGGTTAAACCCTATTCCATGTAAATGCTTTGTAACTTTTCCTGTCATAGACAATCACCACATAAATAATCATGAACTGAACTTTGACTCAACATATCCATTGGGTTTGGATGACTTTTTATGAAGACCTACGCAGCTACCTCATGCTTCATTTTTGAAGCTTGGGCTATGGCGAAAGTACTCTATGAAGACTTAAGCAGCTATTTCATGCTGCCTGGAACTGGTTGTTGGAACAGACCTTGCATGAAACACGGCCTCGCTGCTACAGTAGAAATGTCGTCCTGGTTGACAAATCTCCATAGCACTGCCATCATTTCGAGCTGATCCGCTTCGGGGGCCATCGCTGCAGACCCTCAGTTTAGTAATGGTGACCAGGGGCAGTTTTTAATGGCTACCAGGGGTAGTAATCTGCCTCCTTGTGCATGGATTTCCAACAAACCCAACAAAAATCAGAGCTATGGGGCTCCAAAATACAGTTCAAGCTTTTTCCCTTAAAAACAGGGTTCAAGATTCTTCTCTTGGAGCTGGCACCTATAAGCCTAAGTCTGCGATCTATAAGTCTAAGTCTGCTTCCAGCTCCAAAATCTACCCTTTTCTTTGGGCTGTTGGAGTCCCGGTTGATCTGGTCTGTATCTTGTTCTTGCTTTAAAACACCATGTTCCTTGTTTCTTGTTCTTGCTTTAAAGCGGCCCATGGCATTGCCGATATTGGCAAGAGGTTCAAATCCCCATCCATAAAAATTCTGGACAGTGCAGAGAATAACAATGGACAGGCAGAGAAAAAATGGAGTAGCCCAGGTTTATATTTTCTTCCAACTCAATCCACCCTGCTTGCTTTTGCAAGCAAATGTAAGTTATACCGTAAGAATACGCCGCTCATCTGCAGAAATTGAAAATGGCAAATATTGGGCTTCTTCAAATACCTGGTGATTCCGTCTAGTAGAATATGCCACCGAATATTCCACAGAGAGAGAACATTATTGTATGTGATTCCACCGGGCGGGATCAATTCCGAATAATGATTCCATCTGGTGGAATCTGTCACGGGTGATTCCACCGGGCGGGATCAATTTTGAATGGTGATTCCATCTAGTGGAATCTGTCACGGGTGATTCCACGGGGGTGAATACTACAGTAGATGATTTCATTAGCAGTATCAATTCAGTGTGATTCTGTTGCATGGAATAAAAGAGCGGTGATTCTATCCGGTGGTATTTTGTGGATGTGATTCCGCCAGAAGGTATAAAACGGAGGCCAGGATGGATCCTGAGGGACGACTGGGACCCATCAAAAGGTACACCTGACGCTGTTAGGTACGAATAAGGGGACCTCCAGAACGGATCCCATTCTCGGAGGATTAGCGATTCCGCGGGAGGGTAGTCACCGAAACGGAATCATCAAAACTGGGCATAATTGCTCAACACAGGAGGCATTTGTCGGCCTGGTTAAAAGACCAATCATAGTGATCAATATGATAGGCATAAGAAGAAGGCATCAGCCAGTACCTTCTCTGGAAGAACAGGATATTCTGTTTGATTTGCATCATCAACTTACCCATTGGCAAATGGCAAAGCTCAAAAAGCTGAAATATTGCAAAAACCCGCACGGATCTATAGCTTGCTCATCCGGAAGCAACCAAGCGGTCATGGCTGATCTCACACCTTGTTTGCCGGTTTAGAGTCGGTGTCGGTGGACAGCAATGGCAGATAGTAGCAGATAGAGAAGCTTGAAACTTCGGCCTCCTTGGTAGAAGCTGCTTTTTCGTAGGCTTTTTGCAGTTGAAGCCAAAGCAGGGTTTTTCTTGCTCAGAATTATCTAAGCTTTATGTGGACATGGAAGCGAGCTTTTATCATGTTCTCAGAGAATTTGTTGATTATGGACATACAGCAATGAGTATGATACAACAATTATGGTGTAGCAACTCTCACCCATTTGCTATGACTCATGCTAATGCATGTTTACGCAATGCGCTCTTCTTCCTTTTAGATGGTAATGTATAGGCTTAATTCTTCTTGAATATGGTTTTACAAGGCTTATGTGTGGTTGGAGAAGATATTTTACCTGGGGGCATATTGCTTTTTTGTTCGTCTGATTGAATGAGAAGTGAGCTTACCTATTATTGCTGACTGTATTTGCTGGTATATAATTACTTCATAATCATATTAAGGAACTCGTAAAGAATCACAAAGAACACAGAAAATCGGCCATAGATAGGATGCCTTCTATTATCGTTGGGTTCAGACAATAGGTCTGATGGGTAACCAGGAATTAGAAAATCGGCCATAGATAAGCATGGCGCTTGACCCTCACACCCTCACAAGCGTCCATCAAAGATGTGTGTTGCATAATCTATAAGCTGCCTAATGATGTTGTTCCTATACATAGAGTTGGGAAAAAGGCGAAGGGTTTGGAATGACAAAAATGAAGCGAAAAGGCTAGATGAACTTGACGGCTCATGTACTCCTCTCTCAGCAATGTAAAGTGGTGGGGGCAGGACCCATCTGGGTGTGTTGTAAAGTGTCACATGTCCGATAGGACGCTGCCTTGTGGCGTGACGTTAAAATCTCTTCTTCTTCTTCTTCTTCTTCTTCAAGTTACAAAAGCAGCAATGGTTCTTTCGATGATGGATATGACACGGGCATTTATTCCACCAGAAGATCCAGAATTCACTCCCTTCCAAGATTACATCACTTTGAATTTTGAAAACCATAATTTAGCTATTTCTTAGACATAGTATGTTTTGTTTAGGACATAGATTCTCTTCACTTCCCTTTTTTTTTATTGACCTAATACTTGTTTGTATGTGCAGATGCTAGTATGTGGTGCTAGTACAATGAAGATTCAAAGGATGCAAGTTCTCATGATCTATTGTTGTTTGATGGACGTATTGGTTAAACTCATGTGATTGTACAGTTCGACAATGGTTCCTTGTAGCAAGATACCACTGTTACTAATGATTTATGTTTTACCTCATCAGCAAGATACCACTATTACTAATGATTTGGATCGTGCTCGTATGCAAATTCTTAGCAAGTATGAGGCCTTGTTTAAGGATGATGTTGTGGAGATGCCACTCGATAGACTAGAAAATCCATTAAAGTTTTTTTTTTTTTGAAGAACTGTGCCATCAATATATTAAAAGAATGGTAATGTTACAAAGCAAGTGAGGAGGTAGGAGAACTGCCCCAAAGAGACAGCGATACCTCGACACTCCACAACAAACTCACAAAAAAACTGCAACTTTACTGCTATACAAACCGACCATCACCATCTACAACACCTAAGAAGTCCCGCCAAATGGCAAACTTCCGCTCTACTAATCCCGGGAACACCAGAAAGCTTTGAAATAGCTTGTACCTGAGTCGAGGAATCAGAGAGGCTGCAGGCTGCTGAATCCCCTGAAAGATCCACAACCGCCGCTGCTTCCAAATCAACCAACCAAGCCACGCACAGATGCAAGGCTTGCTGCCACAAGAGCGGCCAAGCACCAGGATACACATGAAGCAAAAGAATGGCCGGCTAGTCAATCTCACGAAACGAGCCCCCGACCCAATCCCAGGCAGCCTGCAAGTGAGGGCATAAAACCAGACAATGCTCCACAGTCTCACGATGAAGGCCACAACAAGGGCAAAGAGGGCTCACACCTGGTCTAAACTGACTCACAAGGACATTCACCCTGATATAGCGGTGCACCACCTGCTACAGAAGCACCCTAACCTTTGGTGGGGAAGTGAGCTCCATGTCCACGTCCAAACCGAGCGCCATCGAGAACCCGGAAGCTGCAGAGACCACTTGCCTGAAGGGGGCAGAGTGTCATGAATAGCCAACACCCGGTAACAAAACCACACAAAACAAGAAGACACAACATCCGAATGAACCTTCCAAACCTGCACCACCACATCATCCTGAGGGACTATAGGTATGTGTAGTGGAATACTCCCCGCCACTTGTTCCCAGATAGCCCGGTCACTGCCCTTCAGGCGAAAGTGAACTCGAAAGAACTCCCACGAAGCTAGCTGACCACCCCAATACCAATCCTCTAAGGTGAGCACAGCAGCTCGCCTCCAACGGGCATGCGTCCGAGCATGCACAGTGGCAGCCAAGGGCAAGTGCACAGGGGGTAGAGGAACCCACAAGAAAGGAGAAGAGTGGTGATAAACTGAGGCATAATCTAGCTGGAAGAGCACACGCACATGATCCCAAGCCCGCAACACCCCCGTGAGAAAAGGGGATGCATGTGGGAAAGGCCGGAGACCATACAACAAAGTGCCGGGGGCAACTCCACATGCAACGGCGGCTTCCCAAACGCCACACAATGGCGAAGAGAGGCGCAACAACGGCCAAGCACCAGGGAGAAGATGCTCCATCCTGCAGAGCGCTCCAAACAAACTTGGAGACCAACATCTTACTATGCAGTGCCAAATCCAGAATGGCCAAGCCCCCATCCTCCCGGGGGCGGAGACACTTCCACCAAGCCACTTTAACAACCGCCCCTTCATCATCCCCGCCCCATACAAAATTTCGAACAATCTTATCCAAAGTCTGTATCTTACCCTCCGGAGCTAACATCGCAGATGCTGTATACACATGAGTGCTACAAAGTACTGACTTAGCAATAGTGATCCTACCTGCCATGGACAACTTGCTACCCTTCCACCAATTGAGGTGTTTCTACAACCCCTGCAAAATCTCATCCCACACCCTCCCCATGGAAACATCCCATGACTTATTGGATCGTGGTTTAATCCAATAAAGTAGCTCGCCATATGAAGCAACAGTTCTTTTGGTTCAAAATAGATGGTTATTTTCGTATGTAATGATTTTCATAAGGTTCGATCTAATGATCATGTACAGACATTAATCAAGAGATTCAAAACGGAGGTTCTCATGCCTGCCGATGTCGACCCATTTGACCCAGTGACAAGGTAAATTTTATTGCATATTTCTCTCTATTAGACCGCCTGTTTATAATGCCTATTAATTGATGGGACATTAATGCAGGAAGTAGATCACTTGGTCCCGCCCTGAGGAGCTCTTGAACAAGAAATTTTATGTTATTTCTGGTAATCACAATATTTTTGCTTCACAAATTCTTTGTTCTATGATGGGAAATGTCGAGCAACGGCTGGAATTTTCTAAAGCTTATGCAAAGCGAAGAAGCCGGGTGCTAAATGGAAATCTCTCCAATAAAGAGTATATTCAGTTATCCATACAGTGCAATGACATTATAGCGGATACATATAAGGAGCCACTAATCGAAAAGCTCCAGCAATTAAGGAATCAGCACAAGGCTTATGGATGCCCTCCACAAGGCCCAACAGGCACTGCAGTATCATCCACATGGAAGGTAGGTTCTTATTTTCAGCTATAGAAGATCGTCATCGCGATCCTGACCAGCTTTTGTTTACAGGATTTTGTCGACATAGCTACAACGACCTTGAAGGTTAAAGAACTCAAGGATGAAAAGCAATTCATTTTCATGCAAGAAGAATCATGGTCCAAGCTTGTTGATGTAGTTAACAAGTGGGCAGCACGGAAGCTGGCTGATGATCATGGGGAACTGCCAGATAAGCCTTCTAAAGAGTTCTTCAACAAGATTTTTCTAAGATACCTTCGAGGAATGAATAATATCGAGGTCAGCCAACTGATGGATGAAATTCTCGAAGGCAAAGTATTTTAGAAAGTTCAGTCCGGTTATACAGGGCGCAGAAAGGCACGATTATACATGAGATTTGGATAAGGAGGATATCTGCTCTTCTCAGTAAATTAAAAGAGAGTAACAAGTTTTTTTCCTGGGAATATTTGCGAAACTAGTAGCAAGTATTCAAAGGCATAAAAGCAAGAAAAGCAGGGTTGGCTCTCTGCAGTAATAGACATCAGTGTCACCTTCTTATACAAAATCCAGAACTTTTTATTAGTGCCAAGGGATGCACTTATACATAAGGGGGATATGGCATCTGCGTTCAAAAGGTAGCAAAGAACCTCCTTTATATATGCATTTTTGAAAGACAGATTGATCCCTCCTTGTATAATTACACTAGATTAGTGCTTAAAAATACCCCTAATCCATAAGTAGTCAATTCATTCCATGATCCCAGCTTCCAAATCCCAACATGACAGATAGATGTTCAAATAAACACTAAATCCTTGTGGTGTAAAACAAACAAAACACAGTCTACGACGTCTTGCAGGTCAATTGCCATTGGCCCATAACCCATGGTCCCAAAAATTGCGTAGCTAAAACCATCCTTAAGTGCGACATGAACGATAGATAAGGCTCATTCTCTATGTTGTTTATTGAATAACCACAAGGACGTCTCTCTTTGTAGATCTCAACGAGTCAACGAAGATGGTGAAAATGAAGAGGAATGGAGTTGTAGGCCGTAATTTGTTATCATCACGCTCCATAAATTAGGTACGACGAAATCAACTGGGGTATAAGAAGCGAAAGTGAGGAAGAGAAGAGAGGTATATCAGACTCTTCCTGTTCTTACTGGTTGGCTGGTTGTAAAGGCTTGAGCACAAATACTCTTCATTGATGAGAATGAACTTATTTTCCATGAGTTTCAAAAAAGGGGCTGAATTTCCAAGAGTTTTTCTAAATTTTAGAACTGTTGAATTGAAATATAGTAAATCTTGGTTAAAGGACACATCACAAAATCATGATGTGGCAGGCCAAGTGATAGGCTAGAATTGCAAAAATTGTAGTGGGAAATAGGCAAGCCTGCTAACAAGGTATGATTGCCCCTGCATTATTTATTGGCTACATACAATATCAGGTTCGTGTACTTAATTGTTTTTATTTACATGCTTAATGTGAAATAATGTCCACCAATGTTTGAGACTGTTATTGCTATTATAAATGACAAAAGAGTCTACTCTATAGAAAATATGTGTTTTTTTTTTTTTTTTAAAGTAAAGGAAGTATCACATCAGAAATGATCCCACATGGATCAAATCATTTGAGCACAACAACTAGAATGTTTCATCACACTAGAAAGATTACTACAGGAATAACTCAACATCTTCATATTTCTTGTATAGAAACTTATTAACAGCTCCGGAAGCCTGATATATATGAAGCACCATAGTCCATCCACCTAGTAGCCAGATGATGTAATGATACATGAGATAAGCCATTAGGCCCCCTAAATTTTCAAACCAAATAGTAGAACCACATAAATTCTCCTGAAATATTGAGAAAAGGCAAGAAAACCTGTATATCTGTATAGCAGTAGCAAGATGGAATGAGGTTCTTGGCATAGTAGTACCAAAATCAATCAAGCATCAACACTTGAAAGATTCGCTCAGGCATACCAGTACCTGAGCAAGAATTGAGTGCTAAATAAACATAAGGTTCTTGGCATAGCAGTACCAGAATCAATCAAGCATCAGCACTTGAAAGATCCACTCAGGCATAGTAGTACCTGAGCAAGAACTGAGTATTTAGGATCATCTCACCAAACTGCCGTGCTTCCTATTATCTCTGCAATTTTTGACCATTTACCAATGAATCCGTACTAATCCACATAATTCCAATAATCAGTGAGAGCCTTTACTATCATCCAAATACAAAATCCAGACCTTTCTGTTCGAAAGAAAAAGTGGAAGGAAAGGGAAAATTTCTATTGTAAAAAAGACCTGGAAAAAGATGGCACTGCCAAAATCTGAAAATTGCCATCATATGCTAACATTCCACAATCTTGCTCCACCTTATAGACATCTGCATCTTTTCGGCATGTCTTTTGCCCAATAAGATAAAAACATCCATAAAATATGAATAAAGTTCCTTCAAGAAAGAAGAAAGATCTTCAAGAAATAGAGAACCTCTGTCTTTATCTCTTGGAAACCGGATCATAATGCTTCATAGGAAGTAGAAAAGCAAAATTAACCACGTTAGTGGCTTACCTGGAATTGTTAGCAGACCGCCCTGACGCTGCCGTATAAAATCGTCTTGCTATAATCTTTCAAATCCACAGACCATTTCAAGTTTCCCTTCTAGCAACGGAAATCAGAGTTAGGAAGGTAAGAGATTAGCAGCAATTCCGGTGGAGAGAATGGGGGGCGACCTCTGTCTCACGTCACCGCCCTAGGCGCTGCCACTGCTGCCTGCGCCAAGAAACATCTTCCGCTAGCTTTCTTCTCCGCCAGAAAATATGTTTTTCACCACTAAATTCACAACCACCACCACCGCTCCTACCACTTATCACCAATTACCACTGAATTCAAAATCATCCCTTTGTTGCTTAGCTTATTACCATTACACATCTTGGATATCTGTCGCCATTATATTTAATGAATATTAAAGATCATATCATTGGATATTATATTTTCAAGATCATACCAAAACCATAAAAATATATGGATAAATAATGATATACAGTTGGTGCAATATCCCGCAATAGAGCTTTATATAACTGAATTGAATCAAATTGAATTTTATCATCCACATAGACCAAAAGGCCTACAGGACCCAACACAATAAAGAGCATAGCAAGCCCATTATTATCCAAGATTAAAATCCCCCATCTCGAAGGGTTTTCTAGGGGAAGACCTTAGCAATAATAAGTTCACTGATTAGCTGCACATCTGTACATGTCATTGTGTTAATGTGGGACATAATTGAGCTCGCATTGTTGAAAACCTCCAGGATATAGGAGGCTAGTGCCATGATTATAGGCGTCTGCAAGAGTGCATCTAGTTGTTGATTAGGCATAGCCAAACAAATGTATTGTGTTCGGAATGTCGCAAATGTTGGTCAAGTCTGAATAGTATGGCATTCATCTTCAATCTCTCCCATTTGGAAACATTGGCATATCCTGTCTTCATGCTCTTTACGGACACATTTACATGTTTTTATTCTAAGATGGTATGTACTAGTGCAAATGGGCACAATTGTTCTACGTCTTTACATGGGCAAATGTGTTAACATGTATTGTTGTGGACTATGGGCAAGTGTGGAATTAATTGGTTTTTGTAGTGTGATGTCTACGAGACCACATAGATATCATGTCTACGCGGTCACTGCCTATATTTATATGATAATATTCCCACGAAATATTTCAGGAACCTTTTAAGAAGTTCCAAGAATATTCCATTAGAATATTCTCTAGAGTCCCAAGCTCACTATTCTAGAAACTTCTAGAAATCAAACCCCTCGCTAGTATATAAAGGGTTCTTCAGCATAGGGTTCGACGTTTCAATTCAATGCCAGTTGTGAGCTCTTTTTGCTTTTAGCGTCCTACCCTCTTAGGCCTATCTTTTTTGTGAAGAAGAAACATACAATTCAATATCAACTGCCTTTGATTCTTAAGCTGCTCAAAGGCCTACAAGGTGCCCACTGTTTTACCAAGATTAATCTCTATGGTGCTTATGATGAATGAAAGGTAGCTTTTCGTGCTCAGTATTGTCATTTCAAGTATATTGTCATGCCTTTTGGGCTTTATCAATGCCCCACTAATTTTTCAGCATATGGCAAATGATATCTTCAGATAATATTTGAAACTTTTTGTCATAATCTGGATACAAATTTTTATTTATTCTACAAATCTCATGTTAAACAGTTTCTTTAGAAACTTCCTGAGCATGGGCTATATATCAAGCTTGAGAAGTGTCAGTTGATTAGGATGAGTTTCTATAGATCCAGCTATTCTAGATTGACGAACAACTTCTTTGGTATGAGATGTTTAGTACATGCTTGAATTTGCCAATTTTTTTCAACGATTTATTCAGGACCATTCAGAGATCGCCTTTCTTTTGCATGTCTCACTGCGAAGGATGCACCTTTTGAATAGACAGTTGAAGCTGAAATGTCATTATCTTGAAGCATGCCTTCACCTCGGCCCCAGTTCTCGCCCATCCAAATCCCTCGTGCATCCATATATTGTTGAAGCAGATGCTTCAGACTTGCTCATAGAGGTATATTTTCAATCGGGGGGGGAGGGGGGATGGTTGTTTGCTCATGAACTGCATCTGATTGCTTATCATTCTCAGAAATTTCAGGCTACAGAAATCAATTATCCAATTTATGAAAGGAACTTTTGGCGATACTAGATTCTTTTGAGATGGAGACATCTTCTTTTGGGATCCTCTCATAAGGTCACAGTTTATACTGATAATCAAAATTTGGAATACTTGCATTCGACTCGAGTTCTCAATCATGACTATCCCTGATGGCATGTTCATATCTTATTCCGCGTTGAATTTGTGATCCAAGCCTGATGATTTGCCTCGATGCTCATACGGGAGCCTAAGCTGGGTCATCCAACATATGATCAGCAATTACCGGATTCTAGGTCCTTGTCAGCTCCAGCTCATGACTGTCTATTCGAACATCTCTCCTGTCAATTTTCTATTCATAAAAAAAATGAGAAGACTATTCTGGAATAAGAAAGACGTCTAAAATCAAGCATATATCGTATTCCAGAATAGTTGTAGAACAAATTTGTAGAGTATATCCTGTTCGAAAATATTCATAAGAAAAATTTGTAAAGTAAGTCCTGTTCTGGAATAGAGAAAAAAAAAATATTTGAAATGTGTTGTAATGAGTAATTTCCAAGTATCCTTTGGCAAGTGGCAACTTTTTTCATTAAGTTTATCAATTTTATTTTGTGTTCTAGAAGATTTTTTACTTTCTTCGCCTATTCGGTGATTTCGGAGCTCAGGATAGTCTTACCCCTGGATTTGATCCCGTCCTCCAGGATCCCCACATGGGATCCCCTCCTTCGAGATCCTGCACTCAACGGGATCCCCTCCTCCGGGATCCCACTGTTAACTACGCAGTTAAAGGCTACTGTGCAGTTTCTAGGCTATTTTTTGGTCGCATTGAGGCAGCGCCATCGCTGCGGCGCTCGCCCTGCTTCCTCCTCCGCTGCTACCTGATCCTATCCTCTAGCCGATTCCGACCATCCATCCACAGATCCCATTTGATTTCGTGGAGGATCGGGCAAGGAAAACCCACAAAAAAATTTCCCTAATTTTCCCTATAAAGGTTAAGTTTTCTGCGCAGTTACTGGGCAATAAGGGGGATCCCGTCCTCTGGGATCACACATCTGCCGGGATCCTGTCCTCCGCGATCACACCTCCAGGATCCCCCAATCAGGGTAATAGTATCCTACGCCTTCGGTGATTAGCCAAAAGGATATGTTCATGTTTCATGCTATTTGGAAATAGCCAAAATGGTATATTCATGTTTCATGCGATATTTTGGAATAGTGCATCACTCCATTTCTATATCATGCTCTATTCCGGAATAGCCCATAACTCCATTTCCATTTCATGCTCTATTATGGAGTAGCGCATGAGTCTGGAAACTCTCTCAAGGTGACTAACACTATGAGGACAACTTGTTGTTAGTAGTATTGGAGTCTGCTAAGGATGCCCACTCTATTGAAGACTGATTGCCACTGTTATTTTCAATGTAAACCCTTGTGACAAAAATCTTCTTTAATATTTATATTTTGGTTAGACGAACTTTTTTGCTTTATCCACTTTGTCCAAATATATGTCCCTATCCATCTTTCGTTTGTATGGTTTAAATTCTCATAATTAAAAAAACTTCTAACCTTCTTGAAAGCTGCCCATTTTCAAAACCAGTTTAAATAAAAATTGCAACTATCACCTGTAGAAACTCGTTTTTTGAGCTTCACAAGTTTAGATGAGGGAATCTCCAAACACATTTAATTTGCAACCATGTTTTTTTCAAAACACGCTCTTCCAGTAAGAAACACTTTGGTGGCAGATTTCAACAAAGAATAATTCTCAAATGACCATTTCTGGGTATGTTCATGCAACCAAAAGCTGCGGATCTGCTTCTCATCATTTTGAAGTTTTATATGCCAATAAATGTTTATTACGTCCAATAAATAACAATGAGTCGTCCCTTACACTTGTAAAGGCTTTTGGTCGCATCGCTACTGCGGCGGTGCACTCGCAGGTCCTTTGCTCTTGCACCGCCTCTTAAACCACATGTCTTGCAATTTATCATGATCGGACCGTTCCCAGCTGTTAGATCAAACATAGGTTATATTATGGAACTTGGGATAGCTGAAGAGTATCATGATAATCTCTAGAGGTTATCACAATAATCTTCCGAATATTCTAATATTCTAATCTAATGGTTGTTAGCTTGCCACGTGGTGCTTCCAAGTTACCTCCATCATTTCCCCCCCTTTTTTGCTTTCTGTTCGTTGGCCATTGTCGTTTGCTCGTTCCTCACGTTCGACTTGCAAAATGCATGGATCCTCTGCTTTCGCTTGCTTTTGCTTTGCTGCGCTTTCGGCGGGTCCTACGCTTTCGGCTTGCAAAATGCATCGATTAACTGCAGGAGTGGAGATGAAGCTCCAGCAATAGCTGAGCTATAGTTTTTCTGTTCATAAAGCTATCTATGCATCAAACTTGCATTGTGGTAAAATGTCTCGGCTATGTTTATATCTTTTCTCATGCCGTCTGTGATGCTTGTTTTGAGCTCTATTTTCATTTTCAGGCAAAAGCAACTGCCTTTCACCTTCGTCTTCTCCAAGGTCGGCCATGCTTAAGGCCTAGCAGACTATTTGCTGGGCCATGCTCTGATTCTTTTCCTACTTATGGTAGCCTAAACTTCTAGCAGGCCGTTATTTTCTGATTGACAGTACAGTTTAGCTTTTTCAACAGGGCATTCTCCGTTTGAATGTATAGGCTGTGGAATCTGAAAGTACTTTGAAAATTCTATTTAATGTACTGGAATGGAGCCTTCAGAGCAAGCAGCAAATTTTTCTAATAATGGCCTCAAAAATACAGGTCCTTTGCCAAAATAGACATGTTGCATCAATCCACAGCAGATAAATTGCTCGACATGTGGTTTACGGGAGGTCAACCCTCCCCTCTTGCAGATCATGGGAAATAACCCTCTTGGCCTGCAGCCTCAAGGGTTATTTCCCATAATCTGCTCGAGGGGAGGGTTAACCTCCTTTTAACCAGTATGCATTCGAATCCAAGAAAAATCCCTGTCGTTGATTCAAGCTCTGTGATAGCGCATAATAGGCAGCAGCGTGAGTCTAGGAGCCCCGGAGGCATCTTTGAGCCCAAGATTCAGCCTCGGATGCTGATAATCCATGCTGGGAACTGATAACCTAGGTATGGGCAATGCCGAGCTTGTAATATACGATCTGGGGAGCTGATAATATAGCTGTGGGTGCAGCTTCAGGTGAGGCAGCTTGCCTACCAATTAACCTTGCTTGCATGTTATGGCCAGGCTCGCCTGTTTATTTGTCATAACAGGCTCGCAAGGGGAATTAACCCCCTCATCTAGCAGAGCCACCAGAGACCTTTATACGACATAAATAATTAACCCCCTCATCTAGCAGAGCCACCAGAGACCAATGGGCCTCTCACGGGAATTACCTACTTTACCCAAGTACAAAAAAATGCAGATTGTTACAATACAACAAAAATAAGTGAACGTAGGGCAAAGAATATGTGCCACATGGCATGATATAGTACTGCCTGCCAGTAGAATGACGTAGATGCACAGCGTCCGACCATTTCAACATGATAGAACTTTCCGAATATCATAGAACTTTTCAACGCATCTTTCTTTCTGTTAGTTATAAGAGAAAGCTCAACTTCTTCATTTTATGCATTCGGCTATGGACAATAACGCCGGCACAATCTATCCTCATATTGTAGCTCTTCCTTTCCAAATGGAAGGCCACATTAATCCATTTTTGCATCTCTGCAAGAGGTTAGCAGACTTGGGCTGCAAGATCACATTTTTGAACTCCGAGTTTACCCATAAATTGAGGTTTGCATCCTCTCTTCCTATTCATCCTTTCATTACATTTGTCCCCATTTCGGATGGATTCTCTACTAAGCCAGCCCTTAGACAAATGGCCGACTCCATAAATAACTTGGGGGTCTCCTTTGAACAGTTTATTCAAGACTTGGTTAACCAAGGGATTCATATTTCTTGCATTATTTCTGATACATTTTTACCCTGGTCTCAAGATGTGGCTGACAAATTTGGCATTTCAAGAGTAGCCCTCAATACAGGTTCTGCTGCAGCTGATATGATGTTCTATTCCCTCCCTCGTCTTATTCAAGAAGGCCATGTGCCTGTGAAAGGTATTCAACTATGGTCCATGTGAAGCATATGATTGTTTGCTTCTTTTTTTTTGTGTGTTAAATTAGTCTTTTTTTGTACAGGACCATCAGGGCAGATCATCAACAATGAGCTTATTAATTTTATTCCTGGAATGTCCCTAAAGCCTACAGATTTGCCTATTGCATTCTTCACTCAAGGGCATAACATAGAAACGATTACAAGGGGGTATGAAACATTAGCTAAAGCAAAATACGTTTTGTCAAGCACATTTGAGGAACTTGAAACAGACAGAGTGAAGGCAATGCGAGAAATTCTACTCAAGACCCCCAATTATTTACCAGTGGGACCATTATTGCCATCTTCATTTTTGGATTTACAAGGTGAAGAGGATGAAATAAACACGTCAGACAAAAAATGTCTAGAGTGGCTGGATAAACAAAAACCATTGTCAGTGTTATATGTGTCATTTGGATCAATGGCAACCCTCTCTGCAAAGCAAGTTGAGGAACTATGGAAGGCCCTGGAAGCTTCTAGACAGCCATTCTTATTGGTCATGAGATCTGGCCTGGCAGTTGAGCTGGGGGCAGATATTTACCAGGCATTTCTATCCTCAACACAAAACTTGGGACTGGTGGTGGATTGGTGCCCTCAAATGAGAGTGCTTGCACATAAGGCTGTGGGGGGGTTTCTAAGCCATTGCGGTTGGAATTCTACCATGGAAAGTATATGTGCAGGCGTGCCTATGATTGGTTGGCCTTGCACCTCGGAGCAAAATTTTAATGTCAAGTTTATGGTGGAGGATTGGGGCATTGCCATTTCCCTGTGGAATGGCGAGAATGATAGATTTGTGGGAAGGGAGGAGATAGAGGAGAGTATAGAGAAATTGATGAAAGGACATGAAGGGAAGCTGTTGAGAGAGAGCGCGCTCAAGTTGCAAGAGGCAGCTACGAAAAGTGTAACCAAAGATGGTTGTTCATATACCAATCTGTGCCACTTTGTTGAAGCCATGAGTCACAATGACTAATAACATGTTACCTTACGATCACAACTGTGATGGCTCTGTGGGGGCTTGAAGAACTTGGGATGACATTAATGGTTGATTGTGTTGACTCACTCAGGATAATAGACGCTTATTGATCAGTAGATAAAAATATCTGCATAGTATTACCTATTGTATTCAAAACGTCCAATGGTGTATCCATATTCAAAAATATGAGAAGGGAGCTGAATACTAACGATAGATAAGGATTGGCATAATGACAGCAACTTAGCTCTTTCTTCTGGAAGCAACTCAAATACGGTTTGTAATCTTCAAGTAGGCCGCTATATAAAGTAGGCCGCTATATAAGTGAGCACTAGCAAGAAAGACCATCATCATCATGATCATGGTTTAAGCTCCTACAAATGTCTTTGTTTGCTCTATGCAAAAACAACAGCAATACATAGTTCTATTATCACTATGTAATGCAGGAAACCTGTAGAAAAAAGCTAACTGTGTTGGAGTTTAGCTCGATGAAAATAAATTCATGATATGATAGGTAGTGCAATACATACAACCAAGCTGGTTTTCTTTACAGGAATACAAAAGCAATGTTTATGGCTTCAATTATGCTTAACCTCCTAATTCAGATTAGTTTGATGGTAATGCGGCATACAATATAGCAGAATCTACATCTAGAGTATAACCCAAAATGAGTGCATGCTCTGTTGTAAAGAGTGCAGTCATATCTCATGGTTTGCATCGTACCTCTTCATCAACTTCGCCACGAGGACTCCGGAACTTCTGGAAAATGGGTGAAGATTTGGACGACCAGTGACTAGAAAAGCAAGGACCAAATACGCCCTTCCATCGCCGACGATATTGGATTTTGCAAGAGAATAAGGCCGCGGCCATGGCCTTCCTCATACGACCTCTGCCATAACAAACTGATCCTCTCGTTTACAGTAATCCTCTCGTTACACATTGTGACCCAAGTTTACTTTGTACATTCACAACAGAATTTAAGAACAAGCTAGGATGTTATGCACTCAGATGAATCCTAGGAAATTATGCAAGACCGTGTATTATCCAGAGCATAGAACAGCAACGGAGCCATCGCCGGATCTAGACGATCTTCGGAATGGCAAAAAACGGAGCAAGGGGTCTGTTTTAGCTGGATTGCTCTGCCGGAAACAAAATCCCTGTGTTGAAATTTAGGGATATGAAGCTCCCGCCACAGAGCAGCACAGTACTCTAAACCACGAAAAACAGTTAAAGAAAACTTCGGAATGGCAGAAAACGGAGCATGGGGTCTGTTTTACCTGGATTGCTCTGCCGGAAACAAAATCTAAGGCGCCTACATCGTTTCCCAGATCCAAAGGTAAACGCTCGGATCAGTTTGTTATGGCGGATAACGGCCTTCTCCCTTAAAAAAAATTTCGGGCCATTTTGTGCATGGCCAATAAAAAAATTTCGGGCCATTTTGTGCATGGCCATTTTGTCGAGGGCGGAGCCCGAGACATTTTGGCCATGCACAAAATGGCCCGAAATTTTTTTTAGCATAACACACTCGGGTTAGGCCGTTATCCTCATAGCTCATTCTGCAAGAAAAACTGGGAACCCTTCCTCCTGCATCATGCCCAAATCTTAGAAACCCCTGCTCCATGAGAGACCCTCACGGAGGAAGAGTGTCTGCATTTGGCACAATTTCATGACTGAGTCTACGTGTAAAGCCTGAAGTTCCAACGAAAAACTTTAACAACCTGGTCCTCAAGTTTTAAGGCTATCAGATCTCAGCCGTTACCCACCAATAACATAATAACACGTTTAAAAATTCATAAACACCTAGTTTGTTATGCCAAATCGCTATAAACATCTAGCTTGTTATGAAAACGACCTACCACAAAACCAATATAAAACTCTCGGGCCCGGGTTGTTAAGGCGGATAATACCCTAGAACTCGGGTGTTATGCCCTAACCCTCGTTTGTTATAATAGGGCATAACACCCTCGTTCCGAGGTGTTATCCCTCTCATGATTTCGGGTCAATTTGTTGAAATTAGAAAGTTTTCGCCCATTGAGATTTCCCATTAGGAACTTCAAATATCCCACTATTTAGGGACACTAGGAAATGTTCTCTAGCGCCCTAGATGTCCTGATCATTAGCCATATAGAGACACGTCGAAAATTATATGAACAACCTTAGTAAGTATTAGAGTTCTGCAATCATTCATCCACGCAGGTTTAGATTTTGGAATTCCAAAAAAAGCCTTGGCCGTTGGTTTTTTCTTTGATTTTTTTGGCCTTACATTTGTGGACGACAGAAGCAGGCATCTTCCCAGTTCGTGCTTCTGCATGGAGATGTGCCGGATTTGCACATGGGTTTCTAAATTTGCTGGAACGGGATGGTTGACTTGGATTTGCTTGTCGGCCGCCTCATGCGATCCTCATTTTGAGGGCGAGCAAACTACAAGAGCTCTTTCAGATATCCAATGAAATTCAGAGACTTCAAGCTTTATCCAGATGGGTCTGCAATTCTGGTCGTATGTGATTGGATTGCTTGTAGGTTTTGTTGTGTTGGGAAAGCCACGAGTTGAAGATGGAGCAGAGCCAGACATGCAGGATTCAAGAATAGAGGGAGAAAAATGTGCAGAACATGTCGTATTTTTATGTGGGCCAACTGCTTGCTTGCTTGCTTTTGTTGCTTCTTTGTTGCTTTTGTTGCATGCTCGCTTTATCTGTTGCTTGCTTGCTTTTGTTGCTTCTTCTGTTCATTTGAGCTTGTTGATTACATGTGGGTAGCATTGCAGATCCCTTCCAACTCGAATATCTTGTGCGCCTGGCTGTCCTTCTAATTTAGGTTTTGCCACGTGTATGGTCAGCAGACCCATGTGCTTGAGACTATTGTGGGAAATTTGCCATCCAACGGCTCAGAGTTTTGGGATTTTTTTATGAATCCATTAGAGGTATGAGGCCATTAGAGTTAGTAAGTAGTATAAAAGAGTTAGTAAGTAGTAAGTAGTACAAATCTAGATTTTGTGCAACTCAAAAACATTTAACAACAAGTATGAGTATGTATACCTTGCACATTCAAGTTTAAATGTCAAGCTTAAAAAATCAAACTATACACCATACAAAAGTATTTCATATATTAGAAGGAGGGTGAAAGCATGCTAGGGTGTACCATCTAAAGTACTTTTTAGGGAGTGC
This sequence comes from Isoetes taiwanensis, assembly GCA_021234155.1. Classification (NCBI taxonomy): domain Eukaryota; kingdom Viridiplantae; phylum Streptophyta; class Lycopodiopsida; order Isoetales; family Isoetaceae; genus Isoetes; species Isoetes taiwanensis. The sequence goes on along the minus strand of JAJEKV010000001.1, from coordinate 12,198,265 downwards.
GAAACTACCCAGAAAAGTACCCAGCACTGGGTACTGGGAAGTTGCATAAATGTTGCAATAAATAATAAGTTTAAGAGTTAATCCATTTATATTAGTCTCTAATAATATTGTTATCCTCTAATACTATAGACTGACATGTTATTGACCGTCAATCCAAAAATTTTCAATTGATTTTAATGAAAGGAAAAATAGAAAGTACCAGTTTTAAAAGTACCCAGTGTAGGTACTTTTGAGGGTTCCAAAAGTGGTACACCGTAGCATGCTTTTACCCAGGAATGATTTGAATAGTTGGTTGCAACCTTGGGTCATTATATGTTGGGTCATGATCTGTTCCGCAATTAAAGAAAATTATTCAGACTCTAGATTCTGAAGAGCAAGCCCATAAAATTTTCATCCAAGGAGAAAACAACCAATATATCTAGATTATTGATGCGCACCTGATGATGATGTGGTTTATTGCAGTATTATTATTTTTTTTTTTGAAGGACAAGAAACTTTATTAATCAAGAGAATGATAAACATAGACAGGGGACCGAAAACCCAGTGGAAAAATTGTCCACAGAGCAAAACCACCCGCCGTCTTACAATGTACAACATGCAAATGAGTTACATATAAGTGTTAAGCTAGAGATCGTGAACCCAAACGTGATCCTTCACTTTGTCCTTTACTGAGAAAGTTATATACGCTTTGACAATGCGTTGCTTAGAATAGAATCCCTTTTAAGCTGCTTTTGGTAAAGAGTTGTCCATGTAGCTATTAAAGAGAAAAACTTGCTAAACTAGAGTTGCATTTTGATCCTTGTTTTAGGTATATTACCAGTATTCAGGACCAAGCTTCTCACACTCAAACTGTTGCAGCTCCATTATTTTGGGGCCGGAGAATAGCTTGGTACAGTGATCTGCCAGGTATGGCTCCTGCATGTTTCTTGCTGTGTAGTTCTTCAGGATTTTTGTTCTCAGCTTGGTGCCACCAAAGGGTATGATGGAGTAATAGAAAGGTCAGATGGACTGCATTGTGGCTAAAGGAGAAGTACCTTGCAAGCAATTCATTATCTAACTCAACAAAGTAAAACTTTTGATAGATAGAAATAGTAATAAGTGTGTTATCATGAAATTTCTGACGATTCCATTCTCTAGAATGAGAAGAATGCGAAGAGGATCTAGCATCGGATTCAAACATTCAATTACATCACAATTATGTAGGCATACCATTTATCGTGCACTTGGCACTTCTCATATTGATAAGGAAGTCATGTTGCTGAGACAGAAAGAGCCTCCTCATGTTGCTTTCTCATGTTACTTTTCATGGTACCTTGTTCTACATGAAGAGCCTACAGAAGTTCACTTGCAAAACTATTTAGGACTATGTGCTTCTTCATGGAGGAAACATGTGGATGTTGAGTAGCTAGTGGTGGTAGATAACGTATTCAGAATATAGAATACATGTTGTTGTGTTGAAGTCCGAGAAGGACTAATAAAATTGAAACCTAAGTATTTACATGATTTGGCATACATCAGGTTTCCACAATCACTTATGTTTGCCTCTTTATTTGAGAGGTTGAAAATGTAAAAGATGAGAATCTCCCTCATTTGAAAGGTTGAGAATGCAAAAGATGAGAATCTCCTGTAAAGGGAATGGCTGATGTCTTTGAGAGCAGATAAATAACTGGTTTTCTTTTGGTGCCAAATAGTGTTTCATCTAATAGGGTTTTGGATTTACAGATATATCCATAGTTTGCTTCTAAATGCATGATGAAATTAGTACATTGTTCATCAATGTTTCTCAATTATTTAGCATGTTCCTGTTGCTTGCCATGATAATGTAGAGATAGTAGTTCTGTTGCCTAGAATCCATAACGATTATGCAAAAATAGAACGATTGTATATTGATGGCCAAAATTATTTTGCAGACCATTTATCGTGCACTTCTATGTTGCTTAGACATAAAGAGCCTTTTCATGGTACTTCTCATGATCTTTTGTTCCTCATGAAGCGCCTGCAAAAGTTGACTTTTGCATTATTGTTCAACACCCTGTGTTCACCAACTCTCATGCCTACAGAACTAGATACAAAACTAGATTAAGAAACAGTATTCAGTATTCATGCATCATACAAGCTCCATTATTACACAAGCACGCAATATTGCACCTTCTTTGAACAAAAAAGAACTTCCAATATATTAAAAACAGGAAACGACATCCTCTACTATTTGATATGGCTGCCCTGGTAGTTATAAACAAAAAAAAAAAAAACTCTCAAAATAGGAAAGGGCAGCCTTTACTTTAGGTAGCTTCCTAAAGGTAGTCTTCCATAGCTTTTAGAAGAACAGATTAAAGCACTCCAGGACTTTTTTTATTTTCCTCCAGTGCTCCTTCTCCAACACCAAATCTTGCTGCTCCAGGGTGTTTTTTTCTTCCTCCAGTACTTTCTGCTCCGCCTCCAACACCTCTTGTTGCTTCAGGGCTTTTTTTCTTCCTCCAATGCTTTCTTCTCCTCCTCCAACATCTCTTGCTCCAGGGCTTTTTCTCCAGCTCCCTTTGCACATCCTCCAGCTCCTTTTGCTCATTCATCAGCGCCAGTAGATGATGTATTTTGCACTGTGCCCTCCCATTCAGGATAGAACTTTGCCTTGTATACCTTGAAAGCAACCCTATGTTCTATGAGATGATAGCCCCTCTTGTAAGTCGAACCAGTTTCTCTTGCATTCAATGCATAGTTCGGAATGCTTCATATTCTCCAAACACAAAGAACAGACGGCGCCAGGTCCGATATATATTCCTGCATCTCTGGTAATGTCATCTAATGCTGCCAAGTAATTGGCTGCATAGACCTTTGGTTCGTGCCAACGTCTCAATTCTTACCAACCACTGGGTACTTGCGCCATTTTCGAGGTCGCCGGAATGGGCAGGGGAATTTAATACAATGGGTATGATCATCGAGGGGAGGGAGGGAAAAACTTGGCTGGGAAATGGGGGTGCCTAGGCACCCTTTTGCTTACGATCCATTCTATTTAAACTGCCACTCAATATCTAAACTGCTAACCATCTCTTTCATTGATGGGTATTTCTTACGAGCTACTAACTGTCTCTTTTATTGATGGGCAGCTTTGCATTTTGAAGGGTGCACCACTATCTTAGCACCCACTACCCAACAAGAAGCGAGGTGCTGGTAGCGTGCATCCGGATGCGTGCTTTTGCACCCCACTAGCAGGTTTTCACCCTTAAACATTGTCACACTTTGCACTTTATGATGCAGAATAAAAAATAACTATATTAAGGAGAACATATGATGAATGGCTGGGCCTCGTTAACTCTGCATCTTGTGTTCACTTTTTTTTTCTAAGTGATATTAAAGATCTGATCATATTGTCTCTTTGTCTACAATTAAGAATGCATGTTCATAAGGTAGAGACATCAAATAAAAATGCTGCACCAAGAAATATGTAACAAAATCTAAAGTAAGAAACACTTGTACAAAAGCAAAAAAAAAACAATACACTTTTCCCAAACATTTAATAACATCGTGTAGTTTTAAATAAAAACATTAGAAACCACAATGTTTTTATTTGTAACATTGTTTCTCCCCGTGTAGTATTGCTTTGTTTACATTCTAAAAAAATTTCAACTTGTGTGGTTTTTTAAATTTTATTCCGAAAACAACACAAGAAATGAAAGGCCATGTGTGTCTTTAATTTATTTTTTTGCAAAAACAACACTTGGAAATAACAACTACTTTAAAGAAATGATGTGTCTATTTTCTAATAACTATATACAGTATTGAGGAAAATAACGTTTGAAAAAAACAAAGATCTTTTAAACAATATATGTGGATTCATGGGGAAAACAATGCCAAGTTAAAAAAAACTACAGGTAGAGGAAAAAAAATAATACACATAGAAAAGGAAAAAAGAACTGTTTTTACAGTTTTTCACATGTACTAATATTCATGTGTTATTTAGAAGACAACCAACCTGTGGCTCCTCCAAAAACAACAGTCAAGAAAAAACCACACGTTGACAAAAAAAAGGCTAAAAACAATAGTGAAAAAAAGGACACGTTGAGCCAAAAAGAAATGTACAAAACAATCACGGTGGAATCTTTCCGCCAAAAAACCACTGTAACTTCTAGCAAATTTGGATAAAATGACCACATGACTTTTGGTGTCATTTTGGTGTTGTTTTTAGCATAAAACAACACTTCCATACAACATAAGAACAACTATAGACCGAAAGTTGAAATCAGTGTGTTTTGAGCAAAATGGAGTTAACGACTTTAATTGGTGTCAACTGATAGCTACCAAATATCGGAACATGAAACTCAACGTATTCTATCATAAAATAACTAGAAAAGTGGCCGCCCTAACGGGCGGCCTCTTTTCTGTTTGTGATATTCGATTTGAGGAGATCATATTCCAACACAGGACACTACTAAATTGGCGTGATCATGCCTGACCAATTAATATTGGATCAGGTGAGGGGATATAACTAATTGGCATTTGTTGCTAGGTGTCTAAATATTAAATAATAAGGAAGACGGTTCTTTACATAGTAATGGGAATATTCAAATATTCATGCAATGCTTATGAATTAGTTTGTATCACATCATAACAGAATATCCAGTTCCACGCTTCTCTGAAGCCTATGTCATTCATTGTAACAGTCTTGTATCTGAAGCTCAGTCAAAAGAGAGTTTTAGTTGCAAGACATTACCAAATATAAAAACATACTGAAAAGGGAGACAGATCAGACCTCTGCAGATATGCATGCATTTGCTACAATTAATAGAGCCGCAACTATCCTTGGGTTTGATGATTGCAATACATAATTTACAGGAACAGCCATGGCAAAATGATGCATCCTCAAAACAGGCCACACATCTGCATTTTATATCCTTCCCAGCAATAATCGGTTTCTCAGTTATTTTTCTTTATTACATCCCTCAGAAACAAGAATCACAACGGCCTCTATGCTCTGCTATGTACCTGCATAGCTTCGTCATCAACTGACAATATAGATGTATAGCATAACAAAGATCCAAATTGATTGACTTACCAATATCACACCCTGTGCGAATGGGAAGAACAGTGGCAAGTATTTTGTATCAGAGTGATGCTTCCACTGCTGTTGGATAGGCATATTCACCCCTTATTCCTTAATCTACACCGTACATAAAGTTCCTCGTTTGTGGGGTATGCAAGTACAAAATTTGCTATACTGTATAACAAGATTCGCAAAATACTATAAGATTTCAAGCGGAATACTATATGATGTTGATTTTGTACGTGCAAAATACAATTATGAGGGCTCTCGCTGCCCTACATCACCCCCCATGTGAATATGCACCCAAAACAAAGGGGGTTTAAGGGGGATTTTAATTTAAATGTGTTGGACCCAATAGTTGTGTTAATTAATGTCAATGGTAGTGTTGTGTTGGTTGTTAATGTCAATGGTTGTTATGTGTTAGTTGTTATATGTTGGGGGATTTAATTTTTATATGTTGGATGTTAATGGTTTATGTTGCAAAAAAAAATTGGTCCCTTTGGCCTTAGGGAGGGCCTTTCCCAGGGTGTGACAAAAAATTTAGAATTCAAACCAGAAAAAAAACTAGAATTCATTTGAGGCTTTCATCACCTGTAGCTTTTGAATTTCATCACAATGAAACAAATAGAACATAAGTAAAAGTTACCATAAAGATAGAGCGGATTGATCCCATTATTCTGAAAGTCATAAAGTTTGCAACACCCATACACAAACATTTTTCAACTGGAATTTAACAGCGGCCTTTGGCCTCCATGGATTCTTGTGGTGAGAAACCAAAGTGGGAAACTTTTCTGCTTGTTAGCACAAGGATCTAGAAGCCTTGGAATTTGCTTAATAACTGCCTCAAAATCTAAAAATGCATGGTAATTTTTTGCAACCTTCATTCGAAATGAGCCATAAAACAATATCCAATAGCGCAATCCTGTATTAATCAACTGGTAGGATGTGAAAGCCTACCAAACCCGGCCAAAAAATTACTGTTTTAGCATAGATAACTTAACCAAACATATTCATATCATACACTATCAAAAAGATCTCGGAGATAGCTTTCCAACGCAATAAAAATCACCTCAAACAGAGCTCTGTATCAAAGGTTATGATAAGAAATGTGTTGCCGGCAGGGAAACTGCGCTACATGCGCCCTTCAAGCCCTTCATGTGCCCATTATGCACCACACACAAAAAAAGAGGGCTTTTGTTGTGAGCCATTGGTTGTTGACCATTATGCACCACACGCACAAAAAAGGGGCTTTTGTTGTGAGCCATTGGTTGTTGACCATTGGAAAAAAAAAAGGCTAAAATCAATGGCTCAGAAATGGTGCACTCTAGATGTACGCATTAGTACATCCATTTGAATACATCACGAAATCATAGGAAAACCTTAGTGAAAAGTGTACAAAAACACAAAGAAAACCCCCTGTTATTATGCTACATATTTGATGTTTGCGTTGCCAGGGAAAGGAAAAGTGCGGCTTTGTATGTACACAGAAAACTTTCACAATAGCATCCATGAATGGTGCATCCTTGACATCCTTACCCTGTAACAATGAATCATGTCAGGTGGGCTTCATATACTCTGCTGCAATCCCTGTTCCAAAAGAGGTTGGACACAAATCCTTGTACACAAATCCGACCTAAGAACAAATCTAGCCTTGTTGACGGGCCTTTTTCTTTAGCAAGATTGTTGATTCTAACCAAGACCTGAGGTACAAAAGCAGAATCATGGACATAGGGCTACCTGCGAAATTCACTATTCTGGGATTGCTATTCTGCCATAGCTGCCCGGAGTTAACGTCTCCAAAATTTTTAGGGTATTAGGGTTAGCTATGTAGACGTCACATGCAATTCAGGACATTGTTTTGAATCAGTGTAGCCAGGTCCAAACGCCGGACCACTACAGTAAGCTGAGCCCATGCTGCTTTTAAAACATATGTGCGGCATGCGCCCCTAGGAGTTTACCTTGTTTATGTACCATTGTTACTAATTTATTTGGATCATGCTCATATGCAATTTCTTACCAAGTATGAAGCCTTGTTTAAGGATGATGTTGTGGAGATGCCACTCGATAGACCAGAAAATCATCGCATTGAGTTGGTTCCAAAAATCGAACCAATAATGGAACATCCTTATTACATAATTTCACTGAAGTTCAAAAGCAGGTTCATGACTTATTGGATCGTGGTTTGATTCGATAAAGTAGCTCGCCATATTTAGCACCATTTCTTTTGGTTAACAAAATAGATGGTTATTTTCATATGTGTATTGATTATACGGCCCTTAATAAGTTCACAATAAAGAATAAATATTCTATTCCCTGACTAAGGGCGCCACCATCTTCAGTATGATAGATTTAAAATCTGGTTATCATCAGGATCGTGTTCATGAACCAAACATTCATAAAACAGCTTTTCACATACCTTATGGTCATAATGAATTTCTAGTTATGCCTTTCGGACTAACTAACATACCTGCAATCTTTTGTCCTATGATGACTCGAGTTTTGAAACCCTTGTTGGGCAAGCTTGTTGTGGCATTCCTGGATGATTTTTTAGTTTACAATAGAAATGAGGCCAAGTGCATGGATCATTTGCATCAAGCATTGAACACATTGTGTGATCAAAAGTTTCAATTATACCGTAAGAAAAATTTTTCTTTCGAACTCAAATTGAGTATCTTGGACATGTAGTTTCTAGAAAAGGTATTCAGGTTGATCCTGCAAAAGTGCAAGTGGTGGGAAATTGGACAATTCAACAAAATGTCACCGAGGTACGCCCTTTTTGGGACTTTATAGCTATTATCGACAGTTTGTCCGTAATTTTGCTCAGTTGGTTTTGCCATTAACAAGATGATACAACATTTTATTGGGGATGCTCTCAAGTATGGGCTTTTCAGTCTTTGAAGCAATGCCTTATTCCAACATATATTTGCAATTGCTAGACTTTCCTAAGCAATATTTTATTTGCTGTACTGATGCAAGTGATTCTGTTATAGGGGCAGTGTTAGAGCAGGATGGGTATCTTATTGCTTTTGGGAGCTGAAAGCTTAATTCTGTTGAATTAACCTACAACGTTTCGTACAATGTGTACTTTATTTCGTACAATGTGTATCAAAAAGAACTATTGGCTATTATGCATTCTAAATTTAGAAACATTATCTTATTGGTGGTGATTTTCGCATCAAAACAGACCAGAAAAGCATTCAATTTTTATTGACATAGACGTTTGCAAGCCTACGCCAGGTTAAATGGGCAGAGTCATTACAAAATTTTGGAGCTCCCATGTTTACTTTTCATCAGCAATCATAGCAGATAAAAAGTCCTATCTGGAACTGGAAACAATCATGCGAGAATTCATATGATAGATAGATAGATAGATAGTATTTTAACATCACGCCACTAGGCAGCATCCAACTGGACATGTGGCCACACACCACACTACATTGCTTGGTTGGGCCCTGCCCCCAACCACTTTACATTGCGTCTCATATGATGGCATGGCAAAACTTGGCCTTACCCAGAAAACGAGGGGGGCTGGGATGGAAAGACTTATTCCTTCAAGCACAGGCCTTGGCAGGCAAGCGGGTGTGGAGAGCTTTGTTCTTCCCAGTAAAATCTTCTACTCTCCTCTTAATCAAATATTGGATTGAAAAAACCTCCTTAGTGGGCAGTCCATCCATTCCTCATCAGATTCTTGATTCAGCATTTTTCCAACTAAATCCGAGTCTAGGTACATCTATCAGGCTTGGAACCAAGTGTCTATGTGCTTTAAAGCTTGCCCTATCAAGGGAGCTACAGATGTTTTTGGTTTTTTTTTTTTGGCATCAAAGCTTAGCAGGAGAGGATGAAGGGTGTCTTGCTTTAAAGCATCCGAAGAAATATAAAGAATGGAAGCTCAAAGAATTAGATACAACTGGTAGTATGAGGAATGTAGATGGTTGGAAAACTTGGCAGGAAATATCTACCATTGTCCATAGCACTAAGAGCAACAGAAGTATCTATCAGGCTTTGACTCAACATGACAGAGGTGCAGCTGTTGAAGAAAAGGAGAACAATTGGATCCGTGGTGAAAAGGGATACCGGGTAGCTATGGTTTACTCTCTTTTGTTAGATACTCATGTGCTAAAGGTCTCAAGTCAATGGAGATGCTCAGATGCTGAAGCAGTTAGCATCATTAAAAAGGGATGGAAGCTACAGTGTGTGAAGAAAATCATCCTATTTACATGGCTATCCTCAACAAGAGCCTCAAGGCAAAAGTATTTCTAGCCAAATACAATATGATCAGACTCCAGATAGGTGTCCATTAGGCCGTGGTCAAGCTAAAACTTCAACACATATTTTCATTTGTCCTTGGCTTTCCCCTTTTTGGACGTGGATAAGTGCCTATATAGGCTCTATCCCGACATGTGAAGATGAGCTCTTCTCCTTTCTCCAGCATGATATCCTTTCTTGGTACCATTTGAACACTATGTCTATGGGCAATTGTGGCCATTAATCAGATTCCACCTGATCTTAATTCTTTGAAAGCATCTTTACAGTTGGAACTGGCTGATACTGCTTTTACATAGAATGCTGAAAGGGTCCAATTATGACCATGAATGGGACGCCTTGGGTTCTTTTCAAGGTTTTTTTAGCATTTTTCTCATCTCACCTTAACAATTTGACTGATGCTGCTGCCAGATTATCTGGTTAGAAAACACTTGGAGGGTGGACATGCGAGGGAGGACCAAGCGGACACGTCTGCTCTTACTCACTAGGAGGTTATTGAGGCTCTTTACTGGGTCAAAACTGAGATTATTGGAGTTAAGACTTTGAAGAAGATTTTGGCTGATGGTGATATCTGGCGCTTCAACCCTGAGCTCAAACAGTACTTCCGGGAGAAGCTCGGCATATGTGAAGCTGCTCAGGATTCATGGATATTGCATATACTTGATTCTTTTGCATATGGCCCCGGGGAGCTAGATCAACTGTTGTTTTTACATACAGGGGATGCGTATGCCATTATTACTTTGGATGGAGTTCTGGACCAATGAGTCAACAGATGGATTGACTTGGATATGAAACTTGCAGTTCTCATAGTACTCTGAAACTTCCTTCATTATAAAGTTTTCACCTATTTCCTTCGTTGTTTCTATTGAACCTATTTCCTCCCTTTTGGAGTGTTAGTAGTTGGCTATGCCACTATCTTTATTTCAGGGATTCTCTCTGAATTTTTGTATTACCATGTATCTTTGCATGTGATATAATAATATTGCCGTTTCTACAAAAAATAAAATAAATAACAAATAATTAAAAAAAAAATTGGAGTTGATACTAACGCTATTCATTATAAGCCGGTGCATAGAATAAAGTTGTCGATGCTCTTAGTCGCGTATGTCATTCAGATGACATTATTCAGGTGGATAATTTTTTACTTTGGTGGGAATGCACATTTGAGGCAAGTAAAGGTGTGTATGAGCAAGATGATGAATTTGATAGTGTTTGGATTGATTTTCATGAAAGTCAGTAGCACATTATTGACAACTTCTATTTACACACAGGATATCGATTTACGCATCAAAGCTTGTCTTTGTGTGACTCCACAATTTAGAGAAGTGGAATGTCATGAGGTACCAATAGCAGGTCACATGGGTATTTTTAACACTCATGATTTGATTTCAAAATTGAAAACTATAAGAAAAGATGTTGCATTTGTGGAAAAATGTCTTGTGTGTCAGAAAACCAAAGATTCTCATGCCAAGGTACCAAAACTGTTGATGGCACTAAGTATTCCCAAAAAACCTTTTCAAAATATTGATATGGACTTTGTTAGTGTTCCACAGAGCAGACAAGGTAATGATACGGTTTGGACCATTGTGGATCATTTTAATAAATATGCAATCTTTGTTCCTTGCAAAAAGACATTAAAAGCTCATGATGCAACAAGATTATTTTTGAAAGAAGTATTTAAGAACCATGGATTGCCAGGGATAATAATTTATGACAAAGATTCAAAGTTTTGCAGCAAGTTTTGGAGAGCATTAATATTATTTACAAATTCAGGTATAAGGATATATTTCTCCTAGAGGTTACTCCTAGAACTCTTTTAAGCATGTTATGCAATTTTGTGCATGAGCAGGTTTCTGATTGGGAGTGTTATTTTCCATTGGTTCAATTTGCTTATAACATGGCCACACACTCATCCACAGGTTTATCACCTTTTCATGTTATATAGGGATGTCTACCTCCCTCCTGCTCTTATTATTGAAGTGGTAGAAGGTATGATTGAGGCAGATCATGTTGCTAAGATAATGGATACCATTTTGGGATCAACCAGGGCAGCATTTCACTGTTGCACATGAAAGGTACACTCATCAAGAAACATGAAACACAGATAAGTTCTATATCAGGTGGATGATTGAATACACATCAGAATCATTAGAGAAAGACATGCTCATTTAGAACGAAAGAACCACAAGCTTCTTACTAGGTTTTATGAACCTTAAAAAAAAAAAAAGCTGGCCAGCTGCGTTTCTTTAGGTATAGCTTCCCACCCCACAAGCCTAAGCCTGTGAGCCTAACCATCTTCCATGTCTAGACATAAGTCACCCCTCCAACCTACAATGACTTAGGGCAGGTTTTCCACACATCAACTATCCGTCAATTTTCAAGCTACACCCGCTGGCAGGTGCCCAACGGGGCTTTGCCCTACTGCTAAAGCAGCGTTGGCTCGGGGTATGGACCTTTTAGGATCACTGAAAAGATAAATCCTAATGTTTACAGGTTGGAGTTGCCAGATGCATGGAAGATGCATAATTCTTTTAATGTGCAATATTTAGAGGAGTTAATCCACAATTGGTATCGCAAGCACCAGTATTCGTTGACGATAATCTAGTGTATCAATCTGAGATGATTTTGAGGCATAAGGGCCGTGGTACTAATCGCAAGTATTTGATGAAATATAAGGATGTGCCATATACTAAAGTAGAATGGAAATCAAGGGATTATTTTGAGCATTATTTACCCTTGTTAGACGCTTACGGGGAGACCTATCTGTGCAATGAATGTAACAAACTTGTATTATTTTAGGGAGGTTCTTTTGCCAACTGAGGACGTTGATTCCTTACCCCGTCGAGCTATTACGAATGCATTCTAAGAGTTAGAATGTTATGATAAAGTCCAGACTTTTATACAACTATGGCATTAGAATTAGCTATTCTACTTGTCATGCCAATTGTAGTGCACCATAAAACATAGAATTAGCTACTCTATTACGGGTTATCTATGATTGGAGGAGATTAAGGGATAAGATGATGCTAATCTTATTTTGGTGTATTACAGGAGCCAAAGCCACTAATAGATGCGTGGACGAGAATAGATCCTTGATGGTTTCAAAGGACATGGCTTGGAAGCAAGAATCATCATTGGTAGCTTCCCAAAGATTGGCTTTAAGAGATTGCACCGAACTAGTAGCGAGGGTCTTGGAGTCTTCTAGTGGATTACAAGGGATTTTTAGCTATTATTTAGAGCAACTTATGCATAGAAGGGATGCATAGAAGGGATCAAAATTTCCTTTTGAAAATCATATACGAGGGTGTTTGTGGTCACCCTCTGCATGCCATATACTCCCTTTTGTCTAAGTGCATTCCCTGGGGTTTTTGAAAGAGGCAAAAGAATGACCAACATACAACGAGTTTGACCACATAGTGATAAGAATGTTGTGTTGAAAGCTAAGGTTGAATATGATGGGGTCACAAAGGATTGAATACAATGTAGAATTTTTTGTAGGAACTATTCATAGAAGCATGTAGGAACTATTCATAGAAGCACAAATGATCTCAAATTGAAATCCAAGAGCACATAGTCAGTCAGCAAAGCTATGCAGCATAATGCTACCATTTCAATTGAAACTAGCTCCAAAACAAACTGGAATTCTTAGAATAACACCATGGTGCTTCCTCTTGCTCTTTGATTCCTCCATGCATCCCCACCATCCAAATGTCCCACGACATCCAAGCCATGTCCACTGGCTATTCTGACTCATTATACACCATCCACAACCATCCCCTTGTTCATTCATCAAGTTTTTGGATCTTTTGGTTGCAGATTTGCCACAGGATGAGATTGTGAGAAGTGTCTTTGTTATATCCTTGTGAAATGCTTTTTAGAAGACTTGATGCAGTCTTTTGTCATGTTTTTAAGCCTGATTTTGTAGTCAATTGGATGTCATAAAATATGGAAGTGCATGTATTAGGAATCTCATGCAAAGTACGCCCCGTTATCTCAAGGTTGATATAATCCATCGAGTGGGCATTAGTTTGTGTGGCAAAATCTTAAGTTTAGGAATCAACACATGAATACAATGCAAATAGTATATTGAATAGAAATAGGAAAATCGTGAGTACAAGCCTCTCACGTAGCTTCATATAGATTTAGACACGACTCTTCATAACAGACATGACTCTTTGCCTACATGGATGCCATATCATATTGCATGCTGAGTTGGCAGGGTTGTCATATTCTAACACCCTCCCTCAAACCAACAACTCAGCCATGATCAGAATCAGCTTCATACCTCAAGATCTGGTCCTTCCTTCTATGTCTTTGATTATGCCTTACATCACACCGGCATATCCGTAAAATAGGAACTTGAACATAGAGTATTGTTCTCTGCTTAGCTGCAGTCCATATTGAGATATTCTTGCTTATGTATCTCATCACTAAATCAACTAAGATAAGCTTCTCAATACTAGCAATAAGGATTGATGTGCATGTGGCAGCCCAAGTTAGGTATAGGCTTGAATGCTTGTAAGTGGATCTGCTCAAAATCCTTTCTGCATATTCATTGCTGAACTTTGCTTCACTGTAGCACCTTTCATCTCCTTTGTATTCTTGTATAAATGGGTCTGCCTTTCCTTGTTGTGCACTGTGTGCACCTTCAGTTTGAAGCTCTGAATAATCTATGCTGCTCATATTCACTACTCCCTCCCTTGAGCAGCAAGATTGAGATTGTATGGGTCCTTTAGAAATCAAATCCGTACCTTTAGAATAAGCATAATCCTTCTCCAATTCTTCTCGTCCTTCCAAATTGATTACGCTGTTGGACCCTCCCTGATTTGTTGCAGGAGTAGTAATGTTCAGCATCTCTATTGCATTGGGCTGATCCGTGCCATAAGTCCCCTTCAAAGCTCCATCAACCTCCTCCAAGTTAAATTTAGCATTTGTGCTAAGGTCACTGGCAGCATCTAAGGCATTTCCAACAGGATCTTCAACCTCCTCTGCAGTCTTCTCTAATATAGATCCCAGCACTCCTTCAGCAGCAAAATCTGCTACATGGGTGATCAGCCCCTTCAACGCAGCAATTTTAGAGTGCGTCTGGTCCAAATCAGACTTCTGAGGTGTCGTTTCTTCAACAAATTCCACCTTGCAATTGGCTGGGAGATCAATTTTAGTCTCTTCAACGGCAACGGATTCTTGTGGGTCTTCCATCCGGGCCCCTTCTTCATCAATGGATTCGTTGCTTGCTGGCTTTTCAAGAATTTCATCAAAAGCACCTACTTCTTGGCCAATTAACAATGGGTCTTTTACGACCAAGGCATCTGCAGGATCTTCAACTGCATTGGAAATATCTGCAACAACGATTGAATCTTCTGCAACCACTCCAATCTGCATCTCTTCTGTAATGATTTCAGAATCAACAACTTTATCTGCTATATTGAAAATTGGGTCCTTCTCCAGCACAATCTTATTCTTATGTGGAATAGATCTCAGCCCTCTTTCAGCAACAAAATCTGCTGCAAAACCTTCAATGGCTATGGCATCTTCGATCCTATAAACGGCTTTTGTATTCTTCTTGGCAGTCTTCTTGGGGTCTTCAATTTCGACCCCATGAAAGCCGAATTGGGCTTCTGTAGCCTTTTCAAGGGCTTGAATTTCTGTGGGTTCTCCAGAGGCCCCAAATTTCTTCCGGTCTTGGCCAACGGCATCTTCAACGACCTCTTCTACAACGGCCTCTTCTGCAATGAATGGGTCTGCAACGAATGGGTCTTCAACGACCTCTTCTGGATTTCTCGCAGCCTTAAGAAAATTATTAATCTGCGCGGCCCTGTAGGATACAACCTCGCTGGCAATCGTAGACGTTACCAAACCAAGAGAGTCTCTATGAACTCCATTAAATTTCTTTGTCCAATGACCTTCATCCTTGAGCGCTGCAAATACTTTTGCGGTTCTGTCTTCAGCGGCAAACTCTGTCGCTTCAATATCAACTTCATATGGAGGATCTTCAACGGCAAGGCAAACTCCAACATCCTTCAACCCATCAAATTCCTTAACGGCCAGGCAGTCTGGGTTTACTCTGGCCACATCTTTCTTGACGGATTTCTTGCTTGCTGGCTCCACAAGAATTTCATCCACAGCAGCCACTTCTGGGACAATTATCGGTGGGGCTTCATCCGTTCCTGAGGCAATTTTCACTGCCCTATTATCTTCCCCATCAATGCTTGCCGGAATACAGATGCATGCAATAAATTTTGCTTTCACTTTGGCTTGAAATTTCTTCAGGCCTTTCTTCAATCTATTAAGCCCCTTTCTGGATTTCCTGAATTGGGGAGGCGGCTCTCCCACTTCCTCCTTCATAGCTGCGTCCCAGGATCTAAGAGCACGCAGGCTCTGATACCATCTTAAGTTTAGGAATCAACACATGAATACAATGCAAATAGTATATTGAATAGAAATAGGAAAATCGTGAGTACAAGCCTCTCACGTAGCTTCATATAGATTTAGACACGACTCTTCATAACAGACATGACTCTTTGCCTACATGGATGCCATATCATATTGCATGCTGAGTTGGCAGGGTTGTCATATTCTAACACCCTCCCTCAAACCAACAACTCAGCCATGATCAGAATCAGCTTCATACCTCAAGATCTGGTCCTTCCTTCTATGTCTTTGATTATGCCTTACATCACACCGGCATATCCGTAAAATAGGAACTTGAACATAGAGTATTGTTCTCTGCTTAGCTGCAGTCCATATTGAGATATTCTTGCTTATGTATCTCATCACTAAATCAACTAAGATAAGCTTCTCAATACTAGCAATAAGGATTGATGTGCATGTGGCAGCCCAAGTTAGGTATAGGCTTGAATGCTTGTAAGTGGATCTGCTCAAAATCCTTTCTGCATATTCATTGCTGAACTTTGCTTCACTGTAGCACCTTTCATCTCCTTTGTATTCTTGTATAAATGGGTCTGCCTTTCCTTGTTGTGCACTGTGTGCACCTTCAGTTTGAAGCTCTGAATAATCTATGCTGCTCATATTCACTACTCCCTCCCTTGAGCAGCAAGATTGAGATTGTATGGGTCCTTTAGAAATCAAATCCGTACCTTTAGAATAAGCATAATCCTTCTCCAATTCTTCTCGTCCTTCCAAATTGATTACGCTGTTGGACCCTCCCTGATTTGTTGCAGGAGTAGTAATGTTCAGCATCTCTATTGCATTGGGCTGATCCGTGCCATAAGTCCCCTTCAAAGCTCCATCAACCTCCTCCAAGTTAAATTTAGCATTTGTGCTAAGGTCACTGGCAGCATCTAAGGCATTTCCAACAGGATCTTCAACCTCCTCTGCAGTCTTCTCTAATATAGATCCCAGCACTCCTTCAGCAGCAAAATCTGCTACATGGGTGATCAGCCCCTTCAACGCAGCAATTTTAGAGTGCGTCTGGTCCAAATCAGACTTCTGAGGTGTCGTTTCTTCAACAAATTCCACCTTGCAATTGGCTGGGAGATCAATTTTAGTCTCTTCAACGGCAACGGATTCTTGTGGGTCTTCCATCCGGGCCCCTTCTTCATCAATGGATTCGTTGCTTGCTGGCTTTTCAAGAATTTCATCAAAAGCACCTACTTCTTGGCCAATTAACAATGGGTCTTTTACGACCAAGGCATCTGCAGGATCTTCAACTGCATTGGAAATATCTGCAACAACGATTGAATCTTCTGCAACCACTCCAATCTGCATCTCTTCTGTAATGATTTCAGAATCAACAACTTTATCTGTTATATTGAAAATTGGGTCCTTCTCCAGCACAATCTTATTCTTATGTGGAATAGATCTCAGCCCTCTTTCAGCAACAAAATCTGCTGCAAAACCTTCAATGGCTATGGCATCTTCGATCCTATAAACGGCTTTTGTATTCTTCTTGGCAGTCTTCTTGGGGTCTTCAATTTCGACCCCATGAAAGCCGAATTGGGCTTCTGTAGCCTTTTCAAGGGCTTGAATTTCTGTGGATTCTCCAGAGGCCCCAAATTTCTTCCGTTCTTGGCCAACGGCATCTTCAACGACCTCTTCTACAACGGCCTCCTCTGCAATGAATGGGTCTGCAACGAATGGGTCTTCAACGACCTCTTCTGGATTTCTCGCAGCCTTAAGAAAATTATTAATCTGCGCGGCCCTGTAGGATACAACCTCGCTGGCAATCGTAGACGTTACCAAACCAAGAGAGTCTCTATGAACTCCATTAAATTTCTTTGTCCAATGACCTTCATCCTTGAGCGCTGCAAATACTTTTGCGGTTCTGTCTTCAGCGGCAAACTCTGTCGCTTCAATATCAACTTCATATGGAGGATCTTCAACGGCAAGGCAAACTCCAACATCCTTCAACCCATCAAATTCCTTAACGGCCAGGCAGTCTGGGTTTACTCTGGCCACATCTTTCTTGACGGATTTCTTGCTTGCTGGCTCCACAAGAATTTCATCCACAGCAGCCACTTCTGGGACAATTATCGGTGGGGCTTCATCCGTTCCTGAGGCAATTTTCACTGCCCTATTATCTTCCCCATCAATGCTTGCCGGAATACAGATGCATGCAATAAATTTTGCTTTCACTTTGGCTTGAAATTTCTTCAGGCCTTTCTTCAATCTATTAAGCCCCTTTTTGGATTTCCTGAATTGGGGAGGCGGCTCTCCCACTTCCTCCTTCATAGCTGCGTCCCAGGATCTAAGAGCACGCAGGCTCTGATACCATCTTAAGTTTAGGAATCAACACATGAATACAATGCAAATAGTATATTGAATAGAAATAGGAAAATCGTGAGTACAAGCCTCTCACGTAGCTTCATATAGATTTAGACACGACTCTTCATAACAGACATGACTCTTTGCCTACATGGATGCCATATCATATTGCATGCTGAGTTGGCAGGGTTGTCATATTCTAACACCCTCCCTCAAACCAACAACTCAGCCATGATCAGAATCAGCTTCATACCTCAAGATCTGGTCCTTCCTTCTATGTCTTTGATTATGCCTTACATCACACCGGCATATCCGTAAAATAGGAACTTGAACATAGAGTATTGTTCTCTGCTTAGCTGCAGTCCATATTGAGATATTCTTGCTTATGTATCTCATCACTAAATCAACTAAGATAAGCTTCTCAATACTAGCAATAAGGATTGATGTGCATGTGGCAGCCCAAGTTAGGTATAGGCTTGAATGCTTGTAAGTGGATCTGCTCAAAATCCTTTCTGCATATTCATTGCTGAACTTTGCTTCACTGTAGCACCTTTCATCTCCTTTGTATTCTTGTATAAATGGGTCTGCCTTTCCTTGTTGTGCACTGTGTGCACCTTCAGTTTGAAGCTCTGAATAATCTATGCTGCTCATATTCACTACTCCCTCCCTTGAGCAGCAAGATTGAGATTGTATGGGTCCTTTAGAAATCAAATCCGTACCTTTAGAATAAGCATAATCCTTCTCCAATTCTTCTCGTCCTTCCAAATTGATTACGCTGTTGGACCCTCCCTGATTTGTTGCAGGAGTAGTAATGTTCAGCATCTCTATTGCATTGGGCTGATCCGTGCCATAAGTCCCCTTCAAAGCTCCATCAACCTCCTCCAAGTTAAATTTAGCATTTGTGCTAAGGTCACTGGCAGCATCTAAGGCATTTCCAACAGGATCTTCAACCTCCTCTGCAGTCTTCTCTAATATAGATCCCAGCACTCCTTCAGCAGCAAAATCTGCTACATGGGTGATCAGCCCCTTCAACGCAGCAATTTTAGAGTGCGTCTGGTCCAAATCAGACTTCTGAGGTGTCGTTTCTTCAACAAATTCCACCTTGCAATCGGCTGGGAGATCAATTTTAGTCTCTTCAACGGCAACGGATTCTTGTGGGTCTTCCATCCGGGCCCCTTCTTCATCAATGGATTCGTTGCTTGCTGGCTTTTCAAGAATTTCATCAAAAGCACCTACTTCTTGGCCAATTAACAATGGGTCTTTTACGACCAAGGCATCTGCAGGATCTTCAACTGCATTGGAAATATCTGCAACAACGATTGAATCTTCTGCAACCACTCCAATCTGCATCTCTTCTGTAATGATTTCAGAATCAACAACTTTATCTGCTATATTGAAAATTGGGTCCTTCTCCAGCACAATCTTATTCTTATGTGGAATAGATCTCAGCCCTCTTTCAGCAACAAAATCTGCTGCAAAACCTTCAATGGCTATGGCATCTTCGATCCTATAAACGGCTTTTGTATTCTTCTTGGCAGTCTTCTTGGGGTCTTCAATTTCGACCCCATGAAAGCCGAATTGGGCTTCTGTAGCCTTTTCAAGGGCTTGAATTTCTGTGGATTCTCCAGAGGCCCCAAATTTCTTCCGTTCTTGGCCAACGGCATCTTCAACGACCTCTTCTACAACGGCCTCTTCTGCAATGAATGGGTCTGCAACGAATGGGTCTTCAACGACCTCTTCTGGATTTCTCGCAGCCTTAAGAAGATTATTAATCTGCGCGGCCCTGTAGGATACAACCTCGCTGGCAATCGTAGACGTTACCAAACCAAGAGAGTCTCTATGAACTCCATTAAATTTCTTTGTCCAATGACCTTCATCCTTGAGCGCTGCAAATACTTTTGCGGTTCTGTCTTCAGCGGCAAACTCTGTCGCTTCAATATCAACTTCATATGGAGGATCTTCAACGGCAAGGCAAACTCCAACATCCTTCAACCCATCAAATTCCTTAACGGCCAGGCAGTCTGGGTTTACTCTGGCCACATCTTTCTTGACGGATTTCTTGCTTGCTGGCTCCACAAGAATTTCATCCACAGCAGCCACTTCTGGGACAATTATCGGTGGGGCTTCATCCGTTCCTGAGGCAATTTTCACTGCCCTATTATCTTCCCCATCAATGCTTGCCGGAATACAGATGCATGCAATAAATTTTGCTTTCACTTTGGCTTGAAATTTCTTCAGGCCTTTCTTCAATCTATTAAGCCCCTTTCTGGATTTCCTGAATTGGGGAGGCGGCTCTCCCACTTCCTCCTTCATAGCTGCGTCCCAGGATCTAAGAGCACGCAGGCTCTGATACCATCTTAAGTTTAGGAATCAACACATGAATACAATGCAAATAGTATATTGAATAGAAATAGGAAAATCGTGAGTACAAGCCTCTCACGTAGCTTCATATAGATTTAGACACGACTCTTCATAACAGACATGACTCTTTGCCTACATGGATGCCATATCATATTGCATGCTGAGTTGGCAGGGTTGTCATATTCTAACACAAAAACCACTGCTCAATTGATCTTGCAGGCTCTGATAATGCAGTGCTTTTGTTGTGTCTCAAAGCATGCAAGCTACTTTTGTAAGTTGTGCAAATGATGGCTTTGTTGAGATTTTTATGTATGTTAAAGTCATTTGCTATCATTTGCCAACGAACAAAAGAAGGGGGACGAACCTATGCTCCAGTTACGTTACTTTGGCTGTATCTTGTGCACAACATTTTCCTAGAAGTAGTCGTATCTTGTTTAAAAAAGACAAAAGAAAGAAAACGTTGCTAGTCGGCTTCTGCTCAAAAAGATTTGCAGATTAAGGCATCAGTCGAGAGTGATTTTGTCATGAAGAGATGACTTTATGAAATACAAATACAATTACAGATATATGAGTAGTCATTTATTCTGGCCATGGAAAGGCAGTATTATTAGAAAACAAGAACAGGGATTTAGACGCAGGAAGAACAAGGATTATTACAGTAACAAGTACCACTCCAGGTACAACTCCCGCCTGCACATTTCTTGCAACCAGATGGAGTGTAGTGGCAGGATTTGCAGTAATTGCTGCATGAAATTC
The DNA here is from genome assembly GCA_021234155.1 of Isoetes taiwanensis. Classification (NCBI taxonomy): domain Eukaryota; kingdom Viridiplantae; phylum Streptophyta; class Lycopodiopsida; order Isoetales; family Isoetaceae; genus Isoetes; species Isoetes taiwanensis. The sequence continues at coordinate 12,177,123 of JAJEKV010000001.1, read as the reverse complement.
CCCAAAATTTGAGGCAGACGTTGTTGTTACTGAGGCAGAGGGAAGTTACGGTCTCCATCTCTATCACCATCACCATCATCATCACCATCATCACCACCAACGCATTACCATCAACGCATTACCATCAAACTAATCTGAATTAGGAGGTTAAGCATAATTGAAGCCATAAACATTGCTTTTGTATTCCTGTATAGAAAACCAGCTTGGTTGTATGTATTGCACTACCTATCATGTCATGAATTTATTTGATAGAGCTAAACTCCAACACAGTTAGCTTTTTTCTACAGGTTTCCTGCATTGCATAGTGATAATAGAACTATGTATTGCTGTTGTTTTTGCATACAGCAAACAAAGACATTCGGAGGAGCTTAAACCATTATCATGATGATGATGGTCTTTCTTGCTAGTGCTCACCTATATAGCGGCCTACTTGAAGATTACAAACCGTATTTGAGTTGCTTCCAGAAGAAAGAGCTAAATTGCTGTCATTATGCCAAACCTTATCTATCGTTAGTATTCAGCTCCCTTCTCATATTTTTGAATATGGTAACACCATTGGACGTTTTGAATACAATAGGTAATACTATGCAGATATTTTTATCTACTGATCAATAAGCGTCTATTATCCTGAGTGAGTTAACACAATCAACCATTAATGTGATCCCAAGTTCTTCAAGCCCCCACAGAGCCATCACAGATTAGCCATGGTGATCGTAAGGTAACATGTTATTAGCCATTGTGACTCATGGCTTCAACAAAGTGGCACAGGTTGGTATATGAAGAACCATCTTTGGTTACACTTTTCCTAGCTGCCTCTTGCAACTTGAGCGCGCTCTCTCTCAACAGCTTCCCTTCATGTCCTTTCATCAATTTCTCTATACACTCCTCTATCTCCTCCCTTCCCACAAATCTATCATTCTCGCCATTCCACAGGGAAATGGCAATGCCCCAATCCTCCACCATAAACTTGACATTAAAATTTTGCTCCGAGGTGCAAGGCCAACCAATCATAGGCACGCCTGCACATATACTTTCCATGGTAGAATTCCAACCGCAATGGCTTAGAAAACCCCCCACAGCCTTATGTGCAAGCACTCTCATTTGAGGGCACCAATCCACCACCAGTCCCAAGTTTTGTGTTGAGGATAGAAATGCCTGGTAAATATCTGCCCCTAGCTCAACTGCCAGGCCAGATCTCATGACCAATAAGAATGGCTGTCTAGAAGCTTCCAGAGCCTTCCATAGTTCCTCAACTTGCTTTGCAGAGAGGGTTGCCATTGATCCAAATGACACATATAACACTGACAATGGTTTTTGTTTATCCAGCCACTCTAGACATTTTTTGTCTGACGTGCTTATTTCATCTTCTTCACCTTGTAAATCCAAAAATGAAGATGGCAATAATGGCCCCACTGGTAAATAATTGGGGGTCTTGAGTAGAATTTCTCGCATTGCCTTCACTCTGTCTGTTTCAAGTTCCTCAAATGTGCTTGACAAAACGTATTTTGCTTTAGATAATGTTTCAAACCCCCTTGTAATCGGTTCTATGTTATGCCCTTGAGTGAAGAATGCAATAGGCAAATCTGTAGGCTTCAGGGACATTCCAGGAATAAAATTAATAAGCTCATTGTTGATGATCTGCCCTGATGGCCCTGTACAAAAAAAGACTAATTTAACACACACAAAAAAAAAATGCAAACAATCATATGCTTCACATGGACCATAGTTGAATACCTTTCACAGGCACATGGCCTTCTTGAATAAGACGAGGGAGGGAATAGAACATCATATCAGCTGCAGCAGAAACGGTATTGAGGGCTACTCTTGAAATGCCAAATTTGTCAGCCACATCTTGAGACCAGGGTAAAAATGTATCAGAAATAATGCAGGAAATATGGATCCCTTGGTTAACCAAATCTTGAATAAAGTGTTCAAAGGAGACCCCCAAGTTATTTACGGAGTCGACCAGTTGTCTAAGGGCTGGCTTAGTAGAGAATCCATCCGAAATGGGGACAAATGTAATGAAAGGATGAATAGGAAGAGAGGATGCAAACCTCAATTTATGGGTAAACTCGGAGTTCAAAAATGTGATCTTGCAGCCCAAGTCTGCTAACCTCTTGCAGAGATGCAAAAATGGATTAATGTGGCCTTCCATTTGGAAAGGAAGAGCTACAATATGAGGATAGATTGTGCCGGCGTTATTGTCCATAGCCGAATGCATAAAATGAAGAAGTCGAGCTTTCTCTTATAACTAACAGAAAGAAAGATGCGTTGAAAAGTTCTATGATATTCGGAAAGTTCTATCATGTTGAAATGGTACGTTGACTTATTTTTGTTGTATTCTAACAATCTGCATGTGGGTTTGCCCTACATTGACTTATTTTTGTTGTATTTTAACAATCTGCATGTGGGTTTTCGGCTCATGTGGGTTTTCGGCATATTCTGAGTATATGATAGAATATGCCTAGAATATGTCTAGAATATGCGAAAACTGCTTCAAACTTACTGTTGGCTGTAAACTGGCAGTCGCCAGTGCTATTGGCAGCCGTTGTGCAAACCGGCTAACCAGCACCACTATTTGTCTTCTGAAACAAAACTGGAGAGCAGTAATGACCTGTGTGTTTGAGGAGAAGACGGTAGAGCTTGAAACAGTGGGTGCAGTTAAAATAGTCTGAGTTATGGAATCGGAATGTGGTGCTGCAGGATATTTGGCGAAATCGGATGGCTATAGTGATTTCTTTGGCGGCATCCTCTGCTTATCAGAGCATAAAGCCATTCTGGCCAGATTGAGGTATACGCTTCCTTCTTACATGATTCGTTAGATTAAAGGGAGGTCGGATTTGCTGAGCGACATATGCCAGATTTTCCATATTTTGGTATTGCTATAGCAGTGGTGGTATGGCTATTCTTTTTCCCAGTTGGTTTTACATTCACGCTGCATGCCAGAGTTTTGGTTATATCTTAGGTATAGTAGGCTGGGTCACAGGGCTCGAAACTCCACTGCCATTTATTACAAGCATAAAGGATTGGGGTATTGCCATTCTACCTTGAAGCCATGCCAATTCGACCACCTGTTTCCTTGAATCCGGGCCAAATCGACCTTCTTAGCATGCTTCCATCCAGGTATATATGGTGCTTCTACAAAACATAGCAGAATGCAGGAAGCATAACGTATTTAAAGTTTCATTCTTGCCTTTCTGTTAATCGTTCTCTACAGCTCCTTTAATTCAATGTACACCTTAATATATAAAATTTTAAGCTCCTCATGCCATTTTGTCATTCTATTGGTGTCTATTCAGTGGGCATCAAATTAGATCTACCAGATGGCTAGGAATCCCTTGAAAGGTAGTTGAAGAAGAAGGGTCCAATAACATGTGGAATATGTCCCATAGTTGATCCAGTTAAAATCAATATAGAACAGTTATGCTGAAAATATATTTGGCAACATTCGTTCAATCATACTGGAAATGCTCTCATACTCTACTTTGGATTTGCTAAAGCAAATGCGTGAATAGTTTAACAGTCCCGTATAGCTTGTTTAATTCCTTTCTAGTGTCTTACTTCGCAGAGGATTACTTCACATATCCGTTTTAGACTATATCCTTATCAAGTTAGATCTTCTAGGTTTGGCATGGGAGATGTGAATGGAGCCTTGTCAAGTGATGAGGTCGCAAAGAAAAAGGACAGTTAACAGGGAGATAATGTAAAACAATAACATTAATAAGCAAGCTTGAGAATTTAAATCTGACAGCTTTGAATTAACCTCTCAGAGAAATATGTCTTATGAGCAGAATATATTGTACACAGAGTAGATTCACTTCTAAGCGGATGATGAAATTAGACCTACCTCTTCATTTGATGCCTGAGCCATAGCTTGGAGCTCGTAAGGACGGACGAAATGAGAAAGGTCGTCCATTATAGCCGCATCATTCATGCCTTGATTTTGCCATCACCACAAATTCAAAGGCAAAACGATTGCAAAGGTTATGGTCGGCTTGAAGCTTAGATATGTATCACATCATCTTGCCCTGCATTCCTTACTATCATTATTGCGCTCAAGTTTTATTTCAGAAGACAAATAGTGGTGCCGATTAGCCGGTTTGCACAGCGGCTGCCCAACAGCACTGGCGACCGCCAGTTTATAGCCAACAGTAAGTTTGAAGCAGTTTTTGCATATTCTAGGCATATTCTAGCATATACCTAGAATATGTCAAAAATCCACATGAGCAAGGGTTTGCCCCCCTAGGGGCAACCCAAAAAACAATAATTGTAGCCATTAAACCTTCTTGCTTTCATTCCTCAGGCCTTAGTAGATAAGTTCCATTTCAAATAGATGGTGCATCCTTTGAAAGTGAATGAAGGAACTCCTTGCCACATCAAAAACCTATCAAATGTTTTTGAGAAGTGCCATGAATTTAGCATTAGAATAACATTATTGATTGATCCTTATAGGTATGTGAATTTGAAGAATAATGCAGACTCCTGCATCACACCAAAGTCCTTCATGTCTGACATAAGTGACGATAGTTACTTGTTGAAAACTATCGTACCTTACTTGGAGAAGCTAATTTTGAAAGTGAACACTATTGCTACGTACAAAGGTTAGTGCATTTTTAAAATCAGTATAATGAAAATAGCACAAAGATATAGGAGGTACTCAAGACCGCGGACTTGTCCTAAAATCATGTATGTTTTTTCCTCCCTTTTTTTTAGCACGCCACCTAACCAAGCGTGCAACCCTCCTTGCAATTCTAGGCTATCCACGTGGAGCCTCCACCTCACCAAGTACTGACGTGGCATTGACTACCACCATTAGATCTCTATTTTATAAGATCTAGGGCTATGAAAATTAGAAAAAGGCAAAAAAAATACACGGAGATATGAATGGGTTTAGCAACTTCCTCTGTCGTTTCTCTCCCCTGCTTCGCTTCCTTTACCAGAAAGAAATCCTGGCTTTCATGAAATATGTTTCCAACGTTTGCTCCCTCTTCTCATCGAATGAAAGACCTCGTTTCTTCTACTGCAAATCTCAGCTACAAGCTCGTTTTAATCAGAATTCGGGGGACATTTTTTTTGTGATCGAAAGCAAGTTTAAGCGGGAATGCTATATCTGTTATTCATTCTATAGTGCTGAAACAAAATCCACGGCGAAGCTCCGGCTATTGCCATTCTTACTTCGTAACATTTCTTGCATGCGCTGCATGTGTATTGTTGTTGCATGTGGGGAGGTCTGCAGGCCCCCTCCCTGTTTAAAAGCTCGATTCTTCCACTTTTTGAAGCTTCAGCTATGGCGTTTGGCACAGGATATTGCGGCTATGGCAGATAAGGTCATTTTTGGCTTAGCTTTATTTATCCGACACTCTTTTTAAGGCCTTATACTGATATTTTCTCTTGCAGGATCAGAAATTTGCCATCCGTGATTTGTTCTGGAGGATATCATATTTTCCTGATTCGCATTGTACAACGACGTTTCCCAGCATTATCAGTAAGGTAGACTCATTTTTATCATTCAAAGGCAGTTTATTTCTTCAGGATAATCCGTATTCCCTATTTTAAGCAGCATCTTGCTTCAATCCTTCGCCAGCATACGATTTACACTTGAAGTAGGATTTAGGGTTCGAGAAAGTAAAGCTTCAGAAGCAGAACATAAGCTGGTGATGGCAGATAAGAAACATATGCTTTGTTTCATTTGACTTTCCCCCCCTTGAAATAATTTCCAGTCTAACTTTTTTGTAAGCAGCTATGGCGAATCCTTGCCCTCTCCAGCTACGTGAGATAAGGTGACAAGATCAGAGATATTTTTAGGAGAAAAGGTAAGGATCGTGAGAAACATTCTGTTGAGCTCTTCCTTTGTTTAAGTGTTACAGTGAGGAACACAATGCCATAGCATAATTTGCTATTATCAACCTCCACATAATTTTACATTTGGCCTTCATTAACAGCATGTTCTTCATTTGGACTTTCCAAATTCAAGGCAAGACGAGTTTGCTGGAGATGGAGAATCGGATGCCATGACCATGCTCACCGCCTGTAAAAGGTGTCTCATGTATGTATCCTAGATGCCCCGCATGTGAGAGCAACGTCCTGCTCCATTTTCGTACTTTTAAAAAATGCAAAGTCGAGCGCAGTTGGAGACATGCTCTATGTTTGTTAGATGAACATTCCTTACCCTAAGTTGAACATTGGATTGTCTATGGAGATGGAAAGAACAACTCTACTCCAGTCTTGAAGCAGCAAGAAAAGAACTCAAATAGTGATGTTGGACTTATCTTTTACTATCTTATTATGGTGGCACCTCAGATCCTGTACATGTAGTTATGCAGAATTATTTCATCAGTTTTGCCCTTTGACATCAGAATCTGATAGTCCTTTGCCAACATGATGTTTAGAGAAATGGAAATTGTAGATCATATTGGCAATAGCCTGTCGATGTTACGCTGGTCCAAATGTAACAGAGATTTATATTATCAGAAGGCTGTGTAGGCCAACCAACATGCAGGAGATTTGTACATGATAATGGTATGGTCAGATAGAGCATATGAATGCATTGGATAATCTCCACACATTAGAGCTTGAGTTGATAAAATAAGAAAATCTGATGCAAAGTCTAGGATCCGGTTATTGATAAAAAATCATTGTTCATGCTCGTTGGATCGTAATTGTATTGTTTTAATATCTTTGTTTTGTATCGTGCAATTTGTTGGAAGCCATTTAACACCAAACAAATTCACTGAATGAGCCTTGACATTGGCTTAACCAAGGATTCTCATTACTTAGCTAAATGGTTCTGTTCCCATACTTCAGTCCACTCGGACACGAAGCAGCATCAACATACATGATATGAAGATCTGTAGAAATAAAGTGTTCAATGGGTCGCCTATGATATGAAGATCTGTAGAAATAAAGTGTTCAATGGGTCGCCTGCTTCTAGGTCTACAACTAGACTGCTTTAGAAACCCTTGTTTGTTCTCCACTTCAACAATTTCTTAACTTTGCTAAGTTAACAGTTCAGAACAGAGTCTAACTATTGCGCCGCCCGACCAACTACCATGTAGTATGAAATACAAGATATACAAGACAACTGCTACAAAACAAGATCTATCGACTGTAGTCCTTAAGTCGACAGACAAAATATAATTACTTTGGCAATTTGTATCAGTTTAATCTGGTGCGTATTCCATCCCTGAATTTGTAACTTTTGTTGGAAAAAAAGGCAATTAGGAAACATGGCCCATGCAAGGCCACAGAGCAGGAAATTATAGTGAAGAATAGAATAGAATAGAATAGAATAGAATATGATTTTATCGTCCACGGAGACCAACTGGCCTATGGGACCCAAGTACAAAGAGAGAGCAGCAGGCGTATTACTACCAGGATTAAAAAACCCCCGCCCCGAAGGGTTTTCGGGGGAAAAACCTTAGTAGCAATAAGGATGCTGACATACTGCACAGTTATATACATAATCACAAGTACATCTGAGGTTAATGTCGGACAGGGGGCATAACTGAGTCCGCGTATCCATTACCTCCCGGAGGTACGATCCCAACAAGCCTACAGAGGCCGTGCTCAGTAGCTCATGCAAGGCCTGAAGAGAGATGTATGAAAATTCAAACGTTTCTAGCTTCTGCATACTGACACCAAATATAACTCAGATTAATTACTGACTGCAAATGTGGCCTCCAGTATGAAAATGGCCAGTGTGTGCCGAGTTCCTAAAAACATTAGCATTTTACATGTTGAAATTAAGAAGAAAAAAAATTCCAAGAAGTGTTCCAGTCAAAATCTGTAGGTTTCTTTATATTTGTCCGGATGAAATCTAGATTTTCATAGGCCCCTTCTGCCTAGCTTAAACTATACAGGAAATATACGTGTTAGGTTTTTAGAGATTGTCCTACGCTGAAAGTGGCTAAATTGGGTTTCGAAAATGGGTAAAAACATGTGCATGGACTTATTTTTTTGCTTCTCCCTGCTCTGCACAAGCTTGGTAGTGCATGGAGGTAGTGCATGGACTTATTTTTTTGATGACCCTCTGCAATTTGTTCATCCTTCTCTCAAATCTAGACACAACAATTCCCTATCTCATCTTCGCAAGAGGCGATTGATTTTTGAGGAGTTTTTGGATGTGCACTCTTATGCTTAGGCAGGTTGCTTCACTCGGTGGGTCTCCTCTTATCCGCTGAGATTTTATTCCTGTCTCTGCATTTATACTTGTATTTGACTCTTTGATTGAATAAAGTCTGACGTCCTTCAACAAAAAAATAGCCAAGAGCTCGTTACTAAAAAACATTTAACTAGAACGTCGATCAAAATGCTCAAGAAAACGTTTGTTTGCTTACTATTATGAATTTTTTGCTTAGGTATTTAACTGATTTTTTCATTTGTTTTAACCACCATAATTCACAATAACAGCACAGTTCAGCAGATAGTATATAAATGCTGCATGTATCCTATCATATGGTGTTCAATTACAATTATGTTTTTCCTAAAATATTCCATTCATGCACTAATATTGAAATTGAAAAAGACGTAAATGACATTTCACTATCTTTTAGTATCCAATTTAATTCAGTGTATATTATTTTGCTCTTATTTTCCTATGCCTTTATTTTCTATAGCCTCTGGCGTGCCTTTTTTGCTAGTTTAATTATATTCATTTTTATTGTAATTTGATGTTTATCAACACCACAAACATTTGGAGAACTTTAAAATTCTCAAAAAATTTTTCTTTTAAACAGAGTTAAAAATATTTTCCGTAATTTAATGATATCTAGTAGAAACCTAATACAAAGGTAGCAGTATCCCACATGCATAGATTGCGAAATTGGTCTATATATATAAATAATTTTTTGGTTGTTTCATTGAAGAATATGGATAGCAGGTTAGGTGCCGGAAAGGGCAGCAAGGAAGGAAGGAATGATATTTTAATGTCCGCGGAAGCCAAACTAGCCTATGAGACGACACTACACAAAGCAGATAAAAACCACACCGAAAATACAAATGCTACTATACAATGTGTCCCTACTACTGGGATGAAAAAACCCCCACGTGGGAGGAAAGATCCTGGTAGTAGGCTCTCAGATCCCCTATCCTATAATGGATACTCTGACGGTGGAGACCTGCAAAATGTAGGACGCAAGATGTGCAACTATCGACGATGCCAGCAAGTTATGCAGTGGTATCTCAGAGCATCTAAGATCAGCATGTGCTGCTCGGATGTGCGTATATACCGGAACTCCTGCAGAACATAGTGCTCATCCTCTACTGTTTGCATGCAGCAACATTGCATATTCTCTCATGCAAGGGGATTCTCTGCCCTCCATCCATACTCCAGCCACCTGTTTCAATTCTAAGATGATGGAACCCCGTCCTGACGGAGGAAATAGCTCTCCATTTCTTCACATTTGAGGAGGTTGTATTTAAAAATTGCAACCTTGGATATTTTCCGAACCTATAGGCTTGGAATTTAGCACCCATCCTGGTTATGCCACGTAGGTATGGGTACGGTACTGTTAGGTAGCCTCGGTTCGGTTCTGTTTTGAAAAATGGCGGTCTACTGCTGTGTCATACTGCTGTGTCATGAGGTTCTGCCTCGGTCTACTGTCATGAGGCCGGAGTAGCTTCGTCGGTAGTATCTGAGGCCGGATGTCAACAAAAAAAAAAAACAAATAAGAGGCCTCGGCATTCATTGCAACATCGGTTCTGTTGATGCTGCTTGCTACCTCATCCGATCAGCATTGTGTACCAGGTAAATAGATCTTTATCCCTCCATTCACATCAGAGATAGATCTTTATCCCTCCATTCACATCAGAGAGGCAAATTAAACAAGTGAGCCTAGCGTTTTTGCAAGAAATAGAGCTAAGAATGTCTATTTCAATTTATTACTGTTTCAATCTATTTCAATTTCTTACTGTTATCCGACCTGTTCCTTGCATTGCATTTGCACCAGAGCAACCTATTCAGCATCTAGGTGTAAGTGGGCATGTACCCCTATCGGATGATGATGGATCTGAGGATGACAAATTAGAGGAGTAAATACAACCAAATCAGGTTTGATCTATGCCTTGGCAATCTAGTTACTGTTCAAGATTACACTAAAGTCTCTTTCTATTTAAAATCCATTATGCTGGATCTAGTTCTACTGCAGGTTACAGTAATGTTTTACATAGCTTATAATTCTGAATCTGCTGCCATGCACCTTTGGAAAAATGTGCTTAAAGAATCATATGTAGGCCTGTTAGACTCAAGGCACCCATCATGACAGTTTCCACTGCATTAAGACCCATCGTTGCACTTATTCTGACTGCATTAAGACTCAAGAATGCTGTTGGAAAACAAGGATAATGATTTAGCTCTTCTTCTGTCTTTGAACTTATAGAAATAAGAACCAAGCATGGCAGAAAATGGCTTTATCCAGCTACTAACTTCTGATCCTAGTTGGAGCATCCAGTAAGGCCGTATATTCTTGTAGGACCAACATAAGAAATGTAGAAGGAAGTATCCATTTACTTCATGCATACTGCCATTGCTCATGTTTATTGCAACACATTAGTTTTTCTATAAAACTTGTATTGTTTAGGATACTTCTCTAGCTTACAATGATAGGAAAACCTCTGGTTCAAGTGTTTTATTTCAGGCCATTAAACCAGCATGCTCCACTCTTAACTTGATTGCGATTAAATTGGTTTCTGGCTTTCAATTTTATATGCCTTATTTCTGTGTTGGCAGTATTTTTGGTTTCTTTATGGATACAGTGTATTTATGTTGAATAAATGAGCATATGCATATTTGTTCACTTTTACATTTGTTGTGTTTGTTAGAATCATTGGCTTGATCGCCCTATCTATGTTGAACCGCATGCTTCTATTTAATGCTTGAGTTTTCTCCCTTCACGGTTTTATTAAAATCAAGGTAAAAATTAAGGACGATTAATCGCAAATGGGCTATTTTATTTCTAATTCTAGGATTAAGATTTGAGAGATTAGTAGGATCAGTTTTGCATTTTTGAGATGTGCAATCGCCCATGTGTAATTCTTTTTTATCTTGTCAGAAGAGAAAATTGCCCATGTCATGATTCTTTTATAGGTATTTTAAAAATGGATTAGCCCATATATGATTTTCAAAAATAATAAGTTTAAAAAATTGCATAAAATAACTGACATTAATGAGGGATAACCTTCTTTGTTATAATCATTGTTCATAATTGACATAGATATTTTTGAACTAGACCTAATTTAGCAAGATTTTATGGATATTTCATAGCAACGACCTCTGTAATGACTCAGAGATTTGGAAGTAGAGATTTTCTAGCACCAATTGTAGCACCGGTCTCTTTAAGCTCATAGAGGTTTGTAGAACTCATTGTTCATGCACAAAAGGAAATATATCAAAATATTTATGGAAAAGCCACATAACAACTAGTGCTAGACCACAATAAAAAACAGTTGGTGTGGAAGATATGGGGGTGTGATGTTCAATGTGATGCCAAATTTTGGCCATGACTATGATATATTTGCTATGCCAAAAGCCCCAGCATAGTAGAGCCAAGGACGTTTATTTACCGAAATACGACAATGAAACCTAAATACCCTGCAAACTTAAAATACAAACCACTTATAAGATAAGATAAAGCCAGTAAGAGTACTCACGTGATCTGTTACTTGATGAAGTTTGGCTGCTCGAACATGGAGGGCATGGAGAGGTTGCTGCTCATGTAAAAATCAGCCCAAATCAGCAAAGATTATTCAACATTATTGTAGCTAAAATGTGAACGCTTCTAGCAAATAAAATAGAGGTTACCTCTTGCAAAAAAAGAATGCAAATTTCCTTGATGCAGGTTTGCTTCAGCCGATTTCTTGGGCCTCCCACCTCTTGCTGCTTGGTCATTTGACTCCTTATCCATATTCATGACAGCATGCACGTGTCTCTTTGAGAGAATACGATCTCTCATATGGCTAAGACTTCCAGATTTGGGAAAGAGTTCAAAAAGCCTTTTACACATGGCACAAATAATACGAATTCATCAAGTTTAGCATATCCACCAATGGTGTTCTCACAAAGCTTGAACACAACATCAAATACTCTAGTTTTCTCTTGGAACTTTGCAATGGCAGCAGCTAATGTACTTTCAACTACAGCTTGATTCTCCTTGCAAATGTCCAACTCCTCCTCAACATTACCGGGCTGATCCTCCTTCTCCACAATCTGCTCTCCCTTTTCGTGACGCTTGAGGTTACGCTCATAATTATTGGCATGACTCTTGGACTTAAGGTGGCTGCGTTCAAAGTTATACAAGGTATCATCTCCACCTTTACCATATCATTTCTCACATTCAAGACACCAAATAGCAAATACTGGTTTACCATGGGCATCATAAGAACACAACTCAAACCTATCCTTTCGATTCTTTCGCTGCAGCTTTGAACTCAACTTCCTCACAGCAACTTGCGATTTGGCAACATCAAACTTTGTTGCTAACTTGGATAGCAATCTATTCTTTGAAAAATGCAGATCTGATACATCATCTAAAAAGGCGGTATCTTCGACGAGAACAAGTTCATCATCATTTACCTCTTCATTGGTCTGCTCCTCGGCTATGACAGTCTAGTCTACCATCTCAAATTGGAGATTTTGAGATGAAATGCTCTCATCAACAGTCCTCTGCCTTTTTTGTGCAGGCTCTCCAACCACTTTGATAGTAACCTCGTCGGTAGAAACCTTAAACCTTACCTCCTGCCTTGATGTGAAGGCCACTTCCGTATCTCCAAGAAATACAAAATCTTTCTCATCCTCCAGTAGCCCGTCCCGTCTTATTTCATTGCAGACATCCACGTAAGTGCATTCATGAGACACCATCACGAGGCCAAGGTCAGCCACGATTCCACAACCTTCATTCACCTTAACCACTAAGTGTCCTTTCCATTTTCTTGAGCCTGCCAAGAACAAAGAAACAACAAATAATATTAGAGAGATGCTCGTGAATATATAGCATTACCGAGATGCATGCACAAAACTGATCTTAAACTGACCTTACTGAGATGCACAAACACTCTAAAAACCACATTTCTATCACAGATCTCAGAGAATGGAGGCTGAAATAGAGGAAGAGGAAGCTTGGCCTACACAAAAAGAGGTACTGGAGCTGCAATAGGAAATGGATGGACTACAAAATCAAATGCCCAACAATGCTTTATGCTGCTCATCTAAGTACTTCATAATCCATTCATAACCAAACTCTATAGTAGAGTTTTATGGGGCAAGGATGAAAAAACTTCACAAGATTACCTCCGAAACACCAAATCCCGTAACGTATTTCTGGCAGCAAGCTTCGGATTCCCAGCCCTCAAAACGTAATCTCACGCCTTCTAAACCATGGAAATGCATACATTCGAGGCGCTAAAACGTAGGAAAGACCGCATGTATACGTACCTTTTTTTTTTCAAAAAAACCCATTCTTCGTCCACGCACATGTATTCTACGGAATACATGTGTGAACCCCCCTTGGTATACGACAACTATGACCAGAACATTGCAACTACAAATCTCACCTTAAAAAGGGCATTTACAAGTTCCTATTAACAAAAGGAAGTGATTATCATAGATGTATATAATGGCCTGATGCAAGGCCCATGTGATATTTTACATGTGGAACAGAGAAGTTTCCATCTCTCCTGCAGAGAAAACTTATATATAGCTGATGATACATTTGTCAGTCAGCAGTCCATATTTACTTTAGGCTGCGTTTATTCTAGGCGGCAGATAGGCGGCGTTTATCAGCGCCGTACAACACAGGTTAGATTGAACGGATTCAGATGTTATCAAACAGGCAGACTGTGAGGTGCGAACAGAAACAGGTAATCGGACAGAACTAAAGCGGACGAACAGGTGACAGACAGACTTCTGACTTCTGAAGCGGCTAACTGAGGGACGGCCGGGCAGATGTCTGGAAGGAAAACGAAGACGTGTCTCACGGCTCAGAAGGAAATAGAAGACATGGAAAATTCTGATCTCCTACAGCTGATTCGGCATCTTACTTTGGAAGTCAAAACATTTAGAGATGAAGTAAAGGCATCACGGAAAGAACTGCAAGCAGTAAGGGAAGAAATAAAAGCTTTAAAACAAAACGTGGATGAATTAAAGGAAACTATCATTGAATTAAGAGAAGAACATGGAGAATTACGTGAAGAGCAAGGAGAAAAAGGGGACCACACCCAATTAGTCACCTAAATTACTTCCAATGTAGAAAGCCAGATGATGAAGATTGCTGACAAACTCACCGAACAAGAGGATAGGGCAGCCAGAGCACAAAATTTATTAATTTCAGGCATCCAAAATTAAAACACTACATGGTTATTACTAGAAAACTAGTCTACAAAACCAATGCGGGTTTGGGGGTTAATTTCATTAAAAACCATATGTGGCTAAAATAATGGGTTCTCTTGTAAGGGTTGTTTGAGTGGTATTATGGTATGGTAATTGCAAGTAGCTTCTTTGTAGAGTTTGTCAAAGTGGTATTACATGTTGGTAATTGAATGTGGTATATTTTAGGGCTTTAAGGGTATGGTTCATCCATATGGTATGACATTATGGTTGTACATGTGCTTTATTCATGTGGTTTTATAATGTGGTTGGTTATTGTGGTAAACTAACTTGGCTAAATGTCATGGTAAATGCTAACGATTTAATATGGTTGATTATTGTTGGTAAATTAATATGGCTAAATGTCATAGTTATTGTTGGTAAACTAGTATGGCTAATTGGTAAATTAATATGGCTAAATGTCATGGTTATTATTGGTAAACTAGTATGGCTAAATGTCATGGTAAGCTTCATGGTTTGAGTATAAACCAATAATCATAATCAACGTTTTGTTGTTAAGCGTTCAAAAAAAATATTAAAGACTGTGTATGGTTTTCTTATGTGGCTATGTCACTATAACTGCTTTAGGGAGCAAGGGGATTTGAACCCCAACCATTCCAAAACTCATAACCTATAATAAATCTATTTCCACAAATGCATACAAATACAAAACAAATTTAAATCAATTAAATATTTAGTACAAAAAAAAAAGGTATTGACCTTGCTTTTTGCATTTATATATATATCAGACACCTTAATACAGCTTAACTGAATGCCTCTAGTTGCATCTCGTGATGCAACAAGCCCCCCAGAATAAGAATAACATCTACCTTCTGAATCCGGACTCGCATAATAGAAGTGCAATCCAAGTCATTTAAAAGTATAAGATAGAGAACCAAGTTTGTGAATCCTAATATGCATTATCTAGCAAAGAAGTGCAACACAAGGCATCTTAAAAAATATCCAGATAAAGAACCACTTTCAGCTACTGTGAATGTTCAGCTATCATGCTTATGTGATGGCATTTGTACTCTGGGTGCAAGGTACCAAGCATTTGTTGTTTAGCTTCAATGCTGACCAGGATCTCCTGCATAAAAAGGAGTCTCAGATTAAGAATCAGTAGTATGATATAGCCCTTACTATCGTGAGTTTAATATTCTGACAATGAACCT
This sequence comes from Isoetes taiwanensis, assembly GCA_021234155.1. NCBI lineage: Eukaryota > Viridiplantae > Streptophyta > Lycopodiopsida > Isoetales > Isoetaceae > Isoetes > Isoetes taiwanensis. The sequence continues at coordinate 12,161,595 of JAJEKV010000001.1, read as the reverse complement.
AATGCTCAAACGCTAACAATACAAGGTCCCTATAAGAATACTAGGCCCGAAGCCATCGCCGGCTGTTATTACAACTGTTCACTATAGCTCAAAGAGTACAGGGTTTTCTCAAGTCCCACCAGGCTGAAGGATTGCGGAGAGAGGAAAAGGTATTGTCATCCATTGAAGATCATTCTCAGAATCAATCGATGCATATAGAAGTAAGTGCCTTGATAGTATGAGCAAAAAAGTAAAGCAAAGCTGAAGGACAAATCATATACCTAGCCGTACAAGGAATGTCACTGCCATCAAACACAGAGTGCAAGAGTTTAGATCGCTGGAATGCTTTAGATCGCCAGAATGGCTTCCTAAGGAAAATCCTTCATCACATCTCGTAAATAGAATCTGAACCTGAAGATCCTGCATACAAAAATGTTAGTCTGGTAACAAAAGGAATAATTATCAAATCTAATAGAGCTCAAGGAGACTCTGCCATTTGCAAGGGAGGAGAACCTAAAAAACTAATCTTGATTGGTTAATGCCGGCTAGCTCGCACAAATACACTGGTAAGAGCAGCTTAACTAATAACCTATGATCTCCTCAATTGGCTTCCCCCTTGCCTGTTACAGAGTACAGTACAGCATGCCAATCAACACAAAATATATAAAATATTTGGAACATAAGGATCGTGACGTTCACTATTTGAACAAACAAGAACTAAGTTTTCCAATCACTTTCCCATCAATTAGATGGCACTCCTTCTAAAGATATTTCTGCATCAAAGGATACATGTTTACGAACTAACGAAGCATATATTCCTGATAAACATGCAAGGGTTATGCAATGCGCTGGTTAAATTCCCAGTTAGACAACGCCTAGTTAAAGGCTCTAGTTAAATGTACTAGTTAAGTGCCTCCTGTGGAAATGCCCTGGTTAATGCATAAATACAGCAGTCATGTGTATAAAGCCTATTGCTCCTGACATTGAAGAGTGCAGATATTTGCCATTGCTATTATCAGCAGCAGATAAAAAGAAAAGACAACGCATACTTCTAGATAGCCAGAAAGCCTTTAGCAAATTGACCTGCTGCTAAAAATAGGCATGCCGAATTGTGTTAGCATTCTAAAACACATTCCAAAGCAACACTTACCTTCTGGCATAAGACTGTAAACCTTCTGGCATAAGACGGAGCCTCACCGGATGTGCAGACGATTTGCTCTTAGGCTTGCAGACCAGGCCAACATGCAAGAGCCGGAAAATGCATGAGCATAAGGGCGCCAGCAAGAAGCGCCATAGCCACCGCTTACAGTCTCGGACGCCATAGAATATTTTGCCAAGGGATTTTTTGCCATAATTTCTGACCGGCGGTTACACAGGACTGGATTTATAGGAGCCGTTGCAGCCTTCATGAGTTCCATCTGTACAATCACTCACGTTCGGGGTTAGGTTTCCACCATGATTTTGATGAAATAGTTTTTTATCTTCTACACTGTTGATAATAGTCTTGCAGCAGATCAGCCGCCCGAACTATCAGGGCCAGATTGGAACACGACTCTTGAAATTATACCACCAATATCTGCCAAAATGTACTATGTTTAAGGGCCGGACATAAAATTCATCCAGCTCTTCAATATATACATACCTTGGTATATCTATCGTCAAAGACTGATAAAAACACAGCTAGGAACTGTTAATCAGTGCGGCCTCTATCGGATTATGTTAATCTTAAAGAATATTACGCCAAAAAACGAGCTAAGAACTGTCTACGGCGATCTTGGCGTCAGATCAAAAGAAAGAAGAAAAAACTTACAGGATCAAAATTGTGGCACGAAATGTAACAAAACAGAGCCGGAAGTAGATGACCTGGTCAGAAAACAGATGATCTGATCAGAAAACAGGGGATTTGCGCCAATATGAGAAAACTAATGCCAGAAAAATCAAAGAATATGAAAACATCAACCTCTAAGCTCTAAGCCGCAGGTGCGCAAGCCAGGTAGCCTGCGCAAAAACAGCTACAGACCGGCAGGAATATTCCTGCTCGTGTAGAGGCCCGTCTTTTGTATTCCAAAATTTACCGTATGAAATCTCTAGACAGGGATGGGTTGCTACCTCATGAATGTGGTGAATTATATTTGCGGTCAGCTTTGGTAGGTATTGAAGATGGCAAATCATTTGCATCTATGTCTAAATCTGTCTCAAATGGAGGCATCATCCGTGCAAGTTCTCAAAACATGGCCATTGAGCTGTGGTCAACATACAAAAGACATAATTTAGAGGTTTGGAAAAACGTAACCTACAGTACCCTCAAATTTCCGACGATTTCAAGCTCTATTTTTTTCAGGTAATTTTAGGGTCTGGTTTCCTGGTGGCGATCTGGTGGCGCCGCCAGATTATTTCTTAAGGCATCCCTCTGGCGTCTCATTCCCTCCGGTTCCCTTTTGGTTCCCTCCGGCGTCTCATTCCGTTTGGCGATGAAAATGGCGATGAAGTTGGCTGGCCACATGATCTGCTGCTGTAGGATCTGTTCTTACCTAAGCTTCGATCGATTTTTTCTTGCTTTTGGAGCAATAGGTGAAGAAACTCATGGGATTTCTATTGCAAAAAGCAGTCGGCAACACACAAGGGCGTTATATCCTTCCATCCATTTTCGTATCCCCTTTGTTATCCGTCCTTGATATCTTGTAAATCCGTCCCTGAGTTGAGCATTTTCGGAATGAGAAAATAGAGAGAAGCTGCCAAAGAAGAGGGTAAAAAGCTTCCCAGAAGAAATCTGCCAGAATGAAAACATCAAAGAAGAGGGTAAAAAGCTTCCTGAAGAAATCTGCCGGAATGAAAACATCGCCACAACTCAAATATCTAAGGGTTTAAAGTCTGCATCATCTTTATTTCGGCAAAGCAGCATCAGAAGGAATTTTTGGATAGCTGCAGAGCTTCACAGGTGCGTTGAGGAAATTTGAGGGAACTGTAGGCCACGTATAGAAACCTACGCCACCAGAAGGTTTCTGGAAGACACCTGGCGGCGCCGCCACTCGCGGCTGCCGCCGCCAGGTTTCTTCCAGAAACCTTCAGGTGGCGTAGGTTTCTTTATACATTATTTCCAACAAAGGCATACTTATTGGCTATGGAAAGGCAAGGGAATGCACAAGAGAAGAGGAAACTTACCTTCAAAAGGCATATGGTCTCAGTGGTCTATCTCAGTCCATTGTAACACAATATAAAGGAGATTATTATAGATATCAGGTGCTAAATGCTAGTATCAATCTCGATGAGGCAACTGGAATGCCCATTTTGGCGGAAGGAATGAAGCCTTTTGATTATGAGTCAATCTTGCCAGTACGCTATATACTTCGAGAAATATACATTCTGCCCATGACTACAGCTTGGGATACAAGAAGTATTGCACTTGAGACGAAAACTGTGACTTTGCCAAATAGGCTACTTCAATTGCATAAGCCTGGAACTATTCCTATTTGGCCTTGGAGGAGGATGTTGTTGCTGTTCAAGCTATCAAGCATGGTTCTGCACCCCATTTGACCTCATCTGATGGTTGCTGGTATGCTCTTGTTGATGCAGTGAATGAAAAAGACAAAAAAAAAGTGAAGATTACATGGTTGGATTTAACAAACAAGAGAGGAGCACGATGTTTGGTACCATCTTATGAGGAGAAGAGGTGGCAGTCTTGGGATTGTCTTTTAAAGGTGTTGACTGTTAGAAAAAGTGGCATTGGACGACGTGCTTTTTACTATCTATTGGATTGAGAAAATGCTTTGGCTTAGTTGCGGGGTTTGCATCAGCTACAGGTGTTAGAAGCTGCTCCTTTATTGTCAATGAACACCATTTTCAGTTATTTTACTTGTAACTTAAATAATATCATTTCTGCAGCAGTCACAGAATGTGAAGAGAGAATGTACTTTCATATCCTTGAATGTATTTTCTGAAGGGTTTGTATTAGAACTGTGTATAAGTTTGCCATTTGAGGTTAAAATTTGTTGGAAATGTAGTAGTTATTGCATAATGATCTTCTGAAGATCACAGAGATATGACTTAACTTGAAATACTGGATATACACAGGGATAAGTTTTGAATCTTGACCTAGTGTGGATGAATGAAATGCCATTTAAATATAAGGCAAGGTTACGACCATTGAGTTTAAATGGTATGGCCATTGAGTTCGTTTAAGGGCCAATGTTACTATTGTTATTATAGTGACATGGAAATGAATGTTGGAGGGAAATATATTACAAACTTAGAAAACAAAATAGGTGGCCGGACCGAGCTGCTAATTTGGAGCCATAACCGTCGAAGACAGCATAAAATACCAGGCAGAAGATGAATTCGATAATCAGGTGGTTCATCGACCATTCTGGGGGAGGAATCGGCATCAAATAAGCAGAGTAAAACATTTTGAATAATCCCATTGTGTGTGATCAGTGTTACTTGCTACTGTAACCCGATGGTCTGATATATTAAATATTAGTCTGACCATTGGAATTGTGAATTTGTTGCATTGCCTTAAGTGTGTTCATTGTATCTATGGTATTTCTCACATGAATATCATATTTCAAGGTTGGATCTAAGTGGTATAAGTTATCTCATTGTCTAAATCTAACAAAATTGAACGAATGATCTCATTGTTTGCAAGATATATTTAGTACGATATCTTTTTATATCTTTCCTCCTGTATATATGGAATGTTTTTCTGTCTTCTGAGTTCATTGTGTGTATATTAGGTTTGAATTGTAGTATTGAATATTTTTCAGGCCATCCGCAATGGTGCTGCTGCTGTAATCGCTATTGGAGGAGATGGCACGTTTAATGAGGTGCTGTCAGCACATTAATCTACCTTCTATTTCAAAGCCAAACATATTGGTACCATTATAAGAGTCCTGTGAATTAGTCATAATAGATATCTTGTCAAACGAAATATAACATGTAATCGGTGGGTCCATAAGCTTACATATTAATCAAGGCTATAATGCTAACATGGTGTTTGCATGGAACAACTTTAAAATGCTACTGTCAAGTCTTCTTAATGCAAATTTTGGCAAAGATGAAAGCCTGTGCACTAGAAGGAGGGAAGAATGTTTTTCGGTTGCCTGATTTAGGTTACTCTTTTATTCACCTGTTTTCATATGCCACGGAATGTTTTTGAATTGCCTGGTTCAGGTCATTCGCCTATTTTCACATGCCATGACTGAGTTTTCTATTCGCCTATTTTCATATACCAGACCAGTCAGACTATGTTTGTCTAGACTATTTCCAATCATGTTGTATGTCATCGAGATAAATGTGATTGTGCATAAACCACATGCTTGTAAGAATGAACTACATCATTGAATTAAAATATTATTTAACCCCAAATTACTTTCATTTGTTTCTTTCTCAATATCACAAATGATCTAGAAGAAACAAACTTTAACATTTAAAATAATAATACCCAAAGATAATGAATGCAAATCCACAACTACAAAATCAGTTTGATGTCTTCACACTGACTATGTGGTTTTGAGACTTAATTTTTGCCCCTCAGTGTACATATGTTGCAGGGTAGAATAAATCAATCTAACACCACACTCAATGGGAAAATAGCTAAATGTTAAGGTAATTAGCACTCAATCCTCCACATTAGTTTTTTAAAAAATTTTCTGGCCCAGATTGTGTGAGAGGGAATATGATGTTTAATATGCGTAGACTCAAAGGCCATAAATGTGTTATGGCATAACTAAGTGGATCACTAAGTGAAGTACAAGTATATAACTACTTCAACATGATGGTCTTGTTGAAAAAGGCAAATTTGGCTTGAATTATTTTCACACATAGGAACTATTTATGGCTTCCTTCCCCTCCGGAGCAAAATGTATATCGTTATCTCAAACCTTTTATATGGCAGACTGAAAGTCAAACATTATGAGCACCTATGTGTTGTTATCGTTGAATCAATGGTTCATAGTCAGACACAACCAGACCTAAATGCATTTTTGCTATTGAACCACACTGCTCACTTAGGTGATGATTATTAGCAATGAATTCAACTACAACAAATGACGATGTGAATAACATGTTGATTCACAACTCCCTTCCCTCAACATCCTTGATATTAGTATGTAGGTAATGAATGGTGTACTTAATATCTCCGAAATATGCTCATTAAGATTGGATAATACCACTATAAAATACCATAGAAAAAAAAACTCGACCATAGACCATGTTAGCTACTACATTACAAAGATCGACCAACAAAACCATGTAAAAAACCATTAAGAAGTTTAGAATCATATTACCCTAGGAAATTAGATGTAAAACCATGTACTAACCATGTCTTCCTTAACAAAAAACCACTAGCATTCTTTCTCAACAGGAAAGTGAAAAAGTCAACCACCAAACCATGTTAAAAGCCACTAACAATTTGGCAACTCATGTTAGCTTAAAAAATTACGATGAAAAACCTCAAATAAAAAGACATTGTTAAACTATGCCTAGAAACATTATAGTACTTCCAGTAAAAAACCACTAACATTTTGGCAAGCCGTGCATAGGCCAGTTGGTCTCCGTGGACGATAAAATCATATTCTATTCTATTCTGAAAGAATCCAAATGAAAAATCACAAATAAAAGGACTTTGTTAAACCATATATATGAACATTGAAGTATTGCCTGTTAAAACCACTCCCAAAACCATCTACATGTATAAAAAAACTATTAAGCATTACTTTCTTACTCTCAATGTTGCAAATTGCATAATTAACCACTATGACATGCCAAACTTGTAGCAAAGACCTGGATAAAAACCTTCATCAGTCTCAATTAACCACTTAAGAGTATAAACTAGCATGCAAAACCATAGTTCCATTCTAAAAACCACTATAATAGGTGGATTTTATTAAGGAAAATTATTTTTGCATGGAAAACCACTATCATAGTGGTTTTGTAGTGGTTATCTATGATAGTTAAATCTTTGGGTGCCTTGTGAGAAGAAGAAAGACTAAAAAGCGAAGAGAAAAATGCCTACATGTGAATAACAGGCTTGTGGTAAGAGATCGAGCATAGAAAATCACAGCCCTCAGGTTTCTTGTATGGAATGTGCATGGCTTATGTGAGAACACCATTGTGAGCAATCTGCAATTGTTTCAGCAGTACAATATTGTGGCTTTGAGTGAAACTTGGGAACATGAAACTAGTAGACTTCTAGAAATCCCAGGTTTCTGTCTTCTGGACCCAGTATGGAATGTTTTGGGTAATAATAAAAGGGGATGGGGTGGAATTGCTTGTTATATCAAAAGGGATCTACAAAAGGAAGTCTCAGTGGTTAGCAAGGACAAATTTGCACAGTATATTTGGCTGAAATTAAAGAATAACTCTGCTGAAATTTATGTGGCACTTGCTTATTTTGCTCCTCTTGAACCTTATCCAGCACCTGTTTATTCCAACGATGGGCTATGTGTTGATGATCCTTTCATCCATCTTGCAACAGATATTGCAAAGTATAGAGAATCCGGCGTGGTTATTATTGCGGGAGACCTAAATGGTCGTATTAGCAATAGACAAGCCTCTCTTCTGTCTGAAGATGAGAATCCCCTGTGGCTTGTTGAGCAATCAGATAAGCAAACTTGTTGGCCCTGCAAATCAGCAGATACGGTCACCAATAAGATGGCCAACCATATAGTTGCATTATGTGAGGCTTTTAGCTTTATTGTATACAATGGAATAACTAGATTTCCTAATTTCAGTTGCCCCACGTACCTCAGCCAAATGGGAGCAGTACTATTGATTATCTTATTGGGGATCCAAATGCAGTAAATCTAGTAACGGATTTTTACATGCTAGAGAGGAATATTGATTCTGATCATGTCCCTTATGTGTTCACATTGAATATGAAAACAAAGCGCAAAGTGAAAGATGCAATACCGTTACCAAAGCTAAAGCTGTCATATAGACTTGCAAAAAATTATGAAAATGCATTGGATGCAAAGTTGATGGAGATGCAATGGAAAGGATCATTACGAGATAGAAGCAAAGCTCTAATGAGCATCATTTTGGATGCAGCACAAACCAGTTTTGGCCTTACAAAACCAAAGAGAGCAGTTGGGTAAATAGCAAGTGGTTTGATAGGGATTGCAGAACAGCAAAAGAGGTGTGGAAACAATCTAAAGATCCTGATAAACTTGGGCTTTATAGAAAGCTTATTAAGCGTAAAAAAAGAGCTTGGCTGAGAAAACATACTTAAATGCTTATGCATGAGATGGATACTGATCCAAAGAGGTTTTTTAACCGCTCCAAAAAGAAAAATTTGATCGGAGATATCTCTAGAAAGGAGTTGTTATCATGGGTAGAGGAGCTATATAATACGCCACACATGAACCAGATGGCCTGTGAAGGGGATGCATCTCCAATCTTTACATTGCAAAATGTGCAAGAAGCTTTGAAGAATATGGAAAATGGCCGAGCCACTGATGCTAATGGCATGTCAGCTGAATTATTTAAATGGGGAGGTACGCCACTTCATGTTTTATTGGCTGAAATCTGTAATGATGCTCTTTTGGCAGGACAGTTTCCCCAAGATTGATGTGTGAATAGAGTTATTCCGATATACAAATCAGGAGATAAGGATGACATAAGGAACTATCGCACGATCCTTGTGGGTAGTTTATTTGCCAAATTGTTTGTTTAACCTGCTTGTCCAATCGCTCGGCCATCATGAGAGTTCGCCCAAACTGAAAGTTTTTGTTCAATCATAGAAGCGCCCAAACTGAAAGTTTTTGTTCAATCATAGAAGCAAATTGCTTCTATGATTGAACAAAAACTTTCAGTTTGGGCGAACTCTCATGATGGCCGAGCGATTGGACAAGCAGGTTTTAGAGAAGCTTACTCCACACTTGATCATTTGGCCACATTGCGAGTACTGGCTGAGGATGCAAAGGGATCAAGGAATAAGAGATATTTTGCTTCTATTGATTTAACTAAAGCATTTGATAAGGTTAAAGGACAGATCTTGCTTCACGCTTAGAATTTTTACAGGTGCCATTAGAAATAAGGCAAGCGATTGCTTGTCTGTACAAAAAGGTAATGATTGAACTCTCTTTTCCCTTTACAGGACCCAAATGCATAGAGAACACCATTGGGGTTAAACAAGGGTGTCCTTGTTCCCCAACGCTTTTTGGTCTCTTTATCGATGAGCTGGAGGGATGGCTGGCCAGGCTTGGTGGTGTTGGAGCTAAACTTGGTAAGTATACTGTGCAATTATTACTATTTATTGATGATATAGTTTTGATTTCCAAAACTGCCAATGGGCTTCAGCAGCATTTAGATGTGCTGCAAAAATTTTGTGAGCATAAAGGTATGCAGATAAATGCAGTTAAGTCCAAGATAAGGTTGTTGGTGGTCGTGATTCTACCCTTTCTACAGTAGGAGGGATTCCTTTGGAACAGGTAAAAGCACATAAATATCTTGGCATTGAGATCACAAATGACTATAGATGGGTGGTCGCAACACGAAAGAGAGCTTCTGGAGGCCTCAGAGCTTACTATAATATGATGCACCATTGTAAAGTGAATAATTTTGAGCATTGGAAACTGTGGAAGTTGCTTTTATACAAGTTAAACCGATAATATTATATGGCAGCCCAATATGGGCTCCTGGACTCTCCAAAAAATGCTGGCACGAGATTGAGAAAATTCAAAAGCGGTTTCTTCTTTGGGAATTTGGTGTAAAACCACAAACACCGCATTGCGCATGCTTCTTCTTTTATGAGGCAGGTTTGCTACCCTTGGAAGTAGAGGCACTTTGCAGGACCATCACTTATGTAAATAGGATTTTGTCCATGGATTTGGATAGATGGCCTAGGCTGGCTCTAGAACAGTCAAGAGATAGAGGATGGTATGCAGATATAAAAAGATGGGCGACTAGATGGCTTGGACAGGGGATATGGCCAGCATCGACGAAGTTTAAGGAAGTACATGAACAGGTAACAGAAATAGTGGTTAAAAAAATGTGGCAGCTAAATGCAGATGGTGACACAAAAAAAAAAGGTTTTATCTAGAAGAGATAAATGACCTAAAAGTATATACAGATGAAGCTTATTTAGCCTCTCATATTAGTAGAAAGAAGCGAATGACAATCTCGCAGCTTAGATTGTCATCTCATAATCTACATATTGAAACTGGTAGAATGCATGTGTTAGTACGAGAAGAGAGATTTTGTCCTGGTTGTTTAGATCCGGAGATTTTGTCCTGGTTGTTGTAGATTTTTGCCATAGAGGCCTGGGGGCCTAAATGGCTTGATAATAGAATTATTATTATTATTATTATTATTATTATTATTATTATTATTATTATTATTATTATTATTATTATTATTATTATTATTATTATTATTATTATTATTATTATTATTATTATTATTATTATTATTTATGAACGTTTAAGCTCTTTCGCTCCATAAGATTAAAAAGAATGGTTACTGCGCTCTCAAGGCATGTGATCGGTAAAGAAAATGTTCGCCAGAAATAAGGGTGCATACATTATTTAGAATTCAGAAGCAGATGTACCTTGCTAATAGTGTGGAGTCATCCTTTATACTTTCAACATGCAATCGACTTCCTTTTTTGTTTCATCGAGCATGTTGCATTTTTTCTTACATCTGAACATGTTTGCTATCTATTAGTTATGGATAATCTAGTGAGTTTTTCAGAACTTTGTTATTTAGAGTTGTTGGACATCGTTTTGCTTCATTATTGCATTTTTTATATGCATTTTGTCTCATCAATGTGAAAATATTCTATTTTCTAGCAACGTGGATTATTTGCCTTCTTGTCATTCTATTGAGTTTTATCTCATTTGCCTTGTTTCTTAGATATTATGTTTGTTAAACGTGATTTATATTTATATCAACCCATCTAGTTTCATATATGCATCGTTCACTTCCATTCATTTAGTATTCATGTTTACATAGAGAGCGCTTTGGATTATCTAAAATAAAATAATTTGATTTGTCTATATAGTTATTTTTCTTATTATTTGGGCTTCTAATCTTTGTTGTCCACCTCGTCCTCCTCCATCGTCTTAATCCTATCCTGACGAGCCAGACATGCAGCCTATTCTATTTGACAACCACCTTGCCCTTGACCTCCACCTGTCTTTTATTGTGGTTTGGTTTGGCATTTTACTTTGAACGTTTCTTTTACATATTTTTAGTACTTTTTGAGATTACATAGATTTGTTGACATGATTTTTGTGAGCTCCTTTCTTTGTAGGTCTCAATTCCTCGACCTTCATATTGCTTTCTCTAACTCTATTGAGTTTGGCTAGCCATGTCAGCCACACAATTCAACAACAAGGTTGACCTTGAGCTCCATTATTTTGTTCCTTGCGATGCATCTTTTGTCTTGTAGTATTCGACTGTTTATGTTCTATCTACCTTCATTTGAGCTCCTTAGACCTTGACCTTGATCGATTTTACCTCCTTAGATATTGACATTCTTCTTATTACTTGTGCATGATATTCATCTCAATCTTCATTGTCAGTTGCAGTTGTACAGTCACTTAGAGTCGTAGTCGCGAGTCCTCTTCTGTTCGGCCAGTTTTATGTCTATATTCTGATAGCTTGACCCAAGAACGTCAGTGATTTGGGACATGGGATCGACATTCTCGAAAAGAACAAATGGAATATATAGTAGTCTGTCATTTGGCGTTCTTCTCAAAGCAGTTCACTATAATTGCTTCTTGTTTCCCACCCTATCCCTAATTTTCATGTTTTTTTATATATAGACTATTTTTCATGTTTTTGTATACTCAACTATAGACTATTTAGCAAGCTTGCCAGAAAGTTTTGGATTGATCAAGGATTTCAATATAAAAAACTTTCAGCCAGAATCAGACCATGCAACACTCTGCTTTGCTATTGAGGCTTGCAGTGAAACCAAGCATAACACTGTTTTCAGAAAACCAAGATATAACGCTGCCAAAGATGAAGGATTTTAGGAAGCCATTAAAGAAGGGCTGCCCACTATTCTGCAGCATACCAGCATAAATGCAAAAGCATTGGCTCTTAACAGGTTGCTAGTGAAATGTGCATATAACATCTATGGCCCCAGGCACTCCGCTGCTGCTACACAACCTAGGAATGGATGGTATGATAAAGAACTTAAAGAAGCCAGGAAAATAGCAAATACTTCAACCGGTCTAAAAGCATATAGACGCTTGGTCAGATCCAACAAGCAGCTATGGAAGCAAAATAAACAAGCTGAACTTGCCATTGAGCTGCTACAGCAACCCAAGAGATTTTGGCGTGGCCTATCTCCACCCACGCAACAACTTTGCCTAACTGACCTCCATGTCTGGAAAACTTATGCGATGCATCTTTATTGCTACACATTTTTGCATACAAATGGATGAAGTGCAAAAGGGAATTAGTGATCTAGCCCGTGGAAAAGCATGTGACATTGATGGTCTGATTGCAGAATACATCAAAGCTGGTGGGGAAGAACTTGCAACGGTTATTACCGACTTGTTCAATCAAGCCATTGTTGAAGGATTCCCAAATGTTTGGATCACGAGCCTGATACACCCCATCCACAAGAAGGGAGATGCTTATGAACCAGGTAATTATCGAACTTTAATGATCAGCCCCATATTAGCAAAACTGTTTGGAAAAATTTTTGATGCAAAACTCTCCATATGGGCTGAAGGACAAAACATTAGAGCTCATGGACAAGCTGGATTCCGCCCCAAATACTCCACACTAGATCACCTTCTCACTCTCCGAGCATTAGCAGAAGATTCTAAAGCACATGGTAAGAAGCTTTTCTGCTGCTTCATAGACTTTGCGAAAGCATTCGATACGGTTCCACGCCAGTTGCTAATTAACAGACTCCAACAAATTGGAGTTCCAGAAGCATGGATTGTAGGCATAGGCAGATTATATGAAAGAGTAAGAGGCAAAATCGCACAGCAGGACTATCAGAGACAATAATCAGCGACATTGGAGTTAAACAAGGCTGTCCGCTCTCGCCCACTCTATTCGGACTGTAGATAGACCAGCTGGAAGACCTTCTCAAGGCAGCAGGGTGCAATTTTTCCCGACTTCATCATGAGCTCATAATCCTGCTACTATATGCAGACGACCTCCTACTAGCAGCCCACACAGTAAACGACCTTCAAATGCAATTGGACACGCTTAAAGATTTCTGCTCAAAAATTGGTCTCTATGTTAATCTGTCAAAAACAAAGGTAATGTGCTTTGGGAAGGGAGACGCATCTCTAACATATGATGGACATATTATTGAGCAAGTGGGATCATACAAATATCTAGGCCATGAAGTACATGCAAATCGGAGACCATGGACCACTGGCGTGGACTGTCGCACAGCAGCCTATAAATCATTCTATGGTATGATAAACCAATGTAAACGGGCAAGCATATGTGCATGGCCTCTCAAAAAACAGTTGTTCGATGCATTGGTCACTCCGGTAATGCTATATGCATGTGAAATCTGGGGGCCCTCCCTTGCTAAATTCAAATGGCAAGAACTACATACAGAAAGCATTCATGCATATGTCTTTTGGCGTCAAACGCTCTACACCCTATGAGATTATGCTTTTTGAAAGCGGCTGTTACCCTTTAGAAGTTTTGGCAATGCACAGAACACTGGATTTCTAGTCAATGAGACCACTTTAATACATTCAGCAATCAAGAGCTCTGTTCATCTGAGCGACAGAGGTGATAAAAGTTGGTTTAAGGAGTTAAACGCATGGCTTGGTAAACTTGGCTTTACTAACAGAGACTACAATAAAGAGTTTCGACAGCAGGCTTTTCAAAGATTTGTCATGCAGGGCAGCAAGAAGAAAGTCACATACTACATCACAGACTTCAATCCTACCAGAGAACATATAATACAATTGTATCTGAGCCACCTTAAACTGTTTCCAAACATGATCAGGGCTGTTGCAAGGATCCGTATGAGTTCACATCGTTTGCTAATTGAGAAAGGTAGATGGCAAGGGATCCCAAGGGAAGAGCGCCTGTGCACATGCGACCTACAAGAAATAGAAGATGAAGCACATGTGATCTTCCGCTGCCCAAAATACAACAACCACAGGACACGGTTCTCCCATTTGAATTGGTGCTCAACCTTACCTGTTTTCTTTGGTTGTCCTTCAACAATTCGTGGAGTGTGTGCATTTGTGAAGGAACTCTTGCAAAGCATAGACAAGCGAGAGACTATCTAAAAAGACAATTTCACTGTGATATGCAAACATGTAATTTTGTCCCATGGCCTGCTTAGGCCCCCGCGGACGTTAATACCAATTATCTTATCTTATCTTATATATATTCATGTGGCATGCATGAGCAGCCCCTCCTTGTCGTAGAGGTCATTTATATGCGTGGCACGCGTGATCAGCTCCTCTGGGGATTTTCTTATGTTACATCGCATGGCACACGTGACCATCCCCCTACGTCTTTCTGGGTGGATCCCCGCCGAACCAGCAGTGATGGCTCTTTCTTATATATAGATTTGATGGTACTAATAGTCTTACGAGATGCTATGACTATTGGAATTTGTCTCTGCATGCTTTTTTAGAGGATTCAGAATTCAAAGGCGGTTCGTGATGGATTTTCATCGTGGGCCCTTAGAGCACATCATGAAATATTTTGTTGACGCTTTCTTATTAGGGTTTACTCGAAAATCCAAAAGGCCAGGGCTTTATCCCGATGAGAAGCTGTTGTCAATATCTTTTATCACCCTGTTTTTTAGACCTAGTCCTTTCCATATTATTTAGGCGTCCACTAATGTATCTATGGTCGTTTACCCTATCTATCTCTTTTGAAAGACATTATGTTGCTGCTGTGATGAATTAAAAGTCTATATCGGCTTGTTTTGTATCTATATTCCGCGAGTATGACCCTGGGAATTTGACCTAGAAATTGGATTTTCTAACAGTTAAGATCTCAAGATATTTTTTCTCGATGGCTAAGATCCACGAGTTTGATTATCATTAATAAACAAATTCTATTCTCGCCCACCTTAGAAGATATAGGCATTGCATGATTTATTGACGTCTGACTGTGCCTTGCTAGTTGGAGAGATAATTGCCGAGCTTTTTTAAATGGTTTGAGTCAAATACCTATGGCTAGAATTTATTACTGTTGTTACAATCCTCAAGGTCTCAAAAAATGGAGACAACCCATGAATTTGATCACAAAGTTGAGCTCATCGCCTCCCAACTGCACATTCTAGCAAGTGAGGACAATTTGATGAATTGGTCCATGAATGGTCTGTGACTATAGACCCAATGCTGCATTCTCCCACGACATTGGAGCATGCTATCACAAAGAAAATAGATCTTTTTGGCATATAGATAGAATATTGCAAATATGCCAAAGATAAAACCACAACACTAGACTTTAGATTTGTTCTGAATAAGCTAAGATAATCCATTGTTTGGCTAATAAATTGCCCCCTTAATAGAGGCAACTCAAACGAAATAGCTTAGGTTAGGCTAGCTAGAACACATGCATATGTGAATAAAAAGAATGCTAGAACGCATAGCACATGCCATTGAATACCTTTGGTTATGATATGATATGCAATTTCCTTTGGTTTCTTTCTTTAATCTACAGAAGTCATTTGACTACTGTGAAACATATTTTGGAATACAAATAAGCAGTTCCCTTTGGTTTATTGTGTTGAAACAGAGGTGGAGCTTGGAGATCCAAGAAGTTCGTTGACGAGAAAACTCATGAGTTTTTCTTGAAGGTGACTTGGATCAGAGAAAAAGTCATTGAACCCAACCTTGTCTTGAAGCCATGCAAGGTCTAAGGAGTCTTGGTGACAAGCAGAATTATAATTCAAATTTCCAAGCTCAAAGCAAGGGAGGGGCTGATGACGTCTTCTACGTTGAGGTCTGTATGCACCATACTTGGCTTTAAGGCTGGCGAATAGGGCCTCATCTGCAAAATTAACCTTTGCTTTTTTGCCCTTGATATACCGCGAGGCAGTGTCATATGCCACAGCTGCTTCTTCTGCGGTGGGGTAAGAACCCAACCAGAGGCGAATTTTTTGTCGCGGATCGCGAATTTCTGCCGCCCACTTGCCAGACGGCCGCTGCCTCACACCTCGAAAACGCCTTTTCCTTTGCTTTTCCTCCCCATTTTTACTTTCCGCATATGCTGGCATTATAGTTTCTGAACTTACCGCAAAAACTTCCATTGGCTCAGTGCACTTCATCAACGGGCTTTCTAGGCCTACATCCAACGCCACTGCACCCTCTATCTTTTCTTGCTTACCCAAGGTATTTACACATGGCTTTTTTGCAAATGCTGCCTCCCATACACCCCATGCTTCCAACATATCCTCTGAAGAAAAATCATCCTTCAATACATTGTTTAAAGTGTCTAACGAGCATTCACTTGGTGTAGATTCTTCCGAATACCCCAAGCAATCCGAGCTCCACTCGTCTACACCCCAATTTTCCGCAACAACATCATCAACCTCATTTTCATGATTTGACTCAAAAAATGAGATGACACCTTTACACATGTCTAGACACTGCGCTACGTTGCTCAATATACAGAATATGAAAATGAAAAGGCACTATGGAACTCAAGCAATACTTCTCTTAACAGCTTGAACCATTAGAAGTTCACCTTCACATTGCATATGTGAGGAGATTGAAGATTTATTTGAGTCCCACGAAAATGAGAAATGACAAAGAAGTGGTTGAGGCCGCCATAAGAAGTACAATATCTTATAGATATTTTTGCCGATTGCCAAAAGTTCATCTGACAAAGTCAACATTTATGTGCGTGATGTACTTTAATCCGTTTACAGTAATATTTTGACCTAGACAACTATTTTATATTATCTATTAGAAGGATATTGCGGCAAGGAAAAATATCTTTAAAAAAATATCTTCAAGATAGAATGGCTTAGTATCGAAATAGACATTAACGCAACGTGTTTATTGGGCCTTTCTATGTTGTTGCAAGGAGGCTTCTAACATGGATGTTGCTAGATGAGTTGTTTCTATGTGGATGCTGCAATTTCTAAACCTAATCAATATCATAACAATGTATAATAATGTTTGATAGATATAGTTACGAGAAGAATACAGTTTTAAGTAATTTTAGGTCTAGAACAAATTTATTGCGACGACGAAGAATGCCGCAAATATTTAGTTGGCTGGCCGCCGGCGGCCAACAGTGGAATTCTCTGTTCCAAATCTATGGGTTCTGGGTTTATTGGCTACCGCATTGGGTTGCCAATTAGGAGATCTTGTGTTCATAGCCTTGACTTCTGGATAAAAATCCGGATTCTAGGAAAAGATTAGGGCCAGATCTGTTAACGGCTTCTTGGAAGATTCAAGCGCCATAGCCAGCTCCGTCATCTTGAAGAATGGCTGCAGATACAAAGGAAATGTAAATCACAGGTTCAGGTTTCTTTCAGTTCTAAGTATGACCGGAGTAACAGTGGTGAATAATTTGGGCTCTTTTAGATCATACTTCTCTTATTACCTTCACTCTTTCTGATTCTGCAGACCATCGATTGGGAAGAATGGAGTAGATGCAGACCCATTTGATTCCTCCCCTGTTTTTCCCCTTTGTCTGTTTCTGTTTTGCTTGCAAAGGCAAATCCTAAATGGATTATTGGACCAAAAAATGCATAACATGCAGGGCCGACCAGGCTCGCAAGGCAGAGCATTTTGTGGGATAGCTTGGCCATATACGTGCAAATGAATCTGCTGGACTTAATGCTTGAATATAGAATTAAAAAAAAAAACAAGGTGCTGCGCACGGAGGGTTGCCCTTCATGGCCGGAGAGTGGAGTGGCTAATCATAGTTCAAAGTCATGTTTTGGCTGGGTTGGTCGGAAGCTATGCCAACAGCTTCAGCAGTTGGGCGCTCTCTTTATCTGGCTGTCAGAACCCAACTGCTGTAGACATGGCACCCAATCCTTCTCTGCTAGACTTCCACATTCTCTGTTGGTCGATGCTCCAGCAAAGGCCCTGTATTCTGGACCAAATCCGCTGCCCAATCCTCTGGTTTATTCCTTCCCTGCTCCATTATTTTCGAAAGAATTGAAGCAAAAGCGTACAATAGAATTGTACAATAGAATGGATATGACAACCGGTTAGCCGGTTTCCAAAGCAGCTGCACTTTATCGCGCCGCACACAGCCGCCGCAAACATTTCTCTTTATCGAATTTGTGCTAGTTGAAAATGATATGAACGTCCAACTTGTGTCCATTCGTCAAACTTGTTGTTCATTCGAAACTATTGCCAAGGTGGTGTCGAAAATTTAATGCATAAAACGTGAAAGGGAACTTCCACGTACAATGAAACAACATAATTTTACATACCTATACTGCTCCAACATATCAACGTTGCCAACATGCTATCTAGTTTGGTTATGTTGTCAAATTTGAATTTTTCAATGAATTGGTTCAAAGACCAGTATATCATATGATGAGAAGTGTCCAGTAAACATGCACCATATACAGTGCTTTCTAGCACACAAATGGTTTTAACATCCTTATGCCAGAGTGCCAGAGTGGAGGAAAAATCATCCTCATGCTAGATTTGTTAAATGGCGATGCTACATTATTTAGACAATTACTCAATCTTCTTGTTCCAAACACATGTGTGTTACAAAGTTACATTTGATAATCCGTAGCAACAATTAGAATTAGACTTTTTGGAGTACGTACATATATGCAAAGCATAAACGTGTCTGCAAATCATAATAATATGCACAAACATTTGTAAATCACAATGTCTCGCATTCTAAAATACTCTTACAGGTTATATTCCTTGCCATCTATTTGGAAAAGGAAAATCTGAAACAGAATGACCGAAATGATATAAGATGGTAGCAATGCTTCATTTGCATTTTGGATTTGTTAATGCTCGCGTTGGACTAAAATTGTTCCATAACTGATATAGGCTTAGCATTCATATATAATTTGCATAACATGCAGTAACTTTAAACAAAATAATAGAAGATGTTATTGGTACACAAAAAATTTGCTTATTTGGCAATAAAATGATCTCAGTGAGCATACACTCACTGTTCTAGGCACCTTTTGGATTGCCATGGCTGCACAATCTGGAAAAAGTTATATTCCATGCAATTGCATCCTAGTAACATCTGCAGAATGCTCTATGTTGCACGCTCCAGGAACAAATTTTCTACAAAAAGCACATCAGACAAATTTTCTATAATGGGTTCTTCTTTCCAAGCTCGAACAATGTAGAGCTTTGTCAACAACAATCCAATTCAATAAGTCTGAGACATTTGTGTCTGCATTAAATTAGTGCTGCATTAAATTAGTGCTGTCAATTGTATTGAATAGCCCAGCTAAAGGGATATAGTTAGATTCACCTCATCGTAGTTCAAATCTTTGGCCCAGCCTACCCTGCCTTGATAATTAGTACCTGGATCAGAACATCTATATTCATCATAAAATAGAGTCATGCAGTTTAGAATTCTCTGTGTTAAAAACCAAAAACAGGCTTGTATGCGAACAGAAGGATATAAAGAAGCACCTTCCTGCAGTTTAAGTTCTTGGAAAGCCTGCTATGTTGTACAAAGTATTGGAGGAAAATGGAATTGTTGGAATTTTATAGCCAAGTTGGGTGGCTCACACAAATACATATTTGAACATATCACATTGCTCAAATCACATTGGTACTCACATAGTTTATCCACTGCAGTCGTCCATTACTTGCTGGTAAACTAGACCATCCAACCTTCTTAAAGCACAACCTTACATATATATTGCTTGGATGTCTCTCTTTCAATGGTTTGTTAAGTATTGACAACTACTTTACCTGGCGAGATGCTTTCCAAACTACTCTTAATCTCTCAGGTTTGCAAACAGGTTGAATTGGACCTCATGCTATGACTTGGACAAAGATTTCTTGGCCTTGAATCATCTTAAAGCATATAGATCTAGAGATTTGTTAAACACCATGTTGTAATACCTTGCATGATAAGATGCATCATTGTTATCGCAATACATCTGTGCTGGTGCCATGGTCACGTAGAAACTAATGACACATTGCAGGTTAAGAGTCATAATGGAGTATTTGCAATTGGAGATTCAGCTGGTGTGAAGGGCAGGTTACTTGCGGCAACAGCACAGGTTTGTGAGTAGGGAGGATCCAATAATTTCTTACATACTTTATTCATATCATGACTCCAGGTTGCCTTCCAGAAAACTGTGGGGTGCAATCAATAAGTGTTGTGCTTTTGTTGGTACCTCAAACTCCAATTCTACAACCTGCAATGGAAAATCAATGTAAGCACTTCAGATACAAAACTGTCTGTTTTAAATCTGACTAGTAGCTCAGAAAATTATTCACGGGTGAATGACCATTATACAATGAATATGAGCCTCAAGAAGCTTGAAAAACGCTACTGAGGTGTGTAATGCGACAGAAAGTTCAAGATCTCTGGCAGGAAAAGAAACAACATCTTATGGGTGTTCAATGTCTCCACTTCATGGACGACGTAAGCCACCAGACTTTAGAAGTGAGCACTTTATTATTACATGTTATTCCTCCTGAATCTCTTTGCTAAGAGAAAGAATGATAAAAGCGACCAGTACAAATAATATATGGAGGCAGAATATGAAATGCAAAAAAAGTGCATCAGCTTTACATCAAACGCATCTGCACAAGACCTTTAATTCTGCTTCAATTGTACTAATGCTAGAATGTCAGACAGTGATGATAAGATAGATCAAACCTCCAACCATCTGTGTATGAACTGTAGGATCAACCTCTTCTTGATCAGATTCAAGTGTTAACCTTTGACCTGCACAGGGGCATCAGCAAGAAACCCCAAAATCATTCTAAGTAAGTAGATTATGCCCTATAATTGTGTTAAGATAAAGAGGCTCTTCAGCTTTTTCACAAGATCTGCATCTCAGAGACATAACACCAAATAAGGAGCACTTTTCTTTCTTGCCATGCGAGCTTGTGCAAGCACTTGTAATTTTGCATAGGGCATACGATTCCAAGGAAATTACTGTACATGGTTATAGTTCAGAATTTACGGTAAAACAATCACCTCAATTTGAATAACATACTGAACTTAGAAATATGTAATTGAATTAATTTTTTGCGAGACAAACTCACTCAACAAGACAACCTCACTCAACAGTACATGCCACTGCTGTTAGAGGGAAGCCCAATCAGCCATAGACTCTCAAAATATTAATTTGCACAGCAAGCGCTTCAACTTTCACCTGCCTTTTCATAATAACATTCAATATGCATATCTTACTTGAAAGAATACGCAAAATTTAGAATTATGAAGTCTTTCCACTGCTTTCTATATTGTTACTCTAAACTCTACTATTCAGGGCATATTAACACCATGCTTACATTATATAACTCTGTGATTTGCCGTCATTTCTAAGGAAAGTAGAATGCCAAAGCCTGAAGTGATGTTCAAAGTTAGCATCATAGTTGGACCAGGGTTTTCCTAATCAATCCATCTGTGGTTGAGGAAGTGTAACAACGGCATCTATGCTGGCATCCTTATCGTAATCAGGGAGCAGAACCAGTGCTCTCATAGATATCTGGTAAGTTGCTTGCAAACAAATTCTACATCATAAACGGAAAAATTATATAACCCCAGCAAATCTGGAGTAAGGGAAAGTGGCACGCTGTAATTATCCTCCATTTGGTTCTAAAGCTCCCTGGAGGATAATCACATCTGGAGGATATTGCAGCGGACCATGGCATCTATATTGCAGCTCAACCCTTTTGATGGCATTGCTAACAAGCTTTGCAGCATCTAAAAGGGGTGATTCTATAAGCTGAATGGCTGCTATGGCAGTAGAAGGATAAAATATATCCTTGGGGCGGTAATGGCTCAAGTCCGTGTCTTTATCTGACGTGCATCCCAATTTTACCATTCAGTTTAGTTGCACTAGTTACGCATTTACAGAGATGTGCTGCAAGGCTTCCGAATATAGTATAGTTACCCAAAAATGAAGCTCTTCCGACTTATCATCAGCATTAATAACCATCATTCATTTAAATTGGGATTATGTCTGTTCCAAAAGCGCGCCAGTTTGGCCCTATATAGGTCAACTATTGTTGTTTTTACATGCTGCCTAGTGGCGTGACGTTAAAATACTATCTATCTATCTATCTATCTATCTATCTATCTATCTATCTATCTATCTATCTATCTATTAAAATACATTCACCAAAAATATCACTCAAAAACACTTCTTGACTAGTCTAATTCAAATTATGTCATAAAAATGACTTATTCGTGCATTATTAAGATATTTTTTGGAGGTAGAATAATTGAAAATAGCTATTGATTTTTCAGTTTTAATCTTCTAATGTAATGCATAGGACATGTAGATAGCTCAATATACATATAACAAAATTAGAAGTTAAACACATAACTCAAGTGTTTGAAGCCAAAATCAAGATACTTACAATACACCTCATACTTGACATTCAACACAAACAAACCAAAATACACTCTCATTAGTTTTCAAAAGGCTTATGAACAACACAAAAATTAGGCGTATAAACATGTTTGACTTGGTTTATCACATAAAAATGAAACATAAAATTACATTTTATCGTTTACACTTTATATTTTATAACGAGAAAACGCGCTTGGCGCGATTTAGCTTGGATGACGTAAGTAGTCCGAAACTTCAAGTTACTTCCGGGGCACAATCTGCCCCAGCTTTGTCCTGGCAAAAGTTGTTGCCAGAAAGATCCAGCAGCTTAACAGAGGCTCCAAATTTAGGAATCCGACCCACAAGCTGATTATTATCTAGAGTTAAAACAGAAAGAGGGAGCTGGGTAAAATCATCTGGAATTGGACCTGATAAATCGTTGTCGTTTAACTTCAAATTCTGCAAAGACACTGCATTACTAAGACCAACTGGAATGGTCCCAGTGATTTGATTCACTTGCAGCCATAGCTGTGTCAAAGATGTCATGTAACCCACTGCATCAATTGGTCCCGTTAGAGTTGGAACAGCCATGTTATTTGCTTGAAATTGATACAAATTTGAGCTGCTAAACGATTGAGGAACACCCCCACTTAACCTATTGATACAAATTTGAGCTGCTAGACGATTGAGGAGCAGTTAATCCTTTAAAGAAATCGCTTGGAATCGTGTCGAAATTGTTCCTGTTTAGATAGGCAGTTTTGAGGAATTTAAGCCCATTCAAGCTCGGCAGGGGCCCTGAGAAAGAATTGAACTGGAAGCCTATATATTCGAGCAGAGAAAGCTTATTTAGCTCTGGAGTTATAGTGCCTTGTAATCCAATCATTGGCACCTGTATGCCGATTATATGAGACCCCTGACATTGAAGATGTGGCCAAGAGCGATAAGAGAGCCCGAATGATCAAGCATCTGAGCCATCTGCATCTGAGCATAAGACACCTGAGCATCTGCATCTGTATTAAAAATCAAGCATCATGATGCAAACAAATAGTGGGATTCAGTACCTGGAGACAATTGAATCCAAAATCACATCAAATTAAATAGCCAATGCATCTTTGCAGTTGTGCTTGTCTGCGGCATCAACGAGTAGCTTTACCAAACTTCCTATGGCCCCAGCATCTACAGCTCTCACTCTGTTTCTTCTGAAGCTCTGTTTCTCACTCTGCTTTCTTTGGCCTTGGCCTTGATATTTCTGATAGCGTCGGCTGCACACATTCTTCCAGAAGCCAGAAGAAGCCCGAAGGAAGCTTTCCTTTTGAGAGCCGTCTCTCCGCCATAGCCTGTCCGCCATATCCTTCCGCCATTTCGTCCCAAAAATCCGCCATACCCTGTCCGCCATAGCCTTGCATGTCCGCTTCGTCCCAAAAAAAGAAAAAATAGAAACGTGGAGTGATAGGAAGAAAATAGAAATAGGGAGTGATGGGAAAAATAGAAACAGAGAAAAGGCAGAAAAAGAACGGGGAGAAGAGGCGGGGAAAAGGTAGGCTTCGAATAGAAGAGGAAGCGGGGAAAGCAAAGGCGGGATATTTTGAAAGAGGCGGACGGGAGGGAAACAAAGAAACGAAAAATAAAGAAGAAAAAACAGAAAAGTGCCGTGCCATAAAAGTTCCGAAAATAATGACATATTCTTAAATTAAATGAATGATGGTTAATTTTGTCTTTGCTCCAGTACAACATAAGAATAAGTCGATTACAGATTACATAAGGTTGCAAGCAACACTGAAGATTGAAACTCACCTCAAAACTATTTGATCAAAACTCGCCTCAAGCGGCTGTCAACTGACCATGATGCTACCCTAAATCAAGCCGATTCCTTCTAAACCCTTCTGTTGCAACTACGATAATCTCCAGGCATTTACCTTTGAATCTGGAAGATTTGAACTAGATATATCTTTGCCATTTAAAATCCTAGGCTGATCGCCTACTTTTGCACACAAATCTGATGAAGATATTGATTTGTATGAAACAGGAATGTTCCATGGGAATAAAAGATTTTGGCCAGAACAAAACCCACTTTGTAATAGACCAATTGTTGGCTCATAATATGCTGCACTTCCAAGACGCACCAAACTCCATGACGAACCACTTAAATGGTTTTTATCCCCAAAATCAGGAAGTGCTATGGATGGTAATAGATTTTCACAATTTGGGAACTGATAAAATTTCACATTTGCAGATTGATAATCAAATGGATCATCTTGTAGCTTTCTTGACCTTCCACATGCACAAGCATGAAGATATCTGACCCACTAGAATGTGATTTGATGAGAAAGTGGTGCACTATCTTTCAAATCCTGCGAATCTTGAAACCAAATGCACGATGTATGCGAGGATTGCTGTCAAGCTTTGTGCATCACATAATTGCCTTCGGACTTCCACACACTCTTGCAATCTTGTTTAAGCTTTTCTACAAAAACTTGTCTTCTTGGGACCTCTTCTTATTTGGACCTAAAGACATGCAATGCTTTCTCCAAATTTACATTGTGAATTGCCGATGGATAATTGGTGGTAACCCTTTCAAATAAACTTCCCGGCAAGGCGTGGGTAGAATCTTCCTACATGAAGCGAGAAAACTTCATGTCCATATCCCGGCATTTTCTATGAATGTTAATGTTGTCTCTATTGTTCCCTTGTTCTGCATCGATCCAGACACCAGTCTCGTAGCTTCAATGGTGCCTTCTGCTCCTCTTCTTACAGAAGCATGAGCCCCTTCAGGCACTTTGAAAAATGTCCATTTATCATTTGTTTCTTTAGTCATCAGAGATTCTATAATCAAGTTGCATGCAGTTAACCAAACACCCATGCTTGGCAGCTCCGGAGGATTGCGATCGCCTTTGCCGGCACCGGATGAAATCGAACTTCCTCCGAAGAAATGATGATGCGGCCCGGCCACCGCCAAGTGCATTTGCAACCATTCCAACTCCAACAGACCCCCCGGTGGAACTGCTTGGCATTCCTCCCCTACCCCTTAAAATTTCTGCGCACAGCAAAAGAAAGAAACCGGCTTCAAGACGTCGAGTTCTTTACCAGGTGACCACCAGTTTACAGGAAATAGGAGGTTTTGAGCAGTCATCAGCATATCCTAGGGATATTCTAGCATATACCTAGGATATGCCAAAAGCCCACATAAACAAGGGTTTGCCCCTTAGGGGCAACCCAAAAAACCCTTAAGTTTGGTACAGAGGAGACCATTAATCTCAAGACCCTTTGTCTAAATCAAGATTCAATTTGCAACTCTCAATGCATACAGGCATATATGCATTAAGACATAGACCTGATTATGTCTTTTAGCATTAAACCAACTTTCCTTTCCATATCTTTTATATTCAATACTTTACTAGTAAACGTGTGTCTGGCGTTGTTGGGCTAATGTCACGCCGGGCTAATGTCTTAGCTTGTGTTTATACTTGGCATTTTAATGTCCATATATATGCAACTTCTGAGAACACTTCCTAGAACACCACAGGTTGATGCTTGCAGCAATGGACATGATTTGCTTTTGTAAAGAATTTTTTAACCGCTATTGTAAATGGCCTATGATGATGGTAACAATACTATTCTTCAAGAAATGCTTGTATTCTTGTTACATGCATCCAAACTCTTACGTAAAATAAAGCATGGATATAAATGCCAATCTTGATCCACAGTATTGAGCATAAATTCAAGCAATCCACTATTGAGAAATATTGAGTATAAATAGATTATTGAGTGGACTTGCCACAATGACAGAAGAAATGTTGAGGGTAAACGGCCATTTAATGTATACATACATTGTAAATAATTGCATGTTAGGAAGCTACAATAATGTAGTGGTGATTGTATTATGCGAAACATGTTTAAGTGGGGGACACTTTTCATGTCAGCGACCCATGGTGCTTAGTGGGTGCTTTTTTGGGACATTTTCTTTGTATTTTTTTTTTTTTAAAACATCTTTTATTTTTTTGATATTTTTTCCTAAAACGCATTAATATTACGCCTTGGAATACAAATTTTCAGCCATTGATCCAAGGCATATAACACACAATATTCCAAACCCTGAAACTATGGCCATCCATCCAAAAATAAGATCATTTTCCATGTCATCATATAATTATGAGCCAAAGGTGGCCAAGTCAATGATGCAGTCAATCAAACATGACTGTGGCTTACATTACACACTGAATTGAATATCACATATTAATAGGAACGTCACAGAAATACCACAGAAACAGAAACACACCACAGCTTAATAACAAACATGAAGAGAAACTTCACTACTCCATTAAAATTTAACATGGAGATTTGAACCATGGGCAGCTGCAGCATAGGAGGAAGCATGGGGACTTGAATCCCCTGGCCAAAAGGCAGTTCCAGAAAACCTCAAAATGAAACACCACCTGTGCCAAACTAGACAACACCTGTTAAAGCGAAATACAAGCACAAGAAGGAAGAGGGCTTACAAAAAAAAGACATTAATCATGGCAAGGAAATCGGATTGAAGAGGTCATTATGCTAGGAACTCGCACTGCCACACCTGTTAAAGCGAAATACAAGCACAGCAAGGTAGAGGGCTTACAAAAAAAAAGGATTAATCATGGCAAGGAAATCGGATTGAAGAGGTCATTATGCCAGGAACTCTCACTGCCACACAAAGACATACAAAACAAAATCCTACAAGGGGGATTCACTCATGTATATGGGGGATATGCCATCTGCGTGCATGGGGTGGCAAAAAACCCCCCTGTATACGGATCTTTAAAAGCAAATTTTGACCCCTTTCGAATAAAAATTACCTAGGATAGTGCAAAAAATACCAGAAAAAGGACCTCCTGCCGACCGTATATGTACGAAAATGGGTCCAAAAAACCTCCTTCCCGTGCATGTAGATGGGTTATACGCCCAAAACTGTAAACCCCCCCTTGAAAATCCTACTTCTTGCCTATGGCGGAAATCGAAGATGCTTTTGGCTGAAGGAAAAATCCAAAATCTCCCCTTCACAACAAGAACAACCATTGATGCCATAGTCTGGCTCCAGATTCCGCATCTGTGCTCCGTTGGATTCTGCATAAGCAATTCTGTCTCTGTGCCCTGAACCCTGCCAGATTAACTCCATATTTGCTGCTGGCAGATTAAGACCGCTAGATATGCAGCTCTGAGAATGCATTTCAAGCCGTCGGTTGCCCCTCAACCCTGCCAGAATAAACTCCGCCATGGCCAACGAGCCACCCATCGAAAGAACTCCGCCATGCCCTGCCCTAACTTTCCAAATTTGACACGACCCCCACTTTCCTAACATAGTAAGAAAAATAAATGGCACACCTTACCCCAAACCACATTTAGTGACATCAGCATAATACTATTTTAGCATACGAATACACCCTTAAACCATCCATAATCATATGTAATACCCGCTCCTTTCTTCAACTGCACCACATAATAGAATTACAAAAAAAAAGATAAAAATAAGTAAAAAATTGCGCACTAGGTGCTTAGTGGGTGCTGCAATTTACGAGAACTTTCAAACGCAGTGGTTTTTCACACGGGATACAACTAGAAAGTACAATACCCTTACGTCTTTACATGTTTGTCGCAGTCCTAGTGCAAAAAGATACGATTACAGAGAGTTTGTCTGCATGGGCACCATACAAGATGTGAGTGAAATAGCAGGGGAGTCTGGACAACGAGGGAGACTTTCCTTTGCGACATCCCAAGGTTTCATACATGTTGATGAGTCCTTCTTTAGACTTGTCAAAGTGCAACCACATGCACTTTACAAATATGTTTCCCACTATATCAACAAGAGAAAGCTAAGTCCATCATAAGCTTGGTTCGAAGCTCACAGAGGGAAGACCTCGCTTACAGTGAATCAGAGAAGGAAGAAGAGGAAGAACAAAGGAGCTTGAGTAGTCCATCAGGAGAGGAAGAGGAAGAAAAAGCACAGAAGAGTCAGAAGAGCAGCAAGCACCACCTCCAAAGAAGCAGAGGCTGACTATTGCTGCTAAAGAGCCAAAAAAAGAAAAACGACACCAATTGCCATAGAAGATGCTCCTGAGGAAGTTCCCAAGAAGAGGAAAGGGAAGGGCAAGGCACCTGGAGTTGCAATTAAAGAAAAAAAAGGTAGACAAAACTTCAGAGAAGATGGAAGAAATTAACCTGCACAAGTTTGTGCAAGGTGTCATATACTTGCCCGTCACATCAATGAAGCTTCCACTTAAAAATGAAGCTGGAGAACGACCACTATAGGTTCAGAAGATTTACGCAGATTATTTGAGGAACCTGAAAGATAGAATTCGGAGCAATCCTAACGTTCATGTTGTGCCAATTGTGGTTCTGGTTGATAGAGAGCAGTGCACAAGCCCAGTAGCGTACGATAGAGAAAATGCAGACACATATACGCATTATGTTTTGGGTGGGAACCACAGTTTCAAGGCAAGGAGGCAGTTGTATAAAGAAAAAACGAATCCTAGGTACTTGTCTGTTCTCTGTGTAGTCTACTGTGGACTGGCCGATGAAGAAGCCAAAATCGTTGCCAACACTCACAGCGCTGACAATAAGTACAAGTTGAAAATGAGCTTCGTCGACAAAATCAGATTTATGCACAGAGAATATGTCATCTTTAAAGATAAGTATGGGGTGGATTTGAAAAAGCCTCAATATTCACTTGAATTAAAAGAAGCTTGTGCCATTGAGTATTGCCTCAAGTACGACGAGGCGAACAAAAGGGCATCACTCATTGGTTACGATAACTGGTTTCAGCTAGCATTCAGGGATGGCCGGGTACGTTTCTAGCGTATTCCAGAATAAGATTTAGTGTACTGCAACCTTCTTTGTTGACAGCTAGCTGACGAGAATCTTGATTTGTTTGCAGATCTGGGAACTTTAGAATGAAATTTTTAATATATTTGAGCGTGGTGAACTAAAAAGTAAAGGCAAGGTCTCCGAGAAAAAGAAGGCTCCGACGTGCCAAAAAAAGAAATGACCATCACCACAAGTAAGCGTTCCCATCATTGATTTCTTTTCTGCCTGACAAACAATAGAAGTTGCCCCTCAAAAGGATCAAATACACTTTCGCCCTTGATGAAGTGGAAAAGTGTATTCTGGAATACACTTTCGCTCCTACGCAGCAGCCAAAACGTATTCTGGAATACACTTCGATCTTGATGCAATGGACAAGTGTATTCCGGAATACACTTTCGTTTAAAGTGTATTCTGGAATACACTTCTGCAATTAAATAGAAATTGTCTAAGCCACTTGTATTTTAGAATACATTTTATTGGCAAGAAGTTGGGCTTTTTTACCTTTGCATTTTCCAACTTCTAATACGTTTGAGGTTTTCTTTCCAGCCAAAAAAAACGTCATCACCTTCCAGACATGTTTGATGGAGCAACTTAACGTGGAGACGTGGAAGAGGTGTAAAGAACTTTATCCCATTGCTACATCCGACGAGCGTATTGTTCAGTACGCTCCAAATTTTGAAAGATGGGTACACTGACTAAACACACGATTCTTGATTTATCTAGGTTTCAATCTCTCTTTTGCTTGCAGAACAAGAAGAAAAATAAGGACCTGCCAGAAGGTTTTATGCACCTCGTGAGGCTGGCACGAGAGGAAAGAACATTGGCATATAGGAGGACTCTAGAAGTGGAGCCTTCTGATTAAGAAAAGTTTAGCTTGTACGATCAGAACAATTTGTTCTCTATCATCCGGGGACTGCACTAAACTGGTTGGAATGGTAAAGCCACAGGATTTTACACTGGTCATAGCGGACCTTCCTTATGGTTTTAAACTAAAGGACAGCCGTTACGACGATCAGCCATTCAAAAATTCAAAATTTAACGCCTTCGTCGATGGTATTAAACAAATCACGACGGCCAAGCACTGGCGTCTTATCGTGTTTCATTCTAGCATGCAAGCCGGCCTTGTGGAGTCCACGTTCAAGAATCATTTTGGATCCCCAGTGCAAGCAGGTTATGAGAATATGGTTTGGTAAGTATTTTATTCTAGAATACGTCAGTTTCTTCTCTGCATGTGATGATTTGTTCCGCAAGTTCCTTACATACTCATCTCGGGGTAAAAGAAAGCTAGGGTGTCTAAAAAAAATGCCCTTACATTATGTATAATGTAGGGCATGTAGGCACCCGTTTTTGTTATTTTTTTGAATTTTAGTTAGTTGGGATATGTAATGATTAGGAGTAGCCACGTCATCAATTCAAAATTATAAGTGGCAGTGGCAACCATAACGGACCTTCATTGCAATTTTTCGGAGGGAGATTGCGAGGTGTTTCCTGTTTAGGAAAAAAATTTGCCGCCGTTCCAATTTTTTGTGTTTGTGAGTGATCAACGAAGTAATTCGACTGTAACTATTCTTCTTCCTCGAAATCTTTGCCCAAATCCAAGCAATGGACGCCTTTGCCTCCCGGAAGTCACCCAGATTAAACAAAAATTTGAAAATAGTCGATTCTAGCAAGAAAGTTTAAAAACAAGAGGAAGGTTCAAACTTCGAGGAACCGGGGCCAAAAAGAAGACTTATTTGTGAAGAACCCATGTTGTGGAAGCAAAGCATGTAAGATGTGTCAATGCGGATGAAATTTTTCCAGATTTACAACAGATAATGGACCTAACAGTGGGGGGCCCAAAGACATCTGGGGGTTCAAAGAATCTAGCGTGAAGCCGAGTGGGCCGAGAACTTCTACAAACATTATGAAATTGTTTTTTGGTAAGCGGGAGGTCACAAATCGCCATGTACACGAAAGTACTTTGCTCGTGCATTTGCCCTTCAATTGACAAAAAAAAAGTAGATTGGGATACTTTTAAAGTTTTGGCCAAAGATTTGGCAAAGGGAGGAGCAAAAAGAATCTGCTATTACTGAAGAAATTGGGACCTCTAAATCCACATCCAAGGTTCCTAAATTTCAGCAAGGATTTTACCCTAAGGAAGAGCTTGAATTTGCGTAAAACTCATTGCAAAGCAGGTGTCATGGAGAGTTAATTAGCAAAGACATCCAAGGTTGAAGAACTGAAAATTCAGTAGGCAGAATTACGTGACAATATAAATAAGATTTCAGGAAGAAAGGATGCACATGAAGAGGACCTAGCACAGATACAAGAAGACATTAATAGTGTTCTCGACGACGCTAAGCAGAATAAGAGAGACATCAAGGCGTGCGTGCCAGGAGGTTGACCTTTTGATGAGGGATAGAACCAGGAAGGAAGAAATGTCAAGAGAATTCGGGGAGCCATTGGAGAAAGCCATTCGGGAAAAGGAGTTATGTGAAAAGAGGATTGCAGGACTTGAGGAGGCTCACAAAGTTCAGTTTGAGTGCTGCAGACGGCTTGATGATATGCATAAGTATATGATGCATTCTGCAAATGATTCTCCTTCAGCCCCAAAACAAGCTTAGTGATCTCTCCACTGAAGAAAAATTCATATCGTGCATGGATGTGTGTTTTGTAGTAATGGCTTTGCTAATAATGAACCTATCCTAGTTGCTCCATGCGAGCATTCATTTCATATCTTACGTTTTTCTCATATTCTATTTCTGCGCCGACTATCCCGCCCAAGAGCATGCAAATGGGACGAAAACATTTCAAAGATCTTGGGTGTGTAATCGGAGGTAAGCAAGTATTTCATGATTTATGTTTAATTTGTTTGCACCCGGGATTCTTGCAATGTAGAATCCATTTACATGTAGATTCTTTGCACTTAAGGTTTTGCTACAGCATGTAGGAGTGTACTGGTTATTTTATACTTATAGTTCCATGGCTTGCATGTCATACATATATGTGTTTCTTACATACATGTTGTACATTCACAGTGTAGGGTCCTAGATGTAGAACTTAAATACATAAAATTAGGAGTTGTGTAATCGAAGTTTTGTGGCGAGAACATTTAGAGGTATTTTATGTAATGTCTGATGTGTACATGTGCATACATTGGAGCACATTCATGTACATTACATGTACATTCCATCTAGATAAATAGTTGTTTACATGTGTATGTACTCAAAGTACTTCAATGTAGATCAGTTCTAGTAATATGTACGACTATTGATATGTACGTAGAAAGTTAGAGACCCGATTAGTTTGAGACCTGATATCCGATTTGTTATGTGATTTATTTTTGAGCTTCAAAGTGCCAAAAAAACAACCGGCGTAAATTACACCACGCATCGGTGCGCTTTGTTTTCAAATTGTTTTGCATTGTGTCAGAGGAAGCAATTTCTTATTCTTGGTTCGGTTTTCACAGTTTTGGAGGTTCCAAAGAAAATTGAGGTGCAAGATGTAGCCGAGGGAAAGAAAGCAGTGATTGAAGGAAAAAGCAAAATCACTATTCTGCGGTGATCTGAGGTTGAGGAGGTTGGCACTTCAGTCCGTGCATGGTGACATTCAGTTATGACGAGGAACTCGAGAGATTGAGGGAGCGAGGCTAAGGCCACATCTTCAAAAGTAAAGGCAAAGAACAGAAAATGTGACTCCAAAGAAGAAGTCCCGCCCTAAAAGCCACGAGAAGAAGACAATTAAAGCAAAAGAAAAAGGTAAGAAAGCATTTTATTTCAAGGTGTACACGGTGAGAAGTCCATGACATCCTATGTTTACAGGTCCTAATGAAGAGAAATCTTCCGAGCATCAAGATGTAGAGCAGGATACTCTTAAGTTTGTGTCAAATTTTGCTTCTGACATAGTAAAGGACGCTGAATTTTATGACAATGAGAAATCGGGGAGAGGTTGAAGACGAGGATTCGGACCTAATAAGAATCTGAAGTGAGGAAACCAAAAAGATGGGAAGGAAATGGATACCGACTCAGAAAACTTGATATCACAGAGCGTAAGAATGATCTCTACAGGTAACTTGATCTACATATCTTACATGTTTTTTTACATCTAGTATCCAAGTTAAAAACTTTAAAATAATATGGATAGTAGTAGACGAATGTAGATGATTTGTGTAAATGTACTGGGTCTTTGAACCCGCATGCGATTCTGAATCTGAGCCATATGATGCCTTGCTGAACCGAATGATGAAGCTCAAGAAGGCAAGGATTTTCCCAGGATCTTTGCCTGAAATGGAGTGTTATTTATTTGAACAAGATGTGCTGGACATGGATGTGGGAAAATTTTCCAACCGGCATGTGGATATGTATGCATGTCAGTAATTGGACTTTGAACTTGCTCTTCATTTGTATGTGTCACGTCAAGTTAGTAATTTTATCCTTTTCAACTTGTTATAGGTACTGCAGCTCGTGTTTCGGATGATAAGAAGGCCGGCGTCGCCCGGTTCTTCCCACCGGGACGACTTCATGGAATTTGCGGCATGGACCAAGGCAAGCGAAAAAGATAAATCTATGGCGACCTCCGGCGTGGAAGAGATATTGTAAAGGTAGCTCTTACAGGGATAAATTGGCTAAAGTGCAGATGGATCATGATTCCAATGCTATGTAGAGTTACTGAACATCACACTTTGGCCACCTTCAACATGGCACTTACTAAGAGCAAGAACACCATCAACATTCAGATCTTCAATTCTGCCGAGGACATTGACGTTGACATGCTTGCACTTAAGAGGTATTTTGTATTTCACATCTCCTTTTATTAATATTGAGTAGATTGGATACCATGTTAGCAGCTTCTTTCATTCATTTGCTACAAAATAGATCTGGTCTTTTGCAGGCTCCACATCCTCACTATGGCACGCGGTTGTGTCGAGTGTCCCACTTTTTTGAAGCATGGACAAAATCCTTCACCAGTTGTGAAGATTCATAAGTGTCCACAGCAGAAAGATGGGGATTCATGTGGCCTCTATGTTGCAGCTTGTATGCAGAAGTTTGTAGACACAATCGTGTGTGGTAAAACTACCAATGTGAGTGTCTCACTTCTTTTGTCTTGCAAACAAATGGTTTTTAATACTTATTATGTAAGTATTGTTGTCACATTTGCAGATTACCCGGAACTGGTTCTTGTTAAAGTATGCGGAGGATCGTCGTGATGTTCTCATCCGAGCACTACTTTAGGAGTTAGAACACATTCACATCGCACCCGAAACCATTAGACCACCTGGTACTAATAAATGTGGCTGAGAAACAGCCTATCCCTATTGTCAATGCTAAACACTATTTGATTATAAAATACACATTTTTTCATTGAATTTTAATGAATAAAATCTCTTTAGGCATCACTAGACCTATACCAACTCGCCACACATTCGTTGAACAAAACTCGTGACAGTTTTTGTATGCGACGTGGCAACTTTATGTGACGTGAAGCTTCATATGCATTTCCTCGTATATCAAGCCTGCCCTCCTAGTAACCCCGTACATAATTCATGTTCGCGGTCCCGACATGGTAAGATTGTATATAAAACTAGAATGGAGTCAGATTATGTACTATGAGAAGAACCATATCAACAAGAAAGATGCTACTTTCCATGATCATTTGAAAAGATTTGGAGGGCCAGAATGGAATAGATTGGAGTGCCACATTCAATCAGAGGAGCTATTGATAAGCTGTATTTGGAGGTGTTAGCAAAGTTGTTAGTAGAGATCCAAAGCACACTAGGTGTTCAGCAAGGATGCCCATTATCTCCAACTTTGTTTGGACTTTATATAGACGAGTTGGAGTAATGGTTGAGCCATAGACGTTTGGCAGACACATGCCTAGGTAATTTTCTTATACAACTTCTTTTGTACGCTTATGATGTGGTTTTATTAGAAGATAAACTAGAGGGTTTGCAATCACACCTTGATGCTCTAGCTGCCTTTTGTGATGCCAAACACATGAAAGTCAACTTAGCCAAATTGAAAGTGATGGTCTTTGGGACCCCTCGCTGGCCGATATTTTTGTATAACAAATATCTAGGATTGGAGTTTTCATCAAAATATACTTAAAAAGAGTGTGTCAGAAAACAAATAGCCGATGGCAAAGCGGCTTTGTATGTTATGTTATCTAGATGCCATAAAGCTTCTCTTACTGATTGGGGGTTAAAGAAAATCTTGTTTAAAACTTTAGTGCAAATTGTTATCCTTTACGGGTCACCTATCTGGGACCCTTGTATCTCAGCACAGCAGTGGTCTCAAATTGAAACAGTACTAAAAGTATTTCTCCGCGAGGAATTGAGAATTGAACAGCAGATCCTTTTTGCAATTATACTTGCAGAGGCCAGCATGCTTCCTCTTAAAGCAGAAGCTCTGTATCAGGCAATAGACTTTGTCAATAGGATTCGCATGTAGCCAGATGATCGTTTGTCTAAGATAGCTACGATCCAATCAACATCTTCGGGATGGTATCGAGATTTGCTAAGATGGACTGAACGTTGGGGAATAACTATGCAGCATTGGCCAGAAACTGAGCTTGGGGCCCGGGATTTAGTGTAGACACATGTAGTGGAGAAACTACGTGCAGTTAAACGTTCATGTATGACCAGCTACATTTCGAAAGTAAATCTTTCGTTGGTTTGTTCTGAACAAAATTACTTAAAAGTGTTGATCCCGAGATTCTTAAAGCAGTTTATAGCAAAATATAGGACAAGCTCTCATAGGCTACGTGTGGAAGCAGGCAGATGGTCAAATATTCAGAAAGAGGAGAGATATTGTATAGTATATAATTATATCTTGGTTGAAGATGAGATCCATGTGTTCTTACATTGTTCAGCGTATGAAGAGATAAGGAACAGGTTCGGTATACAGGCTAACGATTTCCTATCACTACTTGATAAAGACCATATAATGCTTGGACACTATTTTAGAGCTGTAGAATCACATCATTCATTGGTACTGAAACTATGATAAAACATTGTATATTTATCGCTCGATGTTCTTCAAGATCCATTGTGGGCGTGATTAATAATAGTAGTAGTAGTAGTAGTAGTAGTAGTAGTAGTAGTAGTAGTAGTAGTAGTAGTAGTAGTAGTAGTAGTAGTAGTAGTAGTAGTAGTAGTAGTAGTAGTAGTAGTAGTAGTAGTAGTAGTAGTAGTAGTAGTAGTAGTAGTAGTAGTAGTAGTAGTAGTAGTAGTAGTAGTAGTAGTAGTAGTAGTAGTAGTAGTAGTAATCCTATATTCTATATATGATAAAGTTATTCTGTAAGTGTTGGACCCAGCCCTAGATCCGACAGCCAAGATTTGATTAAAACTTTGGACGGTCGAAATATCCTTTCTCTTCTCGCTCGCTCTATGCGATTTAGGGCGAGCGAAGATACCCTGTCTCGCCCTGGGCTAGCTATGGCGACATGTCTGCTGTGGTGATGGGGTAGGAGTGATTAGTAATGGCATGAAGCTTTTGATCGCATTTTCCTCCACAAATTTGACAGGTCTTATTACCTTGAGTTCGACCAGATGTTAAATGCTGCTCTGTTTGCTAAGAACTCACTGGGCTATTGTTTTACCGGCTACTACAATCGGCGGAACCTATAGGTATTGTCCCCTGACATAACCTATGGCTGGTTACTCTATTGCATACCTTAAATTAGATCCATTCGCACACAACCTGGCAGAGGCTTTGTCGGATGCAGGGCATCCGTTACTTAGGAAAAATGAATTTCCAAGAAACAGAGCAGTTAGTATACGTTAGCAATCTCTTGGAAAATCCGATTTTAGAAACAGAACACTTAGAATTTGAACCAAGAACAGAGCATCATGCATATGTTAGCGGTCTTTTTGGAAGATCAGAACAGAACACTGAGAATTTTTATGTAATCGTTTCTATTCAGGAGGCCGGCATTTTCAGATGAAGGAGATGTGTTATGCTGGTGCCATATACCAGCATATTAGAAAAACAGAGCATACACAACCACAAGGTACGAAGAATATGGCATTTCACCAGACCTTGACACAGAAATATACTGGTCAGGCACACAATTTGCATCAAGAACTGGAGCCATACCAATGGTCATGTGGAAAAGGCGAGAATGGCACTGTTCGATCATAATAGGTTTCTACAGAGATAGATACATGGAATTACCACTTGGAATACTAGAAATCTCAAGCAAAGGATGGATCATAGACAAGGTTGGATGGCTAGGAAATAATTTACGAGGCCAATGAAGGAAATGAAAGAAATAAGGTATGTTTTTAGGGATATTGATGGTTTGAGATTTCCTATTGAGGCTAGAATGGTGTGCAAGAATGGGTACGAAATTATGTCTTATAATAGTGGCATTTTTGGATGTGTAACATGTCCATCTTATAAGTGGATGGGAGAAGATAAGGTTATTGTGAGCTGCTCTGATCTAATTCAGGTTGAAAAGAGGCTTTGTTGAAATACTTACCTTTCCTTTTTCTTTCAGCAGAACAACCTGGTTTCTAAGAATTCTGTAGCAGAATGGGACGTTTTGCACATGCCCTTACGACTGGGATGAATGAGCTACTCTATGAAATGCATGGATAATGTAGAGCAACTAAGCCAACTTCTTAAATTTGATATGCCTTAACTTAAGCTTGGTGATGAGTTCTATTGTATCTTGAGAGCTGAAATAAGTGTTGTTTGCTATGCCAGTCTAAAACTGTTGAAGCCATTTGCTGCAGAAGATGTTAAACTTTGAAAAACTATCAGTAAATTTGTGTATGGGATTTAAATCTTAAAAGCTCAATGGTTTATAGTCTTTTACATTTCTCTGTAAAAGAGGGCAGCGAAAATAGAAAACGCTATGGTGGTCTGATTTATGGTGGTCTGATTCTACGAATATTTCCTCATGTTTCAACTTCCAGCTATTTGATTATTCATGGCTCCTCTGCAGTTAAAGTGGGGCTCTAACTAAAATTGCATGTTTATATGATTTTCAGCAGTAACTACCTCCACTGTGGAAGGACAATTATCAGCATGATCTCAGGTAGAACATCCTCTCAATTCAAATATTTTGATGCACATTTTGGCAAAGGTAATAAGTTTGCAAGGGCATTCAAATTATCAGGCGTTTGCAATGGCATTCAAATTATCAGGCTTAACCTTAGGGATTGATTCGTGAAGTATGCTATCCTTTTAGCAAATTTATAACTGCCCCGTAATTTGAAAGCTGGCAAGCACAAGTACATATGCAGGTTAGTGTTTTGTAATGCTTGGTTGTTGTTTTGGACAAGATTTTATTTTAGGTCTTCCTATATGCTATACATTCTAAGGTAAAATGTGCATCATTGATGGCCAATGGTCTGCAGTACGAGCTTTTTGTATTTTGGTGTAGAACTGAGCAAAAATTAGGAAAATATTATGTATTTTGGAACTGAAAATAGATTCAAAATTGCTTACAAATGGATTTGAAAATGTTGTGTTCGTGCAATATCAAGACATCCATCATATGATTTGAAGCTCGCCTTCCATCTTTATTTGGTCCTGTAATGTTAAATTATTCTAGTTTTTTTATTATCTATTTGGACCGCATTCATATGCTAAAATAGCTTTCATATTGCAAAATCACAACCAGGGAAAAAATTAAGTATACTATATATTTTTTTATAAAAAATGGTTTGGCTATTTTTCAAAATTTTATAGTATTTTATGATATATATTTGGCTAAAGTTATTATTATTATACATTTATATTTCTTTGCACTTGGGGACCTTTTGAATTAAGTACTATAAACTTTCACTTGGCTATTCTTTTTAACTAGAAAAAAAAATGTAGATTAAATTATGTAGCTTTAGATATATTCAATATATTGTACTACAATTAAATAATAATCAACAATCAAGGAACATATAATAATATTAAAAAACTTTTAAATTAAAGCTCACAACATAGCTTATAACATCCATAGTCTGAACTATATTCAATGCATCGACAGCTTCTAAATATGGTGATCAAATTGCATTTATCTCTAGTCCTTGAACGAAGATATTATGCAACCAACACGGGCATCTACAGGGATATTGACCTTCTCTTACAGTTCCTTTTTGAAGATGCATATGTAGTATATGTAATAAAAATTCATAGTTTGAAAAACTGCTATCATTTATGATGGTAGGTGAGGATGTGTAAAAGTCTATAATAAAAGTTCATTTTTGTTTGGCTATTAATGATTTAATATATAAATACTGTAATATAAAAAGGGGCTAATCCCTTTATCTTTAAGGAAAAGGGAAAAAATAGTTTGGCTAACCCTAAAAAAATAATGGAGTACTTGTTTTAACTATGGCTATTTTTTATTTTTTTAAAAGAAATCTCCCTTCATAAAATTCGCCGCAAAATTTTTCTAGACTCTCTAAAAAATCGCCATTTGGCTATTAATAGCCACTAATTTTTTCCATGTCACAACGCAGAATTGTTGTTATGTAGAATGCTCATGTTTTGGAAATGAGGTTTCAAATGCTAGCCCCATGTTTGATCCAACGTTGTTGTTATGTAGAATGCTCATGTTTTGGAAATGAGGTTTCAAATGCTAGCCCCATGTTTGATCCACGTTCTTAATTGATGCTGGGATATCACAACAATTTTAGACTATTGTGCATGAGATGTTCAAAGAATGCGCAATAATTAAATGAAAGAATTCCAAAGCTATAAAGAATGAACAATTGCTGAAGTAAATACTAATTAGAATGAAACTACAAAATTTCT
The DNA here is from genome assembly GCA_021234155.1 of Isoetes taiwanensis. NCBI lineage: Eukaryota > Viridiplantae > Streptophyta > Lycopodiopsida > Isoetales > Isoetaceae > Isoetes > Isoetes taiwanensis. Next base: position 12,121,617 of record JAJEKV010000001.1, on the reverse strand, counting down.
TATAATTTCCTCACACTTCTAAGGGGTGATATAAGTTGCTTCTTTAGTGTTATTGTTACCAATTAACACAAACAACTAATAGGTGTTTAACATTGCTTGCCTATTATTCCCTAGACGTTTCTTGCCTATTATTCTCTAGAAAGTCTCAATGGTTTATGTATTACGTAACATGTTATTCCCTAGAAAGTGTCACATAACATTAGGATAATAACATAAGGATAATGGAAAAATGACTTGAAATAAAAAGACATAATTAGTGGTCAACATATGTGATTAATTCCTCTGGCTTGAACATTGATAACTGCCGCCCTTCATTAGTGCTTAAAGGCGTTGACATATGTCCCTACATAAATTAAGAGTCAATGTTGGCACACAACCTAGGTATACCCCGTCTAGAGACTTAAGGGTCAATATTGGCACACAACCTGGGTATATCGCATCTAGAGACTAACATTTTTATTGTCTTGAACACATACAATTGCTATCCTCTAGACTAACATTCTTACTGTCTTGAACACATGCAACTGAATACCCTACATCATCATGCCATATCTTCCATACTGGATGTTCTTGGAATGACTGAATTTGAAAAAAGGAACCATCTATTTTGCACATTTTGTTTTGCCAATGCTCAACAACAATAAATAATTTTTATAGTATTAAAGTTGTATGGTCCAACCAAAGTGTGTTCACCACAGTGATCCAACGGTCAACATTTGAGGCCGATCCGACGGCCAAGAATTCATGCTGGCCAAAAGATTCGTAGTTTTAGGTGTGTGCATGTAGATGATAGTTGCGTCCTCTATAGGTTTCCAAGTAAAGCCCAACAATGATGGATACCATTATTATTGCACGCTTTTCTCATCGCGGCCAAAACATTTATAGGCTCCCAACTTATGCCCAGCAACGCTGGGCACCGTTACTAGTAATAATAATAATATCCATGATGACAGTGTTGGCACAATCAACTTGCACCATGGATTTCAAAAGAAAAAAAGGATTGGGTGAGGGGCTTGTTGTAGAAGGTCACTCACCCAGGGAGGTAACAAGGATGCAAGAAGAGCAGGTTGTCCATAAACTAGAAATGCAGGGGGCAAGCAACAAGAATAGGGACGACTTTTTAGATATGGATGACATATTTGATGAGGTTTCTAAATGCACATGGAAGCAGCATGTGAATGTGACTCAATGTGTGAGAATGTGGGTAGATCAAAATCCAGATTCAGTACTCTTGTATCAAGAAGGGGAACCCTTCCATCTTGTGACCATGACACGTTTTCAAACGGAAATGTTATTAAAGCATGGTAAGGGGAATGCAATAGCTATGGACGCCACCTTCAAAACTAATTACTTGAAGTTTATGTTGTATACCTTCATTGTATTCGATAGCCATGAGAATGGAGTGCCCACTGTATGGGTTTTGATGTCTTGCTCAAGAAAGACGGACATTCGATCTTGGCTTCAACATATGAAAAACCATATACACCTGGAAGATCATACATGGGCCCTCCTCTTGCTTTATAGTTGATGATGCAGAGGCAGAGATTGGTGCTTTGAAGTTGGTATGTCCAAAGACCCCTATTCAGTTGTGCCTTTGGCATGTTAGGTATTCATGGTTTAAAGTTCTGGCGAGATATGTACATGATTCCTCTACATGAAAGGAGATGTTTAAGGACATGGGAGACATCATGTATGGTACCAAGGTTAAGCCTATAGAGAAGGATGGGATATTCAAGGAAGATTACAGGCAAGAGTTGTGACGTTCCAGCATAATATACGATCCGAATATGTATATTATACTGCCATGTCACACATACATGTCACAAATGACATGTACTTGAGAGCCGTAAAGGGTTGCACCTAGGGGGCAAGAGTTGCACCTAGGGGGGCAACCTCGAATGTTGTGCATGTTAAATAAACATACACAATTATAAACCCCATGGCATGGACCCCATTGCCAAATGGCTAAACCCCATTTGGCCAATGTCTAACCTAACCCTAAGGGTTTCTATATAAGGGCTTCCCCCTTAAACCCTAAACCTTTTCTTCTCTTTGCATTTAGGGTTTTCCTTGAGCTCCCTTCCTTCTCTCGCATTTAGGGTTCTTTTGAGCCATTCCGGCCAAGCCAAGATCCCAATTCGCATTGCCAGGCTCTGAAAAGCCGCCTTTGCACAACAGATCTTCGGGTAGCAGCAGTCTTCAGCAGGATCAGAGGCATGGATGCATTCCGAGGATCTAGAGCAGGTCAAGTACCAGGTAATTAGTCATTCTGTTATGCAAAGCCGCCTTTTGGCTAAGCAATAAGCTGGGTTAGCATGTTAGTTCAGCCTTAGAGGCCTTACAGATCCCGAGGTCATAAACCCTAACAAAGGAACCTAACTCTGGATGTTTAGATAGGTAGATTAGAAGTTATTCTTCATTTCAGTTCTGTGATGATGTTGGTATTTCACTCTGTGACCTCCATGTATTGGGAAGGGGGGTAGAGGCCTAAAGCTTATATAGCAGAGGATCCTAGATAGCCCACTAGTTCCCAATTACATGCGGCCCGTGCACAGGAGCCCGCCTGGTTGTGGGTGGCGGGACTAGGCCGGTTGACAAGGAGGAACTTGTCCCATCACGGACAGACCCCTCTGGTGTGTAAAGCCTACCGCGGGGTCTATGTGGGCTAGGCTTAATGGCTTGTCACTGAGTGTGGGCAAGGCATGAGCTCGACACCTCTGGGGTGATGCGTCACCTTCCATGAGGTTCAAGTCGAATACGGGCAGTGGCCCTCTAGCCGCCTGTGATGGGCATCGATGCCTCTGGAGGGGAGGTGACTACCCTCCTGCCTCATCGGGACTGGGGAGATGCAACCTAGCAGTAGCCCCTTTGGCTATGCACCCGGTAGGCTACGGTCAGGTCCATATACTTTCAACCTACTATGCAAAGTGTGCACGGGATGGGCAGATGGAGTGGAATACCCTCAGCCATGTTCTTATGCCAGCCAAATCCAATTGCCATGAATTCTGTCTGCAATGACTTCTGGAGGCCCAAGCCGTCGGTCGAGCCCTGGGTAGGATTTCCCTTGTTGTTATTGTTCATGTTGATGTTGTTGTATATGTGATGATTATGATGTGTTCACCCTTCGAGGTGATTGTATTGATATATTGATATTGTGTGCTCATGTTTATTCACGCTTCTGCAGCTAGGACGACCCGAAGAGAGACGGGTGAATGACACATCCACTCTTCCCTTGCTGGCTCATTCCACTGGGAATGGTGTCAGGTGGATGGCCCCTGCCAATATGGCTACCAGGGGGAATGCTCCGCCTTCGGATACGATGTGTGCATCGTATAAGAAGTAGGGGACATCACAGTGGTATCAGAGCATGATCTTGGTAGATCAAGGTCGAGCACTGACCATTTTCCTGTTAGGACTAACAGTAGACTTCCAGTCTTGGGAATAACCACCCAAGCATGAACCTCGAAAATTGGGGAAAACAATTTCCAATTTATAGTGCAACAATAGGTTAGTGCTAAGTTAGTAGTAAGTTTTAGCAAAAACCCAACCAAATTTGGCCAAAAAGAGGTGACCCCTCACAGAGTGCGCCCAGACCAAATCCGCCATGCTCGGATTCGCTCCTCGCGCACTGTGTGAGTGGTGGACCCATGTTGACCTAGTTAGATGCATAATTTAGTTAATCGGATAGTGCAGTTCAGCTTATCCCTTAGATTTTAGCTAGTTTTGCATGTTAGATCACTAAGAAACTCTTTATAAATTGAAAATTGGACCCAAAAAGAGGTGACCTCTCACAGAGTGCGCCCAGACCAAATCCGCCATTCTCGGATTTGCTCCTCGCGCACTGTGTGAGTGGTGGATGCTTTTTGGCTAAATAAATCTAATGTACTCATCATATCTACACTAATACCTCCTAGAATGGCATAATATGGAATTGCAGGTCCAAACCCTAAAATCCCCCTACCTATGAGTAGACAATTAGGGTTCCTCATTTACATTTACCTCCTCCAGCAAACAGCTCCTCGTCCCAGAAGATGTTTTCTAGGTGCCAGGAAGCCGATTGCCTTGATTCCAAACATGGCCCGAACCAAACATACCGCCCGCATCGTAGTGCCCGAAGACTACGTGAGCGCCCAGGAGCTAGCCGTCGAACAGAAGGCCAGGCAGGCTCAGGAGCGAGCCAGGCGGGGACAGGGTGCAGAGGCCAACCCAGACGCCCAAGAGGAGGCCCAGGAGCCTCAGGAGGAGCAGCCGAAGCATCAGGAGGGCCCGGGCAGCCAGACCGAGCCAGACCACGAGGAAGAGGGAGCTGCAGAAGAACTGAAGGGAGAACTAAAGAGGGAGCTCAAGAGATTAGAGAAGAAGGAGCGCAAGAGAAAAAGGGAGGACGAGGAATTACAGGTCAAGAAGACCAAGGAGGAGCGCAGGAGAGAGAAGGAAGACCGCCGGAGACAGAAGGAGGAGAGAAGGAGAAAGAAGGAAGAGCGCAGGAAGCGCAAGGAGGAGCGACAAAAGAAGAAGGCAGACAAGGGGAAAGACCCCGAGTTGCCTAAAGAGACCCGGTGAAAGCTGAAGACGACCCCAGCAAAAGGAGTCGTCATTCGGGAGCAGGAGCCCGATAAGCCGCCCTCCTCCTCTGACACTGAGTCAGATGAGGAGATAAGGGTCCTTGTTCCCACTGAGGGTTCAGGACCCTCGAAGGCAGGTAACGAGGAGGAGGAGGCAACAGTAGGGGTACCCCCGTACCCAAGATGGCCATCCCCAAAGCACCCGGCAGCAGACAAGAAGAAGCCGAGGCCTGCGCGGGAGTCATATGTACTCAAGCACGAGCTTGAGTACAGGAAGAAACTTAAAGAGTACAACCAGTTTATGAAAATGTAGGAGGAGTACTCAAAGTACTATGAGGAGCACAGGGTCACCTACGTGGAAGGAGGCAGGCCAACCAAGAAGAAATGCTCTGCGGCACCGCTGCATCAATTGCTGGCATCGCCAATGGTTGCACGTCTCGCATCCTACATTTTGCAGGTCTCTACCGTCAGAGAATCCCTCACAGGATAAGGGATCTGAGAGCCTACTACCAGGGTTTTTCCTCCCATGTGGGGATTTTTTCATCCCAGTAGTAGGGACACATTGTATAGTAGCATTTGTCTTTTTGGTGTGGTTTTATCTGCTTTGTGTACTGTATGTACCGTCTCATAGGTCAAGTTTGGCCTCCGAGGACGTTAAAATATACTTCCTTCCTTCCTTCCTTCCTTTGTAATCTAACCACTGGCTCCTGCAAAATAGTTTTGGAAGCTAGCCTGTTATTGATAGTACTTTTTCAAAAATGTCTTGAATCATATACACTTTGACAAACAATTTCTTAACAAAATAGAATGTATTTTATTCTTGCTGTAATAGTCACTTCCACGATCCTCTCTTTTTTTTTTTTTTTTTTTTTCTGTACAAGTATATATGGTTGCCATCAACTGGAGCAAATACATTAAGAAGACCAGTGGATTCCTTAAATTCTGCTATAATGTCAAGTAATCTCTGCCCTGGTGGAGTGGCTATAAACCTTTTATACAACATGGTTTTGGAAGCCAAAGCAAGCGTGATTGAACAGTGGACTGACTAGCATAAAACCTTCTTCCAACATGTAGAGAAGATTCTCCATGAGCTAAAAAATAAATCACCATAGCTAAAACCTTTCTTGGCTTAATGGGAGCCCTCACTTTATTACCTGGTTTTACAAAATAAGAGTCCAGAAGATAGTATTGTCTCCATATATCATCTTCACATGAAGGCAAGCAATTCCATGTATGGTTGTCAATGCTATCCCACTGTGTCAAACTTTCGCTCTACTAATCCCGGGAACACCAGAAAGCTTTGAAATAGCTTGTATCTGAGTCGAGGAATCAGAGAGGCTGCAGGCTGCTGAATCCCCTGAAAGATCCACAACCGCCGCCGCTTCCAAATCAGCCACACCAACCAAGCCACGCACAGATGCAAGGCTTGCTGCCGCAAGAGCGGCCATGCACCAGGATACACATGAAGCAGCAACTGTTGGCTAGTCAATCTCACCTGAAACAGAGCCCTGACCCAATCCCAGGCAGCCTGCAAGTGAGGGCATAAAACCAGACAATGCTCTATAGTCTCACGATGAAGGCCACAACAAGGACAGAGAGGGCTCACACCCGACCTAAACTGACTCACAAGGGCATTCACCCTGATACAGCGGTGCACCACCTGCTATAGAAGCACCCTAACCTTCGGTGGGGGAAGTGAGCTCCATGTCCACGTCCAAACCGAGTGCCATCGAGAACCCTGAAGCTGCAGAGACCACTTGCCTAAAGGGGGGAGAGTGTCATGAATAGCCAGCACCCAGTAACAAGACCGCACAAAACAAGAAGACACAACATCCGGATGAACCTTCCAAACCTGCACCACCACATCATCCTGAGGGTCTATAGGTATTTGTAGCGGAATACTCCCCGCCACTTGTTCCCAGATAGCTCGATCACTGCCCCTCAGACGAAAGTGAGCTCAAAAGAACTCCCACGAAGCTAGCTGACCACCCCAATACCAATCCTCCAAGGTGAGCACAGCAGCTCGCCTCCAACGGGGCCTCAAGGCCCGAGAGCATGCACAGTGGCAGCCAAGGGCAAGTGCGCAGGGGGTAAAGGAACCCACAAGAAAGGAGAAGAGTGGTGATAAACTGAGGCATAATCTAGCTAGAAGAGCACACGCACATGATCCCAAGCCCGCAACACCCCCGTGAGAAAAGGGGATGCATGTGGGAAAGGCCGGAGACCATACAACAAAGGCCTGTGGCAACTCCACATGCAATGCGGCTTTCCCCAAACGCCACACAATGGCTAAAAGATGCAACAACAAAGATCAAGCACTGGGAGAAGATGCTCCATCCTGCAGAGTGCTCCAAACAAACTTTGAGATCAACACCTTACTATGCAGCGCCAAATCCAGAATGGCCAAGCCCCCATCCTCCAGGGGGCGGAGACACTTCCACCAAGCCACTTTAACAACCGCCCCTTCATCATCCCCGCCCCACACAAAATTTCGAACAATCTTATCCAAAGCCTGTATCTTACCCTTAGGAGCTAACATCGCAGATGCTGTATACACATGAGTGCTACAAAGTACTGACTTGGCAATAGTGATCCTACCTGCCATGGACAACTTGCTACCCTTCCACCAATTGAGGTGTTTCTGCAACCCCTGCAAAATCTCATCCCACACCCTCCCCGTGGAAACATCCCCTCCAAAGGGAATACCCAACAGCTTAGTACACACATTACCTGGAAGCACCTTCCAAGGGAATAGAGCCAAACAAGGGGGAGGCGGAGTCAGCTGTAGGTGTTATAAATTTCCACCTTAAGACAACAACGTAAACATTTGTAATGTTATATTTTCTATTGATCATAAGAGGTTTAACAAAGAAAAAAACCATTAATGATCTAGTACAGGTAGAGCAATTTATAAGCTCATAGTACATTTCCAACCAGCTTGAACTGGAAAATGGGCTCGTACCTTAACTGTGGATATAGATCCGTGTTTCAATCTACACCCATAAATCTGATACAAACCAAAACTGAAGCCTATCGAGGCTAGATTTCTGATACCACAAATTTGGAAACCAAAAACTATAATACTGGTAATGTTGCTGATTATAAGAGACACTAACCTGAACTTTGCAATAATCTCAAGTTCTTTCAAGACTCGAATGTGACTATCTACACATCCTAATCCGTCATTTCTTCTTAAATGTATCATCAATCGAATGATCCAAGAGGATCTTGGCAACTGCAGATTCAAATTCATGCTTATAGATTTTCTTTCGATTTGCTTTCTTCTTCTTTTTGTGGAGAGCTTCATCAAGAGGTTCACACTCTATGCTTGGAAGTCTTTGGCATCAGCAACAACCTCCATGCTTGGAGGTCTTTGACTGTCGGTAGTAACAGGGATGACTGTCAACACCTCATCAGGAGCCATGACTGTAATAACAGCATTATGGAGCATGACTGCAGCGGCTTTAGCAGACCCATCACACCCATACTCCTTCAACCCACTATTATCATGTAATCCAGCTGAGATTGCCTCAAATCGGGCTTGCAAAAATAGAGCCTTTTGGAGTTGTTGCTATTTAGGAGAGGGAGGCACATCACATAGATCAGTAAAGAGAGTAGGGATAGTTTGATGGGGCTCCACAGAAGCATGATATGCAATAAAAGGATCAATAATGAAGGAGTCTTGGGTAGCCACAATCAATATCTGAGCACTAAGATGGATCAAGTAGAGCAAATGGGTTGAGCAGGACCTTTGAGGGCTCAACCGCTGATATAGCTATCATGTTGGCTAGAGCATCCCGACCAGATGGGGAAGAAGGCCCAGATCGACATGGGGAAAAGGGGACAAACATACCATTTTATTGAATATGTTGTTTGACAGTTACAGAGATGCCAGGACACAAAAGGGCCTATTGCACCTCACTTACAGCAGGGAAAAGAGTCTTGGGATCTTCAACCTTTTCACCAACGTAACTTGCCTTTAGACTTAGACCATTGCTCTTTAGTTTGTTACGGGATCTAACTGTAAAAAAACCTTCCTCGGAATCTTCATCCTTGCCTTTCACATCTTCCGCTCTCTCAATCTCAGTAGCAGCAGGTAGACAAACTTCACCAGCATGCACCAAGGTACCACACTTATAGCAGGGCAGTGGAAGGCCAGAAACTTGAAGTTAAATTCGATCATCTCATTGTTGAAGCCTTTGAACAGTAAGGCATGAGGAAGAGGATTAAAAATATTGACAGAGATACATATTTTAGGAGGCTCATTGGGACAACCCCCCATGCAAACAAACTCGCCAAGAGCAGAGGCAATAATTTTGAAAGCCTTCTCGGTCCAGAACTTAGAGTTGAGATTAGAGAGAGATAACCAGACTGGAAAAAAAAGAGCATCAGAATTCTTGGCATTAAACTTGGGCCTCCATCTTTGAAACAAAAGATGACCATGAAGACAGGTGATAACACCCTTTTTAAAAATCAGATCTGCTTCCCTTTCGCTTGAAAAGATGATGAGAAAATAAAGGTTACCTAGAGGCTACAATCTGGGCAAACTTCAGCCTCGAGAGACCCACTCAAAAGCCTTCTTAAGTTCTGCTAGAGATGTAGCTATAAGTCTGAGATTATCGAGGTGGAAAATCCTACACACATACCAAGGTTTGACAAAAGGTCCATTTGTATGGTTGGGAGGAGTGTTTGTTATAAGCGGGTGGAACTTGTAAACATTTTGATAGTATAAAAGGGGTTGGACATCTTCCTAGGATGTGTATGTTCAAAGGGAAGAGAATAAAATTTATGCCTTTGCTGGCAATTGTACTTAGCCTTGGGAGAATCTTCCTAGAGATGGAAAGTCGAAGTAAGGATAATGATGAGAAAGTTCTGCCCCTTGTCAGACTGGTTATTAGGGATCAACATAGGGGGGCTACTTTCTTACAAGTTACATCTATCCTGATGGCCAAAGAAGAGGCAAGACCATGGAAGTACATGTCATAACATGGAAAGAAACGCCAAATTGGTCAATCCAAGCAGGGAGAAGCCCCTCCCCTGCATGGTTTCAAAGAATAGAGAATAAAGTATTGTTGTTATGTGAGCCATTTTGCTACAAACATTCAAAAATTAAAGGAGGCAACTTCATGAATTACGTTTCATGAGTTACAACTTCATGAGTTACGGGAGTACATTGTGTTTCTTCCAGTTCCATCGCCGAAGCATTACCATGTAGAGGTTATGATGTGGAATGTATGACATAATAAATTACAACGTATCTTGATCACCTTGGTGCATATTCATTGGCTTTAGAAGAATTTGCACAAAGTACAATTTTTATACATGTGAACAGGTAAAAGGGTTCTTTTCACATCATGCTGGATTTGATGATTTTAAAGAGCTCTAGTGATAGTTTTTTAGAAGTGTTTGGTGGCACATAAGTGATGAAGGTGAAGTAAATTCAGCCCAATGTTTGTGATGCCCGAAGGTCTAATGTAATATATAATGTAGTTAATTATAAGACATATTATTTACTTTATAGCAGATTCACTGCCTGATTTACTAATGTCTGATAATGTGCGAGCTCTTATATACTTTGCAGCATCAGATACTGTGATATTAAAAATGTATATAGAAATATCATTTCATAAACTAATGATGATTCTAGAGGCCATCATAAAATATAGAATTCATATAACTATATATAATACAAAGTAGCAATGGTTTTGCAAATCAATATATGCATAAAACACATCTTTTAAACTATTGATGATTTCAAAAACTATTGTACGATTGTATAATTTTGTAATTAAACATGATATGAACTAGCAATGATTTTGCTAAATCGATGTACACTTAAAAATAATTTTACAAACTAATGATGATTTATAGAAACTAATGTAAAATTTTGAATTAGTACAAAAAATGTAGAATTTATATAATTAAATATGATATATGAAGTGTCAATGATTTTGCTAAATCAATGTACGTCTAAAAGCAATCTTACAAACTAATGATGATCTATAGAAACTAGTGTGAACTTTCAAATTAGTACAAAAAATATGATATGAACCAACTATTGCTTTTGTATAACCAGGAAGGACATATGGTTATTTCTACATTGTTGATTGTTGTATAAAAAAAACTCGCATATATACTAGTTTTCGTGGTAATTTTTTATACAAGCTCATCTTTGGGGGCCTTGTGACCAGAACAATTATGCATAGATTGAACATGTTGGCCAGGGATTTGAACCCTTCATACCACGTCCTGCGAATCCTTAAAGAGAAGGACTAATCCCATACAATCTATTACAAACAATCCATGATTTTGAACAATGCAATATGAACAATCAATCATCTCTAGAAATAAGAGATTAGATGCAAAAGATGGAAGGAAGGTACCTCAAAAATTGTCTTCATGGACTGAATCCATTAATCTTCGTTCGGTTTCTTCCTTTTTGAGCTCCTCTAAAAAGAGAAACCTAGAGGAACCGCAAGGTAGCCTTCCAACTCTGATAAGAGGAAGAGCTTGAGGAGGAGCTCGAGGAATATCTTTAGGAGGAGGAAGCAACATATATCCGTTGTCTTCCTTGCCATCGAGAGGCACCGGAGATAGAGAATAGGCACAGGGAGTATAGGAAGTATCCGGTGCCCGAAAATATTTTTTATGACTGCGTGATATACTTAAAGGATACAGAATTCGCAATTCAAAACGAATTTATGGTCTTGACCCTGTATATGTTCTTGATAGGCAAGCGACCTCTTGATTGTAAGTATGCTATTATTTAAATGTTTTTTTCTTGTAGTTTCATAACATGTTACTTTTAATTTCAGGCAGCCCACTTGTTCTTCAATATTTCCAGTTCCACCCAGCACTGCTGGCTGTGCGAAAAAAAACCCAGAATGCTTTGGATCTTCAGTAATTCTGATATGGCACATTGTTTTGAAGCAAATGCTACAAGTAAGATTGAAAAAACACTATTAAATTTGACATGCCATTTCGAGCAAGAATGTCACAATGATCGACTTTTCCCGTATTAACCTAATTGGTTAATATACTTTTAGGACCATTACACACTATTGACTATATTGTGTTACATTTACAAGTTAAACCCCCCAACAATTCTATTACTTTAATACTAACAAATGCTAGGGCGTATTTTCGTGCCGCCATATGGCACCAGACAACAACATTCGTATTTGAGAATCTTAAGAGTATAAAAAATGCATTGCAGATCCAATGTTTAAAACAATATTTAGACATATTCAAATTTGATTTAAATTTATTTTTATTTTTGCTGAGTGATACTATTATATTATAATATTTTCAGCTCTTTTTTTTTTAATTAATGACATAATAATTTGTTATTTATTTCAACAATAAGAAATTGTAAAAAAACCAGTTAATAAAATATAAATTTCATCATCTAACTAAGCCTAAAAGCTCGTATAAAATAATTTTAGAAGATAACATTTTAGATATTTATAATCTTTCTTTTATGATTTATAGAGATTAAAGAGATTACCATCTAGCAAATAAAAGCTTATATATAATAGACAAAGCTGATACATCAAAAGATTGGAATTTTATAATTTTATAACAACATTAAAAAATGTATTGAAAATTTTAAATTTTGATAATATATAATAGACAAATTTTGAAAATTTTAAATTTTAAAATATATAATAGACAAATTTTGATATATCAAAAGATTGGAATTTTATAATTTTATAACAACATTAAATAATGTATTGAAAATTTTAAATTTTGATAATTACTATGATACATATTAGTTTAGATTATATATAAATTTAGTATTTATAATTAAATAATTTATCCAACTCGTTCACGATACTCTCAATTATAATTTGTAAAATTAATATATTGTTTATTATGATATGTATTAAGAGTTTGTAAATTATCAAATCCTCATAATAGTATTAAGTCAATTGCTAAAAATATCTGCTTTCATTTACAAATTATCATTTTGCCGAATTTTAAACTAGAAGTTGACACACTAAAACTTAAGAAAGGAACAACCCGCTATTCTGCAGATTCATTAATGTATCACATGATTTTGTGTGTAAAAAGCTACTCTTCTCCTATATGCTATGCACTTTCCCACATGTCTTTTTGTACAGTGGTACCTTTGATATAAGTCGGTCCTCACAAGAAACTTGTTTTTGACATTCTAGCTTAGATGAAATCTTAATTCAAAGAATTGACCCATTGAGGTGCAATATTGGATGTGGAAGTGCAATTGGCAATATAAGGTCTCAGATGTATAAAGATATGATATTGAGCAATAAGTTTAAATATTTTCATATTGTAGCCATGATGGTTAGTTGAATTAATGTCTACGCATCATTATCTTGTTAGATGAGGATGGTGGCAAAATTAGTGGTAGAATTATGTGCCAAAGAAAGTGGGTAAGGGAACATGTGTAAAGATAACCTAGCTAAGAAGTAGAGTCTAAATTTAAAGGCAATGTTGTTGAATTGAGCACTAACAAGTCCTTCTAGGAGAAAATTTTAATTTTAAGACTGGGAAAAATGGTATACAGATGTGTTATTCGCATCATTAAATATCTTATTGACATCAATACACACTATGTGGAGCTAGTGAGACCATGCTAGTTTCTTTTTACAAAACATTCAGTCTTAGGTCCTCAAAACTTAGCTTCGTGATCTACCACAATTTGGTCATAATTTAGCATTGATCTCCTTTGAGCTGCTTGCATTTCTCAATTTGAAAAGGTTTGTGCTTGCAGATGTGATTGCATTAAAGCTAATATTATCCAAAGTTAACGATGTGGATGCGAATTTATGAGATATTATTCTAGCATCAAAGAGATCTTGGATCTCTCAAAATCGAGCCTCAAGGATTGAAATTTGGCGATGTTACTTATCTACTTGTTGTCCAAAAATATAAGCCACGTTGGTCAATTTGCGCATACTAGCTTTGGCATTATAGTATCCTTTGTACTTCATGGAACATCAAGCTCTGAACGACTGTCTTTATTTGCCTTTGATACCTTGCTAGTCCTTTGACCTATTTTGAGGTCATTGTTTCATCAGTGACAAAAATCTATCTCCAAAAAACTTTTATAATTTCTCCAATGTTTAGCAGATGATCCAATTTTCTTCACATTACATGCCTTTATATTTGACACACTTCCCACGATCTTTTTTATAACTTTGGATTTGACACACTTCTACGATCTTTCTTATAATTGTTCTGAACAATTAGCTAAGTTTTCTATCTCATTCTCATCGACTCTCTCATGCATCAACTAATCAACACCAGGAGGCATATAATTTTCATTTTCAATTTTATCTACATTTGGGTCTAGCTTGTGGCAGTGTTCTGATCATTCTACATAAGTCCATTTCAAAGTGCCTAACAAAAGGTAATTCTAGATCATATAAGGAATGTCGATCCTGGCCTTTGTCTTGGTATTCACATGCTGTCAATAGCAATTATTATGCCTTGACCATTTGACCCTTCGTATTCAATCTCGAAAATTTTCTTGAACGTCCCATCTTATGAATCGTTGCCACTAGAAAGAATGAGGATTCCATGTGGCAACCATTAAACTTTCACCCATCAATCATTTGCACCATAGCATGGCACCCCACATACTAAAAAATGAAGTGGGAAAATTGAGCGTCCAGACTTACATGCTGATCCAACCCGCCTTAAATACATCCCACGATAAACAACAGAACAAAGCAAAATCAAAGAAGCACCAAATCCATTCTTTACCCCGATTACAGTTCTCGAAGCTATTCTGCAAAGCAGGAACAACCATAACCGTGTGTTATTGATAGCTCCTCCCGCAAGAAAAAATTTGCAAATTGTTTTTAGTCTTGGCAAATCTTTTTGAGTCTTCACTCTGGAGTTTTAATATCTTTGTGCAAAACTAAGATACATCAAAGCGTCCATCCATGAATCTACTCCAACCTAGATAAGAGACTTGAACCTTCATTGAAAGGAAGCCACAGATCCAAAGAAAGATGCAGCCTTAAAGCAACTAAATGCTTTGATTGGACCAGAGTGTAGGGGAGATCAAAGACTTCTTTCTCATAAGCCTGAAGGTATTTTGAATAGACTTGCAAGAAATAGGGACTTGGGAGACACACTGCTATTTTAGCAAACGATGGAACAACCTGGACTTTCAGACCGCAATGACATAATGATGTACTTAGTATATAAGGACTGCAAGAAAGTGCACAGGAGGATCAATTGATGTCCGATGGCAGAACCATACATAAATTAAGCATTGTTCATTGTATATCTTGGATTGGTCAACTTATTAATACATGCAGATAAGTATAGGGGAACATGAAAGTCAGCATATAATGATATCGTGGTAATGAAAGCAATGACAAGTAGATTTACTGATATCGTGAAGATCGTCGTATAATGATATCATGGCAATGGAAGCAAAGACAAGTAGATGTGGCTTGTGGAGTACTAATAACATAAAGTTTTTTACTTCGAATGTCTGTAAATTCAACCCCAGTTAAACTTATGAAAGCAATTATCTGAAGTTGAATGAGATGAACCAACATTTCCAAAAGCAAAAACAGGAAAAGATAGCTGCATGCAAACAATTTATTGAATAAGGAATTAAACTCAAACTTAAAAAAAAAAGAAGAAAGGGTTTAGCTTTCCTGAAATTTGTAACCTACTCAAACAAACAAAAACAAAGATCATGGGAGTACAGAAAAGACGTAGGTGCATGAGCTTGATTATGCAAATTCAACAAGTACAAACAGATTCAACAATGTTGAGCAGATCGTGCTAAATCAGAAATTGGTTCTTTAGAACTATGCATAAAGTATTTTTGTAAAAATTATTCTTCACAAGCAATGACTTGCCAAGGCATTAGAAAAGAAAGATGGCACATGTAATAAGTCAAATGCACGCTTGCTGCTCCATTTGGTGGCCAAATTTGTTTGCCATTTGTATCATTCATTAAAATAGATGGATAGACTAGTTGATATGCTATATGCCATTAAATTAACAATCTTCTCAATTACGCCTTGACCTTAGCAAGTGAACATGACCTCTACTTGCAAGCCAGGTGATGTACACTGGCATATATGAAGTTAGAAAAAAAATGGAGGTCCCCTCCTGCAAACAACAAACAAATTGAGACTAGAGAAAAGAAAGTGCTCTCTTATTAGATCAGGTTGTAAAATTAAATCTAGACATTCAATGACCCACTTTCACCAATTCATTCAAATGCAGTAGCCAAATAAATTTTTTTTTTTGAAGAATATAAGAATATATTAAACCACTAGAATGTGATCAAGTACAATGATAAGTGTGGTGCTAAGAAATGAAGTGCCCATCATGATTCACAATCTGTAAGAATGTCGACCAAATTTCCCGCTTAACTGTGCCAGACAAGCTTGAGACTTGGTAAGCCTGCCACAACTTATGCCTCAAGATCGGAACCAACCGAAAAGGGCTAAGCACTGCATTCTGAAAGACCTTCGCTCTTCGTCTTTTCCAAATCAACCACAGAAGCCAAGCTCTGCATAAATGGAACGCCTGCTGCTTGGCCACTGACCAACTGCTAGGAAAGACTCCCATGAGAAGCTTTCGACCCGCAAAGTGAAGACCCAAAGAGGGCTCTCACCCAGACCAAGCTGCCCCTACCCTGCGTGCATAGGACAAAGCAGTGCTCAATGGTCTCTCGGCGCCTCCCACATAGAGGGCATGTTTCCGCTACCTGAGGCTTGAACCTGTGTACTCGGACATTCACCCTGAGGCTACGGTGCAAGATCTGCCATAAAAGGGTACGGATTTTAGGAGGAGGCAATGTATTCCATGCCCACTTCCACATGGCGGGCCACTTACTCCCTGAAAGCTTAAGTGACCACTTATCCGAAGGCGGCAATGTGTCCTGAAGCGCTAGAAGCCCATAAGCCGATGCTACAAACTGAGATGCATCAAGTCCACTATGCGACTTCCAAATGCGATTGACTTGAGAAGACAACTGCAATGGAATAGCATTCGCAATTCTGGCCCAAGTCCGAATGTCCCAGCGCCGAAGGCCAAATCGATCCCTAAAAAACTCCCACGGCGCCAGGTGACCCTCCCAATACCAGTCACGGATGGATGTTACCCCTGCAGCAATCCATCGGCGCTGAGTACCTGGGTGTAGGGAAGAGGCCAAGGGAGATGCAGAATCCAAGGGTACCCAAAGAAAGGGCGATGAGGCTACCATACACCTGCTAGGGTCCAATGAAAAGAGAACCTTGACCACCTTCGAGGCCTTGAGGAGACCTTTAAGAAAAGGCGAAGCATGAGGGAATGGCCGCAAATCCTCAAACAGAGCCCACGGCAACTGAGCCGGAATTGCTGGCTTCCTAAACACAATAGAGTGGCGAAGCGACTGTGCCAACAGAGCCAATCCTGGGGATTGTTGCTCCAATCCTGGGGCTACAATCCTGGGGATTGTAGCCAAATAAATTGATTGACTCTTATGGATGGCTGCACTGCCAGTTATCAGATAATTTATTCATCCTGATAGTTTCATGCCATTTGAGTAATTTTTATGAAGGGTAGCAGTTCCAGATATCAGATAATTTGTTTATCCTGATAGTTGCATGCCATTTGAGCAAAGGCAGCACCATTTACATGCCATTTGTGCACAACCAGCACTATGCCTACTAATTCATCCTGATTGTTGCATGCCATTTGAATAGAGCCAACATCATGCCAGCCAGCAACACAACCAGCTCCATGCCAACACAAAAAATTTGAATTCCCAATATATACCTATACATATACAAATCTAAGACATAATGAACATTTACATTCAGCTACAAGGTGATGTTTCCTCACAAACTAAAACAATAGTGCAGATAAATGGCACATCACGTCCTCCATTCTCCGTCTTATTGCCATAGAATTTAAAATCTAAGAACAAAAATTACCTGTTTGGATGCAATAAAGGATATACATTTACATGTGGTATAATAAAAATACAACATAATTTAGAATCTAGGTTTGTATCTGGAACATAATTACATAGATTCCATGCAGTATGCTAGCAATATTGGGATTGCCATAAGTTGTGTCTGTGGCTACCCTAATTGTGTTCCAGTTGGAAATGGTCATGTGGTATGCATGGACAATGTTCATGTGCTTTCGTGATATATGGGCCTGCTTATACTACACAAATATTAATATAAGCAGAAATAAGATGATAAAGTGCTAGAAAAAGTAGTTACCATGTGCAAACGCTGCCAAGTTCAACTAAGTTTTCTTTTTAACCATTATAACACACGACTAGTAGATCACAGCTACTAGGAATATCCATCATGCAAATGTTCATGTTAAGCGTCAACAATTTAGAACAAGCATCACGTAACATTTTTGAGCATTAAACAAATATGTGTTCCCTATGAACCTACCTCCTACAAAGGAGCATAGTGATTTTAGTGTTCCCAACCAACAATCAGATTATTTTTTGCTTTGGTAATTTATTGTAGTGCACCAAAAGTTTACCAAGTTGCTCCCAAGCATTCATGCATCAATCGATTCATTCAACAATTACAGTTACGGCATACAGTTGGGACTCTGTTTGCAAACGCATTCAAAATTCATTCAAAGAGTGCAAAGATAAATATATCCACCAACAGTAATAGCATAGGACAAATTAAAAAATAGATGATACTTGTTTTGAAAATATGCTTCTTTTGTGCCATTGTTGCCAGCTCCAGACTTTGCATGTAGAAGCTCCTATGTTCTTTCGTGACTGGGAAAATCCAATGTCTGCAAATGCCAAATGATAGTAATATCCTCTCATAGATGCAGTATGCAAATGATACTTTTTTATTTCTGAAAATCGATGATAAAAATGTGCATGAGTTCTTCCTTGCAATAGAGCTATTTGTTTGTCGAACAGATCCAAGTGTGTGATACTCCTGAACACTTTGGATACTAGTATTGCAGGTATTTCTGTCTTGGGAAAACATATGGCCACAAAATTGCTAGAGCTTCCATTAGCCTTTGATATGAATTTGCATGACCTATGGGCTTCAATTACCAATAGAATTAAAAGGAGATTTCCACAAGCCGCCCCCAGAGAGACCAGCACCTCCGAAGAAGCCCATTAGGAGGAAAGCAAACTCCTATTTTGCCAGAGCTGCTCGGGAGATCAGGCACTTCCAGAGGAGCTATGGACTGCTGATCCCGAGAGCCGCCTTCGCGAGACTCACTCGCGAGGTTTTACAGGAGTTTGACAACAGCAAGCGGGTAACTGATGACATGTTACTCGCGCTACAAGAGGCAGCTGAGCAGAAGATTGTCCAGCACTTTGAAGTCTCGGTAGGATGCACTACACGCGAAAAGGGTAACATGCATGCCTAAGGACATGAGGCTGGCCAAGTATATTAAGAAAGAAGACTAATAAGTCTGTTGTAAATAATTTCTGTAAATACAAATTCATGATTTTGCCATGTTAATGTGTTAAATCATAGTTATCTAGATTGTATTAATAACTTCTGCATTTGGAATCAACAAATTTGGAGCAAAACTCAGTGTTTTTGGCCCCACCCCTCACAGAGTGCGCCCAGACCAAATCCGCCATTCACGGATTTGCTCCTCGCGCACTGTGTGAGTGGTCGAGCACTAATCTTTGCCAAAACTTGTCCAAATGTAGAAAGTAAGGGCACCATCCGACTCAACTCATTGTGTTTAGTAGGATTTGACCCTTAGATTGTAGAAATTGGCCAACCTAGACCCAAATAGAGCCCCAACCCTCACAGAGTGTGCCCAGACCAAATCCGCCATTCTCGGATTTGCTCCTCGCACACTGTGTGAGTGGTCGACCCCTAATCTAAGCCAAATCCAAATGAAGAAAGTAAGGGCACAATCTGACCTATCTCGACGAGATGAGCAGGATTGGACACCCTTAGTTTGCATGTTTGGCATCATCCTCGATCCAAACTAGGCCCCACCCCTCATAGAGTGCGCCCAGACCAAATTCGCCATTCTCGGATTTGCTCCTCACGCACTGTGTGAGTGGTCACACCATAATTGTCCTAATTTGTCCTAACTTTCTCCAAATTAGGTGAAATTTGTTGCAATAGGATCCTTAGAATGCACTCTTCAACATAATTAGCCTGTGGTTTGCGTAGCAATATCTTAGAATCATAGGGATTCCCCAACTTTGAAATTTCCTAAAATTAGGGTTTTGCCTATACATAGACCACAACCCTCATTTGCATCCTACACCTTTGCTCCTCATTCCAAGCCGATTTTCCAGCTCCCAAAGGCGCTTCCCCATTTGTTTGATATCCCCAGCTGCTCTTATACCATGGCAACCTCTGCATTTAGGCATTGGTACAGCACCACAGCTCATGTGGCCGAGGCCGACATCAACTCCGTCTTCGCCGTCTTCGCCGTCTTCCAGAAGGAGGTTGATGTGGAGGCTATCATCAATGCCACCCCTTTCTACCAAGACATCATGTCTGAGTTCCATGCTAAGATAGAACCTTATTTAGTAGAGCTCCCACCTTGCATAGGATACTTTGCTCCAAGCATGGCCCTCAAGACAGCCCTGCAAGACATCCTCAACATAGACAAGTACCTAGAAAACAAGGCTAGCCGCTTGCCTGACTACATGTCCATAGCTGTCAATAGGCGGAGATATTTTTCTTACACTGCAGCCGT
Source organism: Isoetes taiwanensis (assembly GCA_021234155.1). Taxonomy (NCBI): domain Eukaryota; kingdom Viridiplantae; phylum Streptophyta; class Lycopodiopsida; order Isoetales; family Isoetaceae; genus Isoetes; species Isoetes taiwanensis. The sequence continues at coordinate 12,101,374 of JAJEKV010000001.1, read as the reverse complement.
AGCTATTTTCCTATCTCATCGAGCCCAAACCCAGACAGGAGAACCATCTGTGCAACCCTTAGACGTCGAACCTATGGCCATGGCAGCAGCTGAAGAAGAGCAGATGCGCCTTGCATACGAGGAGCCAGAGGAAGAAGAAGAGGAAGGAGGCGAGTCGGACACAGAAGACATCACCGACATCGACCTAGTACAAGAAAGGAAGCAAGTAGAGCAGCAGCTCCAGAGCTTCGAAGAAGGGCTGAGAGCCACAAGGACAGCCCCACCACTTGGGCAAGGCCTCACAAGCTTGACCCCAGTAATTATCCAAGGAGAGGCATGCTTAAGCCTCCACGACATCAAGAACCTCCCAGAGTGTAGAGACATGGGCTATATAATAGACGAACTTCTACATCTCCTACGGCAAGAACCGGACCTCGATGACTTCATCGACCGGGAAACGCAGGACTTTTCCATTAGCATAAGGGAAGCCCGGACATACACCAGCCAGACATCAACGAACATTGAAGCCTACACCGGCATCAGGCAGATGATGGCTAAGCAAGAGTTGCCCTCGGAAGAGTTCTTAGCAATTCAGAAGCGCATGGGAATCAGAGGGAAATCAACGAGCGCACTCCTACCCAACACCTCAGCATCGGACCCAACACTAGTTGAAGGCATCATCAACCTAACATCTTCCATGTACCGTGATTACAGAGAGATGGTGGAAGTACCGGTTGATGAGTACTCCGGAAGACACAGAGCAGCATTTAGATCCGGCGAAGAGGCAGGGCATGACAAAGCCCTCAGGTTCTACCTCCCCTTGCTCATCGATGGAAGGATAGCGGTTATACACCGCCAATTCAGCCCACGAGGTGAAGAAGGAGTTTTCATGCTCATTGCTCTCTCAGGATTCGGAAGTCATGCTAGTATGGCCCCAAACATCGATCATGTCATCCTTGCCAAGAGAACAATAGCATTGAGTATCTTTGACTTCGCAGTCCCCTATAGACGACAGGGCAGATTGGCAGTTACTGCAGCCTATACATCATAGAGGAGGATTGAAGACTTGGTGACCGCACTTCAAGGAGGCACGTCCACCAATATCCTGAGGAACTTAGGGCGAACAATCGGCACGGCCGAAGTGAAGAAATTTTTAGAGGACAACCCGGATTACATGAAAAGATTCCAAGAATAGAATTAAAAATGTTTTCAATCTCCGTGACTAATATCTTGAATGTATAAATAGTATTATATCCATGAATATAAACAGTGATCTTAACTATGCTTTCTTGACATATAATTTTGCCCCCACAATTGCATCATCAAACAACCAGTGCAACAACCGAAACTAAGAACTAATCATGAGAGTTCAATCTAATGTGGATGCAGCTAGAGCACCTAGGAACATTGAGGAACAAGGACAACGCGAGCAAGAGCGCACTCCACCAAGGCAATTCCGACCAAGAAATCTGTACCAAGAGTTTCATGCACAAACACCAGAAGAAGAGCTATCCCAGATAAGGTCAGAAACCCCAGCCGGCCGAACAGTTCAGCCAAGGAAGAGAAGCCGAAGAAGGAGATCATCTAGCAACGGAGTCCTCCGACTCTAGTTCAGACTCTGATTTCGGATCATAAGAGCAGGAGGAGGAGGAGAGACAGGACCGCTGGGAGGGTCCAAACCATGATAGGGGCAGGACACAATCTGACTATCAGAAGAAGGTCGACTCAGAGCTCAGCAATGTATGGAAAGCAAGGAAGCTGGAGCAATTTTCAGGGGATAACAGGTCCGGAATAGAAGTAGAAGCATAGTTGGACGAAATGAGGGAGTATGGAAATGCCTATGGCATGAAAGACAAGGACAAAGGCAGGGTAGCTACAGCCAACCTGAAGGGAGCAGCCAGGATTTGGTGGAAAGGCTACGCCAAAGCACATGGACTAAGCAGGGACAGTTGCAGGTTCAAGAAGTTTGCTAGGGCATTCAAGCGTCATTATGTGCCAAGAGAACACGTGTCACATGATGCAGCAGTTTTACAGGTTGCAGCAGGGCAATAAATCAGTTCAGAAGCACACAGAAGAATTCATGAGACTAAGGCTTTATGTGCCGAAGTTGAGTGAAAGGCATGCAGTAGAGGGTTACATTGAAGGATTGAACGAAGAGATCCGGAAGCCAGTAAGAGCAATAAACCCTAGGATGGTGTCAAAAGCAGAGTCCAAGGCAGTCAGCTTGCAAGGTACGGTACCCCAAGAGAATGCACCAAGGCAGCAGTATTACCAGGATAAGGGAAAGGGCACAGGAAGTTATAACCCAAGAGCAGCAAGTCCAGCAGCTAGAAGGCATCAATACAACTCAAATTATGGGAAGCAGGGCAATGCAAACTTTGGCAAGCAGGATAAGAAACAGGTGACCTTCAAAGAGCAAGGAGGGGGTTCCAACTACTCCAAAGCGGTGAAACAGTTTTTGCAATCCATTCCCAAAGAGAAGAAGCAGGAAAATTGAAAAGCGGCTGTGCTTTAGGTGTTTCCAGCCAGGGCATAGGACAAACAATTGCCCCTTGGTGATGAACGCGGCATTAGCGGAGATGGGATGGGAGACACCCACGGACGCTGACAGGGACGATGCATTAGACTATATCCAGGGTGAGTGCCATATTTTTGCCGCCATTGATATTGAGAACGCTGAGAGTCAGTACCAAGTCATTTCAACAACCGGGAAGGCCAAGTCCAAGTCTTTCATAGTGTTGATAGATACGGGGAGCACCCATAATTTTGCTTCTCCAAGGATGGTACAGATGTTGAAGCTGAAGCCTTTGAAGTCCATGCCTAGGCCAGTTGTCTTGGCTAGTGGAGCAGTCCAACACACAGCAGAGAAGAGGATCAACTTCAACGTAGACTTGCCAGGTATCAATGTTGCATTGGGAGCCGAAGTGATGAACATTGGCAAGTACGACTTGATCATAGGCATGGAATACCTTGGACCAGCAGGAGTGGTAATTGATTGTGGGAAGCGGAAAGTAACCTTAACAATGCCAGAGGGCAAGGTCATTGAGATAACAGGTAAAGAAGTCACCCCAATCATGCAATGTATGTCTAGTGGGAAGTTACTTAAATGCATAAGGAAGGAGCAAGTGGCCTATCTCCTTAAACTTGAGATTGACGACCAAGAGACAGAAGAAGAGAAAGAGGCCAAAACATTAAGCAAGCTCCCAAAGCCTATAGCAAAGTTGGTGAAGGATTTTTATGACTTGTTTCCTGATGAGATTAAGCAGCTTCTACCCTACAGAGGAGTCGAGTGTGAAATAGCACTTGAGCCAGGGACTAAGCCAACAAGCAAGGCGCCCTACAAAATGTCGACCCAAGAGTTGACGGAATTGAAGAAGCAACTGCAAGAATTGCTAGACCTAGGGTTTATAAGACCTAGTGTCTCTCCTTTTGGAGCGCCTATACTTTTTGTGAAGAAGAAGGATGGAAGCCTTAGGATGTGCATTAACTATCGTCAATTCAATAAGCACACCATCAAAAACAAGTATGCTTTGCCTAGATCAGATGATCTAATGGACCAATTGCAAGGAGCGAAGATCTTTTCCAAGATAGATTTGAGATCAGGTTATCACCAAATCAGAATCAAGGAAGAGGACATCCATAAGACAGCATTCAGGACGAGATATGGTCACTACGAGTTCATAGTGATGCCATTTGGATTGTCTAATGCCCCAGCAACCTTCATGAGGCTCATGAACGATGTTTTCCGTGAATTCCTAGAATCTTTCATCATAGTTTTCTTTGATGATATTCTAGTTTACAACAAGTCCCTAGAGGAGCATGTCCAGCACTTAAGAAAGGTGCTTGAAAAGCTAAGAAGTAAGAAGGCATCAACTCTTTGCGAAGATATCCAAGTGCCACTTCGCAACAGAAAGGGTGGAGTACTTAGGGCATGTTATCACAGCAGAAGACATATCCACGGACCCTGCGAAGATCGAAGCAGTGATTGATTGGCCGGCACCAAAGAACACCCATGAAGTGAGAAGCTTCCTCGGCCTAGCAGGATATTACAGGAAATTCGTAAAGAACTTTGCAAAAGTAGCAGCGCCACTGACGGACCTCACCAAAGCGGGAAAGATAAAGGATTGGGCAAGTCATTGGCAAAAGAAGGCCCATACAGCGTTTGAGACCTTGAAAGAAGCTTTGACAACAGCGCCAGTCCTAGTCTTGCCAGATCCAGCCAAAGATAAGCTTGTGGCGACAGATGCTAGCAGGATAGCAACAGGTGCAGTCCTCATGCAAGAGGAAAGGGTAGTGGCCTATGACTCGAAGAAGATGAATGAGGTAGAGCAGCGCTACTCAACGCATGATCAGGAGCTTCTGGCTATAGTAAGAGCCTTAAGAATTTGGAGGCACTATCTGTTGGGAAGAAAATTCCAGCTAGATACGGATCATCAAAGCCTCCAATACATTTTTACACAACCACTCCTCAATTTGAGGCAAAGGAGGTGGATGGAATTCCTCGAAGAATATGACTTCGAGATAATTTATAAGCTAGGCAAGCTCAACGTAGTTGCAGATGTGCTTTCTAGGAAGCCATTGAAGATGAGGACGCACTGTAATGCCATGTCAACGCTAACAAGTGAGTATGGCAAGAAGATCAAAGAAACCTTGCCAACAGATCCCGACTTTAAAGAAGTTTGGGCAAGTCTTTGTAAGGAGGCCAGGTCTGATAAGGAAAGGGAGATGTTCAAGCACTATAAGAAGGAGGGTAACTTGCTATACCATAAAAACAAATTGTGTGTACCAGAATCTTCAGGAGTAAGGAAGCTAATCCTCCATGATACACATAATAGTCCCATAGCAGGGCATGTAGGGGTTTATGAAGACATATTTCCAAACAGTCCCAATAGTCCCAAACACGGGATCCCCTTTCACGGGAAGGCGGCAACGGGAAGGCGGCAGGGCGGCAACGGCCATAAGCTCAGTTGATCATTTCGTATAACCCATTCCCATATGTTTCTATCTGATTCATCTGTGATCTTTAGTTAAATCGGTAGTTCTTTTTAAGAGCTCGAAGCCTTAATCTTGTGGAATTTTTTCAGTTTCAGTTTCAGTTTTTCAGATCTCTGCAGGGAAGATATTCTAGGTTGAAGCATAGTTTAGCTGCAACACCTGGCAATCAGAGCATGGGACGCCTATGCAGTCGGCAGAAAGGAGGCTTTGCCAGATTTGAGGAAGGAACAAATCCCATTGACACAGTATGCAGATCATGAATCAGGACAATTCGAGAACAAATCCGAGACAACACTTTCGGCTTTGAGAAGGAATTTTGTTGAACTTCACGCTTTGGCAGTAAGGCTTTTGGGGTTTTTCAATTTTGGACATGATTCTGATGTTTTGGGCTTGAAGACGGTTGTGGATGCCTTTGGGTTGCATCTCCCATCTTCGTTGGTATTTTATGCACAATAGAGATGTAACGCAGGAACAACAGACAATTTTGGCCCACAAATTTTTTTTTGTAATTCCCTATTCTGTAATGCAATTTCGTATAAACCATTCACTTTCAGTTTTTCAGATCTCTACAGGGTAACTCGCAGTACTTGTGTATGAAATAGGCTCTACAGACAATCTCAACACAGCAACAAAAGGTTTCTACAAAGCATCCCGACAGAGTTGCAGTCGTAGCAAGCATTGATTCCGTAGGTAGGGCGGCAACCATCTAGAGACAGCAGCAAAGGCGGATTCTATACAGCATCCCGGCAGAGCTTTAGTTGTAGGAAGCATTGTTTTCAGTCTGCCCAATAACCAGATCTACACAGTTATCTTCATTCAGAGATATCCATGAGATCGTCATGCTCGGAATGGAATTTGACGACGAGGGGCGAATATTGTGAGTCTGGATCAGATAATAGATATGAAAGGCAGGGGTTTGAGTATTTAAGAGACGGTTATCAGGGGCCCTAGTTGCTGAGCGTCAAGGGAGTCCAGCCAAGGACCTTCAAATCTGGGCAGACTCCATATCCAAGAATGTAGAAATGGGGGAGGGGGGGCGAAGGATGGTGGTGGCAAAGGCTATAAGGATGGATGTTCGAGAGGCAGCAGGCTATGGGGATAGCGATAAGGGGATAGAATATTGCACCAGAATGATAGAGAAGGATGAATGATAAGGATGAATGGCAGCATTGGATTCCAAAATCCACCAGATGGAAAAAGGATGAGGCATCGGAAATCCAAAATCCAAAATGATGGAAAAAGGATCTGAGAATAATTTTGGGCATTAGGAGCCCATTACTATTAAGGTTTTTCCTCGAAAACCCTTCGGGGCGGGGTTTTTTAATCCTGATAGTAATCGGCGTCACTAATGTAGCCCAGGTCAGCACGACTCTGTTGCTGCTGGGCACCACTTTGGGCACCAAGACTGTGTAGAATAATTGTAAAAAGGAAAGGAACTAAGTGTCGGGACAATGAGTGGCCTCCGACCGACCACCAGGATAGAGCGGGTACAACCCACCGGCTAGTGTTCTATTTCCACATTCAAATTCTGGTGCACCAAAAACTAAGGATTCATAACCTGACCCACTATTAAAGGTGGGACAGTGGAATCCATAATGTGTACAGCTCAAAGCTGTTGATAGCGAAGCACTCTCGCATGGCCACGAAGCCAAATGGTGCTGGTACTAATAGAAACCAAGAAAAGCCTTCAGAAAAGGCCACAATATACCAGCGTGATGTGCTAGTAGCGTCTATTAGGGAGCTCGCCCATGCTACATAAGTCCAGGGGCCTCACGGCACAAGGGACAATAATGTATTCTATTCTATTCTATTTCAAGATTAGAAGCAGTTACTTCTGCCCCGGCATGAAGAAGCAGATAGCAAGGTACATTCGTGAGTGCCAGATATGCCAGCAAACAAAGGCGGAGCAACTTCGAATCCCAGGAGCCTTAGAGTCGTTGCCAGTGCCAAATGCTAAGTGGGAAGTCATAAGCATGGACTTCATTACAGGGCTCCCAAGAACAGCAAGAGGCAAGGATGCCCTAATGGTGGTGGTCGATAAGTTGTCGAAGATGGCACACTTCGTGCCGTGCAGGACAACTGACACAGCATTGGATACTGCTGTCCTATTTACTAAGGAGATTTTCAGACTCCACGGCATGCCGAGGGAGATAATCTCGGATAGGGACTCTAAATTCATGAGTGCTTTTTGGCAGGACCTATTTACCACCATCCAGACGAAGCTCTCCATGAGCACGGCATACCACTCGCAGACAGATGGTCAGACGGAGCGAACCAATAGGATCATCGAAGATATGTTAAGAAGCTATGTCTGGAACAAGCAATCTAAGTGGGGTGATTTCATCCACTTAGTAGAGTTCGCCTACAACAGTACCAAGCAGGAGTCATCGCAGATGTCTCCTCTTATGATCAGCTACGGGTACCAGTGTCTTACCCCGGATACTTGGCACAATCCAGTGTCCAAGGTAGAAGTCTCCCAGCAAATGCTTTCGGAGATGTAGCAGTTGGTGGAGGGGGTGAGAGGATACCTCCTAGCAGCAAGAAGTAGACAGAAAAGCATCGCCGACAAGCACAGGACAGTAAGGGAATTTGAGGTGGAAGATAAAGTATGGTTGAAGATCAAGGTGAAGCAGGCCAAGCTCCGCATCGGTAACTGCAAGAAGCTTGCTCCAAGATGGGCTGGACCCTTTAGGATAACCAAAAGGGTAGGTACCCAATCCTACAAGTTGGACCTGCCAGCACATCTCAAAATCCATAGGGTCTTCCATGTAAGTCTCTTAAAGAGGCACACTCCTAATCCAGAGGAAGTATTGGAGACAACCGAGTTACTGGAAATCACGGACGACCAGCTTGAAATCGTCCCTGAGGTTCTTCTTGACAGAGCTTATACGAAGACAAAAAGATCCAAATTTCTCCAATACCTTGTGAAATGGACGCACTTACCTGTGGCAGACGCTACGTGGGTACTACAATCAGATTTGGAGAAGCAGTACCCCGAATTCATGGAGCAATGCCAGGGTCGGCTCGTCACCGAAGTAGTCGACATCGACTCGATAGGTGAGTGGAAGGTAGATTAAAAAGTCTACTTCCGTCCCACGGAAGTAGACGACCTTGAGAGATAAGAGGTCATTCAGGTATGCATTGATTACTACGGGGAGGACTCTATCCTTCACGCCCAAATACGGGAAGGACGCTATCCTTCACGCCAAAGGCAACTAAAGGTGTAAGCATGAGTGAGCATCCTAGGCATGATAGGGTGCTGTCTCCACGGCCACGATGGAAGAAACATACGCCGGGAGATATGCCTTGCATTCATGTAATTGTATTTAATGGGTGGTTCCCTAACAACCAACCTTTATAATAATTAAACGTATATTGACGTAGTGTTGAACCTGCAAGCAAGTAGAAGAGTCGAGCGGCAGGGAGATCGCACTACGAAGACTCGCAACACATAATTTTGTCATAATGTGTTGTGAGGATACGATAAGGAGCATTAATTAGGAAAATTTCGAACTATGTTTATAATAATGGCATAAGTCATAATTTTTTTTTTGTGAATAATAGATGATGAAGTAGAGGACGAAAGAGCCTCTCACCATAGTACGATATTTACCATGTTACGATAAATTAAAATATTTCCTTGGGGTAATTGAATTATAGAATTGTGTATATATTGAATGTGATTGCAGGATATGCAGGTTTCCAAGGTGGGGAGACGCGTGATGCTGAGGACAACATCAAGTCAAGGTGGGGAGAATGTGACGTTCCAGCATAATTTACGATCCGAATACGTATATTATACTGCCACGTCACACGTACATGTCACAAATGACATGTACTTCAGAGCCGTAAAGGGTTGCACCTAGGGGGCAAGAGTTGCACCTAGGGGGGCAACCTCGAATGTTGTGCATGTTAAATAAACATACACAATTATAAACCCCATGGACCCCATTGCCAAATGGCTAAACCCCATTTGGCCAATGTCTAACCTAACCCTAAGGGTTTCTATATAAGGGCTCTCCCCTTAAACCCTAAACCTTTTCTTCTCTTTGCATTTAGGGTTTTCCTTGAGCTCCCTTCCTTCTCTCGCATTTAGGGTTCTCTTGAGCCATTCCGGCCAAGCCAAGACCCCAATTCGCATTGCCAGGCTCTGAAAAGCCGCCTTTGCACAACGTGATCTTCTGCTTGGCTAGTCTTGGCCAGGATCAGAGGCATGGATGCATTCCGAGGATCTGGAGCAGGTCAAGTACCAGGTAATTAGTCATTCTGTTGTGCAAAGCCGCCTTTTGGCTAAGCAATAAGCTGGGTTAGCATGTTAGTTCAGCCTTAGAGGCCTTACAGATCCCGAGATCATAAACCCTAACAAAGGAACCTAACTCTGGATGTTTAGGTAGGTAGATTAGAAGTTATTCTTCATTTCAGTTCTGTGATGATGTTGGTATTTCACTCTGTGACCTCCATGTATTGGGAAGGGGGGTAGAGGCCTAAAGCTTGTATAGCAGAGGATCCTAGATAGCCTACTAGTTCCCAATTACATGCGGCCCGTGCACAGGAGCCCGCCTAGTTGTGGGTGGCGGGACTAGGCCGGTTGACAAGGAGGAACTTGTCCCATCACGGACAGACCCCTCTGGTGTGTAAAGCCTGCCGGGGGTCTATGTGGGCTAGGCTTAATGGCTTGTCACTGAGTGTGGGCAAGGCATGAGCTCGACACCTCTGGGGTGATGCGTCACCTTCCATGAGGTTCAAGTCGAATACAGGCAGTGGCCCTCTAGCCGCCTGTGATGGGCATGAATGCCTCTGGAGGGGAGGTGACTACCAGGTGACTACCCTCCTGCCTCATCGGGACTGGGGAGATGCAACCCAGCAGTAGCCCGTTTGGCTATGCACCTGGCAGGCTACGGTCAAGTCCCTATACTTTCAACCTACTCTGCAAAGTGTGCACGGGAGGGGCGGATGGAGTGGACTACCCTCAGCCATGTTCTTATGCCAGCCAAATCCAATTGCCATAAATTCTGTCTGCAATGACTTCTGGAGGCCCAAGCCGTCGGTCAAACCCCCTTGAGTCTGAGCCCTGGGTAGGATTTCCCTTGTTGTTATTGTTCATGTTGATGTTGTTGTATATGTGATGATTATGATGTGTTCACCCTTCGAGGTGATTGTATTGATATATTGATATTGTGTGCTCATGTTTATTCACGCTTCCGCAGCTAGGACGACCCGAAGGGAGATGGGTGAATGACACATCCACTCTTCCCTTGCTGGCTCATTCCACTGGGAATGGTGTCAGGTGGATGGCCCCTGCCAGTATGGCTGCCAGGGGGAATGCTCCGCCTTCAGATACGATGTGTGCATCGTATAAGAAGTAGGGGACGTCCAATGCTATCAGAGCATGATCTTGGTAGACCAAGATCGTGCACTGACCATTTTCCTGTTAGGACTAACAGTAGACTTCCAGTCTTGGGAATAACCGCCCAAGCATGAACCTCAAAAATTGGGAAAAAAAATTTCCAATTTATAGTGCAACAATAGGTTAATGCTAAGTTAGTAGTAAGTTTTAGCAAAAACCCAACCAAATTTGGCCAAAAAGAAGTGACCCCTCACAGAGTGCGCCCAGACCAAATCCGCCATGCTCGGATTTGCTCCTTGCGCACTGTGTGAGTGGTGGACCCATGTTGACCTAGTTAGATGCATAATTTAGCTAATCTGATAGTGCAGTTCAGCTTATCCTTTAGATTTTAGCTAGTTTTGCATGTTAGATCACTAAGAAACTCTTTATAAATTGAAAATTGGACCCGAAAAGAGGTGACCCCTCACAGAGTGCGCCCAGACCAAATCCGCCATTCTCGGATTTGCTCCTCGCGCACTGTGTGAGTGGTGGATGCTTTTTGACTAAATAAACCTAATGTACTCATCATATCTACACTAATACCTCCTAGAATGGCATAATATGGAATTGTAGGTCCAAACCCTAAAATCCCCCTACCTATAAGTAGACAATTAGGGTTCCTCATTTACACTTACCTCCTCCAGCAAACAACTCCTCGTCCCAGAAGACGATTTCTAGGTGCCAAGAAGCCGATTGCCTTGATTCCAAACATGGCCCGAACCAAACAGACCGCTCGCATCGTAGTGCCCAAAGACTATGTGAGCGCCCAGGAGCTAGCCACCCAACAGAAGGCCAGACAGGCTCAGGAGCGAGCCAGGCGGGGACAGGGTGCAGAGGCCAACCCAGACGCCCAAGAGGAGGCCCATGAGCCTCAGGAGGAGCAGCCGAAGCATCAGGAGGGCCCGGGCAGCCAGACCGAGCCAGACCACGAGGAAGAGGGAGCTGCAAAAGAACTGAAGAGGGAACTAGAGAGGGAGCTCAAGAGATTACAGAAGAAGGAGTGTAATCCAACAAATGGACCAAACCCCAAGCTGAGCAGAATGCAAAATATATGCATCAGGCTGCGCCACACTCTACCAGCAAATAGATTAACACAAATTGCAGATGAAGAATGGAACGAGAGATCAAAGACACCTCAATTGCACAACCAAATCATAATCTAGATAATCTGGAGGTTCATCCTCCTCTTCATTATTTATTTCTTCCATGGAACACTACACAAAATGGATAATCTCTTCAAAGAGCAAGAGTAAGAGAGAGAGAATGAGGAGACGTACCCCTCCTCTTAAACTTACACATCAAATCTCCTCCATTCATCTTTAAGCAATCTCCACCATTAGATCTCCAATAACTTACATGTCTCCTAGGATTGCGCCACCTCACCCCCATGCTTTAACCATTGAAAAGGACTTTTATACACCTTCAAGTCCATAAGTTCAACTTCAATACATCATAAATGCTTCATCCCCAATATTTTCACATTTTTTACATTTTCTCCATATTACACCCATATTATTCTCCATTTTTGCACACATTTCACCAATTTAGGCACATCATGCACAAATAGTCAAGATAAATCACACAACATTATTTCCCCCCAAGATTATTCATCGTCCCGATGAATTCGTCAAAAATCTTTTCTTTGGTCTTCATGTCTTCAACTTGATCCTCAAATAGCATCACAACTTAACAAAAATCCAATATCAAAATGTCTTCAACTCTTCAAAAACATCTATAGAAGTCTTCCAAGGAAAAAAATACTAAAAACTTCTAACATCACTTCATCTTCATCAATCATAGGGTGGCAAGTCCCATCCAGGTCAGTGGCACCCTCGCTCTTCTGCCTTGGTATGGCGCTCAATCCCCTTCACATCACTTATAATTTTTCATCACATTTTACATAGGTCATGAGATGCTGCTGCCTTTCTAGGTCAGCACATCCATCATGCCATCCATAATCACTTAAATAAAAACTAAAACTTGTAAAACTTCTTTTGATGCTTTTAAATATTGAATAACTTAAATATTAAACTTCCGTCAATTGCAAAAAGCAAAATACCGACCATTGTTTCTTGATCTTCGATCTTCGAAGGAAATACTCCGTCTTCACAAATTTTGAGAACATACAACTTAAACTCAAATAAATGCAACATGATGATGTATTGGGGTCTTCAAAATTTAGTCTTCAAAAATAGTGTGTAAGATCTTCCCATAGCAAACATCTTTGGAAAATGTAAAAATTCTCGTCTTTACATGGACTTGAACTCGTGACCAAGTAATTAACAGCCAACAACGCATCCAACTAACCATTGCCAAATGTGTTAAAGTTAAATTTCCTTATCTTCAATTTGTTTTTTTTCTTTTCTTCCATAGTCATTCTTTCTACTGTGCGCGCGGCAGGGCCGTTAGGGTATGATGGAGCAAGGGTAAAGAACGGCGGCTTCAGATCAAGCTCTGGCTATGTCCCAGATTTCTATCTTGTTTTTTTTCTTCTTTCTATGCAAGGATTAACACTTAGAATAGGGCAAGGAATGGCATGGAAAGATCACAAGCTTTTTTCATCCATTAATTCTCGGGGTTTGTTTGGCTATGGTGCGAAGCTTTATAATGTGTCAGTCCATCCCGGGTTGAAGCGTGAAAGAGAAGGCAACAAATTTATTTTTTCCAGGCTATTGCACAGATTGAGTGGCAAAACTTCAGGTAGAATCAGAAACAAGCATTTGATGGATAATTTTAGCAGGCCTAGGACGAAGAAATGGCATTGAGCTTTGTTTTCTATGCAGGTAGCAGAGTAGGTAATGGCACAGAATATATAGCAGACGGTTTTTTTGTTCAGAATTAACAATCAGAGATATATCAACATAATTCTGTTTATGAGAATATGGATTAACTTGAAGCTTACAACTCTATCACAAGCACTGCATTACAAGCTTTATTTGGCGGGCAAAGGAAGAACAGAAGCCATATATTTATTGAATTCTAGAAATCTTTGAAATGCTTCATTTATAGCAGAAGGATGGACCATACCTCTTAGTCTGCTTCATAATGATTTGGAAGAAGAAATAAGTCTGCAAATCCCCTTCTTATTCCTTATGCTGCTATATATAGTTGAGATTATCATCATAAAAATCATGCTAATAGAATGCTGCTTCTTCTCGGAATGCCCCCCACTTATGTAATCCAACAAATGGACCAAACCCCAAGCTATGCATCAGGCTGCGCCACACTCTACCAGCAAATAGATTAACACAAATTGCAGATGAAGAATGGAACGAGAGATCAAAGACACCTCAATTGCACAACCAAATCATAATCTAGATAATCTGGAGGTTCATCCTCCTCTTCATTATTTATTTCTTCCATGGAACACTATACAAAATGGATAATCTCTTCAAAGAGCAAGAGTGAGAGAGAGAGAATGAGGAGACGTACCCCTCCTCTTAAACTTACACATCAAATCTCCTCCATTCATCTTTAAGAAATCTCCACCATTAGATCTCCAATAACTTACATGTCTCCTAGGATTGCGCCACCTCACCCCCATGCTTTAACCATTGAAAAGGACTTTTATACACCTTCAAGTCCATAAGTTCAACTTCAATACATCATAAATGCTTCATCCCCAATATTTTCACATTTTTTACATTTTCTCCATATTACACCCATATTATTCTCCATTTTTGCACACATTTCACCAATTTAGGCACATCATGCACAAATAATCAAGATAAATCACACAACATCCACCAAACATGTAGACGGTTTTCGTGTGTGTAGGAACAATATAGCTAGCAGATAATTCATTATCAATACACAGGGAGTTGAACCCAAGTATTCAGATGTATAGCGATAAAGATTTAAAGATTCACAGGAGACATTTCATAACAAGTAATATGATAATGAACCAGAGTTATATTCCATAGTTTCAGATCTGAATGCACCAAATATCCATAGTACTTATCTCATAAACAAGCCATAATCACAGGCAGTTTGGCAATAGGAATCACATTCATAGTTTTAGAATTGAATAACAAAATACTTGATGGACTTATCTCTGAATAGCACAAATGCAAGAACTCCGGGAGATCTTCTGGCAGACTAGCAAGGGCTCTTCACGGTTCTTCAAGATCTTCAGCAAGATTCGGCATAAAAGATGATGGCCTGCGGCTCCATTCAAATGTACTCTTCTACTGCTAAGAATACCTAACCACCTACTGCCAGATGCTCTAAACCGATGCAGTGAATGCTCTGGAACGGCTGTCTGCTCTAAATCTGCCCTTGAATCTGGTCGCCTTGCCTCTCTGATCTAATCGGCCGCAGGTCTCTTCCAAAATCTGTCTGCTTTCAATCCGAAATGCCCTATCTGCTCTGATCCATTCCCGCCCTTCCAGATCCGGTGGCTGCTCTTCTATCTCCGCTCCTCTCTTCTGCTCCTTCAACCGTAACCCTTTTCTGCCTTCATGCCTTTTCAATTCGAAATAGGGCTTTTGTTCTTAGCCCTTAGATCCAAGAAATCTCCACCATAGGTTTTCAATAAATCTCCACCATCAAATTAAATAACCATGCTTTCCTTAGCTTCCAATCTTTTTCACTGCTATGAAAATAAACCTTCAAGGTGATATCTTCAACTTAACTTTCAAATATGCTAATATAACCACTTTTGTGCAATTTAACATGGTAAGATCACATGGCATTGCTCGCTTGATCACGTTTTCACCCAAAATGCACAATTCTGAACAAATTATTCCTTCTACAAGGAGCGCAAGAGAAAAAGGGAGGACGAGGAATTACAGGTCAAGAAGACCAAGGAGGAGTGCAGGAAGCGCAAGGAGGAGCGACAAAAGAAGAAGGCAGACAAGGGGAAAGACCCCGAGTTGCCTAAAGAGACCCAGCGAAAGCTGAAGACGACCTCAGCAAAAGGAGTCGTCATTCGAGAGCAGGAGCCCGATAAGCTGCCCTCCTCCTCTGACACTGAGTCAGATGAGGAGATAAGGGTCCCTGTTTCCGCTGAGGGCTCAGGACCCTCGAACGCAGGTAACGAGGAGGAGGCGGCAACAACAGGGGTACCCCTGTACCCAAGATGGCCATCCCCAAAGCACCCGGCAGCAGAGCAGCAGACAAGAAGAAGCCGAGGCCTGCGCGGGAGTCATATGTACTCAAGCACGAGCTTGAGTATAGGAAGAAACTTAAAGAGTACAACCAGTACATGAAAATGTACGAGGAGTACTCAAAGTACTATGAGGATCACAGGGTCACCTACGTGGAAGGAGGCAGCCAACCAAGAAGAATACCCTGAAGCCGCCCCCAGAGAGACCAGCACCTTCGAAGAAGCCCATTAGGAGGAAAGCAGACTCCTATTTTGCCAGAGTTACTCGGGAGATCAGGCACCTCCAGAGGAGCTATGGACTGCTGATCCCGAGAGCCACCTTCGCGAGACTCACTCGCGAGGTTTTGCAGGAGTTTGACAACAAGCGGGTAAATGATGACATGTTATTCGCGCTACAGGAGGCAGCCGAGCAGAAGATTGTCCAGCACTTTGAAGACTCAGTAGCATGCACTACACGCGAAAAGGGTAACATGCATGCCTAAGGACATGAGGCTGGCCAAGTATATTAAGAAAGAAGACTAATAAGTCTGTTGTAAATAGTTTCTGTAAATATAAATTCATGATTTTGCCATGTTAATGTGTTAAATCATAGTTATCTAGGTTGTATTAATAACTTTTGCATTTGGAATCAACAAATTTGGAGCAAAACTTGTTTTTGGCCCCACCCCTCACAGAGTGCGCCCAGACCAAATCCGCCATTCTCGGATTTGCTCCTCGCACACTGTGTGAGTGGTCGAGCACTGATCTTTGCCAAAACTTGTCCAAATGTAGAAAGTAAGGGCACCATCCGACTCAACTCATTGTGTTTAGTAGGATTTGACCCTTAGATTGTAGAAATTGGCCAACCTAGACCCAAATAGAGCCCCACCCCTCACAGAGTGTGCCCAGACCAAATCCGCCATTCTCGGATTTGCTCCTCGCGCACTGTGTGAGTGGTCGACCCCTAATCTAAGCCAAAACTTATCCAAATGAAGAAAGTGAGGGCACAATCCGACCTATCTCGACGAGTTGAGCAGGATTCCGCCCTTAGTTTGCATGTTTGGCATCATCCTCGACCCAAACTAGACCCCACCCCTCACAGAGTGCGCCCAGACCAAATCCGCCATTCTCGGATTTGCTCCTCACGCACTGTGTGAGTGGTCACACCATAATTGTCCTAATTTGTCATAACTTTCTCCAAATTAGATGAAATTTGTTGCAATAGGATCCTTAGAATGCAATTAGCCTGTGATTTGCATAGCAATACCTTAGAATCATAGGGATTCTCCAACTTTGAAATTTCCCAAAATTAGGGTTTTGCTTATAAATAGACCACAACCCTCACTTGCATCCTACACCTTTGCTCCTCACTCCAAGCCGATTTTCCAGCTCCCAAAGGCGCTTCCCCTTTCAAGTATCGTATGTAGATGCTGATTTGGTGATATGACCTCTTGATTCTCATTGAAGACTAAGGCATTTCTCCTTTTCCATATTGACCAGATTGTCCATGCTCTAGCTATATGGAAGGCCACCTTCTTCATGGTGCACCACTCTAGGGGAAGGATACCCAACAACAGTTCCTTGGTACCTAACGGGTATTCAAAGCTGTCCAGGCTCCATGCCCATACTACTTGCAGCTTCTCACATTCCACCAGACAATGTTCAATGGATTCCTGTTCAGCCTCGCAAATGGGGCATAGTGGACTGACTTTATTGTCCCATTTGGAGACTAGTTGATTGACCCTTGGAACCCTGTGTATCACTTGCCAAAGGAAAGCGTTTATCCGTGGGGGCAGATATTTCTGCCATGCATCTCTCCAGATGTTTTTAAGGTTTTTCTCTGTGATCACTAGTTCCCATTTGGTAGGTATTGGAAGTACACCCTTAGTCCTCAAGCTTCTGTAACTTGATTTCACAAACTTGTTAGGCTGAATCGCGGGGTGTTTGGGAGTACTGTAGCCACACTTTCCCATATTATTTTGTCTGTGTCCTTTAAGGCAAAACAAACCTGAAATTCTGCCCAACTGACTAATTGCTCTCCCTTGTACCACTGGGCACAGGAATCAATTCCACAATTTTTCCACCTCTTTACGATCCTTGCATCAGCCACAATACCTAGGGGGCCTTGTTTGTTGTGTAGTAGCACTGGTACCCACCATGGAGGAGAAGTCTCTGCTTCGAACTTGTTGATGTCAAGTGTAAAAAGTTTTTTTATGACTTGCCAAGCCGAAATTAGACCCTTTAGGAATGGAGATACTTACTAGTTATGGTGCCCGGTGTTGCCAGGCTTTAGTATTAATTTGAAGAGGTGGTTTGGTAGAACTACATTGATAAATGTAAACAACCATCTCTAGAATACTATGGATTTGATCTCGATTGTTGAATTGTGGAATTTTATGGTACGTTGGTTTAGTTTATACGACGCTTCTACCCAAATGATTTTATGGTTAGGGCGGGTTTTAAGAACATATATGTAGAATTGGTGTTTTAAGAACATATATGTAGAATTGGTGTATCTGTTTCAATGCATATTTTTCTAGGAATAATTAGTTATACGTCTCCAATAGCACAATATCATGCCCTATAATACACATTTTCCTAGGAATAATAGTTATACGTCTAGCACAATGTCATGCCCTATATGACATACCTTCATTACAAGATAGAGAAAGATGCATGTTCTTTCACGAGGATGTGGAGTTGTTATGGTAGTCTTACAAATTACGAAGTGGAATGATATAACAATTTCGAATCCTCATAATTACTCTCCCCTTCTGTTAAAAAGTCGAGATGTCCGATGGGAATAGTTTGCCTCGTGTATTATGTGGACGGGTGGTATAGAATGTTGCATATATTTACATAATGTTATGCTTTTAAATTCCCATCTAAGCATTTAAAATCCAATCTAGTTAAAGTGTTAGTCACTGTTACATCCTTCAACCCAAAGAAAGCAAAGTGTTAGTCTCAATCTTCTATAACAAATCATCTATATGAGACCATAATGTGATGCTCATCAAGGTCTTGTGTTATGAGTTTAAGCTTTGTTTGGAAAATGAGGGAAGGCGGCTAGCTCCATGGATTTAAAGGAGTTTAAGCTTGAACTGCTTTGTGAGATGTCAATAAGAATTTAGCTGGAGGGTGGGAGGCATGGACTTGTAGGTGGTGGTAATGCCTAGGATTGTATTGTGTATGTCATACATTATCCTGCCATGTCAGGCATATTGGATCCTTGCATACATGACATGTAGAATGTATCAAGAAAAGGACACATTATCATAATACAGCACATTATGATCTTTTCTATATAACATTGAAGAGAAAACTACAAATTGGTTAGCAAACATCTAGAAAATTGGCATTTCTATAGCAACTTTCCAAATACACATCAATGCTATCTCTGCCACTTTATTTCATGCAGAGGCAAGAAATCAAATCAAATATCTAGTCCTCTAAAATTATAGCAAGAAATCAAAACAAATATCTAGTCCTCTAAAATTATAGCACCTGGTGGACAAATAGCACTTGAATTTCCCATGCAAACCTTGATGAACATATAACACCTGAATTTTTCCATGTAAACCTTTAATGTTCGCCATAACTTATGCATCGAATGCACACACTTAGAGAACTTAGGTGCATTGCATTAGTCAAAATGGGCCTTATGGGAAATAGATCAAGCAAAAGACTACACATGCCAATAGATAGAAATATATTATATTTTTGATATGGGGTTTGTTAAGGAGCATGAGGGCACAACAAGCAGATGAGAAAAAAGAATTTTATATTATATTTTTGATATGGGGTTTGTTGAGGAGCATGCGGGCACAACAAAACAAAGGCAGATGAGAAAAAAGAACCAATTGTATACAATTAACTAACTAATTGTATACAATTGGTGAGATGAGTTATGGGATATTGTATGCCAAATTAAATGTATAGGTTTATATCCAGTTGTAGATTGTCTAATTAGTATCCTTGTCGAATCTGTATCCAGTAACACTTTTTAATTAGGTGGTAGAGCTATTTGTGGTGAAACTTGAACCTCATAGGTGATCTTACAGTTGCAAACTGTTTTTGGACCTTTTAATGCAAGACATCAAATAAACCTAATAAGCATTTAAAACCATGGCAAAATACTATTTTCTTCATGAACTGGTGCCAAATAAAATGTTATTAAGAAGGCAATGATATCACTCTAAATTTACATGCAATCATAACCGAGGCAAATAAACAGATCATGCACATTTGGACCACAGATTTTTTACAACATTGTCCCGACAAAATATCTCACCTTGGAAAACTCTAAGCAGCACTCCCTGCTCTGATTATTCCTGCGACCTCCAACCCTTTGCAAATCTAGAAAAGAAACGATTTGATTTGATGCTTGCAACAGGGGAATATAGAGCACAGAAGAGCAAGAGCGAAAATGTATTGCAGGATTAGAACTGAGTAGAGCATACAAAAACGCAAAACCTACACCTAGTATTTGAGCCTCATGTTTGATATGTGATCTGCAGAGAATCAACAACTAAAATATACCAATGCATGAAATCGCATGGCAAATCTGGAATCGTTCGACACCTTGCAAATTTGTAATCTTAGAGCAAGATGGATAAGACTGCCCACAAAACCCAAATCCCAGGTCGAAATATACAAACCAAAATGGTCCCAACTTTTGGAAGCACGGAAATATTTTTTTGAACACCAACAATCTTAGGAAATCGCCTTAAAAATAAAACAAAAACAATTAGACAAGATAGACGAAAAAGGAAAATAATATATGAGAGCTAATTGTGTGAAGAATAATAGAGCTCATGAGTGGTTTACTTCCATTACTTATGAGTATAAATCTTATGAATTGCTTATGATGAGTACAAATGTTATGAGTTACATGTAATACACTATGTGGAATATAGGCTTGTAATTAAGTAAGTGTTCACTTGTAGATTATGACCTGTTAGAATTAAGGTTGGCACTAAAAAGTATTTACATGCAATTCCATGTGTGTTGAAATTAGTATTTGTACATTTCAAAATGATGGAATAATTTCAAAATAATGAAATTGTTGTTAGATTGATATTGAAGGTTTGAACTCCTACATGAACATAGATAAATTTTGTAATATATGGCTAGCACGAGCACCGTACTTGTTTCATAGGTTTAGTACTTGAACCGTACGTAGTGGATATTAAAATTACATTATGCATCTTGCTTAGCAATGGATACTCAACCCATGGTCTAGGATATGGCTAGCATTGTTCCCCTTTCATCTTCTTATCATCCTGAGAGGAATTAATGTTTCAATTTTCAAGATATTTTCTGATTCACTTGCCAAAAGATCAAGGTAAGGTGAATCCAACAGCAAAGAATCCATGTCACATTTAGCTAACGCTCGTACATGATTAGAATGGCAGGAAAGGGCTATCAAAGAGTTTTGCCTAGAATTTTCCATTAAAAAAATATATTCAAAGCTTGTGTGAAATGTATGGGGGAAAAGAAAATGGGACCCCTTTCCGGTGTGGACGGTGGGGTCCCACGACCGGCGATAGCCGGGAGTGGGTCACCGCCCACACCGGAAAGGGGGACCATTTTTTTTTCCCCATCAATATAGAAAGAGGGGAGCCATTTTTTGCCCCCTTTTCTTTTGTTGCATGGCGCTCACAGGGCGGCCGATTCAAGCATCTCCGACCTTTTTTGGCTTTAGATTGTCATAATCCATGGCAGTGCTAGCAGATGTTCACAAAAATCTCACAGGATTTTCATAATTTCTCGCTGTATTTTTCCATCTTTCTCATTTCAACCTCCTACAAGCTATGGCGATGACATTCTGTAGCTCCTTCTGTGCTTCTGGCTATGTATTAACAGATCCTTGGTGCAGATTCGGCGATGTTTAAGGTTTCTTGGAGCAGATCCACAAAAAAGAGCAGGCCGTGGTCATTTTGGCAAAGCTTGGGTGCAAATGCAGAGCTTGTATAACATAGAATGACCGAGCTTCGGATTTGAGACATTTGATTCAGTGGCTCAAAGCGATGTGGGACGTTTTTACATCAGAAGAGTAAGATTTAGTGTTGATTTAAAGAGTTGCATCATTTATCTGTAAGGTATTTCTATATCTGTTTGCATCACAAAAAAACCATTCCGGCGAGCATTAAAAAGCGAAAACCAAATGCTAAAATCAGAAGCTATGGCGACGACATTCCTTAACCTCTGTGCTTCTCCCAGGGAAAAAATCACAGATAGAAAAGCACAAAGCTCCTTCTGTGCTTCCAGTTTTGTTATGCCTTCTGTGTTTTTTTTGTTATGCCTTCCCTGTTTGGACTTAGCTCCTTCTGTTTGTTTTGCAGCAAAAAGACATGGTTTTGCAAGCTATGGCCTACGACTGTTCTTTCCAAAGAAACATAAAAAGAGACAGAACATAGTATTGTTAACCGAAGAAACTGGGCTTAAAAGACTATGGTAACCGGGTGAACCAGTTGAGCGGAATTGGAAGACCCAACTTCCATTCCGTGACGGAGGGAGTAGACACGTGTCGACACTAGAATACACGCCACAAAAAAATGGCGACCCTGTTTCTATATTGTATAAGGTATGTTGAAACCATAAAATGGCCCAATTTAAATGGACGAACGCAGGCAACATGGGAAGACGACAATGAGATTTAACAAGATGATTTAATGAAGCACTCCACTAATCCCACTCGCCAGACCCACTAATCTTCACAATTTTGGATTCAAATTTTACGCACTATATAAGCAGCACCAGATTTTATAGCTCAAAGCATCCATTCTGAACCCAGCTATGGCGCAGGTGGAGCAGATCGTCGCTGCAGCATTTCTTAGCTTTTTTTTCATTTTCTCTTTCCCGCCGGCATGCTACGGCACGGACATTCCTCTGGTGATGGGCAAGGTCTTCTGCGATCGATGCCTCGAAGGAAAAATCTCCAAGCATCATAAATTAATGGAAGGTAAGATTAGTGATACTCTGTCGCAGGTGCTTAATTCTTCATGTGGGTTGTATAATTTCGAAGAGTTCTTCTGGAATTGATCACTGTTTGACTGAATTTATCATGTGGGTGGTAGAAATTTGGCGAATTTTTTTGGTAGAGCGTAAGATTAATCTGTGTCTGATGGGTTTACAGGCGCAAAAGTGTCGCTGCAATGCGAAACAATGGATGGGAGGACTGTAATTCAGGAAGATCAGACGGACGATTTGGGAATGTTCAGTTTTCTGCTGGATTCCGACGCAAAGTCCTGCACAGCAAATCTGAAGAGCAGCCCGTCGGAGCACTGCGCAATTGAATCAAACGCCCATCACGATCTAAAAATCCATCCAAAAAAGCTCCGAAAGATTATTTTTGCAGGCCCTCTAAGTTTCAAGCCACAAAAGCCGTTCGATTTCTGCCCAAAAGAGTCCTACTACGGACCGCCTCCGCCGGTCTCCTCCGCTCCAGCACCGGCGGAACGAGCCCGCTCGCCACCTCCGCCGGTAGCCGCCTACGGCCCATCTCCGGTTGTATCAGCACCGCCTCCGCCGGTTTTCTCCTCTCCGGCACCTGTGGAAAGGGCTAGATCTCCACCTCCGCCGCCAGTATACTCATATGGTTCACCGCCTTCACCGGTTTTCTCATCACCGGCACCTGTGGAGCGAGCACGTTCTCCTCCTTCAGCGTATGCGTCTCCGCCGGTTTCCTCTTCACCGGCACCGGTTGAAAGAGCCCGATCACCGCCTCCTCCGGTCACCTCATATCCCTCACCAGTTTACTCATCTCCAGCGCCTGTTCATCGGGCAAAGTCTCCTCCTCCGCCGGTTTCTTACCCATCACCGCCGGTATTCTCCTCTCCAGCACCGGTTGAACGGGCTAAATCCCCTCCACCTCCTGTCTCTTACCCATCACCACCGGTCTACTCTTCTCCTGCTCCAGTTGAACGCGCCAAATCACCTCCTCCTCCGGTCATATCTTACCCTTCACCGCCAGTTTCCTCATCTCCTGCTCCGGTTGAACGAGCCAGATCTCCTCCGCCGGTTGCTTACGCATCACCACCGGTTTACTCATCTCCTGCTCCAGTTGAACGCGCCAAGTCACCTCCTCCTCCAGTCATGTCTTACCCGTCACCACCGGTTTTCTCTTCTCCTGCGCCTGTTGAAAGAGCCAGATCACCGCCTCCTCCGGTTTCTTACTCTTCACCGCCGGTCTACTCGTCCCCTGCTCCTGTTGAAAGAGCCAAATCACCTCCTCCTCCGGTTTCTTACCCTTCCCCGCCGGTTTTCTCCTCCCCTGCTCCTGTTGAGAGAGCCAGATCGCCTCCTCCACCGGTTTCTTACCCCTCACAGCCGGTTTACTCTGCTGCTCCACCTCCTCTCGTTGCTTATTGAGGATTTTTTTTTTAATGGTCTAAAATAAGTGCGTTTGTCACATTTTTGTTGGCTTATCCCTTGTAGCTCAGTTGCTACCGGATTTGCCTCCTATTTCTATTTATAACAAAAAGTGTTCACTTATCATTTGGGAGCTGTACTCTTGTTTTCGAAGCTTTTTGTTTTTTTTTCTTTATTGCCCCTTTTCCCCTCGTTATGGCATGTTTGCACATAGAAAATTGTACATCCAACACTTTGTCGATTTATGACCTTGCGTGTATTCCTACTTATACTAAGCTTCTCTCTTGTATTGGATTGTAACGTTTCCTTGTCCTTTAGGCCTAGTTGTATTTGGATTGATAATTGAAAAGCTGATATGCAAAGTATACTATGCAAATACATATCCATACATAGCACATTTGTGCGATCCATACAAATAAGGTATTAGAGTTGAAATCAAAATAGCAAAGCCATTTATACAATGTAGTTAGTGCATTCTCGAAAATTGTATCGCTCAATTGATTAGACATGACTGTCAAGATTAGTACATTGATTAATATCTATAAAAACATAGATATTCAAGACGTCTTAGTACTTTATGTATATGTTACATGTGGCATATCTAAGTACAAGGGCATATCATTGAGTATAATATATAGTTGTCCACTTTATAGCATTACGATAGGTACACATGTCTCAATCTCTATCTTTTATTGTAGGTTATTCTATTATTCCAAGTTAGCGATTTGTTCTAGTGGTAACACACTAGTTTCTATACGCATAGGGTCTCGGGTTTGGACCTAGTTCTAAGAGTGCATTCAATGAAAGGTCATTAACACAAAAATTGGTTCTACTTCTTCTTCATCAAACTCTAAAGCCACAAAGAGATAGAGGTAGAGATAGAACAAAAGTATTCTGTATTCTCTATCTCTTCATTCTATTCTCTCTTCATCTTACTCTATCTCTAGGTATGGCACCTCCCTTGCTCGATGAATCTATAGCTAATTCTTTGGTCTCTTTGGTTGTCATCTGGATTTTCAGGATGAGTTTTAGCTAAGATGAGATGTTCATCTTCCATGCATGTAAAAGTACATCTCTAGCTCAGTTACAACCTTGAACAAGAGATTTGTATGCATCAGTAGTATTCCCCCATTTTAGTAGCCATTAAACCTCATTCGACTTCCAAGACAGGCCCACTTATGGTTTCGGTATCATCTTTGAAGGGTTAGTTAAAACCTTGAGTATTGTTTAGCTGGTCTTAGCCCTGACTTGGAACTATACGCCAGATAGCTCTAATTGATTGGGGGGATATCATGTTTTGCGGTACGAACAACCCGAGCTGTTCTAAACATGGACTGTCTAGGTTTTGTTAAGCAGTCATCCTTTCCCTAGAATGATCGTGTTCCAGTGGAAATAGAGATATGGGTGATCTCATACTTGCTCTTGGAATTCCCAGAATTATACTCAACTAGATTGTATGGCATCACTATGGGTTAACTATAAGCGTCATGGTCTCCAAGCCCAAAGTTCCACCTTTGATGTTATATGTTTGATTGTGTCCTAAGGGCTTGAGGGAGGGGTGAACTAAATTGGAACCCTAGCCTCTTGCATCTAATTGATCAGATGTGCACACTCTGATCAAGCTAAGACAATCTATCCCCTTTTTACTTACATGTTCATGTATGACTACATGCGCCAAGCGCAACCCCCATTTTTTCCACACAAATAGATATGATATTTGGCATATGCCTACATGGATAAATCGGGCATGTTTCACGGGGATCAGGGCTATATGTGGACCTAAGGTTCTCTTGCAAGTGGAAAATGTTTTGGTAGTTGCTCGACACTTTAGGGTTAAGTGTCATGTTTTGAGGGATGAGCAATCCGAGTGGTCTAGACTTGGATTGTCTAGACTTTATTAAGTAGTCATCCTCTTCTTGGATGGAACGTGTTCCAGTGGAAATAGAGATATGGATGATCTCATACTTGCTCTAGGGATTCCTAGGATCTTACTCAGGTGGAACTTGCCAAGGTAGATGCAATCAAGCTTCATGGACTGTGGGGCATCGCTATAGGCTGTGAACGTTATGGTCGTCAAGTCCAAAATCCATGTTTGGTGTTATATATTTGACTATTCCTCAAAGGGCTTGGGTGAGGGGCAGATGAAAGTGGAACACTAGACTATCTCATCTAATTTTCCAGCTTTTCAATAACTCCCTTGTCATAGAAATTGTACACTCTGGTGAAGGAAAGACAATCTATCCCCTTTTTACTTACCGGTTCTTGTCGGTGACTGCATGTGCCAAGCGCAACCTCGTCTTTTCCACGCGGATAGATACAATAGTTAGCATATGCTCAAGTGGAAAGGCTTGAGCATAGGCTTTCTTGCTAGTAGGAAACTCTTTCAAAAGTTACCCGACACTTTAGGGTTAAGTGTCATGGGGCGAGTAATCGAGTGTCCAAATTTGAATTGTCCAGGCTTTTTTTAAGCAGTTATCCTCTTTCTAGATGGATTATGTTCTAGTGGAAATAGAGATATAGGTGATCTCATAATTGCCCTTGAATTCCAATGGCTAAAACTTGTTAAGGTGAATGCAGGCAAGCTCCTTGGAATATGGGGCATCACTATCGACTATGATGTGAGTGTCATGGTGTCGAAGACCAAAGTCCTAGCTTTGTTGTTATATATTTGATTTTGCCCTCAAAGGACTCGGTGAAGGGGCGGATGAAAATGGGACCTAGCATATTGCATTTAATTTTCCAGCATTGTCAATAACTGTCTTCTTGTAGAAAATATCTCAGATCCTCATTTCCTAACACTCATCTCCCTAGAAGCAAATAACATCTAAGTAGACTATCTCATCATATTTGTGCACTCTAATCAAGATAAGACAATCTATCCCCTTTTTACTTACAGGTCTTATTGATGACTACATGTGCCAAGCATAACCCTGTCTTTTCCATGCAAATAGACGTAATATTTGGCATATGCCTACATTGAGGGGACTCGAGCGTATTTCACTAGTATCAGAGCTATAATATCGTGGATTTGCTAGCAGGAAACTCCTTTAGAGGTTGTCTGACACTTTAGGATTAAGTGTCAAAGTTGTCAGTAAAATTATCAAGTCCATGAGATTTCACCAAAACATGGAGTTCAGACTGGATATGGCCATGGAACATCCAATTTTGGATCAAAAATAATTTCTACTCAAAACTTTGGAAAACTCAGCCTCTTACGACCTACAATTCATCTGTAATTTTAATTTAATTGCTTAAATCTATTGCACATGTAAACTGATGTCAACTATATCATATAGAAATGACTTTATTCCGGCATGTTGATTTTGCAATAGTGCTTGTAATCTGCTCTTTGAATGGTTTAATCCAATTCAAACACCATTTCAATCACCTTGCCAGCCTCTAAAAGCCTCATTCATTCAAGAGAGCAAGAGATTTGAGTACTGATTGCAAGATTAAGTGAAAAAACGTGAATTCGTTACCTTTTGAGCTTGAAACTGAGCAGCAATGATTAGTTTGGATATGTGGCCTAGCTAACTACAGCTCGGCATATATTTATGGCCATCTTAGAAGCACGGTATGCCGATGTCAGGCTATTCTAAGTTTTCACGTCCCAAACTTGCCCACATGCTTATGATTTTTCATCCTAAGGTAAATACACTGATTGTCTTCAAATGTAAATTGTTCTCGCAACATTTGGATCTCTTATGGAGAAGATTTTCTTGGGTTGAATCTTATCGCTGAGAAATTCACTATTACTTACTCTTGATATTAGCTGCCATTTTTTTCGTGGGAGCACTTCCTTTTTGTTTTCACTCCTCTTTTATGCTTTTCCTCCCTTAGGTGACTTTTTCAGCCTTTGCTCTCTTGCACCCATTCGCCCAGCTCGACTCATATTAGCATCCTCTGTGCATTTTCTTTTCTCGTCATGACATGGCCCAATAGATGTTTACAAAAGTCAGGAACTTCATTGATATCCATCTCACCATCGTTCAACATATAGAGTCCACCTCATAGGTCAGTTCCTTATAATGAGAGCATGGGCAACTTCGTAAGGATGGAGTGTAGGGGGCACCACTCACAGATAAGTTGGTGCAGCTATCCAATAAAATACTTGAGTACCTAAATCAGTAGGGGGAGGGGGGTTCCCACCTATGGCCCATTTAGGGAGAGAATGTTTTAATGGAGAACCTTTGTTGCTCGGATTGAGGCAGTAATGGCTTATCAGATGCTTTGAGATGTGCCCTATCTGATGACTTAATTTGATGCTCTTAATGGCAACTCCAAACAAGGCTCCTTTTTTGCCCCTAAAGGCCCAGTGAGGTGCCCAAGAATGGTCAACCATTGTAACAAACTCATGACAGGGCATGCAAACATGTGTTGGAAAATCTAGAACAAGTACTTTTCAATGCCACACATGTCCAGTTGCATTTTGCCTGACGTGGAAAAAGTTATTTAAGAGAGAAGAAAATATGAAAAAGGGGGGAAATTTAAGCCTAGCATATCTCAGACGTTGAATGGGTGTGGGCCATTAGGGTCCCCGGACTGACTATGGGCACCCCCTCCCATCCCCTTCCCCCCATCCATCACCTTGGGCTTCCTTGATGTGTTTTAGAAGTTGTCGAGAGAGCAACAAAGGCAATAAAAGTAGGTGAAGAACATGGATGTAGACAATGACTAATAAGAACAAGTCATTAGTATGGCGGAGAAGCTACACGTGCAAGAGGGAACCTCCTCTGGAGGAAAGAGGAAGCAGTTGCCACCAAAGAGAAAAAGGTACTCAGGTGTAAAAAGACGAAGAGCAGCCTTAAGCCGACAGCTTCTGCTAAGAGGGCCATCTAGCAAGCATCCAACATCCTCCATCACATTTAGAATCAGAGCCATCATGCTCGATAAACAAGAAAGGAAGAATAGGCGTCACTAGACCATAGAAGCAAAAAGAGCAAGGGAAGTCGGTGCAGAGAAGCCCAATATGTTCTAGCGAGGTATCGTAGCCTCCCTATAAAATTTGGAAGTACCGAAAGAGCACAGAACTCCTTTTGAAGAAAGCCCCATTTGCAAGGCTGGTTGATGAGATGCTCGATCGTTTAAAACCCATCTATTGGCATGGTAGACCTCTAGGATGCAGTTGAGGCATATTTCATCTCTAATTTTTAGGATACTGACTATTTTATAACATACATAAAGAGGTTTACAAACTAATCCAAGGAATAGAATAGTTTTTTTTTTCCAAGGAAATCTGCACCTTGTGATAGAATTTTGAAACCATTTTTATTATTATCGATATCTAAATATCTCGATATGAATGTTCTTGGCAGGGATGCAAAAGAAAATCAATTTAAAAAGTTAATATTTGGGATGTAAAAGAAAATTAACGTAAAATCTTATCTTGTTGATGATTAGAGCTTCTAAGCCCGTTCAATAGTAGTTTGCTATATAATAATATTTTAATTTTATGGTAATAAACACAAACCTTGTGTATGACTAAACTTCTGTAATTGATATCGGCATTTGCAATTATTGGAAGGCTTTTTTGTAAAGATTCAAAAGGCAAATAACCAAAACTTTAGGTTCCTAGCAAATTTTCTCTTACTTTTCTAATGCCTACACACTCTCTCTCTTTTCTGGCCACTTTCTTTCTCTACATTGACTCTTCCCCCCTCAAATGTTTTGAGCACTTCCTCTCTTTGTTCTTTCTTCCTTGCACTCTTCCACCAGTTCTCTGTTCCTCCTAGCTCTTTTGACTACTTTCTCTCTTTCATCTTTTAGTTTCTTTCTCTCACTAAAGATCACATAGACCGCACTAATACTTTAAACTTTTAGCCTCTAGACCATGCCATTACTTTAATATTTTGGCCTCTTTCTCTCAACAAAAGTCACACAGACCCTGCCAATACTTTGTCCAAAATATTTGAACCAATCGAGCGCGCAATCTGAGGGACCTCATATCAAAACAACCAGAAATCATTAAGCAAATATTCTTGAGCCTTTCTAGCCTAAGCTTTCTTACCGTTTCAACCTCATCTCAAAAGAATTCCGGCGATAAACAGGAATTGAATTCACCCATAGGGTTGAACCCCCTGAAACCCTTCATGCCAATCACTAAGGGCAGGTATCGTTTATACTCAGTTCATACCACTCTAGCCAGTTGGTCCATGTGCTCATGAGTACTGTCGAGATATAGTTTGGTAGAAGCCGCCCATCAAGGCCCTCAGGGACTACCGCCCATGAAGGCCCTCGGGGATGATGAATATAAAGAACTAAAATACTAGCTTTGACAGTCCACTTTGTGCCCAAATTGTACCATATTTTTTAATGGATAAGAAAGCTAGTTATTGTGGAGAACCAAAGGGAAATGTTCTATCTTTTGGACCATCATCCCAAAACATTCTGGAAGGAAAAAATACTAAAGGAACCTCTGCAGCCTATTGGAAACATTACATCTGGCCAATGGGCATAGTACTTGCAACAACGCTATGATCTTCTTGAGGTTCGAGCAACAATACCCCTACAGATGCCCCCCCAAAAAAAAAAAAAAAAAAAAAAATTCCATAGTAATCAAAGAAGCAGAGGTCTCTCAGGGCTTGTAACGTCTAGCCAATGTGCAAGGCGGCAGACTTGGATGGCATGCAGGCAGAGCTGCTCAAATCGGCAGAGCCACTGATAGTGCCCATCCTAATTGCATTGTTCAACATGGCATTACATGAAGGATTTCCCCACAGTAGACCACGAACAGGGTAGTTTCCATCTATAAGACAGGAAACCTTTACAGCCCTTGTCAATTATCGAACAATCATGGCCAGTTCGCTCTTTGCAAAATTATTGGCCGGCATCCTTGAGCAACAGTTGACAACGTGGGCGAAAGAGGCAGAAGTGTGAGCCCCCACACAGGCAGGATTCCATCCCCGACACTCTACCATTGATCATATTTTCACACTTGGTTGAGAATAGTATAAATCGTCGGTAGAACCTATACTGCTGCTTCGTTGACTTTGCAAAAGCTTTTGAAACCATACCTTAGAAAAATTTATGAGAAAGATTGTGGTTGTTGAGGGCCCTTATGGATTTTGCGAAATGTGGAATATAGGTTGTATAAAACATGCTCAGGTCGACTGATACTGTCAGGACAACCTATCAACAGTAGTATTGGGGTGCGTCTGGGATGCCCGCTATCTCCAACATTGTTTCATATATGCTGATGATATGGACCTCTTAGCCTACATCCCCGATGACATGTAGTGCCATCTAGATGATCTGAATACTTTCTGATGGACCATTGGAATGCAGGTTAATTTTGCCAAGACTAAGGTACTTTTTATCTCATCTTCGCGCCAGTTAATGTTTTCCTCCACTTATTAGGGGCAAAATCTGGAGGTGACACCCACCTACAAGTACTTGGACATAGAATTTTCAGTCCATCACATAAGACACTTATATCCAATTCAAATCCAATTCACTGTAAGGCACTATATCCGATGTAGAACAATAGTTAAAAGGTGGCAATCACACTTATTTAGGGTCTTGCTAGAGCCCGTTCTTGTGTACAGGGTCGGCTTGGGCTTTGGTGATATCCCTGGCCACCTGGAATTATCTGGAGTAGGCGCAGAAAGCCTTTATAGCTCGAGCACTTACGGTAAAGTCCACAGTTCCACATTAGATTCTTCTGCAAGAGACATGTTTCTTGCCTCTACAGAAGACCGCACTTGACCGCCACATTATCTACTTTCAAAAGATAGTCAACATTTCAAGGCCTGCTGGAAGGAGAGATGAGCTCAGTGGTTCTTCCATGGAATGGACAACAACACAGGTGCATATAGGTACAAACCGAAGAGGCTCACAATCACTTGAGATAATACCTTGATGATTGCCTCTTCAACAAGCTTTGGGATATTGGTGCCCTGGAATAGGTTAAGATGACACGCTTACTAGTTCTAGATGAATTCCATTCTTACACAGGGTCCATAGAGCTATCTACATGCACATTTGCGCATGAAGAAGCAAAGATTGATAGCTTCAATGTGTGCAGATGCACATCGTCTCTGAATTGAGATAGGGAGACGGGCTCGAGAGGGATGTGAGGACATGATTTGTTAGTGTTGCCAATAGGGTGCGATTGAGGCTGAATGTCACTCATCTATCTTCAATATTGTGCATCACTCACCTAGATCTAGACTTGCTACAGTGAGTTGAATCTGCCTAACCTGTCACTCCCACTCCTAGGAAGGGTGAGATGCATGCACATTTCCAAGAAGGGTGAGATGTGCATGTTGCTTCATAGGATGGATGGATGGATAGATAGATTTTTTAACGTCCATGGAGACCAAATGGGCAATGGGATCCAAACAACAAAAGAGGTATGGAAGCCCAAAAAGTATAAAGAAAAGATAATGCTAATGGTTTTATGCTACTTAAATTATCTAGACATAGTCAATCCAAGGATTGGAAGGCCATTAGTCTAGGATGATTGTTGCACCTCCCCTCCACACAGCCCATTTCTTTTGCATGCGGGCTACAAAGATCTTTCCACAGACTCATTGCCTCCATTCGCACAGGGGCACATCATCTTCGAATTGAGACGGGCAGATGGATTGGTGAGCCATGCCAGGACAGGCTCTGTCAATGCTGCCAAATGGGAGTC
Source organism: Isoetes taiwanensis (assembly GCA_021234155.1). Lineage (NCBI taxonomy): Eukaryota > Viridiplantae > Streptophyta > Lycopodiopsida > Isoetales > Isoetaceae > Isoetes > Isoetes taiwanensis. Next base: position 12,068,920 of record JAJEKV010000001.1, on the reverse strand, counting down.
ATTGAGGATGAATCTCATACCCTTCAAAGTTGCCCAGCATATGATCAAATTCGGACGCGCTATGCTGAGTTGGTCAGGCCTGGCCAGCCGTTACATGTGACATTGAGCACAGCATCCGTACGGGTGCTGGGATCATACCTTCAGGAGGTTATGGACATGCGAGATCAGCTATGTCCTCGGGCACACACTTGACATGTATATATACATTGATGTATACTTGTACAGTTTGACAGCATTCTTATTACTGCCACGGTTTTTCCCTCGAAAACCCTTCGGGGCGGGGGTTTTTTAACCCGGACAGTAATAAGTTTGCTGCGCTCCTTATGGGTCCCATAGGCCGATTGGCCTCAGTGGACGATAAAAAATCATTCTCATTCTCATTCTCATTCTTATCTTTATATAATTGAAAAGGGGAGAGGTCCTCTTGTAATGAAAAACTAATCTCGCTGAGATGATTGCCATGCTAAAGAACACGTTGGCTACTAGGAGCATCTTAAAACCGAACCAAAAGATGTCGAGGACGATCAGGTCTTGTTACTCCCATCCTAGTAGTAGGGACAACCCCATCAATCTTCATATACATGACATCACTGAAGAAATGCAAAGCCTCATCCAAATCTTAATGGGCATCAGTCTCTAACTCTGCAACCCTATAAGATGCACGGTCGGATCCTAGTAGCAGTAGATACTGAGGCAACCTACTTGTTAGCTTGATCTTTGCTCGCTTGATGTCACAGATCTTGGTCAACTGTGGTTTGTGGAGATGTTCATACACCCACCTCCACATATTCCCTTTCTAGTACACAATTATTCTTCTATGGCGGTAACTTTGACTTTAATGTTTGCACTTAAGCATACTTGTTCTCACATACTGGCCATAAGAGTTGGGGACCAAGGTATGTATTAACCATAACAATTGTGTCCATCTAACAATAGACATAGTCATAGATGTGGCCCTCATCCCTCCCTCATTATGAACTAGTAACGGGTGCCCGGCGTGCCGGGCATAAATACATTCTATAACACGTTGCAAAATTTGGAAGGTGGCCCCAACAGAGAAATCAAAGGAACCACATAGCTTTTGAAAAACAAATGGAGGCTATATTTTCCAAGCGTGGTATTATTTTCATTGAGCCTCAAGCTTCTAGCCTCTTCCCAATTTTTAGAAATTGCTGCCTGAATTTCAAATTTACTCTCTTCCTCCAGGCGCTCTCTTCCTCCAGGCCCTCTCTTCCTCCAGGCGCTCATGCTGGCGCTTAGGGTTTCAGCCCTGCTCTTTTGCTCATAACTCGGGATTCCGGTGTCAGATTCAGGTGTTCTTGGGCTCGTTGGAAAGCTTATCGAACGAGCTTTCCGTCGGTGTATGATTTGTATGGTGTTTCCCCTGTTTTAGTCGACAGAATCCACCTGACAGTCCCGGCCCTCTATGGCTACCCCTGACAGCATGCATGCGTTGAAGAAAAGAGCCCGCAATTTGGATACCTCGTCCCCATCAGAGCAGGTATCACAGGCTGAGGCAATGTACAGGAACAGGCCGGTTCCCTCCAGGCTAAGCTGGCAAGCTTGGAGGCATCACGGGACAATTTGCCAGGGGCTGCGCTCAAGAAGCAGCTTCTCCAACAGAAGGAGCGAATTTCGCTTGTGGAAGTTCGGCTTGGGGATTATGATTGCAGGGGAGCCCAAAAGGCTGATGACCAGATAAGAGAGGAGATACAAGCAACAACGCAGCTAGTCACGGAGATGGGGCACCGCTTGGATAAGGTCCACCAGCAATGGATGGAAGACATGGCGCAAGCACGAGGCCGACATGAAGGGGTTGCTCCGCCTGACATTGTACAAGTCACAAGCATGGCTGGTCGGATAGATGCTAAGGAAAAGGATGTGGAAGCGGTGCGGGGCAGGCTCCAATTCCTTGATGAAGCAAAGGCAGACAGGCAGGAGATGTCAGGAAGATGCTCACATATAGAGAACCATATGGCCCACTTGCAGCAAGAGATGCAGGACCTCCGAATGGAGGTGCAACGAGTCCGAGTACACCACGGCCGTTCCGCACCAGCACCCCCATACCGCAGGCCGAGGTGGCTCGTGGAATCAATCGGGTAGTGCCGTGAGGAGCAAGACATCCGTGCACGCCGCCTCAACCTTATTGTCCAGCGGGATTGCCGGAGGAGCAAGGCGAGGATTTGCCAGGTAAGCTTACCACCCTGGTACTTGCAAAGCTCCAATTACGAGATTTGGTTATCAAGAGTCCAATCGGGGTTGGAGGACCGAGCATGAGACCTCGGCTAGTTAAGTTTGCGCCTTGGATTGGGAGGCAAAATCTTTGTTGTTGCAACGCACTGGGCCGCTTGAAAGGTACGCCCATATACGGATCCGATCTCACGCCACCGCAACAACGGGAAAGAAGCCAAGAGTTGGTCAAGATAAGAGAGATTCGATGCTGGAGGGGCTGCTGGTTTGGTTAATGGTAAGATGAAGGTATATGTGCCTCCTCGTCAAACGATTATGGAGGCGGCATTCCTAACGAACAAGCTGCGTCGTGACGGCGAGAAGCGGTCCGGGGGCATCGGGCCAGGCAGGCCGGAGGGGGCGGATTGAGGCCTTCCACCACTACAAAGATATCCATCGTGGTCCCGCGGAGCAGGCTGCCCGAAAGTTATTCCAACCATAGCGGCGCCCTCGAGGCACTCGGGATGGGTCCACGGCCACGGTCAAGATAGGGAAAGTGTCTTCGCATTCTTTCACGGAATTGTAGGGGCTTCCGTGGCGTAAGGGCAATGGCTTGAATGGGATCGCGACAGACATGGACATCGCCTTCCCGGGGAGACATGGGAGTATGAAGGGCATCGATTGCCGGAACTTATTCGAGGATATCAGCATTTCTCACTTGCTAATGAGCCATGGCGACGCTGGCACGGTGGAGTGGCTTGCTACTTTAGGGACGCTTTAGCATGCAAGATCACACTTCGAAGTCCGATGCATTTAATCGCTACATGTGGGTAATGGTATTAGAGCCCGGTCATGTCCCATTGTTTCTTGCTAACTGCTACATTCCCCATGCAGGCTCTAAGTTCTACCAGGTACATGATGCAAAACACGGATGTCCGTGATGCGATATAGGGATCCGTGATGATGACATAGACCGCTATAGACGCGAGGGGCAGGTGTTTTTGCTTGGAGATTTCAATGCTCGTACGGCGCAGTTGCAGTCGGTGACCTTCCAAGGTGACGATAATGCTGATCCGCTTTGGCTTGAGACAGCCGCTATTCAGCATCCACGGCACTCCCAGGATATCGTGGCTAGACCATTTGGCAGGCAGCTGGTCCAGCTCTGCCAGGTTTTTGACATGGTAATTTGTAATGGTATACAGCGATGGCCACACTCAGGGGGTGTTACTTGCAGGAGTGATAGGCAGGATGGGCGAGCTAGTGTGTTGGATTACCTTCTCGCTCCTGTAGCAGCACTTGACATGGTTACACACTTCTCCATTGGCACAAGCACAGGGGATGAGGAGGCTTTGTCAGATCATTACCCGCTTTATGTCACGCTGAATTGGGAGCACTCAATAGTGGAGACACCGCAAAGGGGGCATGGAGGGTTACCGTACATCCCACGCCATCGAAGCGAGGGGCGCGATGAATGCGTGTTGGTGCGGGAGTTCTGAGGGGTTTGATAGCTTCTACATAACCGCAAGACAGTGTGCATGGTGGTGAGGGCGCCGCTTTGCATTACCGCCGAGGCTTCCTTTGCAGTGAAGGGCCCTCCAAGGAGGGACACCGCACATTTTCCTGAGAACCCGTGGTTTGATGCTGATTGCAAGGCTCTAAAGAGCCAGTTGCGCTTGGTCATAGATCCACAGTTGCGGCCACAGGCCCTGCAAGACTATAAGCTCTTCCTAAAAGCCAAGAAGGGGAGATACATGGCAGAAACCCAGGAGCGCCTGTTTGACATGCTTATGGCAGAGCCAAAAGCTTTTTGGCGTAAGGTGTTATACAAGAAGCGCCAGGTGGCTGGTAATGTAAGTGTGGAGCAATGGATGCACCGCTTGCAGGAGTTATATGACCCCCCAGGAGCTAATGCCAGGGTCCCGGATCAGGTAGGAGAGGTGCTGCAGCTCACGCGGGAGGATGTCCAGCAGGGTCTCAGGCATCTGGCGAATGGCAAGGCAAAGGATTTACAGGGGCTGCAGGCCGAGCTGTTGAAGTGGGGTGGCCCATCTGTGGTAGGGCCCCTGACGGTGATCATTAACCAGGCTCTGAGCGAGGGCCTCCCCCAGGAGTGGATGGTTAGTAAGGTTGTTCCTGTTCATAAAGCTGGTAATACGGATGAGCCGGCGAATTACCGGATGATTATGGTAAGCTCGCTGTTTGCAAAGCTCCTGGCAGGGGTGGTGGAGAAGAAACTCACTAAGTGGGCCGAGGAGGCAGGGGTGCGGGCAATTGGCCAGGCAGGCTTTCGCCCAGCTCACTCCACGACCGACCATATCTTCACTTTGAGAGTGTTGATGGAGGCAAGCCGCAATGCGCGACAGGACTTGTATTGCTGCTTTGTAGATTTTAAGACTGCATATGATACCGTCCCCAGAGACATGCTGTGGCAGAGGTTGCAAGAATTGCGAGTTCCACAGGAGTTGCAGAATGTGGTGCACCAGCTTTATGATGGGATTTATGCTGCGCTGCCTTATGAAGATCGGCGGGTAGCTAGCACTATGGGAGTTAAGCAGGGCTGCCCGTTATCTCCAACGCTTTTTGGGTTGTACATTGATAGCTTGGAGACGTGGATGCAGCACCATGGGGAGCCGGGTGCAATTATCCGATGCGACCTCGTGGGCGGTTATTATATGCGGATGATGTAGCTTTGCTAGCCCACACGGCCAGCCGGTATGCAAAGAAGATTTGGATGCCCTCGTGGGTTCCGTGGGGCAACGGAATGACAAACGGTGAACTTGCACAAAACTAAGCTATATTAGCGATCCCGTTCTCGCAACACCCTATCCCCGGAGTTATATACGGGGGGGGGTGAAGTGGAGATGGTCGCGAGCTTCAAGTATCCGGGAATTGATTTCACTACTAACATGCCGTGGGATGAGTGTGTGGAGAGGAGAGCCGCAGGCTGCCGGAAGGCTTTATATGCAAAGTGCAAAACGCGTGTTGCCGGATAGATCTCTCGTGGATCGGGCGAGGAGAGCACACTGTTTAGAGCTTTGGTCGAGCGGTGGCCGCTATATGGGGTGGAGGTTTGGGGCCCAGAAGCTAGCAAAAATACATGGGATAGGTTGGAAAGGGTGCGAAAGCTTTCTTGACATATAGCTTGGGAGTGAAGGACACCGCATCAGATCAGATTTTTTGTTGTATGAGACGGGGTTCGCCTTTACAAACGATCGCTATGCGCAGCATCTTACTTGCTTCCATAAGGTGGATGGGATGGATGAGCATCGCTTGCCCCACAGGCCGTGGTTGTTAACGAGGGCCCCCAGCGGCTGAAGAGGGTATGGCACTTGTTAATCGTAAGGGATGGTTTAGGAGGTGGTCTATGGATTACCAATGGATGGTGGCAATGGCGCGATTCGATGTGAGAATGGGCAATTGATGCGGGCTATCTTTGCCACCCCGTGGGATGCCTCTACTCTTGCAAAGCCCAAGACAGAGCACTATCACGCCGATTAATCCCGCCTTGAGCATGGACCCCATCGGCATTTTGAAAGCACACATCTCGGTGAAGAAACGGAGAGCTATTGCTGCCATAAGGACGGGTTCCCATTACCTCTAAATTGAAACAGTCATTTGGGGGTGAATGGCGGCACCGGGATCCCTGGGGAGGAAAGGATATGTCGGTGTTGTGAGATGCACGTGATAGAGGATGAGCACCATGCCCTCCGGCGGTGCTCAAAGATATGCCCATGTCCGAAAGCAAAGGCACACCGATCTTAGATGCTCGACACACCGCTACATCGATTACTTGCATCACCTATGGTAGCCTGGGCCGGGAGCTTACATCCTGCAGATTTCGGCCGTCAGACTTGCTCTTCTGGGGCATGGTATTTGAGAGCCTACTGCTAGGGTTTTTCCTCCCAAGTGGGGGTTTTTTCATCCCGCTAGTAGGGTTCTACTGTACAGTTACATTGTTTGTTTTTGGTGTTGGGGTTTTTGGCTTTTTTGCCTGTTCTCTGCATGTACCGTCTCATAGGCCTCTGGCCTCCGTGGACGTTAAAATAAACTTCCTTCCTTCCTTCCTTCCTTCTATAATTCATGCTTTGTTCATGTCTTCCTCTTGCTAGGTTTAAATTTGGAGGTTTCAGCTTCTAGAAAATGGGGAGGTAAGATGTCGCTATATTAATGTTAAAGAAACTATCATGTCTGGAAATATAATGTAATATAAACATTTATTTTCAAATATTGGTTTTACTAATTGTTCGTCGTGTTGGAGTGTGTCACAATTTGTGTATGGAAGAAGTAAAAGGCCTTCATTGTTTTTCTGGGTTAGTAGAATGTTTTATGCGTTGCTCATTAATACACCATCTACTTCAACATTCAAGAGGCAGAATGGAGAGGGGATATAAAGGGAGTTATCTTCCTATGCATTAAAGAATCTTAAGCTTTATTATTCGAAACATGGACAAAATGAAAAGTCTTAACCCATGCTGTTTATGCTTGTTGTTGACATTGTTTATTTCAAGTGGTTGTGTCTGAAGGATTATTATTCAAGTGAATTGTGAAATATTTCCTGAGGGGTATTGATTATCTAGACAACTAAACTTCATACAATTATTGTATTGTTAATGACATTGTTTCAAGTGGGTTGTGAAATATTTGTTCAGGGGTATGGATTGTCTAGACAATTAAAGTTCATACAAAAATTCCAAAGAAAGTACACAGAGAAAATAAAGGGGCTTAAAATGACAACATAAAGATTGGGAAGTGCAATGAAGCTTGGTTTTTTTTGTCAATTAAATAGCCACAAACATCCACAATACTAAGTTCTCGAGGCTATATGAACTATTTTGCATCCCTTGCTAATATCTCTTGTTAAAGGTTCTAAATATGCAAGTGCAATGAAGCTTGGCTTTCTTTGTTGAACAAAACAGCCACAAACATCCACAATACCAAGAACATTCTCGAGGCCATATAAACTGTTTTGCATCCCTTGTTAATATCTCTTGTTAAAAAGGGTTCTAAATATGCTCCCGATACAAATCAAATTAAATCGAGTTATACATGAATGGGTTGAAATAAAAAATGTAAAAGTCATCATTGTAGACAAAAAATAGAATCTCCGACAACACAACTTCGAAAGGCATTGTATCAACATTTTTCCAGAATAGATGTAAGGTATGTAAATCCTGCATTGGCAAATGCCATATCCAATCTTGCACAAAGTACTGCAGATCTAGAAATAAGCAAAAGTGCCTAATATGGTTTATAAGAAGAGCACTATGGTGTGCATGACCACGCATTAATTTTGGATGAATTTGCAACTCTGGCTGAACGTGAATAAGCAATAGACAAATAGCCAACACTGTTTAAGCTAGTTGCAAAGAGTCAAGCTCCAATGAAGCTGATTTTCTAAAGATACTGATGGAAGAATCTTCAGCCCTACATTCTCAGATTACTTACAAATATTGTGCAAGCTGCACAATAAAACTATAATGTCAGACATCTCTGACCAAATGGTCCGTGAATACTATGCAATGCCTTGGAAAACAACAACAAGTGTCTCTTGCATAGCCAGCATGAAAACCTATTGAAGACTTGTTGTAGAAGACTCTAGACCATGAAAACCTAGTTGAAGCCTTGCTGTAGATGACTCCAGCAGACCGCATCTAAAAATTGCAAAGTTGATGCGGTTGATACGTCGTCTGGATTGCATAAATTCTTGCAGGTCAGGCATATAATGGAATCACACTGCAATTCCAGAAATAGATACCTGTCGGAGTATAATGAGCGTTGCATATTCCATGCCTCAGAATGATATAGCATGTTGCGAGAGGCCATATACCTAGAGAAAGTCACATTTTTATGCACTTTAAAAGTGTGCATCAGCATTTGTAGTGATCAATCTGGAAGATCTATTCATAGAGAGATTACCGAGAGACAGAACGGAAATAACCAATAGGCCCATTGCAATCCTGAACTCACATCCGCTTAGAATTTAAGGTGTTTTACCTGCACAACTTGCAACATACAGCACTAAAATTGTTGCGTTACATAATTTGAGCCCAAATTGCTTACACTCTGAGGATGCGTGTCAATTTGATGCCCTGCTCACAACCAAAATCACCGAGATTCAATGGGAATGTTGAATTTCCTGGCAACTTTTTTTGCTGCAAATAACCACACAATGTAAATAACTATAAAAACGCCCGATGACACGTCCAAATGCTAACATGTGACCTGCAATACAAAATCATTGTCAACAATTGCAAAACCAAGATCATTTCGTGTTAAAGATGCATTGAATCCACTATTTCTGCCCAGACAAAAACAGGTTCAGTAGGATTGCACATTATGTCCAATACTTTATGCCAAATAAGAATAAATAGCCTTAATCTTATGCAAGCCTAATACTGATCTGAATATTCTTACCTTAGAAATGTTGGATTAAAAGAGATAACCCTTTATGTCCATGTTCCAAGCTATGATTTCACAGTCTGCAATCGTCTAATCCAACAACTGCAATATTAGAGTAAGACAATTCCAAGTGTAAATGTAAACAATGCATTCTATGGAATCTGCATCATGCACTGAGTTCGCATCAAGAACAGGACAGAATCAGCATCAAGGATAGAATCTGCATCAACGACGTGCTAGTTATGGTGTTTCTCTATTGCCAGATTCTCAAAATAAGCATTCTTAGATTATTATCCTCTGTTTTCATGAAATGGATGAAAACGAAGCAGACTAAGTTCACATAAAATAATTCATGCCTTGGAATAGAATCCCATGGTGAAGAAGAAATGTAAAAGCATTCAAGCCAAGGCATCAAGACATTTGCAGAAATATTATGTAAATATATCATACTGCAGATTAAGGCATCTTGTGTAGCACCATCAGCCCTCTTTTTATGACCCATCGATAGACAATGGCTGCCAAGCACCATCAGCCCTTTTTTTATGACCCATCGATAGATAATGACTGCCAACAGTATCTTATCACAGCATAAACCAACAAATGCTTATGGATTTTATGTCTGCATCTACTTAAAAAATATATCTTGGCTCTAAAGTTGAAGCAGTTCTAACCTCAGATCAACTAAGGCAACATAAATGTGCTAGAGAAACATCGAATGCCAAAGTTAAAACTATTTTTGATTAGAGTATCCTGACAAAACCAGTGAAGATTTTGTAAGCACTGAAATGAGCATCCAAAATAGACTACATTCTGTGATACCATTAGTGACAGATAACGATGTCATTGGTCAAGTGAAAGATTACCTGCATGACATTCCAGGGCATCATAAACATCAATACACCCAAATAATGCTTTTCTGGCTATACATAGCTTACAATCATGTATGAATTGTGCTCACTTCGTATGCAGGGGAAAATGTCTCAGCAGAGTCCTGCAACTGGCAAAGCATATCCAAGATTTCAATGACTGATAAAAAAGATGTTTGTATAATTTCGTATTCTCTGAAGTTTGAATGTGAGTGGGTTGCCTATAAATCAGTGCATGATTTCAATCTAAATGCTTTCACTCCGAGATATTCTACACCACTACAATCTGCAACAAACTATATAGCTAGCAGTAATAGAGAGATAAAATACGTAACAGGCCTTAAATATTAATGCATAGTTTCACTTCAACTGACAGATTGCTAATATGTTGTAAGCTATACGGACCAATCATTAATAACATGATTTTGCACTAACCTATGGGACAGAATGAGAATGAGAATGAGAATGATTTTTTATCGTCCACAGAACAAAAGCTTTGACTATGAGAAGTTCCAACTGTGCAGCTCACAATGCCCCTTCCTAACCATCTATATGAGACAGAACAAAAGGTTTGGCTGCGAGAAATACCAACTCTGCAATTGTTATCTAAATGTTCGCATGCACTTATAAAGGTTAGAAGAATTTAATGGTACAAATAAGGAACTGCACTTAGTACTTTAAAGAGCCAAATGTTGCACAGTGGAAAGAAGGATCCATATTTTGGCTGATCCAATAGTTAAAGGGATACATTTACAGTTTTACCTTATACAACACCTTGAATGGCTTGAGAAATGTGTTGTGGCTTCCAACTGATCCAGAAACCATAGACATGGAACATCCATCTGTAAACAAATAAAAGCAGCACAAAGGCATCAAGCTTAAGGAGATATTACTACCTACTACAACCTAAGAAGACATCAACAGACCAAACCTGGATGTATACTCTCAGAACAGAAGGACAATCAAAGATTTACCATGGAATGCTCTAAAAATCGGTCTGAAATGTAAAAAGATTTCAAATTTTGAATTTACACTTATTATGGCAGAGGCCATAGCAAAACATCTCACATATGGATGTATCGGAGTCTACATGTCCAGTAACTACAACAGATACCTAATTTTCCTAGAATAATCAAACCCTTAGGATCAAACTGAAGCAATCAGCCGCATTATCCTTGGGCAAGACTGTGTTATTCCCTGCTCTTGAAACTCTTGAAAAATGAAGGACATAAGACCTCTGCAGAGGTTCGCAAGCTTAAGCAATCATGTACGAACAAAGAAGAAATAATTAGGCAAAAAATGGCAAACAAAGGAACCACCAGAGCGTACAGTCTACTCCTGTGAAAACCCTCGTTGTTGCCAAGATTGGAAATGAACAATAAAGTTGAGCCCAAATTTGCAAAATTAAATTCAGAATCCAGTGGATAGGATGTGATCAAAGATCTACTACACATGTGAGCTTCAAATTTGGCTCAAATATCTTTGGAAAAGCGTCTCTTATACATTCAAAAATTAAGCAGCATGTCAGTTCTTGTTTCCCAATATAGAGATGTATTCTATCACAACAGAAAGCGCAAGTTCTCAAGAACCCCACTGTAAGTAATGGAATCATCAGCTGAAGCACCCATAGTACATAAAACAAATAACGGTCGGAATATAAAAGCATAATGGTAGCAAACATCCTATAGGAAGCTTTAAAAGATTGAACATGCCTGCACAACGTCTCTGGTCCGAAATGAGATGAATCTCAAGTTATGAGAAATCGCAGCTCGCTACAATGATAAAATTCAACCAAAAACAGAGATAATAAGAAGATAAACTAGTATTCTGTCTTCTACATGCGTCTCGTGAATTATCAAACATATCCGCATGAAAACCAATTTTTGGTATATCAGAAACATTTTCCGGTAGCCAAAACCCTTGAAACCTTAGGATATTAACCTGAAAGAAAATTCTAAAAAGTTTCGCACTTGCCTGAAAAACCAAATTTAAACAATAGATATTCTGTACATGGTCATGAAGTGTAGATGGGAAACATTGAACTTGCAGGTCTAGAGCACTTTGGAGATCCTCCCGGTCTTGGAAGGTAAACGTACTAGTCTCTGCTAAAAAGTCCTGCAATATTAGGTCTATTATTCTCGTTCAATAGTGGTCTCTGAGAACCAAATAGTTTAGATGGCAGAACATCCACCACTGTCTGAGTGCCAGGATGAAGCTGGGTTCTGAGCTGTTCTTTTACCAAGCAAGAATTACCTCTTGTCCAAACTTTGTGCTATGGAACTTACGTCTTGCGTCCAAATTTGTTTTTTTGTTCTGGTGGTGGGCGAAGTTCCCTATTACTACTTCTTCTTGGTCTTCCCATGATAACTCACGAGCTATATTAATCCGATCAAATCAATCTGAGCAAAGCTCTATAGGAAAGTCTTGAAACATCACAACCTTACAGAATTAAATAAGGGTCGTATGTTCAAGCAAAATTTTACCGAAAGAAGTCATGTTGAATGAATAACCTAGAAATGAAGCTGTGATCAATGCTCTCTTGACCATGCATAATAATCTTCAAATGACAAAACCATTTTGATAGAGGAGTTCATTTATTGTAGTTCTATCTCCTTGATGCAATCCTAAAGATTATTGCAAAAATAGACTTCTTGTACAACTTATATTATAAAAAGTTTGGTCTATTTGAGAAAAGCCAGATATATGGTATGTGAGCTTGTATGTGAGCTGGTTGCAATATTACTCACCATCCTAAAGGCTTTTCAAAAGTCCTTTGCAAATTGCAAGCATGACTGCGCCTCCTCAAGACGATATTACTCAACATTTGAAAGGCTTTTCAAAGTCCCTTGCAAATTGCAAGTATGACTTGAGTGTTATCTTCTTTAGCAAGCTCTCTCTTTTTCTATGATGAATGCAAGGAAATTCTTGCATTTTGATCATTGATTATAGTGCTTGCATGAATGGAGATGGGGTTGCTAGAAATAGCCACTTGAAAGAATAATGTATTCATACATGAGAAAGGCATAATACCATTAAATTAAAACATGGAATGATGTGTTCCTACCAACGGTTACGCAACAATTTGTGTGTGCGTGCATATGGGTCTCTCCGTGCGCGCGCGCGCGCGTGTGTGTTTCCTTTTTTTATTTTGAAAAAAACATATGTGTAACAATATATAGCTAGACAAAGTATAAGATAAAACTTTATTGCAAAGAATATAACAGAGTAGCAATTGTATTGCATGACTGTCACATTTCATTTCATCCTTTACAATAATTTGATTATAGCACAATCCCATTATTGCTGACCATACTTCTAGTCTTATTGAGTGTGTACACCAAATCCAAAGTCAAGGACCGAAGCTCACCTGCATCTATCCAAGAGCTTATGTTATAGTGAAAGGCATAACAAGACTTCACAACTATAGGCTTCAATACTTCAGCCCAGTTGTTATCCATATCGGGCTTCAAATTACGATTTAAAACATTCACATTCAGTGAAAATAAGTAGTCCTAAAGAAGTTAAGAGATTATTTAATGGCCCAATCAGAGATGCAATAAGCTTATTATCTAGGATGCAATCATTGCAATCACTGTGTACAAGAAGATGGTGAAATGGATATAAGTCCTTATATGGAGCAAGTTGGATCTGTACAGCAAGATGGAAAATTGGATATAGGTCCCTAAACCATCAATTGAATCATGACAAATATCCAACAGGATCATTTGAGAAATATCCAATACGATCATTTGAATAGCTATAGAAATCTTTTGCTCAAGTAAATTGGCCTCAATGTGCTGCTATAAGAAATGAATAGAGCAAATAGAATAAAGACCAATAAGATGTGCAAAATTATTTTTGAAAGTAGCCAAAAAAAATCTAAACAAACCATTCAATTCCTCTTATGAAAATTAAGCAAGCATACAAGGAATTCTTGCACTATTTTTGCCAATTGGGGCATTTGTTGGATAAGAGTTTCTAGAAGCATCCAGAAAAACCCAAACTACCTCTACTCCAGGAGGTATCAGGAATGCCAGCGGGCCAGGTATGGCCAGATGGGATGATCCCCACAAAGAGAGACGCTTCACACAAAGCGAGTCTGTCCCATTCCCGGGACGGCCAGGGCACGAGAAGGAGACATGAATGTGTCTTGCGCATCCGTCTCCTATGGGTTCCTATAATAGCAGAAGCATAGCACTGGCAATACAATATAATACAGTCGACTACCTCGGAGGGTAGTGACATCCATCCAACAATAGATCCATCATAGATATCAATACATCATCATCATCACATGAGCTCCTACCCAGACTCAGACTCATGGGAAAAAGTAGACTGACGACTGGGGTCTCAAGGTAGAGCAGACTGAGATATCACAATGACTGGACTGGCAATAGACAATGGCTAGGATTGACCATTTCATCTGCTCCTCCTGTGCATACTTCGCAGATGGGCTACTAAATCAGGCTCTATCGTGATTGTAACCTGCTAGAGACGTAATCTCTTAGTACCCTTAACGAGGCTACTTCGGGTTGCATCTCCCCAGTCCGATGAGTAGGAAGGGTTGCATCTCCCCCTCCCCGGAAGACAATGGCTCGATAGGCGGCTAGAGGATTGTGGCAACCCAAGTCCTTACTCGTCTGAACTCCCCAAAACAAGGACCAGACCAATAAGTGCAACTCTTGAGGGTCAGGATAACACCATTGACCCAGGAAGTGTCGAACTCACACCCGGCCCTCTCAAAGTGACCAGCTAGAAGCCTAGCTCGCTCCAAGTCTCTAGTGGCCACGCTCAGCATGGACTCCCTCTATCTTGCCACTGACTCCATTATGTCATGCTCAATCACTCCATAGCTGCCTGGTGGCTTTATGCACATGCCACATATAATAAGAACTAAAGGGTCTAAACTAGAAGCATCATCAACAGAAGGCTACTAGGAGATGCAAACATGATCAACCAACATCATATATCCACATAATATGATAAATAATAAGAATAACATATAATTTTAATCACATGCATCTTACATTTAGGGTTCATTGATTAGGGTTCAAGATCCAAACTGAGAATTCTAGAATGGCTAGAATGGCTCTACTAGAGATATGAAATGCTAACTCATCTGGAATCCTGACTTCCAGATGACCTACCAAGGAATCTACTCCGAATACCTGTTTCAGAGGAACTTCCACCTGCCCCTGGTATCTCCCTCACTCCACGAGTGGTTCGGTAGCTTTTTTTACTCCTTCTGATGCGCACATGCTCCTGGGGCTGCTGTGCTATGCTATGCTACAGTAGATGATTTTTGAAATGGAGTTTCGAGCACGAACAGGGTTCCAAGACCGTTGGAGCAGAAAATGGCCTAATGTTAGGGTTTGGCTATTAGAAGATTAGGATTGCCATGTCATGCCATGTGGCTCCAAGTGTAATAACTTAGCCACGTTTTCTTCTTCACATTAAGGTATACAAGGCTACTAAAGGACATGGCCTAAAATATACGTATTTATATCATACATTTTAAGGGAATGTGACATACTCCCTCCTTAGCATAATGTTGTCTTCAGCATTAGGTAAGGTGACGAACCTGCATCAACCTTACAAGATACAATAACAAGGAATATAACATTTAGAACTTTATTGAAGCAATTAACTTCCACTATTTAATTATAAGGATAATTGTAAGGCTATACTTACACACTTATAGCCTCTGAGATCCTAGGAAAGGTTGGTTTTGGGGGGTTCCAAGTGACTTGGCAGCTCTAAACTCTAGCTCCTTTCTAGATATCCTAGCAATAGGGAGTGTCAATGTGGTAGCTAAGTCAAATTCTATTGGAAAGACAAGAGAGTTAGGTCAAGGTTTACGCCTCTGCTGGCATGAGAAGAGGTGATGTATTAATATTTGAGCTTGTGTTGCTATAATGCTGAGGGTCTAGATGACTATAACAAAGGAATGTTCTTGAGCACTTCTATCTAGGAATAAGACATCAACTTTGAGCTGAGAGAAGGACTTGCCATGTGTCAATGTGACATTGCTTCTATTTATAAACAAACCCTAGTTTGGAAAACAAAATTTAGCGTTTGAATTAATAAAAATAAACAGCATAGTGTCATAACAACATGTTTAGGAGTTTATAATTAAGCATAAAACCTATAACACATGTTCTTCTAGTGATGTGCTCCTTCCTCCATGCTCCTCCTTCAATGACCTGCAATACATACCACATCACGTTAGTTTAGTTAATAAGTTGTGGTTTTAAGGGGCCACCGCCTTATTACCTCCGCAAGCCGAACCACTAGCTCAAATCATGGCCCATTCAGATTTAAGCTTAAGGATCGTTTAAGATGGTCCTACCATTGCCCATGATCACATGCTAAACCCCTACATGATCTCCAGTCATGCGCACACGCAGTGCATTATGGCATAGGGAACATTTAAGATGGTTCCATCATCGCCTTTGATTGTATACCTACTTGTACGTGACCCAGATCATGCACACCCACAGTGCATCATGGCCCTGAAGGTTTAAGCTTAGGGAACATCTAGGATGATCACATCATCGCCCATGATCACGTGCTTAATTCTACATGACCTCCGATCATGCACATTCAAAGTGCATCACGGCCTAGAGAACATTTAAGATGATCTCATCATCGCCAATGATCCAATGCTTACTTGTATGCATCTTAGCTACCTTAGAATGCATACGCTCTCTCCACTTAAGAACTAACATACATGCTAAAGCTACCACTCATCTAACGAGCTGGCATCGACTAAGTCGGAGGCAATTTGGGCGTCAAAATGCGCCATGAATCGTGGGTACTCTTTCTCCAAATCTTATTTTAGTACCAACTTGGCATCTTCCACTGGCAAGTGCTTCCACTTGACTAGGTAATGAAGGAATTTAGACCTTCGCATTTTCTTGAATGCTTTATCAAGAACTAACTAGGGAACAATTTCAATTTGCTTCTCAGTCATCTCTAATAGGGTTGGAGTCTCCAAGGCCTCCTTTGGATTTGGAGTATGCTTCTTCAACAAGCTTACATGGAAGACCTTACCTTTAGATGAACGGGTAAATAAAGCTTATAGGATTGGCTCCCTATCCTCTTTACAATCGTAAAAGACCCCGCCCATCTTGGAGCAAGATTCTTACAATTTCCAATTCTAAGCTTTGTATGCTTCACCTTGATCTTAAGCCATCTACCAAGCTCCTTGCGGCGAGCAAATACCTGTTAGTCCTGTACGTCCAAATACAGGACTATTCATGCACACGACGGACCAGGTCAAGGCCAAGGATCCATAGTCAGGCACAGGTCAGTCGTCCAAGGGCCCGCAGAAGACCAAGCCGCCACAGACCACGCAGTCAAAGGCCATGTCCGCGACCAAGAGGAGGCGCACAGAGAAATGACGCGCTGTCACCATCTGCGCCATTTCAGGGTCTCAAGAGGCACCGCCAACGTTCCTGCAAATCAGGCCTCCTTCCAGGAGTCGGCACCGAGCTTTGACAGAGTATCTATATTGGGCCAAAGGCCATTGTACTATATATATGAGTAGATCTAGCCCTCACGGGATAGATGAGTTTTTGGTCTTATCTCACTTCTGCTTCCTCTCGATTGCGAGAGCTCATGTATCACAATTGATATCAAAGAGTTTTGTTCTCTTCATTGTGTTCTACATTGTTCCTTTTGTTTTTCTTGTTGTCTCTTTCCCCTTCCTTAGTTTCTTTTGCAAATCCCGCGTGACACAGCTACCGGATTCTCCTGTTTGATCCACGGGTCCTCACAGCAGGGCTGTCTTGCAGGAGTTCCCGAACCCAGACCCCAAACACTGTCGCCGCTGCCGGGTCTGATTTTCTTTTCCCTTCTTCTTTTACCATGTCTGCTCGTGCTTTCACTCCAGAGGAGCTTCTTAGCCAGACGGCGTCTCGCTTGGAGCGCCATCAACGTCGCGAAGTTGCTCGAGATATATATGACACTGGATATTGAGGGCGGCCATATTCGCTCACGAGCTCAATCAGCGCCACCTACTCCTCGGGTTCACTCTCGTCCTGACTCTCCTCCAGCGTGCAAACATTGTTTCCAACCTCATTCACCTCATCATACACCTGTTCAGCCACCTCCAGCTTATTTCCACACTCCAGAGAGTGCCTACATTCATATCTCCTCTGGCCATACTCCTCTGCCTTCACAACCATCATCTCCCCCTGGTGGAATGGGATATCCCCATGTTTCTTTCGGCCCTCCCCAGGTTCAGACATATCCTCAATCTCCTTCTTTTCAACAGACTCTTCCAGTTTACACTCTTACCGATCTCAAACCTCATGACCATGGACCCCAAGGTCCTCCACCCCAAGAACCTCCTTTTGCACATCTTCAGGGTCTTTCTGCTCGTTTGCCACCTCATACGGAATCCATGGAAGTTCCGCCCCATTATGTTCCTCCTTATACACCGCTTCTCTATACACAAGGCCAGTCACAATCTTCTTTTCAGACTCTCAAACTGACCTATCCCATTGGATCAAAGTGCTCAAGCCCACATGGAAGAATTTGAGGCTCTGGCTGTCCTAAATGGTCACGCTCAACCTCAACTGAAGTTCCATATCTTTTCCACCACGCTGCGTGGATCCCCTCATCAATGGCTCATGGCAAACAAAAGCCATTGAAAACAAAACTGGACTGAAATGAAGACTGCGTTCCTTTCTCATTATGGGACCACAGATGATGATCAACTTCTTCTCAAGCAACTCAATGATCTTCAGCAAGAGCCCACGGAATCCACCCAGGATTTTCCGGATCGTCTTCACATTCTCCTCAGCAAACTTCAAGAGTACCCCACGCAAAGCCAGATCCTCGTCTGGTTTCTGCAAGGACTCGGAATATAAAAGCATAATGGTAGCAAACATCCTATAGGAAGCTTTAAAAGATTGAACATGCCTGCACAACGTCTCTGGTCCGAAATGAGATGAATCTCAAGTTATGAGAAATCGCAGCTCGCTACAATGATAAAATTCAACCAGAAACAGAGATAATAAGAAGATAAACTATTATTCTGTCTTCTATATGCGTCTCGTGAATTATCAAACATATCCGCATGAAAACCCAAAACCACAAATCTTATCAATTAAGTATTTCCCGATTTTTGGTATATCAGAAACATTTTCCCGTAGCCAAAACCCTTGAAACCTTAGGATATTAACCTGAAAGAAAATTCTAAAAAGTTTCGCACTTGCCTGAAAAACCAAATTTAAACAATAGATACTCTGTACATGGTCATGAAGTGTAGATGGGAAACATTGAACTTGCAGGTCTAGAGCACTTTGGAGATCCTCCCGGTCTTGGAAGGTAAACGTACTAGTCTCTACTAAAAAGTCCTGCAATATTAGGTCTATTATTCTCGTTCAATAGTGGTCTCTGAGAACCAAATAGTTTAGATGGCAGAACATCCACCACTGTCTGAGTGCCAGGATGAAGCTGGGTTCTGAGCTGTTCTTTTACCAAGCAGGAATTACCTCTTGTCCAAACTTTGTGCTATGGAACTTACGTCTTGCGTCCAAATTTGTTTTTTTGTTCTGGTGGTGGGCGAAG
Source organism: Isoetes taiwanensis (assembly GCA_021234155.1). Classification (NCBI taxonomy): domain Eukaryota; kingdom Viridiplantae; phylum Streptophyta; class Lycopodiopsida; order Isoetales; family Isoetaceae; genus Isoetes; species Isoetes taiwanensis. The sequence goes on along the minus strand of JAJEKV010000001.1, from coordinate 12,049,907 downwards.
TTCCTTATTACTACTTCTTCTTGGTCTTCCCATGATAACTCACGAGCTATATTAATCCGATCAAATCAATCTGAGCAAAGCTCTATAGGAAAGTCTTGAAACATCACAACCTTACAGAATTAAATAAGGGTCGTATGTTCAAGCAAAATTTTACCGAAAGAAGTCATGTTGAATGAATAACCTAGAAATGAAGCTGTGATCAATGCTCTCTTGACCATGCATAATAATCTTCAAATGACAAAACCATTTTGATAGAGGAGTTCATTTATTGTAGTTCTATCTCCTTGATGCAATCCTAAAGATTATTGCAAAAATAGAAGCAGCATAGAACTTCTTGTACAACTTATATGATAAAAAGTTTGGTCTATTTGAGAAAAGCCAGATATATGGTATGTGAGCTTGTATGTGATCTGGTTGCAATATTACTCACCATCCTAAAGGCTTTTCAAAAGTCCTTTGCAAATTGCAAGCATGACTGCGCCTCCTCAAGACGATATTACTCAACATTTGAAAGGCTTTTCAAAGTCCCTTGCAAATTGCAAGTATGACTTGAGTGTTATCTTCTTTAGCAAGCTCTCTCTTTTTCTATGATGAATGCAAGGAAATTCTTGCATTTTGATCATTGATTATAGTGCTTGCATGAATGGAGATGGGGTTGCTAGAAATAGCCACTTGAAAGAATAATGTATTCATACATGAGAAAGGCATAATACCATTAAATTAAAACATGGAATGATGTGTTCCTACCACCGGTTACGCAACAATTTGTGTGTGCGTGCATATGTGTCTCTCCGTGCGCGCGCGCGCGCGTGTGTTTCCTTTTTTTTTTTTGAAAAAAACATATGTGTAACAATATATAGCTAGACAAAGTATAAGATAAAACTTTATTGCAAAGAATATAACAGAGTAGCAATTGTATTGCATGACTGTCACATTTCATTTCATCCTTTACAATAATTTGATTATAGCACAATCCCATTATTGCTGACCATATCTAGTCTTATTGAGTGTGTACACCAAATCCAAAGTCAAGGACCGAAGCTCACCTGCATCTATCCAAGAGCTTATGTTATAGTGAAAGGCATAACAAGACTTCACAACTATAGGCTTCAATACTTCAGCCCAGTTGTTATCCATATCGGGCTTCAAATTACGATTTAAAACATTCACATTCAGCGAAAATAAGTAGTCCTAAAGAAGTTAAGAGATTATTTAATGGCCCAATCAGAGATGCAATAAGCTTATTATCTAGGATGCAATCATTGCAATCACTGTGTACAAGAAGATGGTGAAATGGATATAAGTCCTTATATGGAGCAAGTTGGATCTGTACAGCAAGATGGAAAATTGGATATAGGTCCCTAAACCATCAATTGAATCATGACAAATATCCAACAGGATCATTTGAGAAATATCCAATACGATCATTTGAATAGCTATAGAAATCTTTTGTTCAAGTAAATTGGCCTCAATGTGCTGCTATAAGAAATGAATAGAGCAAATAGAATAAAGACCAATAAGATGTGCAAAATTATTTTTGAAAGTAGCCAAAAAAAAATCTAAACAAACCATTCAATTCCTCTTATGAAAATTATTCTTGCACTATTTTTGCCAATTGGGGCATTTGTTGGATAAGAGTTTCTAGAAGCATCCAGAAAAACCCAAACTACCTCTATTCCAGGAGGTATCAGGAATGCCAGCGGGCCAGGTATGGCCAGATGGGATGATCCCCACAAAGAGAGACGCTTCACACAAAGCGAGTCTGTCCCATTCCCGGGACGGCCAGGGCACGAGAAGGAGACATGAATGTGTCTTGCGCATCCGTCTCCTATGGGTTCCTATAATAGCAGAAGCATAAACACAACGTTAGCACTGGCAATACAATATAATACAGTCGACTACCTCGGAGGGTAGTGACATCCATCCAACAATAGATCCATCATAGATATCAATACATCATCATCATCACATGAGCTCCTACCCAGGCTCAGACTCATGGGAAAAAGTAGACTGACGGCTGGGGTCTCAAGGTAGAGCAGACTGAGATATCACAATGACTGGACTGGCAATAGACAATGGCTAGGATTGACCATTTCATCTGCTCCTCCTGTGCATACTTCGCAGATGGGCTACTAAATCAGGCTCTATCGTGATTGTAACCTGCTAGAGACGTAATCTCTTAGTACCCTTAACGAGGCTACTTCGGGTTGCATCTCCCCAGTCCGATGAGTAGGAAGGGTTGCATCTCCCCCTCCCCGGAAGACAATGGCTCGATAGGCGGCTAGAGGATTGTGGCAACCCAAGTCCTTACTCGTCTGAACTCCCCAAAACAAGGACCAGACCAATAAGTGCAACTCTTGAGGGTCAGGGTAATACCATTGACCCAGGAAGTGTCGAACTCACACCCGGCCCTCTCAAAGTGACCAGCTAGAAGCCTAGCTCGCTCCAAGTCTCTAGTAGCCACGCTCAGCATGGACTCCCTCTATCTTGCCACTGACTCCATTATGTCATGCTCAATCACTCCATAGCTGCCTGGTGGCTTTATGCACATGCCACATATAATAAGAACTAAAGGGTCTAAACTAGAAGCATCATCAACAGAAGGCTACTAGGAGGTGCAAACATGATCAACCAACATCATATATCCACATAATACGATAAATAATAAGAATAACATATAATTTTAATCACATGCATCTTACATTTAGGGTTCATTGATTAGGGTTCAAGATCCAAACTGAGAATTCTAGAATGGCTAGAATGGCTCTACTAGAGATATGAAATGCTAACTCATCTGGAATCCTGACTTCCAGATGACCTACCAAGGAATCTACTCCGAATACCTGTTTCAGAGGAACTTCCACCTGCCCCTGGCGTCTCCCTCACTCCACGAGTGGTTCGGTAGCTCCCACTCCTTCGGATGCGCACATGCTCCTGGGGCTGCTGTGCTATGCTATGCTACAGTAGATGATTTCTGAAATGGAGTTTCGAGCACGAACAGGGTTCCAAGACCGTTGGAGCAGAAAATGGCCTAATGTTAGGGTTTGGCTATTAGAAGATTAGGATTGCCATGTCATGCCATGTGGCTCCAAGTGTAATAACTTAGCCACGTTTTCTTCTTCACATTAAGGTATACAAGGCTACTAAAGGACATGGCCTAAAATATACGTATTTATATCATACATTTTAAGGGAATGTGACATACTCCCTCCTTAGCATAATGTTGTCTTCAGCATTAGGTAAGGTGACGAACCTGCATCAACCTTACAAGATACAATAACAAGGGATATAACATTTAGAACTTTATTGAAGCAATTAACTTCCACTATTTAATTATAAGGATAATTGTAAGGCTATACTTACACACTTATAGCCTCTGAGATCCTAGGAAAGGTTGGTTTTGGGGGGTTCCAATACTCTACACATGGAGTGACTTGGCAGCTCTAAACTCTAGCTCCTTTCTAGATATCCTAGCAATAGGGAGTGTCAATGTGGTAGCTAAGTCAAATTCTATTGGAAAGACAAGAGAGTTAGGTCAAGGTTTACGCCTCTGCTGGCATGAGAAGAGGTGATGTATTAATATTTGAGCTTGTGTTGCTATAATGCTGAGGGTCTAGATGACTATAACAAAGGAATGTTCTTGAGCACTTCTATCTAGGAATAAGACATCAACTTTGAGCTGAGAGAAGGACTTGCGATGTCTCAATGTGACATTGCTTCTAATTTATAAACAAACCCTAGTTTGGAAAACAAAATTTAGCGTTTGAATTAATAAAAATAAACAGCATAGTGTCATAACAACATGTTTAGGAGTTTATAATTAAGCATAAAACCTATAACACATGTTCTTCTAGTGATGTGCTCCTTCCTCCATGCTCCTCCTTCAATGACCTGCAATACATACCACATCACGTTAGTTTAGTTAATAAGTTGTGGTTTTAAGGGGCCACCGCCCTTATTACCTCCGCAAGCCGAACCACTAGCTCAAATCATGGCCCATTCAGATTTAAGCTTAAGGATCATTTAAGATGGTCCTACCATTGCCCATGATCACATGCTAAACCCCTACATGATCTCCAGTCATGCGCACACGCAGTGCATTATGGCATAGGGAACATTTAAGATGGTTCCATCATCGCCCATGATTGTATACCTACTTGTACGTGACCCAGATCATGCACACCCACAGTGCATCATGGCCCTGAAGGTTTAAGCTTAGGGAACATCTAGGATGATCACATCATCGCCCATGATCACGTGCTTAATTCTACATGACCTCCGATCATGCACATTCACAGCGCATCACGGCCTAGAGAACATTTAAGATGATCTCATCATCGCCAATGATCCAATGCTTACTTGTATGCATCTTAGCTACCTTAGAATGCATACGCTCTCTCCACTTAAGAACTAACATACATGCTAAAGCTACCACTCATCTAACGAGCTGGCATCGACTAAGTCGGAGGCAATTTGGGCGTCAAAATGCGCCATGAATCGTGGGTACTCTTTCTCCAAATCTTATTTTAGTACCAACTTGGCATCTTCCACTGGCAAGTGCTTCCACTTGACTAGGTAATGAAGGAATTTAGACCTTCGCATTTTCTTGAATGCTTTATCAAGAACTAACTAGGGAACAATTTCAATTTGCTTCTCAGTCATCTCTAATAGGGTTGGAGTCTCCAAGGCCTCCTTTGGATTTGGAGTATGCTTCTTCAACAAGCTTACATGGAAGACCTTACCTTTAGATGAACGGGTAAATAAAGCTTATAGGATTGGCTCCCTATCCTCTTTACAATCGTAAAAGACCCCGCCCATCTTGGAGCAAGATTCTTACAATTTCCAATTCTAAGCTTTGTATGCTTCAACTTGATCTTAAGCCATCTACCAAGCTCCTTGCGGCGAGCAAATACCTGTTAGTCCTGTACGTCCAAATACAGGACTATTCATGCACACGACGGACCAGGTCAAGGCCAAGGATCCACAGTAAGGCACAGGTCAGTCGTCCAAGGGCCCGCAGAAGACCAAGCCGCCACAGACCACGCAGTCAAAGGCCATGTCCGCGACCAAGAGGAGGCGCACAGAGAAATGACGCGCTGTCACCATCTGCGCCATTTCAGGGTCTCAAGAGGCACCGCCAACGTTCCTGCAAATCAGGCCTCCTTCCAGGAGTCGGCACCGAGCTTTGACAGAGTATCTATATTGGGCCAAAGGCCATTGTACTATATATATGAGTAGATTTTAGCCCTCACGGGATAGATGAGTTTTTGGTCTTATCTCACTTCTGCTTCCTCTCGATTGCGAGAGCTCATGTATCACAATTGATATCAAAGAGTTTTGTTCTCTTCATTGTGTTCTACATTGTTCCTTTTGTTTTTCTTGTTGTCTCTTTCCCCTTCCTTAGTTTCTTTTGCAAATCCCGCGTGACACAGCTACCGGATTCTCCTGTTTGATCCACGGGTCCTCACAGCAGGGCTGTCTTGCAGGAGTTCATGAACCCAGACCCCAAACACTGTCGCCGCTGCCGGGTCTGATTTTCTTTTCCCTTCTTCTTTTACCATGTCTGCTCGTGCTTTCACTCCAGAGGAGCTTCTTAGCCAGACGGCGTCTCGCTTGGAGCGCCATCAACGTCGCGAAGTTGCTCGAGATATGTATGACACTGGATATTGAGGGAGGCCATATTCGCTCACGAGCTCAATCAGCGCCACCTACTCCTCGGGTTCACTCTCGTCCTGACTCTCCTCCAGTGTGCAAACATTGTTCCCAACCTCAGTCACCTCATCATACACCTGTTCAACCACCTCCAGCTTATTTCCACACTCCAGAGAGTGCCTACATTCATATCTCCTCTGGCCATACTCCTCTGCCTTCACAACCATCATCTCCCCCTGGTGGAATGGGATATAGCCATGTTTCTTTCGGCCCTCCCCAGGTTCAGACATATCCTCAATCTCCTTCTTTTCAACAGACTCTTCCAGTTTACACTCTTACCGATCTCAAACCTCATGACCACGGACCCCAAGGTCCTCCACCTCAGGAACCTCCTTTTGCACATCTTCAAGGTCTTTCTGCTCGTTTGCCACCTCATACGGAATCCATGGAAGTTCCGCCCCATTATGTTCCTCCTTATACACCGCTTCTCTATACACAAGGCCAGTCACAATCTTCTTTTCAGACTCTCAAAATGACCTATCCCATTGGATCAAAGTGCCCAAGCCCACATGGAAGAATTTGAGGCTCTGGCTGTCCTAAATGGTCACGCTCAACCTCAACTGAAGTTCCATATCTTTTCCACCACGCTGCGTGGATCCCCTCATCAATGGCTCATGGCAAACAAAAGCCATTGGAAACAAAACTGGACTGAAATAAAGACTGCGTTCCTTTCTCATTATGGGACCACAGATGATGATCAACTTCTTCTCAAGCAACTCAATGATCTTCAGCAAGAGCCCACGGAATCAGCCCAGGATTTTGCGGATCGTCTTCACATTCTCCTCAGCAAACTTCAAGAGTACCCCACGCAAAGCCAGATCCTCGTCTGGTTTCTGCAAGGACTTCCTCCGGTTATTCGTCTCATGACTGAATACCTGTGCCCCAAGACTTTGGAGCAGGCCATCGAACTTGTCAATCGTTCAGTTAATGTTTCCTCTCGCGGCGTGGCCCTCCAGGAGCTACCCTTCATTCCTCCTGTCATGGTACCTCAGACTGCAGTTCAGCCTCAGCACTCCAATCCTCAACGCAGTCAAATTTGGTGCCACATCTGCAAATATCAAGGCCATTTGGCCAATGAGTGCAACTCCACCAATGGCCCTCCTCATTGTAAACGCTGCAACATGTGCAATCATGCCACGGAAGAATGCACTCGTACTCATCCTACACCCTTCCGCCACAAGATGGTTTATCAAGTCCAGACCACGCCTCAGCAACAGACGTCATATCAACCTCAGACGTCATATCAACAATCTCAGCAGCCACGGGGACAAAGCAACCGTCCTCCCTTTGATCCTGCTAAAGCTCAGTGCTATCATTGTTTGGAATGGGGTCATACCACCACGGCATGCCCTCAACTTTCTCAAGTTCAAATCCAACTTCCAGGCACAAATCAAACCACGTCTGTCTACCTCACGGCCTATCAACTTTGGATTGCAAATGGCAAACAGGGCCCTCGGCCTGTTCTTCGAAAACTACCACGCGTGCCTCAACAATCAAGGTATCAACCAGCTCCTGCAGCAACTCCTCAAATGGATCAACAAGCCCAGGAAGAGATTTATCAGGCTCTCAATCCTCCAGTTCAACCGTCAAATTGGGTTGGGTTAGTTTCACGCCAGACCAGGGCGTCACGCCCCTTGACCATCCTTCCTCATGATACGCAACCTGCTTTTGCAGTTGACACGATCCCTCATGCTGAGGACAAAAAGGTTGAAGGTTCACTTTGCCCCAGATCTGGATAAACTCATGCCTCATGTCATGCCCAAAGTCTGACAAAGTATTCTGAATCTCATGCAAGCTGCTGAAGGACGTACACTGGCTAATGTACATGCCACCACCAGAGCTCAGCAGCGTCAGGACGCACCTCCATCATCTCAACCTCCACGCTCTCAGACATATCCGAATATTGCTGCAGAGGTGGAGCTTCTCAAAGAAGTTGCTGCTTCATTACCACGCCCTCCTGCTCCATTGGATGCAGCTGATCCATTTTCTCATGTGCCATTGGAACTCCAAGAGGAGCTAGCAAAAATCAAAATTCCGTTAAGTCTGGCAACTATTTTGAAACTGTGACCTGCTCTCAAGGACCAGTTGCCCCTTCCCACGGTTTTGGTTGGGGCAGTCGCTACCTCCACACCCACGGTACATGCCACGGTGGGCAATCAACAAGTCAACCATGTTCAAATTGACGGGGGTAGTGCTGTAAATCTCATCACGGATAAACTCCGCAAGCAAATGGGCATCAAACAACTTTATCGTGCCCCATATGACATCAAATTGGCTAATGGCCATATCACGCGCCCTCAAGGCGTCACGCCTCTTCCTCACATCAATATAGGCGATCTCAGATTCCCCTTGGAATTTGGTGTTTGGAAAGCAGGGGAAGATCCAGGTGATTATGAAATGTTGGTCGGCAGACCTTTTCTCCGTCAGGCCAAAAGTATCCATTACTGGGCCACGGACCAGCTAGTCATTACAGATGATCACCTCAATGCCACCATGGATTTGGAAACTGGCAAGATCATTTCGGTCGAACACGCCTGTCCTCCTACCCTGAATATGCTGATCCTTGGGGTGAGATGACTCTTGATCAGGACCAGGCTGTGGCTGCTTTACTTGACCCCTACCTGGCTCCTTGCAATCGCATCCAACGTATCAATCATTTTTCAGATACAGAACTTCCTTAAGATACAGTGGAAGTACAAGCCGTCATGAAGCAACCATTGTTTGATGACGCTCAGCAACCACTCTTCTTCACCACGCAGAGTGCAACTCATCCTGTCATGCTTCATCCTCCTGCTCATGTTGTTCAAGACACGGAAGTTATCCCACACATTCAGACTCCTGATGTGGAGATTGTGGACGTTGGCAACAAGCAGCCAGTCCGCCTAGCTGCAAATCTTCCGACCACCTATCGAGCACGCGCCGTCACGCTCTTTCGCCTGGAGCTATAAAGATCTTCGGGGTATCAACAAAGACTTGGGGGAACTCACCATTCCTACCAAATCTGATGCATGTCCTATATAGCAATGACAGTACCGGCTCAACCCAAATTACCGTGACTGAGTCAAGGCTGAAATTGACAAACTTCTAGCTGCTGGTTTGATCTATGAGGTCAAACATTCTGAATGGGTGAGCCCCATCGTCATTGCTCTAAAACACAACGGTAAGATCCGCGTTTGCGTGGACTACCGCAAACTCAATCAGGCCACGGAGCGTGATCACTTCCCACTTCCCTTCACAGACCAGGTTCTGGAAGAGGTCGCTGGTCATGAAATGTACTCCTTCATGGATGGTTTTTCAGGCTACAAGCAAATTTCCATCAAAGAAGCTGATCAACTTAAGACTACCTTCACCACCCCGTGGGGCACTTTTGCCTACAAGGTGGTTCCTTTTGGGTTATCAAACTCTCCATCAACGTTTCAACGCATCATGCTCTCGGTTTTTCATGATTATATGAAGGAGAAACCCTTTCTCCAGATTTTTCAAGATGACTTTTCCGCCTACAGTTCCATGGATGACCACCTGGATAAATTAGAACTTGTTTTTCAGAAATGTGATGAATCTGGCATTAGTCTCAATCCCGAGAAATGCACCTTCTGTGTCACCTCTGGTGTTCTGTTAGGCCATGTGGTCAGTAAAGCAGGTATCACCACGGATCCTGCTAAAATCAGTTGCGTGCTTAAAGCTCAAGCACCATCCAATATCAAGGAGACACGTTCTTTCCTGGGCAAGGTAAATTATTATTCCACCTTCATTCCTGGACTTGCAGCCATTGCTGATCCCATTCATAAACTCACGAATCCACTTGGGCTTGGAATTCCTAGGCGGGTGCTGCTTTCCAACAGTTGAAGATCTTGCTTACTCAGGCCCCAGTGCTTGTTCCTCCTCAATGGGACAAGCCTTTTCATGTTCATGTAGATGTCTCCGCATTTGCTATTGGTGCTGTTCTCTCACAAGCATTTGATGAGCACACAGATAAACCGAATCGTTATGCCAGCAGAAAACTCAATCCTGCTAAGCGCAACTACTCTGCCACTGAGAGGGAGGCCTTGGGCTTAATTTTTTGTGTCCAACGCTTCCGTCATTATCTCTTAGGTGTGACGACCATAGGGATATCCATATCATACGAACATTATACTCCTATGTACAAAAGATGGTCGTCACACGGATGCAAAAAGGTAGTTGCACAAGACAGGGTTTGAACTCGCAACCTTCCAGTTGCGAGTCACACACCCTTGCCAAGTGCGCTACCAATATTTGTTGAAGACATTCCTTCACGTCTTCCTCATATGTGGGACTATCTCCAGAAGGTTCTAAAATGTTCTAGAACCTAAATGCATGCGCGACACTTGGCGCGATCTCATCCATTGGAGTGGCGCAATCCTGATCGTTGGTCTAGATATATAAGGAGGCACCTCCTTCTTGTCAAACCATTCCGGTCCAACGCCAGTCTTGAGCCTTCTAGGCATCTGTCTTGTGTTCCTGCTTGCCTTCGGGCCATTGTATTCTTGATTCCTGTTCATATATCAGATTCTTTGCCGATCTTGGCGTATTTCTTTCGTATTTCTTGCGTATTCTCCACGTATTTTCCTTGTTTTCGCGTAGGTTCATGACAGTTTGAACCGGAATCCCTTACCGGTTCTTGTCTGCTCTGATCCTAAGCATTTTTTTGCTCATATTTGGCGATTTTATATCTATGGAGGAGGTTCCGACTTTATTACAAAGACAGGTCCAAAGTGACTTGTTCAAGTATGCCCAGCGATTTGCGGTTGGACAATAAAGAGCTTAAGGAACGTATTGCTTCACATGAATCTGCTTCTAGCTCGGAATTGAGGCTATCAGAGCCTAAGATCAGTCTGCCAGAGAAGTTTGACGGCACTCGGTCCAAGCTCCGTGGTTTTTTGAATCAGATCAGGCTTGTGATTCAGCTCCATCCTCATAGATATCCCACAGCTCAAGAACAAGTGGGGCTGATTGGTTCTCTTCTCACAGGGCCAGCTCTAAGTTGGTTTGCTCCTTTATTGGAGAAAGGAGCCCCAGAGTTGCAAGATTTTGCTGCTTTCCGCTGCGAACTTCGAAGCATGCTTTGGAGACACCGATCGTCACAAGACATGATCCACAAAACTTTGCAACTTAAGGCAAGGCTCTCCCAACTTGATATATGCATCAGAATTTCGTCAAATTGCAGTAGATACTGCCTGGGATGATATTGCACTTCGAGATTGTTTCCGAAGGGGGTTACGAGAGGATGTCAAAGATATGTTGTTGTCTATGGAGGATCCCCAGAGTTTGGAAGAAGCCATCAGATTTGCAGTTCGATGTGATAATCGGCTCTTCGAACGTAGGCAAGAGAGACGTAGTTAGGTTTTTCCAATTACACAAGTGCCTATAGCTATGCCTTCCCCGGCCTCATCTGTAGAATCTAGCAGATCTATACCTGAGCCTATGCAGATTGATCGGGCAGTTCGAGGACCCTTATCTGCCGCCGAGAAGCAGCGTCGGAGAGAGGCTAATCTTTGCCTCTACTGTGGAGGAGCTGGCCATATCGCTCGTGGATGCCCTGTGAAGTGCCTAAATCAGTCGGAAAACTTCAGGGGCCGGTCCGAGTAGTAGGAGTCTCTCGTCGGCTGGCCGCCTTTTCTCAGACTCCTTCCACATTTCCTGACATGTTTATTCCATCGGATAAGGTCAGCAAGGCATTCTTCATCCCTATATCATTGAAATCGGTTGGAGAATTGCAAGTGTTGGCGCAACAGGTTGATTGTGGTGCAAATGCTTGTTTTATGGATAGTCGTTAAGAAGTAAGCTGCGCCATCCCTAGAAGCAAGGTTGAGCATCCTGCTTCTGTCGAAGTGATTGATGGACGGGAGATCTCCTCGGGTGCAGTCACAGAATGTACTGCGCCTCTTCAGGTTTTGTTCGAGGGAGTTTCTTGTAGTATTTCCTTCAATCTCATTACTAGCCCTCATGCGCCAATAGTCTTGGAGTGCATACGGCTCGAGCTACATAACCCTTGATTGATTGGCGTACTAGATCATTTCGATTTGCTGGTTCTAGCTCTAGTTCCAGTTCATCTGCAGATCAGGTTTCTACACCAACATCGACTTCGATCCGTGCAGTATCGTGGGCCCCTGACTCCGTCCTTGCTGTTCCATGTTCTGATCCGCCTCTTGCCTCTACTCCAGTTCATGCTCCAGATTCTGATCATGTTCTTGATGATGTCCCAACTCCAGCTCTAGTTCCTGCTCTTGCTCCAGTTCTTGCTCCAGTCCCTGTTCCTGCTCCAGTTCTTGCTCATGCAGATCCTTTGCGGTTTGTGGCCTTTTCGGTTAGGCTGCACGGCTACCACTCCAGAGATAGTGGGTTCGAGTCCCGTCCAGTCCCTTAAATGTGACATTAGGCAGTAAGATCAAGTTCTTTGTGGACCATCAAGCACTTCTCTACCTGATCAACAAATCCACGCCCCACGGGCAAAATTGCTCGTTGGGTCCTTCTTCTACAAGAATTTGCTCCTTTTGAAATTGTTCATAAAGCAGGCAAATCTCATGTCGTCCCGGATTATCTCTCACGCATTCACAAAGATGATCCCTCCACGGGAGTTTCAGATGCTTTTTCTGACGCTCAGCTCTTTTTGGTCACGGCCACGCCACACTGGTTTCATAACTTTCAGCAGTATCTCCTCACAGGTGCGCTTCCATCAGAAGACCCCACGCTCTCTCCAGAAAAACTTAAATCCCGTCACCGTCAATTTCTCCGTGACATCCGTGACTACACCATGGTTGCATGCCATCTTTACAAACGTGGCAAGGATACCGTCCTCCGACGCTGTGTTCTTCCTCATGAAGTGCCTGATCATGTTCGAGAAGCACATGAAGGGCTTGGTGGTGGTCATTTTCATGGTGACACCACGGCACGCAAAATACTTCTCGTAGGCTATTTCTGGCCCACGCTCTTCAAGGATGCTCACGCTCACGCCCGCACGTGTGATGTATGTCAGCGTGTGGGTCGGACCATGGCCTGTGACGCTCTCCCGTTGACGCCGGTCGCCACGCCACTTCCCTTCAGCAAATGGGGAATGGACTTTGTGGGACCTATCGACCCTCCTGCGCGGCACACCCGTGCCCGCTACGTTCTGGTTCTCACTGATTATGCTACCAAATGGGCAGAGGCTTGCACACTTCTAGACAACACGGCAGCAAGCACAGCCAAGGTCATCTATACGCAAATCATCACGCGTTTTGGCTGTCCCACGGAATTGGTCAATGATCGAGGAGTTCATTTTGTCAATCACACCATCAAGGAGCTGACGGATTATCTGCTGATACATCATCGTAAAAGCACACCTTACTATCCTCAAGGGAATGGTTTAGCTGAAAGCACAAACAAGACTCTGTTCACTATTCTCAAGAAAATTTGTGATGCTTCTCGTACAGACTGGCAAGACAAGTTACCTACTGTTCTTTGGGCTTACAACTGTTGTTTCAAGATTGCTACTGGTCACACTCCTTTTAAGTTGGTTTATGGTCAAGAAGCATTGATGCCTTTTGAATATATTCTTCCGACACTTCGGTTCCACCTTGCTACCACTCATAACCCCCTGCAGCTCTTCAAGAACGAGTTTACCAACTAGAACAATTGGATGAACTTAGGCGAGACGCTTATATTCGGGTTCTTCATGGCCAACAGTTAAGGAAATCTTTGCATGACAAACATCTGAAAGCCAAAACTTTTCAAGAAGGTGATTTGGTTTTGCTTTATGATTCTCGTTACAAAAATTTTCCAGGGAAGTTAAAGTTCAGATGGCTTGGTCCTTATCAAATAGTTCAAGTTGTTCAACCCAGCGTTTTCAAACTGGCAGAATTAGATGGCACTCCATTACCTACACTGGTTAATGGCTTTCGCCTCAAACAATTCCATACAACAGATACAGACAGTTATACACCTGATGCAGAACAAGCATCTGAATCCACAGATAGTGACTAAAGCGGCATATTTATATTATAGGAGGAAAATTTACAAAATGTGGGCAGAGCCCATCTACTTCCGCTATGGGCACGACCCTATTTACAAAATGGGCAGCGCCCTATTTACCAAAATCCTAAAATAAAAAACCCTATACTCCGGGTTGGGAGCAGAGGTTATGCGGAGGATGTGGTAGTAGTTCTGCTCAGGATCCCAGCGCAGATGCAGCACCACCTCCATGGCGTTGGTCAGAGGGTCGGGATGCTCAGCTATCCCACTGCACCAGCCGTCCATAGGGATGCCACGGTTGTGGCATTTCCAGAGGTCCAGACAGTTCATCTTGCAGGTGATCCATTCCTGGCAATTGGTAGGCATCGTGCAGTTCTCGTTCAAACCAGCCGCTGCCATACTCATGGTCGCAAAAGGGTGTCTCAGCTTCGCCCACTGATCGACTTATATAGCCCAACCGGCGGAACCCCTGTCAACGTGGACCAATCAGAAAATCGCCGACGTGGTTGCAATGCAAGGCTCCTTCTAATTCAGGAATCTCTTCTCACGCCGCATATCTAGCCATGGTACCTTCTGACACTTCCTTTTTATGATCTCCCACTTCGAGTTGCCTGCATTAAATGACATTCCTTCCATTCAAGCACGTCGGAAATTAATGTTTGTACCTTCGCCAGCTGTCACATCCGATCATTCCTTCACGTCTCATCTCCACCGTTCATCGCTTCTCCCTTAACTACTTGGGGACTTAGCCAAATTTTTGCCTCTCAATCACCTTCTTTGCATCTATCGCCACCTGACACCCTCAACGGTTGCTGTTTCATTCTCATCACGCCCCTTCGCAAACACTTGTGCGCCCTAAAACCTTTTCGTCTCTCTTCGTTTTCACCTTCTGCTCCCCGCCCTCCGGCTTCTCAACACAGTTGTTCCTGTTCCTTTCCGACGGTCTTCACTATGGCTGCTTCACCAAATTTTCTCAACTTCAAGCTTCTGCTCCAAGGGATCCGGATCTTTTTGAATCGGTAACTTTCTCAACACCCACCTTTCGCGATGCCCTAGCAGGTCCAAGTCGTGCCGTGGCAGAACGCCATGGGCTTTATGCATTCTCCACACAGGAACTCCCTGCACCAAATCCGGAGCAACTGAAGCAATTTGTCACTCACATGATCAACAGCCCAGAAGGATACGCCACCACGGTCGATGGCACCACCATTTTGCTCACTCCGGTTCTGCTTTCTGAGGTATTCCAAATTCCTCTTAAAAGACCTTCTTTATCTTGGGCTGCCTTACAGGACCAGGATGTCACTCAGTATGGCGCAGCTCCTTATCAAGCCAACATGCATCGTCTCACAAACATTGCCAAGACCCACGATACTTTTGTAAAGTTTCTGTGGCGAAAATTCTATGGGTATTCCATCAAGAATACCCATATCAATAAACTATTTTATAACACTGTCGTTATGGCCGTCTATTCCACTCATTTATCGATTGGCCACAAATTTTGTTCTTCCGACTTCTCCATGAAATTGATCGCGTCCGTATAGCACCTTCTTCCGGCTCTGATACTTCTGCGGGTGCTCACCTCCAGGCCATCATCCGTCATTATATTCCTGTCACCCGCCCAGGGTCCCCTTCCACTTCTCGTACATCCACTCATCAATCCTTTCATTCCCTTCCCCACAACCAGCAGGCTGAAACTTCACGTCATCTTTCTCCTGGTCATGATCAACATCAAGAAAAGCCTAATTATGTCTCCTCTTCCTCCACGGAATCCATGCCCTCCACTTCTCATCATGCTTCTCAGACGTCACAGACCCATCATCAACAGGGCCCTGCACCTCCATCTCCTCGCCAAGCCCTGTATCAATACCAGCAAGATGTCCAAGCTGTTGTTCTCAAGCTTCAGGACTCACAAGAAGTCTTCATGAATGGTGTTCACGCCTACCTGGAGGCCACGGAAGCCGTACATAGGGATCTTCAAGTTGCCAACACGCAAGTTCAAACCCTGGAAGACAAACTTCAACAGAAGCACGAGGCTCTCTTACAGACCCGTGAAGCTCTCAAGACTGCGCAAGACCAGACCACCCTCCTTGTTGATCAACAGGCTCAGTTACAATCCACAATTCAAGAATTGCTTGAGCAGAACAAAGACAAGGATAAACTTCTTGGTGACAAGGAAAAAGCCATTGCAGATCTTACCACCATGTACACAGAGCTCTCTCAAAATTACACCAATCAAGTCCAAGACCTTACTGAGCGCAATGCTCGCATCGCTGCCTTAGAAGATCAGCTCTCCACGCTGACCAGTCAACTCACGCCTCTCCAGGATCAACTTACGGAGGCTCAGAGGCAGAAGATCATAGATGACGCAGAAATTGCCACTCTTTGGCTTCAAAGTTCCACTCAAGTGACATCGACCTCACAGGGCCAGCTCTCTCATAGACAGTCCCGTGATTAATCCCGTCTCCTGCTAGAAAAGGACAATCAGATCCGCGACCTGCAAAATCAACTCCAGCACGCTGTTCAATCTGCAGAAGATGCCCAAAATAAGCAAGAGGGCTATCTTGATATTGCTGTCCGCATTCCGCTTGATTTCTGCACTCCGTCCAGTTATCTGGATTATGTGGTTGCTCGACGCCACCTTTTTCTTCTCAAGTGGTACGCGGCAGATTGACAGGTTAATGCACAGCCTCTCCGCAGCACAGACTTTTTACGGATTTGGCCAGACCTTTCCATTGAAGATAAAGGCCTGCTCTGTGCCCTCTTAGTTTACGAGCAGATCCACTGCGAGGACACGGATTTGTTCATCTTCAGAGTTGTTCAGCTCATGGGTTATATTTTTCATGATTTCTACCTAGCTGACACTCAGGACAAATTCTGTGATGAAGCACATCGCATTTTTGAAGGCAATCCTCATGCCCACTGGTTGTTATTGGAAAACAATCAGTATTTACAGGATCCTGCTCAGTCCAACACTCTCTCCACTGAGTACATGCCTGAGCTTGCCCAGCATTTACCTCTATGGCAAGCTGAGATGCTGGTGCAGATAAGAAAAAATTTAGCACATCCTAAAGATCTTTCCTTTGCACAGATTTACATGTAGCACTGAGTGCTCTTCTGGACAGCAAGACCATACCCACGGGTTGGGTTAATCCTCCGGACTATACTCAGCTATCTGCTTCAGACTGGGATCAATGGTGCCGTGCTCTGGATAAAGATCTTGTTCGAGAATTTAGGGAGCAGGCTCAGCAGCCCACGCCCACGGGTTTGGCTCAATCTCCTTATGCTTCATTAGGGGCACCTGCATGCCTAAGGTTTCTTACCTCAGACTGGCGTCTTCCGTTTTGGACAAAGGTCCTGGAAGGCCACGTTGGGTGGACTCCTCCTCAGATTTCCACGGACCTCCGCTGGGATCCACGTTTTGTCAGACGATCCACTTGGGAGGATGGTGCCACCTTGGACCACAACGAAAATTGGATATATATTGCCAATGAGCGTGGTTGACAAACGCCCGCTCATGCTATCCATGGCCTTGATGCCTTCTTGGAGAATGCCGCCACCTCACCAGATCCTTCAGTTCACCGTCAAGCAGGCTTCTGTGCTGCTCTCAAGTGCCTCCTGATAAGCTCGCTAAATCGGCAGCGTCCTATCTTTTATTGCAACCTGAATGCCAGCGTCAGTGCCTTCGGCCTCCAGACCTGCCTTCTCATGGAATGCCAGTTCGTCCCTTCTGAGGCACATGCTGCCCTTGAAGACATGGTACGCTCCAGATTTCTCATTGATGCAGATCCGGCACTTGGGCTCAACACTCCTGAAGCTCTTCAAACACGCCAGGATCTCATCGGCAATTACCATAATGGCGCCCGTCCTCATTCCCGTGAGGATCACTTTCAAACTGCCGGGTTCCCGCCATCAGAAACACTTCCTCCTTTTCTTCACCCTGAGTGTCGTTTGGTGGGGGGGGAGTGTTAGTCCTGTACGTCCAAATACAGGACTATTTATGCACACGATGGACCAGGTCAAGGCCAAGGATGCACAGTCAGGCACAGGTCAGTCGTCCAAGGGCCCGCAGAAGACCAAGCCGCCGTAGACCACGCAGTCAAAGGCCGTGCCCGCGACCAAGAGGAGGCGCACAGAGAAATGACGCGCTGTCACCATCTGCGCCATTTCAGGGTCTCAAGAGGCACCGCCAACGTTCCTGCAAATCAGGCCTCCTTCCAGGAGTCGGCACCGAGCTTTGACAGAGTATCTATATTGGGACAAAGGCCATTGTACTATATATATGAGTAGATCTAGCCCTCACGGGATAGATGAGTTTTTGGTCTTATCTCACTTCTGCTTCCTCTCGATTGCGAGAGCTCATGTATCACAATTGATATCAAAGAGTTTTGTTCTCTTCATTGTGTTCTACATTGTTCCTTTTGTTTTTCTTGTTGTCTCTTTCCCCTTCCTTAGTTTCTTTTGCAAATCCCGCATGACACAGCTACCGGATTCTCCTGTTTGATCTATGGGTCCTCACAGCAGGGCTGTCTTGCAGGAGTTCCCGAACCCAGACCCCAAACAATACCCT
This sequence comes from Isoetes taiwanensis, assembly GCA_021234155.1. Classification (NCBI taxonomy): domain Eukaryota; kingdom Viridiplantae; phylum Streptophyta; class Lycopodiopsida; order Isoetales; family Isoetaceae; genus Isoetes; species Isoetes taiwanensis. The sequence goes on along the minus strand of JAJEKV010000001.1, from coordinate 12,031,660 downwards.
CGAACTTCTTCTACCAACTGCTGCATGTATGTCAACATAGTTGAGACACTTCTACGTTTGACACAGGATTGTGCCAGGTACTTGGTGTGAGGCACTGATAGCCATAGTTGATCATGAAGGGGGACATTTAAGATGATTCGTGCTTGCTACTGTCATGTGCAAATTCGACCAAGTAGATGTAGTTCTTTCATTCTGACTACTTGTTCCACACATAGTGCCTCACGCTATCTTCTAGGATTCTGTTCATCTTCTTCGTCTGACCATCAGTTTGGGGATGATAGGTTGAACTCATGCAAAGCTTCGTGCCCATGGTGTTGAAGAAGTCCTTCCAAAAAGCACTTATGAACTTTGGGTCTCTATCTGATGTGATTCCTCTAGGCATACCATGCAACCTAAATATTTCCTTCACAAAAAATAAGGCGGTATCTAATGTTGTGTCTGTGGTTTGACATGGTAAAAAATGTGCCATCTTTGACAACTTGTCGACCACTACCATCAAGGCATCATGGCCCCTTGTTGTTCAAGAAAGACCCGTAGTGAAGTCCATACTTACCACTTCCCTCTTGGCATCTGGCACCGCCAAAGATTCAAGAGCTCTCGGGATTCGAAGTTGCTCCGCTTTCGTTTGCTGACATAACTAACACTGTTATGTAGTTGGCAATTTCCTTCTTCATGCCAGGACAAAAGTAACTACTTATTTTGAAGTAAGTTTTCATGAACCCTGCAATGGCCAGCTATTGGGCTATTATGAGTATCGTGAAGAATTAACTTGCTTACTCCTAGGGACACAAAGTTTGTCCTTGTAATATAAAAGATTGTCTTCCCTTTTATACCTCTTATAGGGTTCTCTTTCTTTATCAATCCTTGCTTCTTTGCCAAGGCTAGCCCATATTTCCTTGTTCTACACTAGAGGGAATGGCCCAAATCTTCTTGCCGAAATCACTTCACAAAGTTGATATGACATTGCAGTGCACTCTGGTCTCCAATGGTCGACGAGAAAATGTGTCGACAACCACGTTTAACTTTCCTGGTTTATAGATTATCACAAAGCCATACTCTTCGAGGAATTCCATCCAGTGTCTTTGCCTCATGTTTGTTTATAGCATATACATTGTTTATCCTTATATTCTAGTCTCTTTAACTATACAATGAACTCTGTACTTTAAAACAATACTACATATGATTCAAACCATCGGGATACTGTAGCAAAGGTACTACCTTAAACAATATTCATATAATAACTCTATATTAAGCAAACCTTCTGTTTCTCCTTGGAGATTGATGATCCAGCACAACAGTATGCCGGACCTATGCTTTACCAACTGTAAATATACAGTGATCCGTCGGTTTCGCCAAACTGACCAGATTTAGTTGAAAATGTCACTGTTTCATTTGACTCACAATTAAAGGTGCCTCTATTTCATTCGACCTGCAGATACTTCCTAATAGGGCATTTAAATAGCTAGGCTTTCTAAATACGTCTAGCACCATGATCATTCATTTAAATAGTGTCTAGTTAAACCTTTGTATCTTCTCCATTGCATCAAATAAGGTTTAACATATTTCTCTATCTTCAATTCCTAACTTGGCATGACTTATTCCAACATTCCTCCTCCATGCCAAGTTCAATTCTGATTTTCTGACTATTATAGAATAGTATTTGATAAAATAGAATGTTTACCTTGATTAACTGAGCTGCTACTCATGTACTCCCAACATCCTTTTGAACTTGAGAAACTTTACTTGTCAGTGCTTATATATTCAGCGATTACATATTTTTTCTCAACTAGCTCTCGAATGAAATGCGTACGGATCCCTATATGTTTTGTTCTCTGATGCAAAATAGGATTTTTAGTGATAGCAATACAACTAAGGCTATCACTTAGTAGCACTGTACCTTCTTGTATAATTCCCAGTTCATTTAAAAGTCTCCTTGCCCAAACTATTGTTTTTCCAGCTAAAGTAGTGGTAGCATATTCTGCTTCTGCAGATGACATAGCAGTACTTGCTTGTTTCTTTGATTTCCAAGTTATAGCTCCTCTTCCTAACATTAATGCAAAACCTGAGTTGGATTTTCAATGATCTAGGTCTGATGCCCATTCTGCATCACAGAAAGCTTTGAGTTTAAGATCTTCACTTGAAAAATTAATGCCTTGATCTTGTGTTCCTTTCAAAAATCTTAGGATTCTTTTAGCAACTATCCAATGTGCCTGACCTGGATTGTTAACATATCTACTAAGTAGACTTACTAAAAATGCAATATCAGGTATGGTACAATTTATAACATAGAGTAAGCAACCAATCAACTCTCTGTAAGGTTTTTGTTCCATTTCTGCTATTTCATCTTCTGTACTTGGTGACAAGAGTGCTGAAATCTTATGCCCTGGGACAAGTGGTGATTATGTTGCTTATATCCTCCTCAGCATCCCCTGATTCCGGAATTCTTATTGCCCACAGAATGCAATCTAAGTTGCTATCACGTTTCAAGAATGTTTGTTTTGCCCATATTTTGAGCATATCAAATGCCTCTGCGCTGCTGTGTGTTGGCATTTTCCATGCCCAAAATCTGGGCAAAACAAACATTCTTGTATACAAAAAGAAGAGTAGTAAAAAAATTCATAAAATGGTTCAACTTAGGATGCCTCACATGTAACGTCTCCGGCAGCCCCCCAATGTCAATGTCTCCGGCAAAATTTTTGGGGCATTCACATGCTAAACGTCATTTTTTTTGTCTGTAGGGTTTAGGATTTTGTCATTTTGGAGCCGGTAACAAATTTCGTGCATGTATTGGATATGGCTCCAATGAGAGGTCCGACGAGATTTAATCGTGCTGCCTTCTTCCAACTAGTGCAGATGATGCTTGTTTTATTCCAGCTTGTGGGGGCTCATTTTGAGCGTAGATCAAGAATTTTGCAGTTGCTTCCGGATGGTGGAAGTAGTGGGAGTGTTTTTGCTGCTCAATCAGGTCTTTCTCTCAGTTGCAATGACCTGGGTTCATAGAATTTTTAGATATACAGATGGTATCTTCTATATCTTCAGACCACAGTCCATTCATTGGTGGGGGCATTTTGCATCAGAGGTCAATGGATACAAAGAGTTCTTCCATGTAAATTTAGAGCAGTTTGTGCATCTATGCTCCATATTAGCTCCCTCCCTGACTTCGAGACCACCTCCTGGATTAAGGAATATCCCAACAAGAAATGTTCCAGTGGGTTTGAAGGTAGATGCCGCTCTATCTAGAATAGCAACAGGAAATAGCTATTTGAGCGTGTCTGAACAAGTAGGATTAGCACCAGCAATTGTAACTGTTCACAAGTATGTGAAACAATTTAGTAATGTAGTTGTCAGACATATAAGTCATTACTTGCATTGGCCTGAGGACTTGAATGAGGTTAAGAATGGATTCGAAGAGTGGAGAGGATTTCCCAACTGCTGCTGCGGGGCAATGGATGCTACTCATTTCGAGTTAGACCTTCCAGCAAATGCTTGTGCTATTGATTACTATGATAAGGACAAGGATTATTCCATTACTTCACAAGCAGTGGTGGACGTTCGAGCGAGGTTCTTAGATGTCTTCGTGGAACCCCAGGTAGCTGCAATGATATTAATATCCTTCGTAAATCACCTTTGTATAACAATGCTATTCATGGAATGCTTTTCAATGGGCTAAGAGTTACAAGAGGAGGATTCACATTTCCTGAGTACATTATAGCAGACGTAGGATAATTTGATCTGCCATGACTAGTGCTTTCCTATCCTGGACATCACTTGCAAGATGATTTCAAAAGCTTTAATTACTTACTATGCAGCAGCAGGGTTTGTGCTGAGAGAACATTTGGTATATTTAAGACTAAGTGGAGACTGTTTTATAAAAAGTTAGAATGTGAGAACGTTGAAGACATGACGAATGTATATATGCTTGTTGCATTTTCCACAACTAGTTAATTGAGATTGGTGAGAACGAAGATCCTATCTCAGCACCAATTGTTGATGATGATTACTCTAAAAATGCATATCTGCTGTAGATACTTTTCCCTTGACACCTGCAATGAGAGAACTCCCCATGATATAGTTTGGAACCAAGGCACTGAAGAAGGTTACAAAGCAATTGGCCATGACAATGGTTAGCCATAAGACATGGAGGAAAACTAAAAAGGCAGAGATTGTAGGACATAGTGCTACAATCCAATATGTAGCGACTCCAGTGAACAAATAGAAAGGTAAAAAGACAAGGGTATTGGAGATAACATATGAAGAAATTCTATATGCACCTCTGGATGTTTCCCTCATAAGGATTTGCCTTTCATCTAACAAGAAAGGCAGGCCTTCAACTGTGGAAGAAAGCGAAAAAGTTAAAGTGAATGCAAAGAATCTAAACCTATCCTGTACACCCCTAGGATTGTCTCCCAGGCTTAGAAATATGGTTCCAAGTCCAAGCCCTGCTCCAGCAGCTTGAAGGGTTCTCGCTGCTAAAAGTTGCCTTGTTCTGAAAATATCTTGGCAAATCTGGTTGCCAGCATTGCAATTTCTTTCAGTCTAGAATTTGCAAAATTTGCAAAATCAGGCTTTTTCTCTTCAAGTTCTTCGAATGGTTTTTCAAAAGGGTAATCAATCTGCTTTGGACTAGGCAGGAAATATTTGTTGCTGCATGATCTTTGCAGAATCTGGGCTCTTGAGATGATGACCAAAATTTTTTAACAAGCAGCCTACATTTCACATTGTCAAAATACAATATAAAGCTCCTGCTTGTTTGTTTATTATACGCTATTGGATGAAAGCAGATTCTAAGAACGGATCAGTAGAACGCAGGATCGGGGCTCTAGAGGCCGATCAAATTCCACATAAAGATAGTGGACCACCTTGCCCTAAATCAGCAAAAATCGGTTTGACTGAGGTTCCCTGTTTGCAGCAAGTCATATATCTTTATGAACTTACTTCCTATAATTTTATGGCAAAAGTTTATAGCAAATAAGTGTACGATGTTTGTATTGCCCACATGTTACTGAGAATCTTTTTCCTGATGCTTTCCGTTATGAATTATGCCCACCACACAGGAACTTGTTTCATAAAAACATGAAACAAATTAACATGATAGAATAGAGGAAGTGCTTAAATAGAACAGGTTCACATGGTATTGTCAGAGGAAGTGCTTAAATAAAATATGCTCCCATGGTATTGTGAGATCAGATCTATCAAGAAATCCCAACATTTACTTAGGAATGGGTGTGCAAATATGGAATCTCAGAAGTTTTGGGAGTAACAATAAGAGAACTATCTAGATATGATGGGCATTTCTTTTAATAAGTAAACTGTAAGAACTGATCCAATTCTAAATGATGATATAAGAGACACACAATGTATGGCATGATCAAGGATTCATGAGAACACACGATTCTAAAATATGATAATTAAAAGAAAAATACATACCTAGCAACATTCTCCCATCGCTCTTGTCCATTGGCCATTCTTTCCTGTATTCCTCCTCTAGTCTGCAAGTTAATGTCTTTCTTTCGAGCATCACTGAGAATAATCATCTCATTGAGAGACCATTGTGTGCCTCGTGCAAGAGAACGCCTTGAGATCATGCTTTGAGTGGCTTGAGTGGCTTGGGAATTGAATTCCATAGGACCCAATGAAACATTTGTTCTTTGAGTGGCTTTAGAGCTGGCTTCCTTGTCGGAAGAGCATAGAGTTCCTATATAAATTCAAGTTCTTATCAGTAAATGTAAATGCACAAGGAAGCAAATGCCCTTCACTCACATCGCCAATTCCGTTCTCCATTGCTACACCATTACTGTTTTCGCGCCACCGGGGTTTTACGGATTGCTTCAAGATTTTACCTATGGCTGCAGGTGAAGACCGAAAATGACCGGAAACGGAGGTCAAGACATCTCCCTTGACGTAGCAGCCAGTCGATCAGGAATTGCTAGAGCAGTTTGACGTCCAACTGTTTGGACGTTGAGCCGCCCGGCAAAAAACATTAACATGTGAATACGTTTATTATTACATGTGAAGCGTCCCTTAGGTAACTTTCCCATTTAGAATAAGGGTGCTTTCCCATGGCCCCTGTGACCTGGATTGCCGTACCCAGGTCTCGACCTGGGCAAAAACGAATTCTTAAGGTATTACTTTTGGTTAAGGTCGAAAACCTGGGCAAAAAAAAAATTCTTAAGGTATTACTTTTGGTTAAGATCAGATCTTCACGAGAACATGGCGTCTGGACGCTTGGCCGAAAAAAACTCAAGCTCAAATCTTCATGGGAACATATCGTATGGTCTGTACGCCTGGCCAAAAGAAAATTCAAGATTTTGGGCCCATGGGAAAGCACCCTAAAAAGCACCCTAAGTGCCACCTATGAACACAATAGGGGAGCAGAATAACACCTAACCTAACTATGGTTTACATATACACGAATCAACTTTTGGTCGAGTTTCCTGGAACCTTTTGGTCGACATTGCTGGAATGGAAACCAGGCTACGCGCGGCAGGAACGTCGAAAAAAGGTGCTTCCGTAACGTGGAAACAAGCGGCGTTCAATTCTTGAAGCAGGGCAGCAGTAAAGATCAGCCGGAATGCAAGTAAACATGAGCAGAATGCAAGTAAATCAGTAGAATGTAGGGTAATCATGCCAGATTGCAAGTAAAACAGGGGATGCCCTTCTAGAATGCAAGTAAAACAGGAATGACAGCGATAAGCACAGAATTCTTGATTTGAAACTTGCGAAATGGCATGATCTGATTAGCCAAGGGGTAAGAATTGAACGTACCTGGTTTCTACAGATAGGAAATATGGTTTGTCAGATCAGCATCACTTCACAGGTGGACGAAACGGAGCTTGCAAGTTGCAACCTGTAATTTGAAGAAAAATCTGTCCTTGGATGCCGGTCTGGATACGGTACAGATATTTCAAGCAATTTGTTCTGAACCATTACAAATGTGCCACAATGTTATTGGATAGCCACAAATGTGCCACAATAGTGCCTACCATAGCCGGACAGGTTGAGAGAAGCCAGAATAATAATAATCTCTTTGGGCTAATAAGCTTGATGGTGTCGAAGAATGGAAGCTCCTGTTGCAATCTTCAGCATGCTGCCGGAAGAGGTTGCTGAGAAAGTTCTAAGAAGATTGGATGATGTCGGAGATGTGGCTCGCTTTTCTCTCGTCTCCAAATACTGGTACCATTTCATTCATTCTAAGGACTTTTGGAGACGGCGATCTACCATAGGTTGCATGTATGTTTATAACCAAAGCCAGTGCTCTTCTTACTCTGTTTTTGACGATTTCCAATCTGCACTGTCGTGCACTTCTGAAAGGCATGTAAGATCCACTTGTGGGTACCTTAACACAGGTCTTCTTCCAGGTCAGGAAATTAAGCATTGCATTTGTGCAGAACAGGATTGGAAAGAGGAGATTTGGCCTGGGGATCATCTCATTCGCTACCTGGATACCTCTTACGGTATTATCTGTGCTTATGATATCATGTCTGATAAATTATACTTGTTTGATCCATGTAGATCCCCTTCACTTCGCTCCTTGGGTAGCCCTCCCCTCTCTGACACAGATTGCAATGTGCGTAACTTATCTTTCCATGTTAACCTGTTAGACAACAGCTATGTTGTTATCCTTCTTACGACAACGCTTCATCTTCTTGTTTATCAATCTCATATTGGAACTTGGAGTAGAAGTACATCTGGATATCCTGGACATGTTCATGATTTGTTTGAACCCAATCAACCACATCCCATTATTGGAAACTCAATTTACTTTCTAGGAAAGGATGGCAAGATATGGAGCTACTCCATTAATGTAGATTCTTGGTCATATAAGAAGTTCTTACTACCTGAAGATCAATTTGGGGATCTGAGAATAGATGTTTTGATTCAAATGAGGGGCAAACTGATGTTGGTTGGAATCAACGATAAGCAGCACTTACTATCTATATGGCTTTGCAACGAAGAAGGAGAATTATATCTTTTTATGCCACTAGCATCGTTAGATATATATGATGACATGACATTGAGAAAAGCCACTGCTGCTGATGATCTTGTGTGTGTGCAATCTTGCATTGTCGATAGCAATGGGAAGACACAGATCTTAGTCTTTGCCTACTGTCCTTCCGCCAACGTGTGGCAATATTTGGATAGTAAACCGTGTGATGAAGAGGTCAGTGTGGATTACTTCGTTGTCGAAGCTAAAGTTCCAGGTTTAGGTGCAATGCGAAACCATTTTCAGATTATTGATGAAGGGGCGTTGCAGTAAAGATTTAAGTGCAATGCAGCAAAACCACTTTTTGAACTACAAACTTAAGTGCAATGGACACGTATTGGAAGCTTCTGGCCTTTGATTTCAAGGAGGCAGCACTGTACCTTGAATAAGGCAGCCTAGTCTTGCAGTGCGGATTCAATGTCCATCATGTTTTGCCTTGGATATTTTTACATCTGATGCAGGCATTGCCATTTACCCCATGGCTATGTATCTGGTTGATGCAATGTCACATAATAGCTGGTGTGGTTGGATGCAACGAAATTTGTCAATGAAAGTTTCAGCTTCCAAGAAGACAGCATGGTGACATCCTTAACCTTGACTAAGGCAATCTATTAGTGATCTTAGAGTGTGGTGTCTATTGCTACAACCTTTGGCTTGGAGACCTATTTGCAAATGTATGCAGGCATGGCAAGAGTTATATGTTTTCAAATATTTGTCAGTTGTGCCATGGCAGTGTCATCATATCAAGACTGAAGATATTTTAGTGAATGTTCACGAATGTTTAACTACTCAGTACGTGGCAAACTTCAAAGTCAATATGGCAGAAGAATGCAAAGATTTTTTCTTCTCTTGGCAGCCGGAAGCAGCATTCTTTGCTTCTCTTAGATTACTGTAAAGATTGAGTTATGGCAGAAGGATGCAAAGAAAATTTTAGGTCCCAAAAAGGTTACGAGGGAAACACGGTCGCAGGGAGTTTGTGGGAAGGCCCTCAACCAAAAAGTGAAACAAAAAAGTGATTACTATAAAGTGAAGTTTTTATTAGGGTTAATTCTACGGCCACTTTACCTCTTTCTCCGGCTTCGGCGTTCGAGTTGTGCTCCAACACCTCTTTTTCCGGCTTCGGCGTTCGAGCTGTGCTCCAACTATGGCCTGATCATGGTGAGATCGTGGCGCTTTTTGACAAGCACCTAACCCTCAGATTTCAAGCCTAGGGCTCGAAAAATGTTATAAGCTCTACCACAATGTTTTTTTCCCATATATAAAATATATATCGGATTTTTTTGCCGCCTATAATGTGTGCACGATCAACTTCCGTATGTTTATAACATAAGATTCTTAGTTGTTTTTTAGTGTATTCGTAGCTAGAAAAGTACAAAGCTGACGCTGGCATGTGAGTTAGGGAAAGGAACTGTATTCCGCTGTTGCCGAAGGTTGAATTGGGGATAGGAGGTCGTGTGCGGCTGGACAGATGGTGGCTGGGCATTTGCTTGCCAATTCCGGGCCTTGCAGGTGGCGGGTTGAGGATGAACCTGATCTGCTGGAGGTGGTTAAACTGGCTGAGTTGGGTGGGCAGCGCTCCCTCCGCACGCAACCATCAGAGTTTAAATTTGGAGAACAAATCCTCCAAAAATCATCCCGTTCTCGAATTGGGCGCTCGAATCTGGTAAAACCAATCTGTTTGATCCAACAAAAAAAACAGGTGTATCACTGCAGTCATAATTCCCCTGTTCCGGCCTGAACAATCCGGCCTCTGTTCTAAACATAAGGGCGCTTTTTTGTCTTTGATAGGCCATGTGCTATTGGGCGCCGGATTTGTGTTAATCGGGTTATGGCATCTGTTTAACACAATAAGAAACTATGCAAAAGGGCAGTGGGAGTTTGAAACGAGGCCATGGTTTCCGGTGAAAAGAACAAAGGGAAAAATGAAATATTTAGAGTTGTATCTGATAATTCTTGGGTCTGGGCTCTCCATAGCGGCCGAGCTTTTCATCTGCCCTCGAAAGCACCAGCCGTTAGCAGACGATTGGTCAATTCCGTCGGAGCATCTGAATAATTTCGAGCATTCGTCCATATCTCTGTTTTTTCTGATCTATGCAAGCATTGCTCTGTTTACGGCAGCATACCAGATCAACATACCATACGGGTTCCTTCATATTCTGGCATCCCGGCCTTCGGCCAAGAACTGCTGCTCTTTCATTTCCATTCTGCAGACCATATGGGGCTCGAAGGGCAGTACCATTGGCTCCTCCAATTGGTCGTTTTTATTTGCCTCATTTGCACCCTTACAGAAATAATCCTCCCTAGAAGTTTTCTTGTAGCCATAATGTTTCTGTTGTGATAAATTAGTGTTCACACTGTAAGTATTTGATGCTTGCTGCGTACGTGTATTTCTGTTTTAGACAATGGTTTATGGGCATTTTGTGCCCCTATTTTATGGGGTCAATTTGACCCCTGGTTGACTGTGCACTTGCGGCCTGGATTTCTCCAGGCAGCATCTTCTGTGGAAGGTGCCGTCATTGGACGGCCAAAAAACGATAATACAAGCAAAAAACGATAATACAGAGCCATAATGTTTCCACAATAAAAACCCGTATTTATGTAACATATGATTCTTAATGGTTTGATGCCATATTCGTATCAAAATACGTAGGAAAATGATGCTGGCACCTGGGTTATGGCTAAAGCTTGTATTATTATGGCTAAAGCTTGTATTATTATGGCTAAAGCTTGTATTATGGCTTCTCGGCTATTGGATAAGGGCACATTTGGCAGCATATTCCCTATCCATGAATCCAGAGCGCTCAATGCGGGTCTTTTGCAGGTCAAACTGGCCCCTCTTGACCCGACTTTTAAGGGGACGTTATTAAGGCACAGACCATTGCATAAAATAGTAATTGGATCAGCATCTAAATCAGGTTCAATACCAACAAAATCTCACTTTCGTACAATATAGTATGAAAGCAACAGAACAGATTACTGTATAATGTTTCCACAATCAAAAGAATGTTCCTGTAACAACTTATCTGAACCAAAAGAATGTTCCTGTAACAACTTATCTGAACCTTCACAATCTAGTTTAATTTCTGATCCTCATACAACTCAGACTTGCAACAGACCAGGGCTTGGGGAATCGAACCCCAACAAGAATCCTATGCCCTTGGCTTACCTGATCAACCAGCCCTTGAAGATGTTCAACAAGTGCTCAACCCCTGCAAAACACAGATTATGCAGAAACCCTCAAGGCAATATGTCCCTCCTTTCATCTGTATCACAGAAGGATTCAAACACTACAGGCCGTCTTATGCTCTTCACTGCAGAATCATGCCGGAATAAGCAGGTTTTTGCGCCCAACAAATTGCATCCGAGCTTTCCTTCCCTTTCCTTTGCAAGCTGAACTATCAAAATAGACTAAAAGCAAGCAACGAAAAAAGAAAAACGATCCGCCATAGCTGCCACAGTTCCTACAGAAGCGCCATACTTGCCATAGTTCCTACAGAAAAAATGGAGCGCAAGCATGAAGCATGAAGCCGCCATAGCCGCCATAACCGCCTGCTGCATCAGCATCCTTTGAGCCTAAATGCCAGAGAAATAAAACCCCAGATTCAATTCTTCTATTTCGAATCCACAGTGCTACCGTCAGCATTTACGGTATTCTTATATGAATACCATCCAAAACCTTTGACAATCTTAGGTTATAAAGATACGGTTCGTGATCGGACAAACGTTATATTTTGAAAGAAGCGTGGAACAGCGTGGATTTATTTTTCCAAGGGCGGATAAGGCATCACGTGATGCCGGCTCACCTGGCGCCCAGCGACCCCGATGCCTAATTCGGCCTCTGTAGATGTGTTGAAGCCTGTAGATGTCGATTCTGCTTGGCCGAAGGAAGAAGAGATGAGTACAAGATCCGCAGACAAATTGTTTTTTTTTCTTTTCTTCTTTTGCCAGCACCGCCTTCGAATATCTGTGTAAGCAACTAAGAGATGTCTGAAGGTTTTAGAGAGGGCTAGCGGTGGTGGATGGTCCGACGATCTGCACAACACCCTAAAACATCTAAGGGCATTGAATTTTCGAATGATCCTACTTTTTCTTTCAGTATTTTCTGTCGGATTCTAGGCAGGCATGGTACCCTTGCTTATTCTTCCATTTTTAGAATTATCATTCGGATCTTAAAATTATTTGAGTTCATTGATTTTTTCTGCAGGAGACTGTTGCCTCTGGTTCTTGGCATTTGAAACATTTTTTTTTTTATCTTTGCACAATCTCTGATAAACTCGAGCCCATTCTACACATGCCCCTTTGGCCCTACTGTAAAATATTATGTGTTCTTTCTATGTCCTTTGATCTGCTTGTACTTAAGCTTCAGGAAAGCATTGAGCATTGGATTGGAACTGGGGTTCAATTCCCCAGGCTCATATGATTCTGTAATGTTCTTCGTGTTCTTCAGTTATGAAGTATTGTTTTTTATTGTCATGGTGGAATGTGAAAACATTATGGAGTAGTCGATTCCATTGGTTTCGTACTGGACTATATAAATGGTGGGTTTGATACTGGACTGTATAAATGATAGAATACTTTTTTATCCAAATGGTGTGTGCTTTGATACTGTCTCCTTTAAATCAGGTCAACACGGGCTGCTTTGACCCGGAAAAAGTGATGCGGATTTGTCCAGGGGGAATATGTTCCCAGATGTGACGTTATCCAACGGCTCAGAAACCATAATATTGGATTTTTTTTGCCGCCTATATAAAATGCTAGAAAAAGTGTCCAGTGTTGTTGGGCTTTTGATCAGGCATAGAATAGGATAGAACTGATTGAATTCTATCATCTGCATAGGCCGTTTATAGAGAAACCTGAACTCACAATGTTGACATATGCTTTGTGATGTGAATGTATTTAGTGAGAAAGTGCGTACAAATGTGTCCAAGGTATTCTTTAGCTATTGTGCATGGAGATATCAATGCCACCATGCAATTGTAAAGACGTGTCCTGAAATTGATCCATGACCAACAAAGAGTCTCCAAAATAGTCAAATAATCAATATGCTTCGTCTTTGCCAAAGTCATCTCTTGAATAAGTGCATAGTATTCAGCCTCATTATTATTGCTTACAGCGCTGGCATACTCGTTGTAACAATATTCTTTTCATGCCCGTATATTAAAAATACTCCAACACCTCCATAATTATTGAGCTTAGAGAATGCAGCATCGAAATACATTTGTCCTCCATGGGTTGATTTCTGTTTGTCTTGTGCATGCTTGATATCAAAATTAGCATCTCTACTGAATCATGAGTAAGGTACGCTATGACAGATTTGAAGTCATCTAGTTGGGCATGTCTCATTTTGTTCTGGATCAGCATTTTGGTAACTATACCCTTGCTATCAAGAGACTTCTCCAAATGAGACCACATCTCCTTAAACTCAGTAAAATGTTGATTTCATGACCAATTGTCTCTTCAGCCAATATTTTGACAAGAGCACAAGCTTTCTGGTTTATCCTGCCAGCATTTGTTGACTTGATGCTCATAAAGTCTTCATCAAACACCGTTCCCATGTCACTAAATATCAAATAATTCGCTATGAACTTTTTCCAAGCATGGTAATTATTATTAGTGAGCTTTGCATTCTGTGAGAACTTGAATGGATCCATGAATGTGTCATGTTTTCAGCAGCCAAAAAGATGGTTGAGAAAACAAATTTGTCACCAAACAAAGCACCCAGCAGAAAGGTGGAATCTTGAATTTTGTCGCTAAAAAGGCCTTGAAAAACTCGAATCTCATACCAGAACTTGTTGAAAAATCTGAATTTGTCTCCCAAAACACTCCCTCCAGGCCAAAAAGCAAGAATCTTCTCCAATGCTGCGAATGAGATTTTCCACCACCAAATCTTAGCCAAAGATCTCCTGGAAAGAATGGCCAATCCAATTTGGATGCTTCTCCAATAGCGTCCTCTATTCTTCACTTAAGAAAGCATCTGATATCATGATAGAACTAGTGTAAAACCAGCACAAACCCCGCAAGATCGACTAAGAGAGAATAAGACCAACTCTGTTGAGAAAAGCAGTAGGAAATACGATCTCTACTTCTGAGCATTGTTTAGTACATAACGTACAATGAATATATATATATATATACAACTGGTGAGCCTAAGAATAGTATTCTACCGTTTAACCACTGCCCACTAATTACGACACTAATTTAGGATCGATGCTCAGTGCTGACAAAGTGATGCCTTCTGTATATTTCAGCACCTTCTCAGCACCTGTGTGCTAAGTGCTGAACCACTGCTGTTTCAGCACATTATGCTTGTCAACATATTTATATTTCAATAACAATGAACTACGGCTTTAAGAACCGCAATATATCACTGATTATACTCCCTTATTGATTTATCCTTCTTTTGTGTGAAATTGGTCCACCTTTCCATAGTCTTATCCTTATCATGAACGTCTTGATAATTAGCAATAAATGGTTCCTTCAATTCTTGACATATAATGATGTCTCGCTGAGATTGTATCCATTCCTCCACTGAATCTTGCAAAGAACTTTGAAACTAAAGTAAATAATCAGCAGCTGGTAACTACATTGCTGGCAATACCTTCCAAACTTCACAAGATGCTTCAAAGATCCTGATCTACCAGATCATCAAACTTTGGACTATGCATTGTTTGAAAACTATACATGGTCGGTGGTAATACAACCATTTTTGCCTCTTTTTGAGATTTGTGAAATTGAAGAAACAAAATGGAATCTCCCTTCAATTTTAAAAATGAAATTGGATTGTCTTTTAAATCAGTAACCTAGATCTGAGAATTAGACCTCAGATCTGTTCCAAAATTTGAAAATAAAATTGAATCTTGATGCAATTTTGAGCCAAAATACTGAATCGTTGGACCCCTTCTTGTCACGATCGAGCTTGCGGTATATTCTTCTTACTTATAAAACTATGCTTTTCTTATCAAATTGTACCCCGCAAATCACTTACAGCGAAATCTTCTTCACACATAGAAATTGCTCCTTGCTTAATGGTATTGTTCCCTACCGATGATCACCAATACAAATGGGAACAATTGCTTTTCCAACGAAAATTCTTGACACGCAATGGACTGTTGAACCCCCGTGGTTTCCAAATTATTACAGCCTAGTTCCAAACCTTACAAGAAAAGCTAAAACTCAATGATCCCAGACTCAAAACGTAAGATCTATGCACTAGACACACCGAAAATTCCCATCTCTATAGCTTGATCAAGATCTCTCTCTCTCTCTCTCTCTCTCTCTCTCTCTCTCTCTCTCTCTCTCTCTCTCTCTCTCTCTCTCTCTCTCTCTCTCTCTCTCTCTCTCTCTCTCTCTCTCTCTCTCTCTATGGAGGGACAGCGGGGCTGGTCCGGGGAAGGATGCAGGAATTCAGGGCAGCCAAGCGGGGAGGCAAGCACTCTCGGCCCCTCGAGTCCCCTCGAGGGGCCCCGGCCTGAGGCATCCACATCTTCCGCCCCTGGGACCACCACTACCACCAGGACGGACTGAAGTGGCAATGCCACGCCACTAAATAGGGATCGTGCCTCGGCGTGGTATCCTGGAATTGCCGTGGCTTCCCATGGCAGAAGGGGGACAGTCTCAATTATGTCGCCATGGACATGGACCTTATCTTTCTCATGGAAACATTGGAACATGCTGGTCACAGGCTACGATTTGCCGGGGATACCGCTACTCCCGTCTTTAATGAGTGCACCGGAAACGAGGATACGGAGGAATTGCGTGTTACTACCGGGCGGCCTTGGCCCAATCGGTCTCCCCAGGCAAGGCGACAGCACAACAGATAATTGTGGGTATGAAAGTGCGCGTAACGGCGATGGCATCCCCTCTTTGTGGCGGCTTGCTACTTCCCACATGCTGAGAGCAACTTTTACCACACGCACTTGGATGTGGACATGCAGGAGCCCTATGTCGATCTATATGATGACATACAAAGCATTGCAATTGGGCAAGGTCATGTTGCTTGGAGATTTCAATGCTTGGCATCAGGGTGAGCAGATCCCAAAATTCGCGACCTCTAGTGAGGATGTGTTGCAAATGGACCCCCGCAGAGATAGTTTGGCCAAGGGCGCCGATGACAGCCGGGTGACACGGTATGGCCGGGCAACGCCGTTGTCGGGCGATATCTTTGACCTCGCCATTTGCAATAGGCTAGCGCACTGGGCCCCTCCACCGCTTCACTTGTAGACGAGAACTGTGGGGCGGCACGGTGTGGTGGATTACGTGCTAGCAGACGAGCAATGCCTACACTTGATCACTGCCAGGTGTGGGGACGAGGGGTGGCCGGACGAGGAAGTAGACTCAGGCCAGCCCCGTTTCTTGCAGATAGATTGGCAGCCAACCGAAAGCACCCATTGCCCCAACACCCCATATACCACGGTTGCAGGCCGGACTATGATCATGCGGCGGTCTATGCGAGGATGCTTGAGCATGAGCTGCCGGAGTGCCGCAGCCCCCACACTTCAACAGTGAGACGGCCAACTGAACCCGGCTCCGCCGAGGGTAGGGGATGATGCTTTGGGAGAGGCCGCCTCGACGATCCATTGGGGCTGCAACCACCTTCCCCGCTTAATCACCGGGTTCGATGGCCTAATGTCGGAGCTGAAACGATGGCTCCGCCAAGTGCTGGACCCCACCATTCGCCCGCAGGCCGTCCGTCAATACCGCTCCTTCCTCAAGACCAAGAAAGCCAGGTACCTTGCGAGCACCAGCAACAGATGTTTGGTCTACTAGACCGCCACCCTAGGGCCTTACGGAGAAAGGTCTTGAGTAAGCCCCACATGACCCACAGAAATATTACCCGAACAATGGGTGAGATACTTGCGGCGGTTTGTATGACCCAATGGGAAGCCGGGCAGCGAGATACCTCATGCAGGCAGACCTAGCATCGGGTCATTCTTGAAGGGGATGTCATAATGGGCCTGCAACGCCTCGCTAATCCGGAAGGCAGCAGATTTGGATGGTATGCAGGCAGAGCTTCTCAAGTGGGCCGGGCCCCCAATGGTGCGGTTCTCACAAAGACTCTTCAACGGGGGCATTGCAAGAAGGCTTCCCCCGACTTTGGACTACCGGTAGAGTTGTGCCCATATACAAAGCGGGGGACCCCACATTGACCAACTATCGTACCATTATGGTCGGGTTTCGTCTTTGCCAAGTTGCTTTTTGGGATTCTTGAGCATTTAACCGACACTTGGGGCAGAGGATGGAGAAGTCGCGGGGCTCACGCAGAAAGGGTGCTTCCGCCCCCGGCATTCTACTATTGACCATATCTTCACTCTGCGAACACTCATAGAGGATAGCCGGAATCGACAGAACCTGTACTGTTGCTTTGTGGATTTCGCAAAGGCTTTTGACACAGTGCCTCGGGATAAGTTGTGGGACAGATTGAGACAAATTGGGACCCTCACGACTTGCGTAATGCTATATACGCACTATATCGAGGCTTCCGGTCGTCTCACATCTGTCGGGGAGCCCGTTGTTAGTAGCATTGGGGTGCGCCAGGGCTGCCCTCTATCCCCGACGCTCTTCGGCTTGTACATTGACCAGCTAGAAGAATGGCTAGCTGAGCACGGGGGGGGAGGCGCTCAGTTGATGCACCACATAATCCGGCAACTCATATATGCTGATGATGTTGACCCGCCAAGATATACCCCCGAGAGGACATGCAACGCCACCCGGATGCTTTGGACACTTTACGCCAATTCACGGCATGAGAGTTAACTTGGCCAAGGCGAGGGTGCTGCTGGTCCCCATCATCCGCACCCACGCCTTCCCTCATTCACTTACGGGGGGCAGGTAGTGGAGGTGGCTCACTCTTATGAGTATTTGGGCATTGAGTTTTCTACTACCACACTTTGGGATGCATCCATCGGGTTACGGGTCACCGCAGTGGAAAGCCCCCGTGATGCAATGCAAAACAAGATCACAAAGGCGTAACTGTATGCATGGGGTCACCAGACACACTTGTTCGGGCCTTGGTTGAACCGGTCCTCCTTTATGGGGCGTGTGGGGGCCGGTGATATCCCTCACCACTTGGAACGATCTAGAGCAGTCTGAAGGCCTTCTTGGCCGGGCATTGGGAGTGAAATCCACGGTTCCATACCAGATCTTGCTCCGGGGAGGCAGGCTTCCTTCCATTACAGAGGGCTCTTACTGGAACGTCACATTATTTACTTCGGAAGGTGGTGGCTATGGATGAAGCCCGGCTGCCCAACCTTGCTTTGGCGTTGGCGATGGGCCCGGCAGCCGACTCAAAGCTGCTTTGGAAAGACAAGCAAGCCCGGTGGTTCTCGCGATGGAATGTGCAGGCACACGATGTGGACCAGTGCATACACCGAAGGAACGCGATGCCTTGAAGCGATTTGGATGCTTGCTTCATGGCCAAGCTTTGGCATGCAGAGGCCCCTGTCACATGTCAAGGTGGCAAATTATTGATGCAGGTTAATCCCATGCTCACGAGGGGCCCCACACCACTACTACCGCACCCATCTACCCATGAAAAAGCGCAGTGGTGATTGCTTCCATTCGCCGCAGTGCACACCACCTCCGCATTGAGGCAGGGAGATGGATTGGGAGCCGCGTGAGGACAGAGTCCTGCCGGCCGGGTCAGCGTGGCGCCATTGAGGATGAAAGTCACGCCCTCCGTGGCTGTCCGCGTGACGAGCATATCCGGGCTCGGTGATGCTCGGTTAGTTGTGCCCCATCGAGCCCCGCGATGAGCATCGAAAGCACGGCCTCTGAGGGCTTGTTGGGAACGTACCTCCGAGGAGGTAATGGATACGCGGACTTCGGTTATGCCCCCCGGCCCAACATTAACCTGGTTTGTACTTGTGATTATGTATATAATCGGTGCGGGATGTCAAAGATCCTTATTGCTACTAAGGTTTTTCCCAAAACCCTTGGGCGGGGTTTTAATCGGTAGTAATCGCTGCGCTGCTCTCTTTGTACTTGGGTCCCATAGGCCAGTTGGTCTCCGTGGACGATAAAATCATATTTTATTCTATTCTATTCTATTCTATTCTCTCACATAGCACTCACTAGATACACAATGTAAGGTGGTTGGGGGCAAGGCCCAATCGAGCAATGTAGTGTGGTGTGTGGTCATATGTCCAGTTGGATGCTGCCTAGTGGCATGACGTTAAAACTACTGTCTATCTATCTATCTCTCTTTGATAGCACTCACCAGATACACAATACGTACGTGCATATATTCTCCATGCATGTATGTGTATACATCTATGTGTATATACCATGTGTATACATCTATGTGTATATACCACACCATGTATGACCATATATACGGTCTAATATACCGCCCCAACATATACCGTAGTCTTTCAATTTTCGAAAAAACTTGGATTCATAAGTTACAAGTCATGTTGTCATTGACATGCTCCTTTTGGTAAAAGATATAAGAGTGCATTTGGAAAGAAGTTAGTATCTAAATCAGATCATTGCTTCTGTGGAGCCATTCTAAGGAAGAATCTGCTAGATTTTTTAGAAAAGCGATCTTTTTTGCCAGCAATGAGAGTTCATGTGTAAAGACATAAGCATTTGTGATGTGAGATTATCCTTATCTCAATGCGTTTTTTTGTTCCATAATACCAAAGATCTTTGCAGTTGTCTCAATCCCTTTGTATACAAGTAATATGTATGTTCAGAATATGTAGCAAAATAACAGGGGGTTCCAGGGAGATTTGATATGGATGTAAAAATAACAAAATCCTGAAACCATAGACCATATATCCCTAAACAATCGGATAAGTTGTTATAAAAAAAATATAGATTGAAGATAAAAAATAATCACATTAGCTCACTGGGTATATTGGTTAAAGTAGTCTTTGTTATGACATTGAATTATTTTGGTAGAGGTTCGAGCTCCCATATTTCATATTCTAAAAACTTAGGCAAAGTCGTATAGAGGTTCGATATCCCCTCAAAACCTTACGCGAAATCGTATTTTATATTTCAAAATCATAAGCGCCTCCAATCATAAATGACTATAAGTGAAATGAGAGGTGCCAGGGGCCCCAGCATACGATCTAGATCGTAGGATCGACGAATTCGATAACTGTGGTAGTCAGGGTGCACCTCATTTAGAATGTATGAAGCAAAATAACAGGGTTCCAGGGAGATTTGATATGGATGTAAAAATAACAATTCCTGAAACCATAGACCATATATCCCTAAAACAATCGGATAAGTTGTTATAAAAAAAAAATATAGATTCAAGATTAAAAATAATCGCATTAGCTTACTGGGTATATTAGTTAAAGTAGTCTTTGTTATGACTTTGAATTATTTTGGTAGAGGTTCGAGCTCCCGTATTTCATATTCTAAAAACTTAGGCAAAGTCGCATAGAGGTTCGATATTCCCTCAAAACCTTAGACGAAATCGTATTTCATATTTCAAAACCATAGGCGCCTTCAATTATAAATGAATATAAACGAAACGAGAGGTGCCCAGGGGCCCCAACATACGATCTGGGTCGTAGGATCGACGAATCCGACGACTGTAGTAGTCCAGGGTGCACCTCCTTTAGAATATGTATCAAAGCATCAAATAAATTGGTGCACCAAGAGATAGCAATGATAGCAATAATATGCCAAAGTATGCAAATACAATACTCAAACAACAGTACAAAGCCAAATTGTTTAAGTATTGTATTTGCATACTTTGGCATATTATTTCTATCTCTTGGTTTGGGTCCAGGGTGCACCTCCTTTAGAATATGTATCAAAGCATCAAATAAATTGGTGCACCAAGAGATAGCAATGATAGCAATAAAAAGCCAAAGTATGCAAATACAATACTTAAACAACAGTACAAAGCCAAATTGTTTAAGTATTGTATTTGCATACTTTGGCATATTATTTCTATCTCTTGGTTTGGGCAGTCTGGCGTGCCGGTGACCCGCTCCCGACTAATGCCGGGCGCGGGACCCCATCTGTCCATGCCAAAATGCCATCCCATATGCCTTGAAGCCATAAATCATTGATTCAACACGTCTCTACAATTGCATGGCGGCATTGATATCTCCACTTACAATAGCTAATAATACCTTGGACATATTTGCATGCACGTTCTCACGGTTTGGGACCCCACCTGTCCACGCCAAAATGTCATCCCATATGCTTTGAAGCCGTACATCATTGGTTAAACCATCCTCATGCTTTGCATGACAAAGCTCATCTTGGATGTTAACAATTTTAATAGTAGATCGGCCTTCTTATTGATGTCCCTCTTATGCAGAACGAAGCTAAAACTGGTTTGCGATAACTGTTCCCAAAATTTTGCTTGCCTATCTGTGGCAAGACGGCAAGACTTGGTGTTGCATCTGGATCTTACTTTTATGCAGGCCGGTGCTTAAGCTAATGGACGAGGTTGAGGCTTTGTTTATTTAATATTTTGCACGTAAAAATTTTAAATATGGAATGTCATGCCTCAGACCAACACAATAGAAAGTCTCTCATCCCATAATATTACTTCTTGGCATCCATATGATTGTTGTTTAATGATTTAAGTATAGATAACAGAGGTTAACTATGTATCTTGGTAGTGTAGGGCTTTTTCTGGGATGTCCATTAGCATTGTTTGCTCATCTAAGTGGCGAATATATGTCTATCTTAACATTATCATTAGAGCTCTGCCTGCATGAAATCAATATTCCCAACATTTAGGCAAGTTTGTTACAAAATGAGTGGTATATATCTACACATTTTTACACGATTCACCTTTCAATGCAATATGTTGGCCTTGATACGTCTTCACATGTCCATGTGGAGGCAAGTGCAAATTAATGCACTTATTTTTGAACTTGCACCTCTGGAACTGAGTTGCGTCATCGAGAAATCTTGGTGATGACTAAGGGTCTGACAACAACTTTGATTGCTAGAATGGTGATCCATCTAATATAACATGCAAAAGGAAAGCCATCTTTCCTGATTGACTTGGTTCCTGTAGTTCAGGTGTGTATTTACTGTTCAATGTATGGTATTATAAATAGAATAGGGAGCAAGAAAATATCTGTTGTCAGACAGTTTACATTGCAAAATGTGGTTAAAAACCAGTTCAACATGGTTCTTAGGAAGTAATGGACATATTTGCAATTGGTTTCAAGCATGTTAATCAGTTTTTTCTAGATATAACAATGCATTGAAGGCTATTATAACTCAGTGACAAAGTTTTAATTTCCATGTTGGATTGTATCACATGTCCTTGACATGCATAGTCTGAAGGACATTGTTGCAGTTCCAGCTACATAACTACTTGGGGTCTAATTACATTTAATCAGATACCCAATGAGGTATTGTTACTCTTCCATTTTAATGTAAAGTATTTCTATAGGTATTTACCTGATCATAAACATGGTGATTTAAATTGTCTTATTGAGTGGGCTTATTGAAATTGTTCAATATGGCTAAAGGCTACGAACTACTTGTTGTGAGCAAATATTAATTTACTCGTCTGTTCATGGAATTTGCTCAAATTTATTTTCTATTATGGATATTTCCAGGCATTCACAGGCTCTCTGAATGCATCTGAATGTAGTTGAGCTATTTGGGATGCCCACTCCATGGGAGTACTACAATGGCCAGGTATTACACGTTGAATAACATTGTTTCACTTCTTTTTAGTTGCCAGGAGGTCTTTCCTGATTAGGTGTTTGCTTTATGTGTTATTGACAATGATGCAGCAGCTTTTGATGTACTATATGCTATGTTTATATGTTTTGTGAAAAGCGTATAGTTAAAAACAAAAAAAGTGCAAAATGTGTATAAACTTTTCACATACTGAATGGGAAGTGCTTTTTATATGTAGTAAAAAGTTTCTTATTTGTTCTCTAATAGATGCCTTTCAATCATATTATATATTATTATTATTATTTGTGTACAACCACCTCCAAGTTTCTTATCACTTTGATTAACTCGATTGTCCATCAATTTCAATAGCAACAAAAACCATGACTACTAGTAAGATCTCTTATGACGAAATTTTTTATGTTTTTTGTGATGGTTTTGTGATGGATTTGCTGACGATTTTTTCAACGATTTTTCTGACGCATCCTGACGTTTTTATTGACGATTTTTTTTTACAAACCCTGACGTTTTTTTGGACGATTTTCTTGACATTTAATCGTCGAAAAGTTGACGATTTTCTGACGATTTTTTGACACTACATTGTCAGATAATAAACATTAGGAAATACATCAACTATTGGACAATCTTAATTGACAAGCCTATGGAAATGAGACGTGCACCTAAAATCTTGTTTTTTTTTTGTCTTTTCCCTCCTTTTCTGTTACAAACATTTTCTTGACAAAATTTCGGCCCTTCTCTTTGATCTGATCCAATTTTGGTCGAAAATTCAGGGATATCTACCAGCTGGCCCTGTAGAGGGTCAGCAAATTTGAATTCTCCTCGATCTTAGCTTTCTATGGACACTAAAATCTTTGCAATTGTCAAACAGAGTGAAAGATTTACATGTGGTTTTCTGTGTGGCTCTCCTTCAGAATTGTGGAATTCTTTAATTGTAAATCAGTGGTTTCCAGATCATATTTTTCAGAAAGAATACTCCTTCATTCCGAGCTGCACAGAATTTGAAGTTCAAATGCTCAATTCCTGGATGGAAGAGTTCATTGGAAGCAAGCAAATCTCAGCAACAGGTATCTTTAGAGTCTATTGTGAATGGGCAGAAGAAAAGATAATTGTGAAAGTTTATTCCGATCAATAAACTGCTCAATTCTTTGCCTTGGTTGCAATGTATGGCAATTTTTGGTAATCCGAACTCTCTAATTGGTAGTTAACTTCTCTGCTTTTCCTTTTCCATTTTCCTTTTCCAATTTGTAACCGCTTCTTAGCCCTCTCTTCTTAATTATCATCCTTTCTGTCTCCCTTGTTGGTTTCCTCTGCAATTTCCCAATCTTTAATGGCTTCGGCTGAAAATTAAAAAAAAGGAAAGTATGCCTCTGCCAAAACCCTAAACTTTAGTTCTATTTCATTTCTGCACCAATTTATGCTTCTGCCTGCCAGTAATCGAGCCGATCTGCTATCCCAGTTAAGTAAATTCCATGAGCATCCTTCTTCCTTCACAAAATTTGGAGATTTCTCTAACTTTGACTTGCTTCAAAAAGGAATGTATCATCTCGATCGATCCACTCCTATTTGGGATGATCTCTCCAAAGATCCAGGCTACAATGGTGTCCCAATTCTAGATGCTAATGGTATTCCCATTCGAAATGGACCCCAAAGGCCAACTGAAGAAATTCTTACAGACCAAGAACTTGCAAACAATTTGGATCAAATGAAAGCTTAGACCCCGCCCTCAGTTCATCTGTTTAAAGGTATTAAGCTTCATTCCAATGTTATTGCTTCAAGAATTCAGTCCTTGCAAAATACTGCTGTCTTGGTTAGGGTTGACAAAGTCGGGTTGAAAATTGAGAGAATGTGGGATCAGCTTTTAAAACTCCACAAAGGAATTATCATTAACTCTATCTTCTGGCTAAATTTTCCTTACATCATGATTGAATGTGGATCCTCCAGAACTGCTAATTATTTTCTCAAAACTGGTCGAGCCACTTGTGACACCTTTCAACTTAATTTTCTTAAGCGGAGTCCTAATCTCTCTCTTCCTGACTTTGAAAAGCTATGCATTGCTCATGTTCAAATGAATGACCTTAGCCCAATTTACTGGCATGAAGAATGTTTCTCACAAATCTTCAATACCATTGGAACTTACATTGCAACAGAATTTTCTTCATTCAAGCCACCAAGATGCTATGTTCAAATTGATTTCTCCAAGCCAATTCCAACCTCTATGCCATTCATTGACTATTTTGGATCCAAAGCTTCTATGCAATTAAGATGGGTAGTTCTACCAAATCTTTGCCATATTTGCAATTCTAGGCACTTTTCCTGCTCACAATGCTTAAACTCTGCAGAAAAGGCAGAATTCTCAGATCTCAGAAGAAAGGACTCAATTGATCAAGTATGGAAAATTCGACTCCAATGACAAGAATTGCAGAGACAAAAACACAGTAAAAGCAAAAATCAATGGAAATGAGGTTCTATTAATTATAGATATGGAAAGTTCTGAGCAGAACAAAGAAATTGAGCATCCTGGCTCAAAATCAAAAGAAAGGGAAAGTACTGAGCAAAACAGGGATAATGCGCAACCAGACTCAAAATTAGGTATGCCCCCTATAGTTCCAACCCGAGGGGTGCACTTATACAAAAGGGGGTATGCCATGTGCATGCAGAGGGTGTTCAAAAACACCCCCGTATACGGTTTTTTGAAAGGCAAATCTGACCCCTTCCATACAAAAATTACTCCAAGTAGTGGTCAAAAACCCCCCTAACTTTGCCGTATACGTGTGGAAATAGGTCTAAAAAACCCCCCTACAAGTCACTCAGGCACATTGTATGGCACCCAAAAGTGAACCCCCCCTTGAGTTCCAACATCTCCAGCTCGTGATATTTCTTCATCAGCACTCCAATGTATTTCTAGCAACTCATCCAAAGATACTTCATCAAAGGTTTTCTGTTCTAATAGCTTTAACATTCTAACTGATTTATCTGAGGATTTTTGTGCAGACACATTGGAGCCAATTGCCTTTGTCCGTTTATCTTTAAATCCTCCCACCTCAACCCTTCATGAACCAGATCTCATTGACCTTTCTCCAAATATTAATCCCCTGACACTTCCTACAGATAATTTTGGTGGCCTCTCCCCAGTCATTGCAGACCAGATAGCAGAACTTCAGCAGGATATGAATCTAAATAATATGGTCATTAAGGATTCTCAAGATAGCACTCAAGAAAGCAGTGAATTTAGAACACAGAATTGTCTGGATATTGATAATTTAGACAACAATAAAGGGGTTTGCACAGATACAGATGCAGAGATAGATAAAAGTCAAGATCTTTTGAAAACCAACAATTATGGCTCCAATGCAGAATTGGTCAGCAACACAGATGCTCAACTTAACATGTCCCTGTATGTACAAGACTTGCAAGATCAAGCACTGAATGCAAATATTAAGGATTTGGAGCAACTCACTCCCAGGCAAGTTCGAAAAAACTCAAAACCCAGACAATTTGACTTCTAACTCCTTATTAATTTATGAATGTTGTAATTCTAAATTTTGGGAATGTTCACACTCCTTACCTGATCCTAATAACGATAAAGAAAACGCTGATCCTATTGCTCTCACTGAAGCCAATTGGGAAGATGATTCTTATCTGCAAAAATCCTCTGATATAAAGGCTGATAATTCAAAACGAGGTGCACCCTGGACTACCACAGTCGTCGGATCTGTCAATCCTACGGCCCAGACTGTATGTTGGAGCCTCTGGACACCTCTCGTTTCGATTATGCTCAATTATGATTGGGGACGCCTATGATTTTAAGATGTCGAATACGAGTTTGCCTAAGGTTTTGATGGTATATCGAGCCTCTATACGTTTTCGCTTAAGCTTTTAGAATATGAAATACGAGGATTCGAACCTTTACCAAAATAACTCAATATCCTAATAAGACTACTTTAACCAATCTAACCAGTCAGCTAATGTGATTATTTTTTATCTTAAATCTCTGTTTTTTTTTATGATAACCCATTGAATTGTTTTAAGGATATGGTCTATGGTTTCAAGAATTATATCTATATCAAATCCCCCTGGAACCCCCTGTTATTTTGCTACATATTCAAACTCCTCTCTGCCTGAGAAACACAAAAAGGGGAAAAAGCCAAGACTATCCTATCTGAAACTCCTGCCGCCAATACTAGACAGAAGAAAAAACTGAGAAATCATTAAGCCTGGTTGATCTTATTCTCTAGTTCCTGTATTATGAAGATCTTGTCCTGGAACTTAAGGGGCATAAAAGGCCCTTTTAAAAGAAGACGAGCAATTGCTCAAATTAGACAATACAATGCTGATATTATCATGCTCCAGGAATTGAGGTTACCTCAATTTGAATGCTCCAACTTGGCAGATTGGATCTCACCAGGTAGTGCCTCCATTTGGATTGAAGCCACAGGTACTTCAGAGGGCTTATGCATTATTTGGAAAAATCTTCAACACACTTCTATATTCAACAGCCCTTGCAAATCATAGCAGGCTGTTACTTTCTCCTCAGCTGTGAATAATTTTGGCATCATAAACATCTATGCTTCTACAGATAAGGGATAGAGAAACTCTTTGGTTGAATTTAGACAGTTGGCTGTTAAACCATGGCAATTCAACATGGATCTTGGGAGAAGACTTCAATAATACTCCTTCCTGGGATCTTAAGGTGGGTAAACGACTAAATTTATCCTCTAATGAGAAGATTTTCTGGGATAATCTCATTGATAACCATCTTCTGCATCATATTCCATCTTCAACTGCTAAATACACCTGGAGTAACAAGCAAGAGGGCAGTAAAAGAGTGTTCCGTGCCCTTGATAGATTCTACATTACTAATTTGACCAATGGCTTTTGGGACAACTGTCTGGTTACTAGTGATGAATGCACCTCGATTTTAGATCACCAGTCCCAATTCTTAACCATTAAACATGATATCCTGATTAATAGACAAGGCAATATTCCTTTCAAATTCAATTGCTCTCTATTGAAATCTGAGGCCTTCTGTGCTGAATTCAAATCCTTTTACTCCAATCTCCCAACAGTTAGCTGGAACAACTCTACATCTACGAGGGAATTCTATGCCAATATCAAAGCAGCGAAAGGATGGCTCAAAAGTTGGGCCAAAAATTACCATGCTCAGAAGAATGTTGAGAAGAATAAATATTTGCATGATATTAAGAATGTTAGAATGCAGCTTCAAGATGATCCTCTAAATCTTAACTTACACTTATTGGAAGGTAACTTGGAAAATTCTATCAAATTAATAGAGGAATTTGAAGCTAAAGGTGCTGCTATCTCTTGTAAGTTGAAATATCATGCCAATTTAGATAAGGGAAGCTCTAAATTCTTTTTCAGGGTGGCCAAAAACAAGCTCCTGAAATCTAATATTTCCAAAATTATCTCAGATGATAATACCATTTTAGACAATCACTCTGAGATCTCGAATTTCTTTAACGGAAAATATTCTGATTTATTCTCTCAACAACCTTATGATTCTAATACTATCAGCATGGCCAATGTATTTTATGAAATGGTTCAGAATATTCCTAAAAATCAGGCTCCAACTGAAAATGATTCCATGAATATAAATTTATCCAATCCTCCTAGTGTTGAAGAGATTTTTTCAAAACTCTAACATCTTTAGCTAAAGGGAAAAGCCCTGGTCCTGATGGCTTCCCATCTGATTTTTACATACACTTTTGGGATGTTTTACATTGTGATTTCTCTAGAATGATCCATGGCTTTTGGCTATCTAATCGTCTTCATCCTGCAATTTCTGCTGGTCTTATTTCTTTAATTCCAAAAAGGAGGATCCTTCAACATTCTCAGACTGGAAACCAATATCTTTGACCAACACTTCTTATAAGGTATGTGCTAAAATTATTGCCAATAGAGTCAAGGGCCATCTGCAGAATGCTATAAGTCCTTCACAATCTGCTTTTCTCCCAAACAGGTATATTTTAGATAATTACATTGCTGTTGTTGAGGGGCTTCACTGGAATAAGCATACCAGCCAAAATTGTGTTCTCCTGAAATTAGATTTTTCAAAAGCCTTCGATACAGTTCATTGGAACTTTATCAACTTTGCACTGAATTATTTTGGCTTCTCAGAAAAGTTTATCAAATTGATTCATGGTCTGGACTCAAGATCTCAATCTCTCTCCAGGTTCATTTTTCCCACTAGCCAGAGGAGTAAGACAAGGTTGTCCTCTTGCCCTCTATATTTTTATTGCTGTCACTGAGATTCTCACTCGAGTGATCAATCACCACCAGAGTCTTGGAAACATAAAGGGTTTGATTTTGCCTGATAATATATCAAACATGAATATTCTACAATATGCAGATGATTCTTTCAGCTTCCTCCAAAATGATATCTCTAATATTACTTCTTATCTAGAGATTATCAAGGCCTTCAGTGCAGCATCTGGCATCTCCCTAAACCTTAATAAGTTCAGAAATATTGGAGAGACAGATCAACAATCTATTTGTGGATTTAGGGTTTTTCTATCATTTGAATATCAAAAGGAAACTGAATTTTTTTGCTTTCCAAAATCTATCTAGCTCTCATTTTTACTAGCTTGCTTTGAGAAAATTATCTGCGGCTTGAGAAACTTTATATGGGGCAAAAATCATCTTATCAACTGGAACTATCTTACTAAGCCAAAATCCAAAGGTGGCATTGGATGTAAAAATCTCTTCCTTCAGGGTTCAGCCTTAGTTGGCAAGTATATTTGGAAAGCTCTTTTCCAAAAGAATAATCCAGCTACTGTTTTTATCAAATATTGGTTGGAAAAATGCAATTTAGAGGCCACCCAACAATTGAGCACTATTTGCCTTCTTCTGCCTTTTTTTCCAATCCAGCCTGCACCTCGACATCTCTCCAATTATGAGAAATATGATCATTGCTTGGAATAAAATTTCTGGTTGCTATGAACATCAGGGAGTCAATAATTTTAGCTCTCATACTTCAATCTTCTGGAATTCCATTCTATCAAGTTCTAGAAGCACTCCTCTTGCCTTCAAGCATCCTAGGATTTATAGGAAATGGAAAAATGCTGGAATTAATTCCATTGGGGATCTTCAAATGGATAACAGATGGATCACATGGACAGCTCTGAAGAGGAAATTGAATGGTACCTATCTGACAAAAAGCT
The DNA here is from genome assembly GCA_021234155.1 of Isoetes taiwanensis. NCBI lineage: Eukaryota > Viridiplantae > Streptophyta > Lycopodiopsida > Isoetales > Isoetaceae > Isoetes > Isoetes taiwanensis. The sequence goes on along the minus strand of JAJEKV010000001.1, from coordinate 12,001,864 downwards.
CTACAATTACATAAAAACTTCTTTATCAAATTCTGTTCTCGGAACCAATACCTTGCCTATGGACTGGATTTGTAAGGGTAAGCCTAAATGTAAGGTCTCCATTGTTTACAGTCTGCTAGCAAACAATGATAAGCCTTCTAAAGCTAAACACTACTGGAATATCAATGATGAGCAAGATTCTAAACTCTGCAAGAATATTTGGCTTTCCTTATGTACCCCTAAAATTTCCTTCTTCATTTGGTTAATGGCAAATAAGAGCCTGTCTAATCTGAAATCTGTTGCTAAGCTTTACAATCCTAGCAGACTAAAAAATGGCATGGCCCCAATTTCCTCAATGTGTGCTTTATGTCAAGACTCAGCTGAGACAATGACTCACATTTTCCATTGTAGGAAGTTAAATGGCTTATGGAATTGGTGTGAAGATAAATTCAATGTCAAAAAAGCAAATTCCTTTATTGATTATTTTCTAACCAATGATGTTTTCTATAACACTATTGTTCACATTATTCTATGGAATATTTGGAAACACAGGAACAGGTGTTTATATGGGAATCATCTGACCTCCATTTTTTGGATTAAAATAAGCATCATTCATGAATTGCAAAGTACTGCTACTGTTCACAAAGGGCAGAATGATTCATTAAACGAAAAATGGAATAACATTGGGAGATTTTATGGAAAGTATAATTTATTCCAATTGCATTGCTCAAATACTAATAGCAGTCTTTATTATGATTGTGCTAGAATATCTGGAGTTCTGCAAGAGGGATCTAGACACCAGCTTTGATCACAATGAAGCTATCAGATACAAAGGTCAGATCAACACCCAGGTCAATGCTTACCAGGATTTTTATTGGAAGTCCAAAATTCATGAGAGAATCTTCCCAAGGCTTGAAGAATTCCCTGTTTCAGAGATTCAATGGGCTTATGAGTTTTGCAAGAGTACTTACCAGACGTACACATTATTCTGGTTTTTGGAAACCACCAGTATGCATATGACAGAGCAGTAGTTTACATACTACAGAGAGTGCTACTACCATCACAGGGGAAAAGCAGATGCATATGGGAATGTGCTGATTTTATTGGCCACATCTTGTGTCTCTGATCTACTGGAATGTTTGGACTGGGGAAGGCATACCAACTTTATCTTGAAGCCTACCTTTTCTGATCATTTCCCATTCCTTGACCCATAAACTTTGCTTCCTTATCTAATCTGCCATAGTGTTGTCAATTTTCATCTCTAATTTTCAGGTAATTGGCGACTTTGTGCTGTTTCAAGGACTCTCAGATATTTCAGATCATCAAGAAGCAGAATTCCAGCATATACCTTATATAGACATATTTCAGGAGCTATCAGAACTATTTTGCTGTACAATGCATATCATCTACTTTTTTTGGATATGTATTGGAATACTGTCATTACAACTTTTGAACAATATTATAACTAAGATGTAACAACCTTTTCTTAAGACTTGTAACAAAATGGTATCCAAATTTTTATCTATTATTTCAACTGAATTGTGAGAAGCATTTGTCCAATTTAAGTGGGTTGTTGCAACAACTTTTAAACAACATTATAACTATGTCGCTACAATATTTTCTTTAAGACTTATAACAAAATGCCATCCAACTTTGTATCTAGTATTTCAACAAAATAGTGTTGTGTATTCATACATAAGATATAATACTGCACCAAGGGATATTGCTTGGTACGATTCAAGAATGATTTGGATATCTAAGAACTAATTGGATGAAGGGGAATAGTAAATGGCGAACAATGTGAACAAAGGAGCAAACCTATTAGGAAGGCAAGATCCATCAAATATGAGATACTTAAATGTACATAACATATATCGAAACTCCAGGAACTACTCTTTATATGACGAATAAATGAATTCATAGAATTGCAAGAAGGTGCAAACAAATGCCAGTCCAATTTAGATCGCTCTTGTAGGTTGCATCTCAACGGATGGATACTTCCATGGTTGCAAACTTGCAATACCAAATGTGCTTAGCAATAAGCATGTCATCACTCAAACTTCGTTCTACTCCATTACCTTGTAATACTTCTGACGTAATCTCTTTGAGTTCTTCTTTTTTCCACAATTTAGGAGCATCTGGATGGCATGAGATAGTGGCATCATTTAGATAAAATAATGTTTCTTGGACAAGATGGCTCAAAAAGGACGCATGGCAAAAAGAGATGCGAAGCAATGCATGCTAAAAACTGAACATGACATTTGACAAAGATAAAGGTCAATAACAACTATAGAACTTATCAACAATAGATGGCCTAAGCAATTCACAACTAGAAAGAACAATAGAATGTCGAATGCGAAACTTTTATCTGAATTATTTTGCCACGCAATGACTGTATCATTTTAGACAACAATCCATGAGTTGGTAGACCTAGTTGCTTTCTCAAACCCTTATAGTTTCGTTTGCCCCTGTACATGTCCTTTCATATCTACTTACGTCACTCAACTTCAGCTTGAAATGCAATCTAGTATCAACATGATAGCAAAAATAATATTCCATATCTTTAAAACTGATAAATAGGACAAGATAAAATTGTCAATATCCATGGAGATAGTTTTAGATGGTCAATACAACTTTTTTTTGCTTGCAATGGCCAATGCAACCTCCCATAGAAAGGCCCCTCATGCAACTATGGCCATGGAATGAATGCAAAAGGAAAGGAAAAAAGGACAGAGGAAGTAAAGCCTATCACATATTCTATGAAAAGCCCAAGGATTTGATAAGAAGTCCTTGTGGATATACCACCGGACGAAGAAGAAACCAGAACATCGATGTCCAATTAGCAACACTCCATATCGGAGTTGTCCGTCTCTTTGCATTCTTCATGCGACATTGGTTGCTGCATTTCACAAAAGAAGAAATAAACAAAAACAAATGTTTCTCGCATTTTAAGAACAACACTTTGGTTGGGAAAATTTTGAGGAACCCTTGTAATCTACTGTGTAAATCTAGAAATTCACACTATAATATAGATATAGCAGGAAAATTTAATGTTAAAAACAATGCGAGTATTTAGCTGGTAGGCTGGTCTAGGTCCAACAGGAACTGTGCCGATTGTGCTTAAAAATTTACCGAACTACCCCTACAAATTAAATCGCCCAATTATTTCTAGATGTGTCCGTTCGCACTACCCCTACAAATTAAATCGCCCAATTATTTCTAGATGTGTCCGTTCGCAATCCCGAAATCCGATCCATATTCTAAGATGGTATAGACTGGCCAAAACAAAATGCTTGTGGGGAAAGATGATGCCTCATTTAATCATTTTATTTTGCTAACCAAAATGAGAGTTATCTACGTTGGACTTATACTTACACCACAATATTGTTAGTGATAAAATGGAAACGCTTATCACCATTGAATCCCTGCAAAAAAACGAAATTCAATTTCCCTCCAAATTTTTAGGGCTCCGCCTCTTCACCGTTAGGGTTCCTAGGAGGCCCTCGAGGTCGCTGCACGGCAGATGCCGCAGTACGTTGCCCAAGCCATGGCAGTTGCGGACCACAGGTATTTCGGCCAGCACATTACCTCATCTGTTAATCTCATACATTGGTTAAGCATGGTCTGCAGAGGTAGTGTCGTCTGTTAATCTCATACATCTGTTTGAAATATGGTCTGCAGAGTTATTGCATTTTGTGCTGCTTCATAAAATCGGCAGATCTCCTTTGCACTGGTGAAGGGCTACTTCTAGAAATTCTCTCTGCTTGTGAGTGCTAGCAATATAACTGATGTGCTTGTTTGGCCTTGCTTTGCAGGTCGTGGAGCTCCTTCTGTTATTCCAAGACGCCAGAGAAGGTGTATGGCTGCTGTAAGTACTCTTGCATAGCACCCTTGCCTCAAACCTGCATTTATCTCTTGCTCAGAAATAGTGAACGAATTAGAGCCTATATTTAATTGTTATCTTAATCTTGCTGATAATGCCTCTTATGTAAAGAGATGGATTTGTTCTCCTTTCGATCTACTATGGTATCAGATTTATGCTTGCATGTTTGTTCAGTGGGGCTTCGTTGTAAGTTGAGAGATTCTTTCATTGCTTTGCAGATGCAAATCACCTCTTAGGAAGTAGTGCACGCTTCACAAATGAGTCATATTGATAGAATTATCTGACACTGCCCTCGTTTTGACAAAAACCTCTTTAGGATCTGATAAAGAAGTTAGATTTTGCCCTCATTTCTTGCCATTTCTTAGAATGCATATATTGCCTTTTTTATGCATGGGAATGGTTCAAAATATTTGTCGTCATGCTAGGCAAAAATTTGGTTCCGTTTTGTAGTTCATTTGTAAGCAGAGTGTTCATGAGATGCATATTATTGAGTTCAAAGTGCTTCTTATGCTTTTTTTACTGTCACAAGGCCCATTCCTTAGAATTTATGCATTTTGTTTGCATTTTTGCAGCCTTGATTTAATTTCAAAACATCAATTCTGTTGTTCATAATTTTCTCTTCAATTTCATGGTGATGAATGTCTAGCTGAAGTTCATACCCATTGATTCTGATTACAGGAAACATTCAGTATCTCCTCCATCTTGATTCTAATTTATGCGTGAAAGTGATGATGCAAAGGCGGATCCAACAAATTTCTTTTGCACATTATAGAGTGTGTTGCATTGAATTTTATTTCTGCAAATTCTAGTCAAGCATTTATTTTGATCTCCAAGATGATCACCACATTGGATTGGTCAAGTTTCCAGCAGATCGGTGCAGATTGAAGCTCAAATTTGGCTGCTTGTGTTGCATTTCTGCTACCATTAATAATTGCGGCAATTTCTCCTGCTTTAACAGTTATCTGCTACTTGCGGCAATTTCTCCTGCTTTAACATCCTCCATCTTATGAACAAAAAAGAGTTGCAGCTTGTACTAACAATGCTGCCATATAATTTCTGATTCCTGCACTTATTTTAGGTTCTTGCGCATTGTTTATCCCTTTACTTCTTGCTGTGCACATTACATTGGACATACATAAAAGCATGGGCCTGATCCGAAGACCACTACCAGACATCTGACTTAGACCAAGATTCCTTAGCCTGGCCAGACTTATCAGTCCATATTTTATATTAAGGATAATCTTATAGGAGTTCCATGTAGTTTGATTTATACTTAAAAGTAGAGAGAACTCTTAAGTAGCAATTTTCATAATTTATTGAAGCCAATCCTAACTATTTTGTTATTACATAAACATAGCAGATCCATATGTGTAGTACACAGCCAGAAATTGCCGTTATGTTACTTCTTGCTCAAACTCTTATTAATGTGCATGCAGACAGTCAAACCAGATACTATATTATGCATTATGTTGGATCTTTCAAACCATAAGGTGTATACAGCATGAAAACCCATTACAAAATTCCTTTTCCATTTATAAACTCCACATGGACTATCAGCCACATTAAGCCAACGACCGTTCCTAACCGGATTCTAGAACAGTAAATATTTTCATGATAGTAAAGGCTTTCAACAGGTTTGACAAATGCTTATAACTTAAACATCTTCCATATGCTTTGAAAGTAATTTCTTCTTCATTACCTCAGCATGTATTTTGAAACCGTATTTGAAGTATTTAAATTTAGGGATAAGATAGAACCTGAAAAGCTTATAGAAAAGCTCATGTTCATCACACTTAGGAACTGTTTTTACAGTAGGAATATCCCTGAACCAAATTTTTGCTAATAATGCAAAGAGTTTCTTTGTCTTGTGGATCTTTATTGCAAAGAGTAAGTGCTATAGAAGAGCTCGTAGGTATTTTACTTTGGTGGCTGTAAATATTCATGTTTGAGCAAGAATTATTTTAGTTCTAAGTGAGTTGTTTTTCTATGGCAGCATAAAGCCTTGGACTATCTTAACGGGACAAGCCCAGGTGTCATCTTTAAGATAAAACTTAAGAAGGAGAAAGAAGTTACAAACAGGGTAAGTGTATTTCATTCAATAATTGTGGTTTGTGTGAATTTAAATTAATCTTATGTTTATATATTATACATGTAGAATATTTGCTATATTGATAGTGATTCTGATAAAGAACCTGATAAAGAACAAGTATGAAGGGCTATCAAAGCGATTCGTATTACATGAAATTCTTTTAATTCAAGCTAATTTCTCCCTTGAACTAATTAGGAGGAAGACAATGATGAAGGCAAAAGAAATGAAGATGGACTCTAGAATCAAGAGGGTTGAATCTGAATTTTATTACTTTTAAGTAGTTAAAGGCCCTTCTTTTATTGAGACGTTCGGAAAATTCAATGCTCAATGTTGAAATTTTTTTTCGAAGCATGAACTCAATGCTCATTTTTATTGTTTATGATCCTTATATATCTATAATGCAATTGATTATTTTGTTTTCTTACAAGTGCAATCCACATTTGAAATGAATTATTTGTGTGTTCGTATTGTTATTTTTCACTATTTCGAGAAGGGTGCGTTCTATTTTTCACAAATTTTTGTTGATAAGTTGACACTATTTCACAAATGGTGTCTCTTTAAGTTTGCTATTATGTTGTTGTAATTTTGTCATAAGTTATAACCTAAAGCTTGCTATTATCTTGTTGTAATTTTGTCACAAGTTGTAACCCAAAGCTCGTCACACCTTATTGTAATTTTGTCACAAGTTATAACCCAAAGGTAGTCACTACCTTGGTGTAATTTGGATATAAGTCATTACTCAAAGCTCGTCACTATGTATTTGTAGTTTTGTCACAAATCATTACTTAACATTGCTATATGCTAGTCACAAACCATGGTACAACTCAACACAATGCTTCTTGATATTCTTGACACTAAACTGCTATCATAGGTGATGCTAATTTGTCACAATACGAGTTGCAACCTTGTCGAAAACTCTATTAGTGTCAAATTTTTTTGGTCACAATCTTGACTCAATGGTGGTCACCCCAGTGACCAATGATGACGTCTAATATAGTGTCAAGATTTTGACTATTTTGGGAACATGGTAGGTTCACCTAGTGTCAAAAAAATTGCCACTATGCTCGACACTATACCCCCCATTCTCTTGTAGTGTATAATTAATGGAAAAAATCTCATTCCCTAAAAAAAAAAAGAATAATAATAATAATAATAATAATAATAATAATAAACATTAGGTAAATCGTCAGCCAGTAGGGTCTGGGCAGTTGTCTATTTTGTGAAGACCATCTGACGATTTTTCTAACGCAGAACCCTCATTCTCTTGTAGTGATTGATTTAAAACATGGATCAAAAGCAGTCCAACAAACTTAAAGGGGAATGAGTCTAGCAGTATAGGAACAAGAAAAGGGCTTTTGGAGGTGGGATTTATTGTATCAGTACCAAATTCAGATTGGATCACTTCAATTGTATCACTGAGGAAGTCAAATAATTCAATCTGAGTATGCATTGATTACAGAAATCTCAACAAAGCTACCAAAAGAGATCATTTTCCTACACCATTCATAGATACTTTCTTGGATATTGTTGCTAAGAAATTAAGCCTAATCTTTCTTAGATGATTACTCAGGATATAATTAGATTCAAATCTATCCATCACACTAGGCAATGATGGCTTTTCGGACACCACTTGCCATCAATGCTTATAAGGTATTACTTTTTGGTTTCACAAATACTCCAGCCACATTTCAACGGGCTATGACACATGCTTTCCATGATATTTTAGACTTTTTGAGAGTCTTTATAGAAGATTTAACAATATTTTTCTAATCCAAGAAGGGATCACTTAGATCATTTTAAAAAAATTCTTGAAAGATGCAGATTTATGGCATAACTTTGAATCCTGCTAAATGTAATTTCTTTATTAGAGGAGGAAAACTATTGGGCAATTATATTTCAGAAAATGATATATAAGTGGATCATGGTAAGATTGCAGCCTTGGAGAAGGTGAAACCACGTTTAGATGTTTCACAAATGAGAAGCTTATATGGTCAATTCAGCTTTAGTAGAAGATATATGTGCAATTTTGCTAAGATAACAAAGCCACTTGTGGATTGTATGAAGTAAAGGCAGCATTTTAGATGGATGGAGGAAGCTCAAGAAGCATTTGAATGGTGTCTTGAACAATTGAAATAGAGGACTTTGCCGATTCCTTCATGAATGAGTGAGCCATTTCATTTATTCTTTACAGTTTGGGAGCAAGCTTTGGCTATCACACTATGTCAGAAAAATCAACAAAAACATTATGATGTGAATTACTATGCTAGCAGGTTGTTAATTCCACAAGAGCCGAAGTGGACGCATGTGGAGCATCTTAGGTTGGCATTGAAGTGGGCCTTGAATAAATTTAGACATTACTTTTTTTCCTTCACAATTGAATTCAGTAAATGTACGTTATATGTACATTCATATGGACGTGACCCCCTTGACCTGCATTTACAACAAGACTGTCCAAGATCCTAGATTTACAAGATGGGCTCTTATCATACAAGTCTTTGAGTTGAAGTATATTAAGATGGCTCAAGGAGCTCATAATTCAAGGCTTATTTGAGTAGTGGTGGTGAAATAGAAGTGGAAACAGACCAATAAGTAGCATTTCAGGGTGATGGAATGTTATAAGGGTTCATTGAGACTGTATATCTTTGATATGCTAATTAATATACAGGTATCTACAAATCAGACTTATCCTTTCATCATTTTCAAAGCAACAAAAGCATGCTCTTAGCGCATAAGCAGCTCGTTATATGGTGCATGAGGCTATTCTTTATAAGAAGACTATGGAAGGTCTCTGATTGAGATGTGTTATTGGTCAGCAAATTAATGATTTGTTGCAGCAGCCATATAATTGTCAAGGGCATTTTATAGCTAGAGCAACAGCTAGGAAGATCCTTCATTGAAGGTGCAATAACAACTCTTTACAAGGATACTAGAGATTTTATTACCAAATGCGAAAAGTGTCAGAGGCTCAAGCAGTTAAAAGGCCATAATAATATGCCATTCCATTCTATTTTGAGTGTAAGTCCATTTCATATGTGGGGATTGGATTACACTGGGCCCAACGATCCTCCATCTTCCAAAGGACATGAGTATATATTGACAGTCACATGCATGTTTTCGAAGTGGGTAATAGAAGCAATTCCAAAAAAACATGCTATAGAAATTACCATCTTAAGCTTTGTTTATCATAATTTGATTTTTCATTTTGGTGTTCAACCATTCTTTTGTCTAATCGGGGAACTCATTTTATGGGAAAAGTAGTAGCTCAGTTAACAGAAAAAATTGGTGTTCAATATGTGCAAGCTTCTACTTATTATCCACAGGGAAATAGACAAGCTGGGGCTATGAAATAGGCAAGCTGAGTCTACTAACAAAATTCTAAAAGCCATGGCTAAAACAATGAAGGATAATCAAATAAATTGGCACGAAGCTATGTGTCTTATGGAGTTTCATGTTTATTTTCAAGTTGGTGACAGGATTTACACCATTTGAATTGGTTTATGGAGTGGCTTCTCCACCACGGAGTGGCACATTTTTCCACTATGGTCGCCATTATTGGGGTGGTATAGTAGACCATATATGGGGTCATATATAGTATGGCATGGATATACACACATGCATGCGTGAAGGATATATATGCACACACACATTGTGTATTAAGAGAGTGCTATCAGAGGGGAGAAATGAAATGAAATGCCATGGTTCTCTTCTTATATAGAAGAGAACCATTATTCTGGAGAAAGGGATGCCTGTTTTGGCGTCACGCCATTTTGAGCGTCAGATCTATCTATAGCCTGAGCCTTCTATGGTGCAGGCTTTCTTTGGCTCTGTCTACTATATATCCATATTGCCTGCTAGCATTTCTCATCGGTATTTCCTCTGTTAAATTCTGTTGGTTCTAGAGTTTTCCTCCCTCCCTCCCTCCTCTGAGTCTAGTCATTTGGTGTCGGCTCGTCTTAACATCTGTTGATTTCTTCTCCTTCCACCCTTCTCTTCTATATCTTTGTGGCTGGTGGCCTCTGCAATTTCCCAGCGTAGCACTTGTCGCTTCTGAAGAGCACCTAGGGGCAGACCCCCGTGGTCGGGCCTAGACTCTCTCTCTCTCTCTCTCTCTCTCTCTCTCTCTCTCTCTCTCTCTCTCTCTCTCTCTCTCTCTCTCTCTCTCTCTCTCTCTCTCTCTCTCTCTCTCTCTCTATGGGTATGGGTTTGGGACTAGCGAGAAGATACATGGAAAAAGGTAGAAAAGGTCCAGAAGAAATTTTTCAGAACAGAGTTAGGGGTTAAAGCACAAACCCCCTATGATATGATGTTGGCAGAATGTGACATGATGCCTTTAGAAGCAGAAGCCATGTGTAGAACCCTTGAGTATGTATGCAAAGTGAGAATGGATATGCATGAAGAATGTTTGCCTAGGCTTGCTATGGATGTAACGAATAGTAAAGGTTGGTATCTTGGATGTGCGTCTTGATGAGAAAATGGGGTTTGGATTGTAATGATTTATTTGTGCACCGTGGGGATATCAGAGCTTGGGTACAGGAGCATGTAACTCATAAGTCATGGGAGGTGCCTGAGGTAAAAAAAGCATTTTATAAACAACATATCAATCCTCTTCTTCGGCAACCAAGATATTTAACAGAAGGGATTTCTCTTAAGTGCCGACATGCAATTAGCAGATTAAGGCTCAGTTCACATAGATTGGGGGTAGAAGTTGGCAGATGGAGCAACATACCCCACGAACATAGGGTATGTAAGCTATGTGACATAGGAGAGGTAGAAGACGAGTGCCATGTGCTTATACATTGCCCACAATATGCGAATTTGCGTCAGCAACATGGCATCAGATATATGGATCTGGGTACATTTTTTGAACTTCCAGGAAAGGTCATCGGAAATTTCATGATGGAATTGCTAGATCAAAGGGAAAAAGTACTGAAAGAGACTGGGGATAAGGGGATAGAGAAAGATGAGTGGGAGAGGTCTAATGCATTTCTCTCGGAGGATGCATTAGAAGATATTTTTTACAATGTTGAATGTACAACTTTGAACGTCTCATAGGCCTGGTGGTCTGCAGACGTATTAAATACATATTTCATTTCATTTCATTTCATTTCATTTCATTTCTCTCTCTCTGCAGAACTAAACCAACAGATTATATCAACTAAACATGAGATTGATAAGATTCAAACCCAAATTTTGACACCAGAAATGGCAGTAGCAGAGCTGAACAATAAGATTGAACAATACATGGAAAGTCAAGAGAGAAAACAGAGGGCTCTGAATTTAAGAATAGTTGGACTACCTGAAACTGAGAATGAGGATACAAAAGCTGCTGTTGAACAACTGCTCCATGCTGAAATGGACATTGAAAACACTGGGATAACAGAGGCATTTAGGATTGGGAAGAGGGACACAGGCACAAGACATATAGTGGTGAAGTTTTCTTGCAGACAGAATCGTTTTCAGGTTTTGAAGAATAGCTACAAATTAAAAGGGAAATATATTTGGATTAATGAAGATCTAACAAAAGATCAGATGCGAGAAAAAAAAGAGGAAATCTCAAAATTTAAAGAGGCAAAGCAGAATCAGCAAAAGGTCCGTTGGATTAAAGGAAAAGCGATACTAGATGCATAGGAAAGCGTGGAGGCTCTTAGAATTGTAGTATGGAACATTAACAGATTAACAGAAACAAAGATTCTAAGTATGCAAGAGATCTTGGAGAAAGTAGATATGATATGCTTCGTTGAGACAAAAGAACACGATATGTATGATTTACCGCAAATAGAAGGATTTGATAAGATATATTCGGTAAGAAACCACCGATTTGGACAGGGAGATAATGGTAATGGAGGGGTTGCTTGTTATGTTAGACATGCCTTTTGCCCGCTGGTACAGGGAATTAAAAAAGACACAAATAACCAATATATATGGCTTGCAATCAAAGGTACAGGAATTTCTTTTTACTTGGCAGTTTGCTACTTTGCCCCGAGACATAAAAAGATATACCAGACCACAGATGCCTCATGTGAAGACCTATATTTTAATCTTGAGCAGGACATAATGCAGTTTCAGGAAAGGGGAGAAGTTATCTTAGCTGGTGACTTTAATAGCAGGACAGGGAATAAGCAAGCAACTGCCTACACAGGTGAACATGATCCGTTGTGGCTAGATGCTATGAGTGAGGCAGAATTAAAAGATCAAGGGTGGTACAGAGAATCCAATGATAGCATAATTACAAGATCTGGAAGACAGCTTTTACACTTATGCTGCAGTATAGGACTGATCATTTGTAATGGCATTGGTAAGTTTCCGCTGACATCTCAATGCACATGTAGAACAAAGAGCGTAGTAGACTATATGATTGCCTCAAGGGCAGCGATGGATCATATTTTAGAATTTGTGGTTATGGAAGAGCAATTGGAGTCAGATCATGTTCCTCTTGGTATTAAATTACCTATTGTTACATGTAATACAAGACAGAATTTATGCAGCACTGTAAGTGGGAGACTAAATCCAAAAAAGGCACATTGCTATGAGCAAATAGTAGAAGCAATGATTGGAGAAGTGGATTGGTCAGATAAAGTAAATGAAATCAGCGCAAGAATGCATGAAATCTTGATTAATGCATCAATAAAATGTTTCACATCAAAGCGTGTACAAAAAGGTATGAAATGCAATTCCTGGTTTGATAGTGATTGTAGAAATGTAAAAAAGATGTTTAGAAATAGCAGGGGAGAGAAACGAGCTCAATGCAGAAAAGAGTATCAAAAATTGATTAGACAGAAAAAAAGGAGGTTTCTGAGAAATCAGCAATCAATGTTGGTCAATAAATATCTTGAGGAGCCAAAGGCTTTCTGGAGCAAGCTGAAAGTGACTAGTATGCAGGAGATTCCCCTGACTGCTAGGGAATTATGGGAGCAAGTAAAAAAACTATATCATGATGGGGAGATTCCGAGTGAAATAAGAACGCAATCGAAGCTAGTGATTACAGTAGAAGAAGTGGCTGAAGGTATAGGGCAACTTGCGAATGGAAAAGCCAAGGATGTGCATGGATTATGTGCTGAACATTTGAAGTGGGCAGGTGAGTCAGTATATAACGTAGTTGCGAAAATGATTAATGCTGCATTGACACAGGGATTTCCCAAAGAATGGCAATTAAACAGAGTTGTTCCAATTCACAAGAGTGGGGCGAGGACAGATGTTAACAATTACAGAACACTCATGGTAAGTAGCCTATTCTCTAAACTTTTTGCCACAATTTTGGAGAGGAAAATAAGTAGATGGGCAGAGGCAAAAGCTGTAAGGGCTGAGGCGCAGGCTGGTTTTAGGCCGAATAGATCCACCCTAGATCACTTATTGGTATTGAAAACCATTATGGACTCTGTTAAAGGTACCAAAAAACCTGTCTATGTTCTATATGTAGATTTTAAGAAGGCATTTGATAAGGTGCCCAGGAAAAAGCTATGGGAAAGGATGGAAGAATTACAAGTACCTACAGATTTACAAGATGCGGTCTGAGTACTATATGAGCAGGTCTTGGTACAGCTATCTACACCTATGTCTCAGGAGATTTCAGAGTATGTAAATAGTAATATAGGTGTGAAGCAAGGGTGCCCCATGTCTCCAACCTTATTTGGTCTATTCATTGATGGCTTAGAAGAATGGCTTAGATGTCATGGGGATGGTGGTACAGATATAAATGGTTATGTTATACAGTTGCTAATGTATGCAGATGATGTGGTAATTTTTGCACGGACACGAGAGCACATGCAGCAGCATCTGAATTCACTGGCTAGCTTCTGTGAAGCAAAAGGTATGGAAGTGAACCTTGAAAAGACGAGAATTATGACAGTGGGAGCACTCCGACAAGATCACCAGTTCAAATATAAAGATATGGCTATAGATACTTGTGATACATACAAATATCTAGGATTGATAATAAGCAGAAACCATAGATGGAATACCTGCATTGTACAGAGAATTGAAGGAGGGCTGAAGGCTCTATATGCGATGCAAAGTATGTGCAGGCGAATCTCATTATGGGCATGGCAACTAAAGATTAAGCTCTTTCAATCTTTAGTCCAAAGTGTAGTCTTGTATGGATGCGAGATTTGGGGACCGAGCTTGCCAAAAGGACTGTGGGAGGACATTGAACAGGTATTAAAGAAGTTTTTGCGTCTAGAATTGGGAGTGAAGATCCAAACTCCATACCAAATGATGCTAGCCGAGTGTGGAATAATGCCCCTTGAGGGAGAAGCAATACTCAGATGCATTCGTTATCTGAAAAAGGTTAGAAGAATGAATCCTAATAGGATGCCATACTGTGCCATGCAGGTAAGTGAGCAGAAAGGGTGGTTCTGCAGCATAAAAATATGGCTAAACAGGTGGGACATTAATTGGGAAGATGCAATGTTGTACGATGGTGATCTTAGACAATGGGTATATGGCAAGGTCAAAAGAAAAATGTGGCAGAGTCCTATGACTAAGATGCTTTTATATAAACAAAACATGAATCCGAAGCTGGAGGTTGCAGCACATCTGCATGAAGATATATCAGTTAAGAAAAGGCACATGATTAGCAGAATACGTCTGAGTTCACACCACCTTGGTATTGAAGTTGGACGATGGGGTAGGACCATTCCAAGAGAAATGAGAGAGTGTAAAGTTTGTGGAAGTGGTGAAGTAGAAGATGAAGAACATGTGCTACTGAGATGCCCCGCATACAAATTGATGCGAGATCGTTTTGAAATTGAAGCAAATGATCTTACAACATTTTTCTCACTTCCAGGTGGTAAAATAGGCTCTTTCATTATTGATATGTTGACATACAGGGAGACTAATGTACATATTGTAAACACTTTATTAGATGATAGTGGAGAAGAGAGTGAGAGTGAGGAGTTAGATGAGGAAACTGAGACTCATCAACTGTTTTATCAAGATATGTAAATTTTTGTCTATAGGCCTGAGAGGCCTCCACAGACATAATACATTTCATTTCATTTCATTTCTCTCTCTCTCTCTCTCTCTCTCTCTCTCTCTCTCTCTCTCTCTCTCTCTCTCTCTCTCTCTCTCTCTCTCTCTCTCTCTCTCTCTCTCTCTCTCTCTCTCTCTCTCTCTCTCTCTCTCTCTGCGTAGCCCTGTGGCTTTCGAGTATTCTCATTTATTGTGTCATTATCTCTGGAATCCTTTTTCCATCATGCTCATGCATTTTCTGATTCGGTTGGCATTCTGATGCTTGTCCGAGAGGGCATCTATCCCAGTGATGACTTTATCATCTTCTAGCTGCTTCTAAACTATAGAAAAAGTGGCGATTGTTTCCGATTTTTTCAACATTTTTATCGAAACGAATTTAGTAAAATTGGATGTCTTACCATAAAATTGAGGTTTTTACTGTAAAATGTCCATTAAATTGGTGAATTTACTATAATTGGGATGCAATATTATCAAATTTTGGCGATTTTTGAAGTTGTTTTAGCGTACGCATCCTAGTAACCATTGAATCCAGATTTTAAAAAATGATAAAATATAGCAAGATTACAATAGACAGATACATAGGCATTGGACAAATGCATTAAGGGGACCCGTTACTCCTAATATCGTGCCTCTTGGACACGTCAGCAGGGATAGGCTGACAGGCAGATAGCACTGCCGCTCCGCTGCCGCTAACTGCTAACACAGAAGGTAGCGATGCCTAATTTTCCTAGGCATTTGAACTTTTCTTTAAAGCGAAGCTTTAGCATATGAAGTTTACCAGTTCAGAAGCTTTATGGCAAGTTCCAATTCACTTAGTAATGTAACTCAATAGAATGCATTCGGCAAACAATAAGTAAAGTAGGATGAAAATGGTCTTGTAGACATCATAGAAGAATAAAAATGATTATGTAGACATCATGTATAAGGATAGGCAAAAGATAAAGGATGAAAAGTTAAGCTTAAACGTAGAGATGTCATAGCAATTTGCTAATAAAAACGTTAACATAAAAGAACAAGCCTAAAAAGGTAAACTCAGACAATAATGAGCTAAAAACATTAATGAAATTAGTCCAGTTTTTCTTGACCTCTAATTAATGGTATTATTGGATGGAATGTCAACACTATTAATGCCTTCAGATGTATAACGATGTCAAGTGAATCCATTTTCGATTCCTTGAATGAATCACTTTAAAATAGTAGATGTTTAGTAGCAAACCAAGTCTGAACGGCAATGTAAGAGTCACAGAGTACCTTTGGATGTGTAATAGTGTAGTAAAGGTGTGATAACGTTGAAGAATGCATTTCTTTTCAAAGTTCCATATAATTCCTTGCTTTTAATGTTGTTTGGATCTGATTTTGCATTGCACTAATTCTTTGTGGAGATGATACCTATCTTATACATTGCATAATGAATTGTAATGCTACTATGTTAGGTTACTTGAAACGATTCAAAAGTTCAAAATTAAAATTGTGGTGGCATGTGAATGCTTGTGTGAGGGTATTCAATGTTTTGCATTATCACTTAGAAACGTAAGGACATTACATCTAGGAACAAGGATTTATTAGCACGTCCTTAGGTAAGGACAAGATTGGGTTCAAAATTCTCCATGCATAATAGTATCATAGTAGGCAATTATATGGCATGCAACAAGAGTTTTGGTCATATTCTAATGCTACTCTACAACCATCCTTTCTTAAACTGTACAACAACAACGACCCCTCCTTGCAGCTAATGTGCACAATTTGAGATAGCCAACTTGGACTAGTGATGGCACCTCTTCTCTCGCAGATGATGATGAAGTAAAACTTTATTTACTCAATACATTTCTCGTCCTCTTGAATCCATTGTACAACACAAAGAATGCCTCCGGGATGTAGTTTCAAAATGCTACTTAGGGTGATTTCTATACAAATTGCAAGATGGCAAGTGAACAAAAAGTGTGTTTTCTAATTAGAATTAGAGCAAGACATAGTTACGAATGGGATATAAGGGGAGTTTAACGAATTTTGCTATGCTACCATCTCTTCAATTTAAATCATGTGTAGTGTAGGCTTATCAATTATGAGAATAGAATAGAATAGAATAGAATATGATTTTATCGTCCACGGAGAAGGAGATAAAAAACTCGCACTTAGTCATTTCAACAACAAGCGCTCTCCTATTTCTGCAACAACCTGGATCTATTTCTAGTTTGTTTCGTGCACCTATTTCAGGTTTGCTATGAATTAATACTTAATGAATTTCGGGATTTGCTCATAGAATTATTACTTCTGCATGCATGCATCCAAGTTAATTGCGGGTACTGACTGATTCATATTACAATGGGAAGTCCTCTAGTGTTGAATCTGAGCCCTGATTTAATCTTCCTGGTCAGATCTGCACCATCTAAATAGGATGAATGCAGCATATTCCATTATGAGCCCGTCAAGCTCTAGATTGAGCTACTTACTGTTGAATTTGAAGGTAAGAAAATTCATAAAATAGTTTAACGTAGGCAACTTTACCGTTTAGAATAAGTGCCACGCATGCAGAATAACAGTAGGAAATATGGTTTGTCAGCATCGTTTCACAGGTGGACGGAAAAGAGCTTACAAGTTGCATCCTGTAACTTTGAAGAAAAATTTCTTGGATGCCGGTCGGGATACCCTAGAGATATTTCAAGCAATTTCTTCTGAGCCATAACGAATGTGCCACAATGTTATTGGAGAGGCGCTCGCGTACCATAGCCGGACAGCTTGAGACCAGCCAGAATAATAATAATACGCTTTTTTATGCTGATAAGCTCGATGGTGTTGCAAAATGGACGCAACCTTCAGCAATCTGCCGGAGGAGGTTGCTGAGAAAGTTCTACGAAGATTGGACGATGTCGGAGATGTGGCTCGATTTTCTCTCGTCTCCAAATACTGGTACCATTTCATTCATTCTAAGGAGTTTTGGAAACGGGGATCTACCATAGGTTGCATGTATGTCTATAACCAAAGCCAGTGCTCTTCTTACTCTGTTTTTGACGATTTCCAAACTGTACTCTCGTGCACTTCTGAACGGCATGTAAGATCCTCTTGTGGGTACCTTAACACAGGTCTTCTTCCAGGTCAGGATCTTAAGCATTGCATTTGTGCAGAACAGGCTTGGAAAGAGGAGACTTGGCCTGGGGATCATCTCATTCGCTACCTGGATACCTCTTACGGTATTATCTGTGCTTATGATATCATGTCTGACAAATTATACTTGTTTGATCCATGTAGATCCCCTTCACTTCGCTCCTTGGGTAGCCCTCCCCTCTCTGACACAGATCGCAATGTGTGTAACTTATCTTTCCATGTTAACTTGTTAGACAACAGCTATGTTGTTGTCCTTCTTACTACAACACTTCATCTTCTCGTTTATCAATCTCATATTGGAACTTGGAGTAGAAGTACATCTGGATATCCTGGACATGTTCGTGATTTGAATGAACCCAATCAACCACATCCCATTATTGGAAACTCAATCTATTTTTTAGGAAAGGATGGCAAGATATGGAGCTACTCCATTAATGTAGATACTTGGTCTTATAAGAAGTTCTTACTACCTGCAGATCAACTTGGGGGTCTGAGAATAGATGTTTTGATTCAAACGAGGGGCAAACTGATGTTGGTTGGGATCAATGATAAGCAGCACTTACTATCCATATGGCTTTGCAACGAAGAAGGAGAATTATATCTTTTTATGCCACTAGCATCGTTAGATATATATGATGACATGACATTGAGAAAAGCCACTGCTGCTGATGATCTTGTGTGTGTGCAATCTTGCATTGTCGATAGCAATGGGAAGACACAGATCTTAGTCTTTGCGTACTGTCCTTCCGCCAACATGTGGCAATATTTGGATAGTAAACCGTGTGATGAAGAGGTCAGTGTGGATTACTTTGTTGTCGAAGCTAGAGTTCCAGGTTTAGGTGCCATGCGAAACCATTTTCAGATTATCGGTGAAGGGGAGTTGTAGTAGAGCAGATTTAAGTGCAATGCAGCAAAACAACTTTTAGAACTACAACCTTAAGTGCAGCATTGATTTTGAACCTTAAGCCTTTGATTTCAAGGAGGCAGCATTGTATTTTGAATAAGGTTTGCCTTTGTTATATTTTTACATCTGATGCAGGCATTGCCATTTACGCCATGGCAATCTATATTAGGGATCTTAGAGTGTGGTGGCTATTGCTGCAACTTTTGGCTTGGAGACCCATTTGCAAATGTATGCAGGCATGGCAGGAGTGCTAAGTTACATGTCTTCAGATATTTCTCAGCTGTGCCATGGCAGTGTCATCCTATCAAGGCTGAAGATATTTTGGTGAATGTTTAGGAATATTTTAATTACTCAGTACGTGGCAAACCTCAAAGTCCGTGTGGCAGAAGAATGCAAAGATTTTTTCTTCTCTTGGCAGCCAGAAGCAGGCTTATTTGCTTCTCTTAGGTTACTGCAGAAGAATCCAAAGATTTGAGTCATGGTTGCAAAGGAAAATTTGGGTTCACTAAGGTGATGCAGGGAGTTTGTGGGAGAAACTGGCCCTCAACCAAAAATGATTATTGTAACGTGGAATTTTTTGTAGGGTTACTTCTACGGCCGCTTACTCTTTCTCCGGATTTGGCGTTGGAGGCTGTGCTCCAACTAAGTTATGGCCTGATCATGGTGAGATCGTGGCGTTCTTATCACTAAAATCCGACGTGTGCGTAAAAAGGTTACGCTTGCATTGGACGGCGTGCGTGGCATGCTCCGATTGGCAAACACCTTACCCTCAGATTTCAAGCCTAGACTAGATCCGATAGTGAACAAGGCTCCAAAAATAGTTTAACCTGTACCAGACTTTTTGCCACCTATATATAGTATATAATATATGTACCAGGTATACAACATACAACCCCACCTCGTGCACCCCTATTTGTGGAGGATTGCATTATTAAAACAATTGATGCAATTTGTCTAGAATACCCTAAATGATTGACGAGCATTTGAATCGCAATAATAACTATTTTAACTATTTTATGGGATGTTTTCATCTTTTATTATGAGCCATTGATGGGCAAAATATTCCTTACATTGTGCCAAATCAAGGGCTTAGGAATTTTTTTTCCCTTACCCCAATGAAAGTTGCAATGGTGCAAACTAAATTACCAAAATCCAATGGTGCAAAACAAACCATTTCCACCATTGAAATCAAACACATCATAGAAGGATGCGACGGGCATGCTTAGGCACCTCCACACGAAAGGCGCACACGGCCCTTCCACGCAGTTCTGCATGAACACCAAGCCCTGGCCAGAAGAAAAGAGGCTGTAGGCCCTATCCGAACTGATGGCTGGAACTAGAAAGGACGCCGGAAACCATCCTTGCAGGTTTTGAAGGCCCCAAACCTCTGAGGAGGTGACCTCGAAGCCCAACCGGACCAGAACCCATTAGATCCATGCAATAAACAAATCAAAAAACAAAAACTACACAGACAAGACAATAAATTGAAATCTCCAGTACTGCCAACGTGGGATTTGAACCCACAAACACCTAAATTTCCATCCTCCCCTTTCCTACTCTGCCCCGCTGATATCCCTTCTACCCGTGTAATTTGGGTCCCATAGGCCGATTGGCCTCCGCGGACGATAAGAATAGGGTCTTCGTGGCTTCACCACCACACCGCGACCACTGCTCCAACGCAGGTAGAGATGCTGGCCATTTTGCTCAGCATGCCATTCAACAGGGCCATCGTATCCCTGTGCAAATTCTTTTCCCAATTTCAAAAGATTAGCTTCTCCGCTGCCCTTGCCAAAAATAGAAGGGAGCATCCCTTCTTAT
The DNA here is from genome assembly GCA_021234155.1 of Isoetes taiwanensis. Taxonomy (NCBI): domain Eukaryota; kingdom Viridiplantae; phylum Streptophyta; class Lycopodiopsida; order Isoetales; family Isoetaceae; genus Isoetes; species Isoetes taiwanensis. The sequence continues at coordinate 11,981,122 of JAJEKV010000001.1, read as the reverse complement.
CCACGCCCTAAAAAAAAGGCCTCCAATTTTTATTCTATTCTTCTTCACCTTTCCAAAGATAAATTATCTAAAAACCCAAAAAGACAACATGACCTCTAAATGACATTAAGCTCCTCAAACATGGCAATATATATGCTTTTTTATACAATACAATACCAGAATCATAGTTCCCACCATTGCGAGAATACCCTCCCGCAATACCAAAAGAATTGGGCAAACTTAATAGATTAGCTAATTTCTTTAATAGTTTCATGGCCTATCAATAACAATCATATTTACAACATCATGGCACATCTAGTTGTTCCTTTGGTGAAACCTACATACCTAAACATGGGTAAAAGCTTGCAAGTCCAATGCGTTTGGAGAATTGTGAAATGCGGTTTTAGCATTGAGGAGGGGTAGAAAACGGCAGAATGTTATTTCTTAGATTGGGTTTACTTTCAATGATAGATATGCATGGGTAGATCATGGCAAATACTTAGCAAACATTGACAATGAATAGAATAGAATAATTTTTTTAACGTCCACGGAGACCAATAGGTCATGGGATTGCATATATGTTATGCAATCCTGGTTTGCAATGTTGAAAAATAGTTCTCGAAATATTAATAAGTGTTACACATTAAATATTGATCAATTGTTAGTTACTTGGTATTGTTGTAAAAAACATAATGTCAAAGAAAATGTTCTACAAATATTAGTCAACATATGCAAAAAAATGATGGGAAAGTGTTAAGAATGTGTAAATGTTGGGTATATGATGGATATATGTTGGACAAAATTTTAGAAACGATATTTCTTGTATATTGGCTATGTAGTTATGTACTTCACTACATAGAATGTGGGCCAGAGCAAGAGAAAAGACTCTTATTTGATACAGGCATATCTCATCATATAACTTTTTGACAGATTAATGCGCACGATGGAGACAACAAACGATTTTTGTGTTGTAAAATTGACTTTACATTGAAACTTCCCAAGATGCAAGACTAAAAGTATTTCTGCAATTCATATAGCCAGTTTTGATAAATTAACAAGTTTTGGTTGTGCAATTTTGGACTATTATGGAAAGAAAGCCTGCACGAAAACAGTTTACATAACGTTTGCTTCCAAAGAAGGGGTCGTAGATTTGTACCCTGCCGAAATTCACACCATATGGAGTTCAACAATCAGCAGGAGCAAGGCCACACTTGCAAAGGGAGTGGGCACCTTAAGGAATCTAGAGCATTATAAAATGCCTTCAATCTGTGCATGCTTTGGCGACTTGTCCCAATTTACCAAAGAAAAACCAAGCAATCCTATATAAAACCGAGGCGTCTGTCCCTCCACCCTGATCAACGGCCCACATTGCGCCACGTGGCATAGATCTAGACAGTTAGAAATTGTGCAGAACATGAAAGGGTTTACTAATTATAACCTTACCTTCCATGTGGCATAAATCTAGCCCCACATGGTGCCACGTTGCCTAATCTCAGCCATTTAAAATTAAAATGTCACTATGAAAATATCGCATAGGGGCAAAGGGTGCAAAGAATGAATCGCCAATTCTGCAAAACGAGTCGAGCCTAAGGTTTGTTCGAATGCTTCCGATGAAATGAACATTCCAAAAGGAGAGGACTGAATCGGGGTAGTTAGGGCTCTGAAACATGGCTATGGCGAGATTCATGGCTATGGCTAGATACGGCATGGTTTGGCTATGCCAGCAAGCAACAAGGGCTTTTTTGCTAGATTAGGATTCGAAAACAAAGATACCCTGCACATGAGGGAGGGATTGCCATGAAGTTTTCGAGCATGGGAAACGCTATAACATGCTTGGGTTTTGCCTTTTTGTCTTCCAGGCTAATTATTACCTTAAACTTTGTCTGGCATATGAAGTCTAGGATTCTGTTGAGATGAGGTAGCAATGTTTTCAATTTGTTGCTCTTTGCAGACCATAAGAGATTATAAAAGTGATGGTTTATGTAAACATCATTGAAAGAAGCGATCCTGACTTGCAAAATTGGTATAAAAGATCTCGATAGGGAGCCCACATAGCAGAAAAGGATGCTATAGCTCCTGCCTGATAGAAAAGTCACACAAACAACATTTCTATCATCACATTATTCTTCTGTGTGTGGTTGATGGTTGGTGCTTGAAAAATCTCAACCCCAGTTCTGGAGCCTCCAGTTTTAATACTAGTTCTGAGATCCCAGCACCGTGCCAAGTGTAGAGCCTTGTATTAATATTAACAATGTCGTTCCTTTTTCTGCCATAGCTGATCCGCAGGAAGTAGAGCAGGGATAATTTTGTCAGCCTAGATTCGAACTAACAGACATGCATAGTCAAAGTATATATTACTATAAGCATGACTCCATGAGCAGCCTGCAGAATTATTCACGCATTTCCCTCGATCTACTGCCTACAAGATGTATGATGCAGTGCCAGTGCAATACCAATAAGGAGGTGTTATATCTTTTCGCTTTGGTCTGCTTCTATTCGATCTCCACTTCTACTCCCTTTGTAGATGGCTGCTCTGTGCTCTACGATTTGTGAACGATGCAGAAATGATTTGTGAAGAAGATTTGTATTTTTACCTAATGTACAATTGTTATAATGTCTATACAATATTTGGCAGGAACGATCACATAGCAAACATGCTTGGACTTCGTGCATATAGAAGAACCTTGTTGGGAGGCAACCGATGAGGAGCACAAAGACGAGGAGGTTGAGGAAGAAGTGGGGCAAGAGAAAGAGGAGGAAGAGCTTGAAGAGGACGTCGGGGAGACTTCAAACCACGACGCCCGACCATCTTACCCAAAGTGGCCCTTGTTACCAAAGGTGGTCAAGAAGCAGAAGGCGGGCGAGCATGAATTCATGCTCAAGCAAGACCGGGAGTATGAATGCAAGAAGAAGGCGTACCAAGAGTACCTGAGAAGATGGAAGAGATACAACGATTGGTACTACAAGTACAATGTTCAAAGGTAGGTCAAGGGCGGCAGGCCCAAGAACCAGCCGAGCCACCCCCACCTCGGCCCGAATCCCCCAAGAGGGTCCACCATGGACCCAATTCTAGGCACACATGGGTTTTTTAGGAGATAACTAATCTCCTGATCTGAAAGCCGTCGTTTGAACGGCTCCTCCGGAAAATAATGCAGGATTTTTTGGACGGACTATTGGGTCACACCCATGACAGTCAAATCCCTGCAAGAGGCAGTCGAGAGCGAGCTCGTGCAACTTTTTGCGGAGGGCAATTTGTGCACCATCCACGCGAAAAGAGTCACCGTGATGCCGAAAGACCTCCACATGGCCCCGTAGAATTAGAAAGGCAAACTTTAGAAGCTTGACATTTTGTATAATTTGTAATAAATGTAATAAACGTTTTGATTAATATAGAAAGTTAAACGTTTTCCACGTAAAATGACTTTTAGGTCAAAGTTGACCCACTCATGTTACTCCGCGCAAAATACCCCTGCGTCGTGAATACAGAGCCGTTCCACGCGGAGTAACACGAGTCAACCTATTTTATAGCTAAAAATCGATGAAATGTCATGACAAAACTTGTGAGATTATTTAGAATTAGCTAAATCTTGCATTCTAGCAACTTAAATTTGTCAAAAATGTTAAAATTTAGCCAAAATTGACCCACTCGGGTCACTCCGCGCAAAACATCCCTGCGTCGCGAATGCAGAACTCTTGGCTTGTCTTAGATAGATTAGCACTTCATGTTAGCTAGATTGGATACCTATAGGCCTTAGAAAATAAATTTATCTGAAGAGGCAGTTCCGGAACGGAAACCTAGGCAACCCTAGTCTATATAAGAAGATCTCATTTGACATTTTCTCTTCAACAAGTTTGCTCTTACCCTCTAGGCGGTTTTTCTGTTCCTTTTCAATCTTCCCAAACCATTTTCTACTCTAGTTTTTGCTTAATGGCACCCACAAAGTGCCAACCCACATCAGTATGAGTTCCTAGCAGAGGAGGCCTTCCAAGTCTTTGATCATCTCTTTGATCTCCATACAACCTTGACACGAACACCTTACTATACTGACATCATATGCCTGTATGACCAGCAGGTCCTACCTTGGGAAGTCAGCCTTCCTCCGGGGGGGAGGGGAGGGAGGGGAGGGACGTGGATCTCCTAGAGTCATTGAGTCAAGTGTTAGGTGGGGGTTCCAGAGTCAAGAGTCAGATGTGGGACAGGACGAAGGACATGCCAGACTACATGAGCTGTAAGGTTCACAGACATAGATATGTCTCAGCACATACAGCCTTGGCCCTGTTCATGCACTCCAGGGCCATCAACAAGGTGGGAGAACCTTCCATACAGCCCTTGGACCTCGCACCCCTGAACACAAGGGTAGATCAGGGCCTCATCCACGAGCTCGACGCCACAGAATACAACCCTAGTCTATATAAGAAGATCTCATTTGACATTTTCTCTTCACCAAGTTTGCTCTTACCCTCTAGGCGGTTATTCTGTTCCTTTTCAATCTTCCCAAACCATTTTCTACTCTAGTTTCTGCTTAATGGCGCCCACAAAGTGCCAACCACATCAGTATGAGTTCCCAGCAGAGGAGGCCTTCCAAGTCTTTGATCATCTCTTTGATCTCCATACAACCTTGACACGAACACCTTACTATACTGACATCATATGCCAGTATGACCAGCAGGTCCTACCTTGGGAAGTCAACCTTCCTCCGGGGGCGTGGATCTCCTAGAGTCATTGAGTCAAATGTTAGGTGGGGTTCGAGTCAAGAGTCAGATGTGGGACAGGACGAAGGACATGCCAGACTACATGAGTTGTAAGGTTCACAGACATAGACACAACAAGAGAATGGTCATTTTGCGACGTGGGCTTGCGACGTTCCTGCGACGTTCCTGCGACGTTCCTGCGACGTGACGTCGCAATTGACGTGACCATGCGACGTCAATCGCGGCGTCACGCGTCGCAGAACGCCGCATGCGGCGGTAATGCTGCGCGCGTCGCCCGACACTCGTGACTGGCGGTCTGTCACGCCAGGTGGATGTCGGTGCCAAGTGGACGACAGTTGCCACATTTGCGACGTCACGTCGCATGCGACGTCGCATCACTTGGTCTATCATCCACGCCCGGTGGACCGGGCCGGGTGGACGGCAGTGTGTCATGCCGTGGATGTTCCGCGGCGTGGACGCCGCATGCGACGTGACGTGACATTATAGAACGGATGACACGCGCCAAGACGATTTGTTGCGCGGTAACGCCAAGTCGTAGGTGACCTCCCCGGCGGTGACAGATTAACAATACGTCGGCGTCGGCCGACGTAAAAAACTCATTTCTTAGTTGGGTGAACATGTGTGGTCTTCTGGCCACGGAACTTGCTCCCCAGGGCAATGTCGATGTCCTGAGTCCATTGGCAGAGACGAATCACTGGTTCGGGGAGGGAAGACGCCCGTCCGGCCCCTAGGGCCTTGGGGGAGAGGAAATTTGGGGCAAGCAGCTTACCGGGATTTTAGGGTCCTTGCTCAAGGCCAACACCCCCCACTCCACGCCAAGATACTGGCGCAAGGTTCCTAGAATCGATAAGGAGAGGACCTCCAAACGTAAACCCCGTGGGTTGCCGTGTTCTAGAAGGGTTTTGCGTTTTGGGGGCCGAGACTTGGTCTCATTGCACTTGGGACTCCGGCGAGAAGCCGCAGCCGAGAATACTGGAGCAAGGGAACCCGGCTGAGCCGGAGTTTGGGTCCTGTCCTCCTCCGATGTGTCCTCCTCCCCGATTTTTGCCATTTGGATTCCTAATTCATCTCCAAAGACACGGCCCAATTTTGAAATTTTTCGGAGAAGGTCTAGGTCAAAGGGTTAGCATTAGAGCGGTCGGGGCAGCCCGTTGCTGTGGCAACCGAAGCCGCACCCTTCCCCAAGTCAAACGTGGGGGGACCTTGCGGGGATCCCTCACAAGAGGGGAGAGTGGGACCCCAAGAGGCGGGATCCAAAAGTTCCCCGAGGCAGCCCTTCCCGGCGGCGCTCGGGGGTGCACGCTAATGACCACCCTCCCCGAGCCCGGTTCCCCTATCCGACCGTTGGATCCTCCGTTCAGGGGCCCCTCTTGGGAAGGCCCAAAAGATTCCAGATCGGTCAGGAGAACTTGTCAAACCGCTGGGCCCTAAGGTCGGCCTTGTATAAAACCGCAGTTGTTTTGTCGTTAGCACGCAGGGAGGCTCGAGAATCGGCAAATCGACCTCGCAAATCGTCCGGAATGGCGAAATTACCCTAGGGAGCAAGTTACAAGGTCGGTTTTGCAAAAGAAAGAAACACTCACGCCCTCCACGACAGTATCCCGCATCCACATCCTAGGCCAATTGACTACGAGTGTGATGGAAGTGAGCTACTTTGGCGCTTCTTGGAGGTCGGGTGGTCTTCTGGCCACGGAACTTGGTCCCCAGGGCAATGTCGACGTTCTGAGTCCATTGGCAGAGTCAAATCGCGATTCCAGAGAGGGGAGGTCACCCGTCCGTCCCCAGGGCCTTGGGGAGAGGAAATTCCCCCGCTCCGGCGTCAACACCCCCACTCCACGTCAAGTCACGACGCAAGGTCCCGGCCGAATCTGACAAGGAGAGAGCCTCCGAAACATAAACCCTGTGGGTTGCCAGGTTCTAGAAGGGTTTGCGTTTTGGGGGCCGAGACTTGGTCTGTTGCACTTGGGACCTGGCCGAGAAGCTGCAGCCGAGAATACGGAGCAAGGGAAACTGACGAAGCGGAGTTTGGGCCTGTCCTCCTCCCGATGTGGCAAGTAGAAGTCGGGGGGCGCTTTTGCAGTGGCAAGACATTCATAAATTCGCAATTAATGCATTGTACGAAAATAAATTCTGATTTTTTGCCAGTTGGATTCCTAATTCATCTCCAGCACACAGCCCAATTTTCGAAATTTTCGGAGAAGGTCTAGGTCAAAGGGTTAGCATTAGAACGGTCGGGGCAGCCCGTTGCAGGGCAACCGAGCTAGCACCCTTCCCCAAGTCAAACGAGGCCAAGACCTTGCAGGGATCCCTAACAAGAGGGGAGAGTCCGGACCCCAAGAGGCGGGATCCAAAAAAGTTCCCGAGGCAGCCCTTCGGGCAGGCGGCTCCCTGGGGGCTGCACGCTAATGACCACCCTCCCGGAGCCCGGTTCCCCTATCTGACCGTTGGATCCTCCGTTCAGGGGCCCCTTTGCGGGAAGGCCCAAAAGATTCCAGATCGGTCCGGGAGAACTTGTCAAACCGTGGGGCGTCCTGAGGTCGGCCTTGTATAAAAACCGCTGTGTTTTGTCGTTCGGGCACCGGGGAGGCTCCGGAATGGCAAATCGAACCTGCCAAATCATCCGGAATGGCGAAATTATCCTAGGGAGCAAGTTACAAGGTCGGTTTTGCAAAAAATAGAAACACTCACGCCCTCCACGACAGTATCCCGCATCCACATCCTAGGCCAATTGACTACGAGTGTGATGGAAGTGAGCTACTTTGGCGCTTCTTGGAGGTCGGGTGGTCTTCTGGCCACGGAACTTGGTCCCCAGGTCAATGTTGACGTTCTGAGTCCATTGGCAGAGCCAAATCGCGATTCCGGAGAGGGGAGTTCGCCCGTCCGTCCCCAGGGCCTTGGGTAGAGGAAATTCGGGGCAAGCAGCTTCCGGGGGGATTTTAGGGTCCCCGCTCCGGCGTCAACACCCCCACTCCACGTCAAGTCACGGCGCAAGGTCCCGGCCGAATCTGACAAGGAGAGGGCCTCCGAAACGTAAACCCTGTGGGTTGCCAGATTCAAGAAGGGTTTGCGTTTTGGGGGCCGAGACTTGGTCTGTTGCACTTGGGACCTGGCGAGAAGCCGCACCGAGAATACGAACAAGGGAAACCGACGGAGCCGGAGTTTGGGCCTCATCCTCCTCCCGATGTGGCAAGTAGAAGTCGGGGGCTTTTGTAAGTGGCAAGACATTCATAAATTACTTAATCAATGCATTGTAACGAAAATAAATTCTGATTTTTGCCACTGGATTCCTAATTCATCTCCAAGACAATGTTCCCCAATTTTGAAATTTTCGGAGAAGGTCTAGGTCAAAGGGTTAGCATTAGAACGGTCGGGGCAGCCCGTTGTAGGGCCACCGAGCTGGCACCCTTCCCCAAGTCAAACGAGGCCAGGACCTTGCAGGGATCCCTCACAAGAGGGGAGAGTCCGGACCCCAAGAGGCGGTATCCAAAAAAGTTCCCGAGGCAGCCCTTCCCGGCCGCTCCCGGGGGGTGCGCTAATGACCACCCTCCGGGCGGTTCCCCTATCCGACCGTTGGATCCTCCGTTCAGGGGCCCCTCTTCGGGAAGGCCCAAAAGATTCCAGATCGGTCCGTGAGAACTTGTCAAACCGCGGGGCGTCCTGAGGTCGGCCTTGTATAAACCGCAGTGTTTTGTCATTCGGGCACTGGGGAGGGTCCGGAATGGCAAATCGACCCTGCCAAATCGTCCGGAATGGCGAAATTACCCTAGGGAGCAAGTTACAAGGTCGGTTTTGCAAAAGAAAGAAACACTCACGCCCTCCACGACAGTATCCCGCATCCACATCCTAGGCCAATTGACTACGAGTGTGATGGAAGTGAGCTACTTTGGCGCTTCTTGGAGGTCGGGTGGTCTTCTGGCCACGGAACCTTGTCCCCAGGGCAATGTCGACATTCGGGAGTCCATTGGCGAGCCAAATCGTGATTAGGAGGAGAGGGAGGTCGGTGGTCCCCGGCCCCTGTGGCCTTGGGGAGAGGAAATTCGGGCAAGCTTAGGGGGATTTTAGGGTCCCCGCTCCGGCGTCAACACCCCCACTCCACGTCAAGTCACGGCGCAAGGTCCCGGCCGAATCTGACAAGGAGAGGGCCTCCGAAACGTAAACCCTGTGGGTTGCCAGGTTCTAGAAGGGTTTGCGGTTTGGGGGCCGAGACTTGGTCCATTGCACTTGGGACTGGGCCAGAAGCCGCAGAGAATACGGAGCAAGGGGAACCGGCGGAGCGGAGTTTGGGCCTGTCCTCCTCCCGATGTGGCAAGTAGAAGTCGGGGGGCTTTTTAAATGTGGCAAGACATTCATAAATTCGCAATTAATGCATTGTACGAAAATAAATTCTGATTTTTGCAATTTGGATTCCTAATTCATCTCCAAAGACACACAACCCAATTTTGAAATTTTTGGGAGAAGGTCTAGGTCAAAGGGTTAGCATTAGAGCGGTCGGGGCAGCCCGCTGTTGGCAACCGAGCTGGTACCCTTGCCTCCTCCCCGATGTGGCAAGTAGAACCCTGGGGCGGGATCAAAAGCGGCAAGACATTCATAAATTTAATTAATGCATTGTACGAAAATAAATTCTGATTTTTTGCCAGCTGGATTCCTAATTCATCTCGGTTGGGGCCCAATTTTGAAATTTTGAGGAGAAGGTCTAGGTCAAAGGGTTAGCATTAGAAGCGGCCGGGGCAGCAGCCCGTTGCGGGGCAACCGAGCTGGCACCCTTCCCCAAGTCAAGCGAGGCCAGGACCTTGCGGGGATCCCTCACAAGAGGGGATAGTCCGGACCCCAAGAGGCGGGATCAAAAAAAAAAGTTCCCGAGGCAGCCCTTCTGGCAGCTCCCAGTGGGGGCTGCACACTAATGACTACCTCTCGAGCCCGGTTCCCCTATCCGGCCGTTGGATCCTCCGTTCGGGGGGCCCCTTTCGGGGAAGGCCCAAAAGATTCCAGATCGGTCAGGAGAACTTGTCAAACCCGGGCGCCCACGAGGCCGACCTTGTATAAACCGCAGGTGTTTTGTCGAGGTTTCGAGGCAACGGTGAGGGCTCGGAATGGCAAATCGACCACGCCAAATCGTCCGGAATTTTTAAATTACCCTAGGGAGCAAGTTACAAGGTCGGTTTTGCAAAAAGAAAGAAACACTCACGCCCTCCACGACAAGATCCCGCTGGATCCACATCCTAGGCCAATTGACTACGAGTGTGATGGAAGTGAGCTACTTTTGGCTTCTTGGAGGTCGGGTGGTCTTCGGCCACGGAACTTGGTCCCTGTGGTAATGTCGACGTTCCGAGTCCATTGGCAGAGCCAAATCGCGATCCGGGAGGGAAGGTCGCCTGGCCCATCCCTGTGGCCTTGGGGAGGAAAGTGCAGGCAAGCGGCTTAGGGGGATTTTAGGGTCCCCGCCTGGTGTCAACACCCCCACTCCACGTCAGAATCACGCGCCAAGGTCCCCGAATCGACAAGGAGAGGGCCTCCAAACGTAAACCCCGTGGGTTGCGAGGGTTCTAGAAGGGTTTTGCGTTTTGGGGCGAGACTTGGTCCGCTTTGCACTTGGGACACGGCCGAGAAGCCGCAAATGAGAATCTGGAGCAAGGGGAACTGACGGGCGGAGTTTGGGCCTGTCCTCCTCCCGATGTGGCAAGTAGAAGTCGGGGGCTTTTTGCGATGGCAAGACATTCATAAATTCGCAATTAATGCATTTATGCGAAAATAAATTCTGATTTTTGCCACTGGATTCCTAATTCATCTCGACCTGACCCAATTTTTTGAAATTTTTTGGAGAAGGTCTAGGTCAAAGGGTTAGCATTAGAGCGGTCGGGGCAGCAGATTGGCAACCGAACAGGCACCCTTGCCTCCTCCGATGTGGCAAGTAGAAGTCTGGGGGCTTTTGCAGTTGGCAAGACATTCATAAATTCGCAATTAATGCATTGTACGGTAAATAAATTCTGATTTTTTGCCGGCTGGATTCCTAATTCATCTCCGACACGGCCCAATTTTGAAATTTTGAGGAGAAGGTCTAGGTCAAAGGGTTAGCATTAGAAGCGGTCGGGGCAGCCGTTGCGGGAACAGAAGCTGGCACCCTTCCCCAAGTCCAAGCGAGGCGGGGACCTTGCGGGGATCCCTCACAAGAGGGGATAGTCCGGACCCCAAGAGGCGGGATCCAAAAAGTTCCCGAGGCAGCCCTTCCGGCAGGCTCTCCCCGGGGGGCTGCACACTAATGACCACCCTCCGGAGCCCGGTTCCCCTATCCGGCCGTTGGATCCTCCGTTCGGGGGCCCCTTTTGGGGAAGGCCCAAAAGATTCAGTCGGTCGGGAGAACTTGTCAAAACTGGGCGCCCCGAGGTTCGGCCTTGTATAAACCGCAGTGTTTTGTTGTTCGGGCACGCCGGGGAGGCTCGGAATGGCAAATCGACCTGCCAAATCGTCAGGAATGGCGAAATTACCCTAGGGAGCAAGTTACAAGGTCGGTTTTGCAAAGAAAGAAACACTCACGCCCTCCACGACAAGGTATCGCATCCACATCCTAGGCCAATTGACTACGAGTGTGATGGAAGTGAGCTACTTTGGCGCTTCTTGGAGGTCGGGTGGTCTTCGCCACAGAACTTGGTCCCCGAGGGGTAATGTCGGCGTTTCGAGTCCATTGGCGAGAGCCAAATCGGGCGATAGGGAGAGGGAAGGTCGCCGGCCCATCCCGGGGCCTTGGGGAGAGGAAATTCGGGGCAAGCGGCAGGGGGGATTTTAGGGTCCCCGCCTGGTGTCAACACCCTCACTCCCACGTCAAGTCACTTCTGAGCAAGGTCCCTACCGAATCCCGACAAGGAGGGCCTCTCAAAGCGTAATTTTGTGGGTTTGCGGGTTCTAGAAGGGTTTGCGTTTTGGGGGCGAGACTTGGTCTTTGCACTTGGGACTGGCCGAGAAGCTGCAGCCGAGAATCACGGAGCAAGGGGAACCGGCCGGAGGCGGAGTTTGGGCCTGTCCTCCTCCCGATGTGGCAAGTAGAAGTCGGGGGCTTTTTTGCGTGTGGCAAGACATTCATAAATTACTTAATTAATGCATTGTCACGAAAATAAATTACGATTTTTGCCACTGGATTCCTAATTCATCTCGACACCTACGGCCAATTTTTGAAATTTTTGGAGAAGGTCTAGGTCAAAGGGTTAGCATTAGAAGCGGTCGTGGGGGCCCGTTGCGGGGAGCGAAGCGGGCACCCTTCCCTCCTCAAGATGTGGCAAGGACCTTGCGGGGATCCCTCACAAGGGCTTTTCAGCGATGGCAAGGATTCAAAAATTCGAGGCAAGCCCTAATGGCGCTACGAAAATAAATTCTGACCACCCTCACTGGATTCCGGTTCCCATCTCGGCCAGTTGGATCCCAATTTTGAAATTTTGGAGGAGAAGGTCGGGGAACTTCAAAGGGTTAGCATTAGAGCCGGTCGTATAAGCCCGTTGCGGGGGACAGGCCGGCGGTTTTTGGCACCCCTACCCCAAGTTTTGCAAAGCGAGGCCAGGACCTTGCGGGGATCCCTCACAAGAGGGGATAGTCGGACCCCCAAGAGGTGGGATCCAAAAAAGTTCTTGGAGGGGCCCTTCCCCGGCAGGCAGGCTTGGGGGGGGCTGCACACTAATGACTACCCTCCCGGAGCCCGGTTCCCCTATCCGGGAGGTCGTTGGATCAGGGGCCTTGGGTTCGGGGGCCCCTTTTCCGTGGAAGGCCCAAAAGACCCCCAGGTGACGGTCCGGGAGAACTTGTCAAACAAGGAGAGGCCCCGAGGTCGGCCTTGTATAAAACCGCTAGAAAGGTTTGTTTTGTCGTTCGGGCACGGGGAGGTCGGGAATGGCAAATCGACCCGCCAAATCGTCAGGAATGGCGAAATTACCCTAGGGAGCAAGTTACAAGGTCGGTTTTGCAAAAGAAAGAAAACTCCGCCCTCCACGGCAAGTATTTTTGCATCCACATCCTAGGCCAATTGACTACGAGTGTGATGGAAGTGAGCTACTTTGGGCTTCTTGGAGGTCGGGTGGTCACGGCCCACGGAACTTGGTCCCATCACAAGGGTGAATGTCGACCTTTCCAAAAGTCCATTAGAGGCCTTGCGGGGAAATCAAGCATTAGAGCGGTCGGGGAGAGGGAAGGCGGCAAGCACCCCCCTCCCATCGAGGGGGATCCGGGGCCTCCGGACAAGGGAGAGGGATCAAAATTCTGGGTTCAAGCGGCTTCGGGGGGGATTTTAGGGTCCCCACCCTCCGGGCCCGGTTCCCCCACTCCACGCCAAGTTGGATCCTCCATTCAAGGTCCCTCTTGGGGAAGGCCCAAAAGGAGAGGGTCGGGAGAACTTGTCAAACCCCGGGGAAATTTTGAGAAGGTTCTAGAAGGGTTTGTCGTTTTGGGGGCGACCCAACTTGGTCCGGAAGGAATGGCGAAATTACCCTAGGGAGCAAGTTACAAGGGGTTTTGCAAAGAAGAGAACGGCGGTATCCATCCACATCCCAGGGCCAATTGACTCTGAGTGTGAGCAACTTCTTGGGGAGGTGGAGTTTGGGCCTGTCCCCTCCCGAGATGGTGGCAAGTGGAGAAGTCGGGGCATGGCAAGACATTCATAAATTCGCCAATTAATGCATTGTACGGATTGGATTCCTAATTCATCTCCTCCAGGGAGACAATGGCCCGTCCGTCCCCCAATTTTGAAATTTTTTCTGGGTCAACAGAAGGTCTAGGTCAAAGGGGTTAGCAGGAGAGGGCCTCCGCGTAAACCACGTGGGTTGCCCGTTCTAGAAGGTTTTGCGTTTTGGGGGGCGAGACTTGGCTGTTGCCTTGGGACTCCTGGCGAAGCGGCAGATGAATGGCAAAGTAGAGTTTGGGCCTGTCCTCCTTGATGTGGCAAAGACATTCATGGCAAACATTCATAAAATTAATGCATGCATTCACGAAAATAAATTCTGATTTTTTGCGGTTTGGATTCCTAATTCATCTCCGGCACACGGCCCAATTTTTGAAATTTTTAGGAGAAGGTCTAGGTCAAAGGGTTAGCATTAGAGCGGTGGGGCGCCCGTTGTAGCAACAGAGGTGGCACCCTTCCCAAGTCAAAGCGAGGCCGGGACCTTGCGGGGATCCCTCACAAGAGGGGAGAGTCCAGGACCCCAGAGGCGGGATCAAAAAGTTCGAGGCAGCCCTTCTGGCGCTCCCGGGGGCTGCGCTAATGACCACCCTCCCGGCCCGGTTCCCCTATCCGACCGTTGGATCCTCCGTTCGGGGGCCCCCTTTGGGAAGGCCCAAAAGATTCAGATCGGTCAGGAGAACTTGTCAAACCATGGGCGTCCCGAGGTCGACCTTGTATAAACCCGCAGTGTTTTGTCGTTGGGACGCAGGGAGGCTCGGAATGGCAAATCGACCCCGCCAAATCGTCAGGAATGGCGAAATTACCCTAGGGAGCAAGTTACAAGGTCGGTTTTGCAAAGAAAGAAACACTCACGCCCTCCACGGCGGTATCCGCATCCACATCCTAGGCCAATTGACTCACGAGTGTGATGGAAGTGAGCTACTTTGGCTTCTTGGAGGTCGGGTGGTCTTGGCCCACGGAACTTGGTCCCCGGGGCAATGTCGACATTTCGAGTCCATTGGCGAGAGCCAAATCGCGATTCAGGAGAGGGGAGGTCGCCCGTCCGGTCCCCGGGGCCTTGGGGAGAGAAATTCTGGGCAAGCAGCTTCGGGGGGATTTTAGGGGGTCGTGCTCGGCGTCAACACCCCCACTCCCGTCAAGTCCGGGCCAAGGTCCGGCCGAATCGACAAGGAGAGGGCCTCCAAAGCGTAAACCACGTGGGTTGCGGGTTCTAGAAGGGTTTGCGTTTTGGGGGCGAGACTTGGTGCATTGCACTTGGGACTGGCGAGAAGCTGCAGCCGAGAATATGGAGCAAGGGAACCGGCGGGCCGGAGTTTGGGCCTGTCCTCCTCCTCCGATGTGGCAAGTAGAAGTGGGGCTTTTGTTGTGGCAAGACATTCATAAATTCGCAATTAATGCATTTATGCGAAAATAAATTCTGATTTTTTGCCATCCTGGATTCCTAATTCATCTCAGCACACGGCCCAATTTTGAAATTTTTAGGAGAAGGTCTAGGTCAAAGGGTTAGCATTAGAGCGGTCGGGGCAGCCCGTTGGGGGCAGCCAGCTGGCACCCTTCCCCAAGTCAAGCGAGGCCGGGACCTTGCGGGGATCCCTCACAAGAGGGGAGAGTCAGGACCCCAAGAGGCGGGATCAAAAAGTTCGAGGCAGCCCTTCGGCAGCGCTCCCAGGGGGGTGCTGCGCTAATGACCACCCTCCGGGGCCGGTTCCCCTATCCGACCGTTGGATCCTCCGTTCAGGGGCCCCTCTTCGGGAAGGCCCAAAAGATTCCAGATCGGTCCGGGAGAACTTGTCAAACCGCGGGGCGTCCTGAGGTCGGCCTTGTATAAACCGCAGTGTTTTGTCGTTCGGGCACTGGGGAGGCTCCGGAATGGCAAATCGACCCTGCCAAATCGTCCGGAATGGCGAAATTACCCTAGGGAGCAAGTTACAAGGTCGGTTTTGCAAAAGAAAGAAACACTCACGCCCTCCACGACAGTATCCCGCATCCACATCCTAGGCCAATTGACTACGAGTGTGATGGAAGTGAGCTACTTTGGCGCTTCTTGGAGGTCGGGTGGTCTTCTGGCCACGGAACTTGGTCCCCAGGGCAATGTCGACGTTCTGAGTCCATTGGCAGAGCCAAATCGCGATTCCGGAGAGGGAGGTCGGCCGTAGTCCCGAGGGGCCTTGGGGGAGAGGAAAGTCGGGGCAAGCGGCTTAGGGGGATTTTAGGGTCCCAGCTCTGGCGTCAACACCCCCACTCCACGTCAAGTCCGCGGCAGCAAGGTCCGGCGAATCGACAAGGAGAGGGCCTCCAAAGCGTAAACCACGTGGGTTGCGAGGTTCTAGAATGGTTTGCGTTTTGGGGGCGAGACTTGGTGCATTGCACTTGGGACTGGCAGCGGCTGCAGCCGAGAATATGGAGCAAGGGAACTGGCGGGCCGGAGTTTGGGCCTGTCCTCCTCCCGATGTGGCAAGTAGAAGTGGGAGGCACTGCGGTGGCAAGACATTCATAAATTCGCAATTAATGCATTATGCGAAAATAAATTCTGATTTTTGCCAGCTGGATTCCTAATTCATCTCCAGCACACAGCCCAATTTTTGAAATTTTTTGGAGAAGGTCTAGGTCAAAGGGTTAGCATTAGAGCGGTGGGGCAGCCCGTTGTAGGGCAGCCGAGTGGCACCCTTCCCCAAGTCAAGCGAGGCCGGGACCTTGCGGGGATCCCTCACAAGAGGGAGAGTCAGGACCCCAAAGGCGGGATCAAAAAGTTCGAGGCAGCCCTTCTGGCGGCTCCCGGGGGTGCGCTAATGACCACCCTCCGGGCCGGTTCCCCTATCCGGCCGTTGGATCCTCCGTTCGGGGGCCCCTCTTGGGGAAGGCCCAAAGATTCGGTCGGTCGGGAGAACTTGTCAAACCAGCGGGGGCGTCCCGAGGTCGGCCTTGTATAAACCCATGATGTTTTGTCGTTAGAACGCAGGGAGGCTCGGAATGGCAAATCGACCCCTGCCAAATCGTCCGGAATGGCGAAATTACCCTAGGGAGCAAGTTACAAAGGTCGGTTTTGCAAAGAAAGAAACACTCACGCCCTCCACGACGGTATCCATCATCCACATCCTAGGCCAATTGACTACGAGTGTGATGGAAGTGAGCTACTTTGGCTTCTTGGAGGTCGGGTGGTCTTACGGCCCGCGGAACTTGGTCCCAGGGGCAATGTCGGCATTAGAGTCCATTGGCGAGCCAAATCGCGGTTAGGAGAGGGGAGGTTGCCCGTCCGTCCCCCGGGGCCTTGGGGAGAGGAATTCTGGGCAAGCGCAGCTTAGGGGGATTTTAGGGTCCAGTGCTGCGGCGTCAACACCCCCACTCCCACGTCAAGTCACGGCGCAAGGTCCGGTCGAATCGACAAGGAGAGGGCCTCAAACGTAAACCACGTGGGTTGCGAGGGTTCTAGAATGGTTTTGCGTTTTGGGGGCGAGACTTGAGTGCATTGCACTTGGGACTGGCCGAGCAGCGGAGAAATACGGAGCAAGGGGGCCCGGCGGGGCGGAGTTTGGGCCTGTCCTCCTCCCGATGTGGCAAGTAGAAGTCGGGGCTTTTGCGGTGGCAAGACATTCATAAATTCATAATTAATGCATTGTGCGAAAATAAATTCTGATTTTTGCCAGCTGGATTCCTAATTCATCTCGGCACACAGCCCAATTTTGAAATTTTAGGAGAAGGTCTAGGTCAAAGGGTTAGCATTAGAGCGGTGGGGCAGCGGGTTGCGGGGGCAGCAGAGCTGGCACCCTTCCCAAGTCAAGCGAGGCGGGACCTTGCGGGGATCCCTCACAAGAGGGGGAGAGTCCAGGACCCCAAGAGGCGGGATCCAAAAAAGTTCGAGGCAGCCCTTCTGGCGGCGCTCCCGGGGGGTGCGCTAATGACCACCCTCCGGGGCCCGGTTCCCCTATCCGGCCGTTTGGATCCTCCGTTCGGGGGCCCCTCTTGGGGAAGGCCCAAAAGATTCAGATCGGTCGGGAGAACTTGTCAAGCCCGCGGGGCCCACGAGGTCGGCCTTGTATAAACCCCTTGATGTTTTGTCGTTCGGCACGCAGGAGGCTCGGAATGGCAAATCGACCCCTCAAAATCGTCAGGAATGGCGAAATTACCCTAGGGAGCAAGTTACAAGGTCGGTTTTGCAAAAAAACACTCCGCCCTCCACGGCGGTATCCCGCATCCACATCCTAGGCCAATTGACTACGAGTGTGATGGAAGTGAGCTACTTTGGCTTCTTGGAGGTCGGGTGGTCTTCGGCCCGCGGAACTTGGTCCCCGGGGCAATGTCGGCGTTAAGGAGTCCATTGGCGAGCCAAATCGCGATCCAGGAGAGGGAGGTCGCCCGTCCGGTCCCAGGGGCCTTGGGGAGAGGGGGGCAAGCGGCTTCGGGGGGATTTTAGGGTCCGTGCATTGGCGTCAACACCCCACTCCACGTCAAGTCCACGGCGCAAGGTCGGCCCGAATCTGACAAGGAGAGGGCCTCAAAAAGCGTAAACCCTGTGGGTTGCCGGGTTCTAGAAGGGTTTGCGTTTTGGGGGGCGAGACTTGGTGCATTTGCACTTAGGACTGGCGAGAAGGCTGCTGCCAGAGAATCACTGGAGCAAGGGAACTGGCGGAACGGAGTTTGGGCCTGTCCTCCTCCGATGTGGCAAGTAGAAGTCGGGGGCGCTTTTGCGATGGCAAGACATTCATAAATTCATAATTAATGCATTGTGCGAAAATAAATTCTGATTTTTTGCCATTTGGATTCCTAATTCATCTCGACACACAGCCCAATTTTGAAATTTTTGGAGAAGGTCTAGGTCAAAGGGTTAGCATTAGAGCGGTCGGGGCAGCCGGGTTGCGGAGACAGCAGAGGCTGGCACCCTTCCCAAGTCAAGCGAGGCCGGGGACCTTGGGGATCCCTCACAAGAGGGGAGAGTCAGGACCCCAAAGGCGGGATCAAAAAGTTCAGAGGCAGCCCTTCTGGCGCTCCCGGGGGCTGCGCGCTAATGACCACCCTCCGGGCCCGGTTCCCCTATCCGGCCAGTTGGATCCTCCGTTGGGGGCCCCTCTTCGGGAAGGCCCAAAAGATTCGGTCGGTCAGGGAGAACTTGTCAAACCGCGGGAGGCGTCGAGGTCGACCTTGTATAAACCATGATGTGTTTTGTCGTTCGGGCACCCGGGAGGCTCGGAATGGCAAATCGACCTGCCAAATCGTCAGGAATGGCGAAATTACCCTAGGGAGCAAGTTACAAGGTCGGTTTTGCAAAGAAAGAAACACTCCGCCCTCCGCGGCCGGTATCCGCATCCACATCCTAGGCCAATTGACTACGAGTGTGATGGAAGTGAGCTACTTTGGCGCTTCTTGGAGGTCGGGTGGTCTTCGGCCGCGGAACTTGGTCCCAGGGGCAATGTCGGCGTTCTGAGTCCATTGGCAGAGCCAAATCGCGATTCAGGAGAGGGGAGGTTGCCGTCAGTCCCGGGGGGCCTTGGGGAGAGAGAATTGGAGGCAAGCGGCTTCGGGGGATTTTAGGGTCCCCGTGCTCGGCGTCAACACCCCCACTCCACGTCAAGTCGCGGCGCAAGGTCGGCCGAATCGACAAGGAGAGGGCCTCCAAAGCGTAAACCACGTGGGTTGCGGGTTCTAGAAGGGTTTTGCGTTTTGGGGGCGAGACTTGATGCATTGCACTTGGGACCTGGCAGAAAATGCAGCCAGAATCACAGAGCAGGGAAGCCGGCGGGCGGAGTTTGGGCCTGTCCTCCTCCCGATGTGGCAAGTAGAAGTGGGGGGCTTTGCGATGGCAAGACATTCATAAATTCGCAATTAATGCATTATGCGAAAATAAATTCTGATTTTTTGCCGGCTGGATTCCTAATTCATCTCCGGCACACAGCCCAATTTTTGAAAATTTTAGGAGAAGGTCTAGGTCAAAGGGTTAGCATTAGAGCGGTCGGGGCAGCCCGTTTGCGGGGCAGCAGTGGCTGGCACCCTTCCCAAGTCAAGCGAGGCGGGACCTTGCGGGGATCCCTCACAAGAGGGAGAGTCCAGGACCCCAAGAGGCGGGATCAAAAAAGTTCGAGGCAGCCCTTCTGGCGGCGCTCCCAGGGGCTGCGCTAATGACCACCCTCCCGGGCCGGTTCCCCTATCCGGCCGTTGGATCCTCCGTTCGGGGGCCCCTCTTGGGGAAGGCCCAAAAGATTCAGTCGGTTGGGAGAACTTGTCAAGCGCGGGGATCACGAGGTCGACCTTGTATAAACCCGCGGTGTTTTGTCGTTCGGCACAGGGGGAGGCTCAGGAATGGCAAATCGACCCTGCCAAATCGTCAGGAATGGCGAAATTACCCTAGGGAGCAAGTTACAAGGTCGGGTTTTGCAAAGAAAGAAACACTCACGCCCTCCACGGCCGGTATCCAGCATCCACATCCTAGGCCAATTGACTACGAGTGTGATGGAAGTGAGCTACTTTGGGCTTCTTGGAGGTCGGGTGGTCTTACGGCCCGCGGAACTTGGTCCCAGGGCAATGTCGGCGTTACGAGTCCATTGGCGAGCCAAATCGCGGTCCGGAGAGGGGAGGTGGGCCCGTCCAGTCCCAGGGGCCTTGGGGAGAGAAATTGAGGGGCAAGCGGCTTAGGGGGATTTTAGGGTCCCGTGCTCTGGCGTCAACACCCCCACTCCCACGTCAAGTCGCGGCGCAAGGTCGGCGAATCGACAAGGAGAGGGCCTCAAAGCGTAAACCTAATGGGTTGCGGGTTCTAGAAGGGTTTGCGTTTTGGGGACGAGACTTGGTCTTTGGTTAGGACTGGGCAGCTGTAGAGAATCTGAGCAAGGGAGCGGGGGAGGCGGAGTTTGGGCCTGTCCTCCTCCCGATGTGGCAAGTAGAAGTGGGGGGGGCTTTTGCGTGGCAAGACATTCATAAATTCGCAATTAATGCATTATGCGAAAATAAATTCTGATTTTTGCAATTTGGATTCCTAATTCATCTCGGCCACACACCCAATTTTTGAAATTTTGAGGAGAAGGTCTAGGTCAAAGGGTTAGCATTAGAGCGGTCGGGGCAGCCCGTTGTGGGAACAACAGGTGGCACCCTTCCCCAAGTCAAGCGAGGCGGGGACCTTGCAGGGATCCCTCACAAGAGGGGATAGTCCAGGACCCCAAGGCGGGATCCAAAAAAGTTCCCGAGGCAGCCCTTCTGGCGGCGCTCCCGGGGCTGCGCTAATGACCACCCTCCGGGGCCGGTTCCCCTATCCGGCCGTTGGATCCTCCGTTCGGGGGCCCCTCTGGGGGGAAGGCCCAAAAGATTCCAGATCGGTCAGGGAGAACTTGTCAAACCGGGGGCGTCGAGGTCGGCCTTGTATAAACCCGCGGTGTTTTGTCGTTGGGCACCGGGGAGGCTCAGGAATGGCAAATCGACCCTGCCAAATCGTCAGGAATGGCGAAATTACCCTAGGGGAGCAAGTTACAAGGTCGGTTTTGCAAAAAAAACACTCCGCCCCCTCCGCGGCGGTATCCGCATCCACATCCTAGGCCAATTGACACGAGTGTGATGGAAGTGAGCTACTTTGGCGCTTCTTGGAGGTGGGGTGGTCTTCGGCCCGCGGAACTTGGTCCCGAGGGCAATGTCGGCGTTACGAGTCCATTGGCGAGCCAAATCGCGATTCAGGAGAGGGAGGTGGCAGGTCTGGTCCCGGGGCCTTGGGGAGAGAAATTGCGGGCAAGCGGCTTCGGGGGATTTTAGGGTCCCCGCTCTGGCGTCAACACCCCACTCCCGTCAAGTCCGGCCCAAGGTCCGGCGAATCGACAAGGAGAGGGCCTCAAAGCGTAAACCACGTGGGTTGCGGGTTCTAGAAGGGTTTTGCGTTTTGGGGGGCGAGACTTGTGCATTGCACTGGGACTGGGCGGCTACTGGTAGAGAATCTGTGAGCAAGGGGGCGTGGGCGGAGTTTGGGCCTGTCCTCCTCGAGATGTGGCAAGTAGAAGTGGGGTAGCTTTTGCGGTGGCAAAACATTCATAAATTCGCAATTAATGCATTGTGCGAAAATAAATTCTGATTTTTTTGCCGGTGGATTCCTAATTCATCTCGGCCCACGGCCCAATTTTTGAAATTTTTAGGAGAAGGTCTAGGTCAAAGGGTTAGCATTAGAGCAGGGGGGCAGCCGTTGTAGAACAGCAGTGGCACCCTTCCCCAAGTCAAGCGAGGCCAGGACCTTGCGGGGATCCCTCACAAGAGGGGAGAGTCAGGACCCCAAGAGGCGGGATCCAAAAAGTTCGAGGCAGCCCTTCGGCGGCGCTCCCGGGGTGCTGCGCTAATGACCACCCTCCGGGCCGGTTCCCCTATCCGTAGTTGGATCCTCCGTTCGGGGGCCCCTCTTGGGGAAGGCCCAAAGATTCCAGATCGGTCGGGAGAACTTGTCAAACCGCGGGCGTCCACGAAATCGACCTTGTATAAACCCTTGATGTTTTGTCGTTCGGGCACGGGGGGAGGCTCGGAATGGCAAAATCGACCCTGCCAAATCGTCAGGAATGGCGAAATTACCCTAGGGAGCAAGTTACAAGGTCGGTTTTGCAAAGAAAGAAACACTCACGCCCTCCCACGGCGGTATCAGCATCCACATCCTAGGCCAATTGACTACGAGTGTGATGGAAGTGAGCTACTTTGGCTTCTTGGAGGTGGTGGGGTGGTCTTCTGGCCCGCGGAACTTGGTCCCCGGGGCAATGTCGGCGTTACGAGTCCATTGGCAGAGCCAAATCGCGATTCGAGAGAGAGGGAGGTGGCAGGTCCGTCCCCGAGGGGCCTTGGGGAGAGGAGGCCGGGGCAGCGGCTTAGGGGGATTTTTAGGGTCCCGCTCTGGCGTCAACACCCCCACTCCACGTCAAGTCCGGCGCAAAGGTCGGCGAATCGACAAGGAGAGGGCCTCCGCAGCGTAAACCACGTGGGTTGCCGGGTTCTAGAAGGGTTTGCGTTTTGGGGTAGGGACTTAGTGCATTTGCACTTGGGACCTGGCGAGAAGGCTGCAGTAGGAATCACGGAGCAAGGGGACCGGCGGGGTGGAGTTTGGGCCTGTCCTCCTCCCGATGTGGCAAGTAGAAGTCGGGGGCTTTTTGATGTGGCAACACATTCATAAATTCGCAATTAATGCATTATGCGAAAATAAATTCTGATTTTTTGCCATTTGGATTCCTAATTCATCTCGGCCTACGGCCCAATTTTGAAATTTTAGGAGAAGGTCTAGGTCAAAGGGTTTGCATTAGAGCGGTGGGGCAGCCCGTTGCGGGAACAACAGAGGCTGGCACCCTTCCCAAGTCAAAGCGAGGCAGGACCTTGCGGGGATCCCTCACAAGAGGGGGAGAGTCCAGGACCCCAAGAGGCGGGATCAAAAAGTTCGAGGCAGCCCTTCTGGCGCTCCCAGGGGGCTGCGCTAATGACCACCCTCGCCCGGTTCCCCTATCCGACCGTTGGATCCTCCGTTCGGGGGCCCCTCGCCGGGGGAAGGCCCAAAAGATTCGAGATCGGTCAGGAGAACTTGTCAAACCGCGGAGCGTCACGAGGTCGGCCTTGTATAAACCAGCGGTGTTTTGTCGTTCGAAGACGGGGAGGCTCGAGGAATGGCAAATCGACCTGCCAAATCGTCAGGAATGGCGAAATTACCCTAGGGAGCAAGTTACAAGGTGGGTTTTGCAAAAAAAAAACACTCCGCCCTCCACGGCGGTATCCCGCATCCACATCCTAGGCCAATTGACTACGAGTGTGATGGAAGTGAGCTACTTTGGCTTCTTGGAGGTCGGGTGGTCTTGGCCGCGGAACTTGGTCCCGGGGCAATGTCGGCGTTCGAGTCCATTGGCGAGCCAAATCGCGATTCGGGAGGGAGGTCGCGGTCAGGTCCCGGGGCCTTGGGGAGAGAAGAAGGGCACAGCGGCTTAGGGGGGATTTTAGGGTCCCCGCTCTACGGCTCAACACCCCCACTCCACGTCAAGTCCGCGGCGCAAGGTCCGGGCGAATCGACACAAGGAGAGGGCCTCAAAGCGTAAACCCGTGGGTTGCCGGGTTCTAGAAGGGTTTGCGTTTTGGGGGCGGAGACTTGATGCATTGCACTTGGGACTGGGCGAAGCTACAGCCGAGAATCTGAGCAAGAGGCCCGGCGGGCCGGAGTTTGGGCTGTCCTCCTCCCGATGTGGCAAGTAGAAGTCGGGGGCTTTTGCGATGGCAAAACATTCATAAATTCGCAATTAATGCATTATGCGAAAATAAATTCTGATTTTTTGCATTTGGATTCCTAATTCATCTCGGCCCACGACCCAATTTTGAAATTTTAGGAGAAGGTCTAGGTCAAAGGGTTAGCATTAGAGCGGTCGGGGCAGCCCGTTTGCGAGGGCAGCAGGGCTGGCACCCTTCCCCAAGTCAAGCGAGGCCGGGACCTTGCGGGGATCCCTCACAAGAGGGGAGAGTCCAGGACCCAAGAGGCGGGATCAAAAAAAGTTCAGAGGCAGACCCTTCTGGCGGCTCCCGAGGGGGTGCAGCTAATGACCACCCTCCCGGCCCCGGTTCCCCTATCCGACCGTTGGATCCTCCGTTCAGGGGCCCCTCTTGGGGAAGGCCCAAAAGATTCCAGATCGGTCGGGAGAACTTGTCAAACTTGGGCGTCACGAGGTCGGCCTTGTATAAACCGCGGTGTTTTGTCGTTGAACGCAGGGAGGCTCAGGAATGGCAAATCGACCCCTGCCAAATCGTCAGGAATGGCGAAATTACCCTAGGGAGCAAGTTACAAGGTCGGTTTTGCAAAGAAAAAACACTCCGCCCTCCACGCGGCGGTATCCAGCATCCACATCCTAGGCCAATTGACTCGAGTGTGATGGAAGTGAGCTACTTTGGCTTCTTGGAGGTGGGGGGGTGGTCTTCGGCCCACGGAACTTGGTCCCCGGGGCAATGTCGGCGTCCCGAGTCCATTGGCGAGCCAAATGCGATTCAGGAGAGGGGAGGTCGCCCGTCCAGGTCCCGGGGCCTTGGGGAGAGAAGTCCGGGGCAACAGGGCAAGCGGCTTAGGGGGATTTTAGGGTCCAGCTCTGGCGTCAACACCCCCACTCCCGTCAAGTCGCGGCGCAAGGTCCGGCGAATCGACAAGGAGAGGGCCTCCAAAGCGTAAACCACAGTGGGTTGCGAGGTTCTAGAAGGGTTTGCGTTTTGGGGGGCGAGACTTGATGTCATTGCACTTGGGACTGGCGAGAAGCTGCGGCAGAGAATACTGAACAAGGGAACTGGCGGGGCGGAGTTTGGGCCTGTCCTCCTCCGATGTGGCAAGTAGAAGTGGGGGCTTTTTGCGGTGGCAAAACATTCATAAATTCGCAATTAATGCATTTATGCGAAAATAAATTCTGATTTTTGCCCATTTGGATTCCTAATTCATCTCAACACACAGCCCAATTTTGAAATTTTAGGAGAAGGTCTAGGTCAAAGGGTTAGCATTAGAGCGGTCGGGGCAGCCCGTTTGTAGAACAGCAGTGGCTGGCACCCTTCCCCAAGTCAAGCGAGGCCGGGACCTTGCGGGGATCCCTCACAAGAGGGGAGAGTCGGGACCCCAAGAGGCTGGGATCAAAAAAAGTTCGAGGCAGCCCTTCGGCGGCTCCCCGGGGGTGCGCTAATGACCACCCTCCGGGGCCGGTTCCCCTATCCGGCCCGTTGGATCCTCCGTTTAGGGGCCCCTCGGGGGAAGGCCAAAAGATTCGGTCGGTCGGGAGAACTTGTCAAACAGCGGGCGTCTGAGAGGTCGGCCTTGTATAAACCCTTGATGTTTTGTCGTTCGGGGCACAGGGAGGCTCGGAATGGCAAATCGAACTGCCAAATCGTCAGGAATGGCGAAATTACCCTAGGGAGCAAGTTACAAGGTCGGTTTTGCAAAGAAAAAACACTCCGCCCTCCACGGCGGTATCCGCATCCACATCCTAGGCCAATTGACTACGAGTGTGATGGAAGTGAGCTACTTTAGGGCTTCTTGGAGGTCGGGTGGTCTTCGGCCCGCGGAACTTGGTCCCCGGGGCAATGTCGGCGTTACGAGTCCATTGGCGAGCCAAATCGCGATTCAGGAGGGAGGAGGTGCCCGTCAGGTCCCGGGGGCCTTGGGGAGAGGAAATTCGGGGGGCAAGCGGCTTAGGGGGATTTTAGGGTCCCAGCTCTGGCGTCAACACCCCCCTCCCGTCAAGTCCGCGGCGCAAGGTCCCGGCGAATCGACAAGGAGAGGGCCTCAAACGTAAACCACGTGGGTTGCCAGGTTCTAGAAGGGTTTGCGTTTTGGGGCGAGACTTGGTCTGTTG
Organism: Isoetes taiwanensis; assembly: GCA_021234155.1. Lineage (NCBI taxonomy): Eukaryota > Viridiplantae > Streptophyta > Lycopodiopsida > Isoetales > Isoetaceae > Isoetes > Isoetes taiwanensis. The sequence continues at coordinate 11,955,478 of JAJEKV010000001.1, read as the reverse complement.
CACCCAGGACACGGAAGCTACAGCCGAGAATACGGAACAAAGAGGAGCGGCGGGGCGGAGTTTGGGCCTGTCCTCCTCCCGATGTGGCAAGTAGAGAAGTCGGGGGAGCTTTTGCGGTGGCAAAACATTCATAAATTCTTAATTAATGCATTTACTGAAAATAAATTCTGATTTTTGCCATTTGGATTCCTAATTCATCTCGGCACACGGCCCAATTTTGAAATTTTAGGAGAAAGTCTAGGTCAAAGGGTTAGCATTAGAGCGGTCGGGGCAGCGGGTTGCGGGGCAACCAGAGTGGCACCCTTCCCCAAGTCAAGCGAGGCGGGGACCTTGCGGGGATCCCTCACAAGAGGGGAGAGTGGGACCCCAAGAGGCGGGATCCAAAAAGTTCGAGGCAGCCCTTCGGCGGCGCTCCCAGGGGGTGCACGCTAATGACCACCCTCCCGGGCCCGGTTCCCCTATCCGGCCGTTGGATCCTCCGTTCGGGGGGCCCCTCTTCGGGAAGGCCCAAAAGATTCCAGATCGGTCGGGAGAACTTGTCAAACCCGCGGGCGTCACGAGGTCGGCCTTGTATAAACCCATGGTGTTTTGTCGTTCGGGCACCGGGGAGGCTCGGAATGGCAAATCGACCCGCCAAATCGTCCGGAATGGCGAAATTACCCTAGGGGAGCAAGTTACAAGGTCGGTTTTGCAAAGAAAGAAAAACACTCACGCCCTCCCGGCGGTATCCGCATCCACATCCTAGGCCAATTGACTACGAGTGTGATGGAAGTGAGCTACTTTTGGCTTCTTGAAGGGCCGGGTGGTCTTACGACCCGCGGAACTTGGTCCCCGGGGGCAATGTCGGCGTTCGAGTCCATTGGTGAGCCAAATCCCGATTCCGGAGGGAGGTGGCCCGTCGAGTCCCAGGGGCCTTGGGGAGAGAAATTCGGGGCAAGCGGCTTAGGGGGATTTTAGGGTCCCCAGCACGGCGTCAACACCCCCCCCTCCACGTCAAGTCGCGAGCAAGGGTCGGCCGAATCGACAGGAGAGGGCCTCGAAATGTAAACCACGTGGGTTGCCGGGTTCTAGAAGGGTTTTGCGTTTTGGGGGCGAGACTTGGTGCATTGCACTTGGGACTGGCCGAAGAAAAAAATGGAGAATACGAACAAGGGAGGCCCGATGGGGCCGGAGTTTGGGCTGTCCTCCTCCCGATGTGGCAAGTAGAAGTCGGGAGCTTTTGCGATGGCAACACATTCATAAATTCGCAATTAATGCATTTATGCGAAAATAAATTCTGATTTTTTTGCCAATTTGGATTCCTAATTCATCTCCGGCCACCTGACCCAATTTTGAAATTTTAGGAGAAGGTCTAGGTCAAAGGGTTAGCATTAGAGCGGTCGGGGCAGCGGTTTGCGGGACAGCAGAGGCTGGCACCCTTCCCCAAGTCAAGCGAGGCCGGGACCTTGCGGGGATCCCCTCACAGAGGGAGAGTCCAGGACCCCAGAGGCGGGATCAAAAAGTTCGAGGCAGCCCTTCTGGCGCTCCCGGGGGGGTGCGCTAATGACCACCCTCCGGGGCCGGTTCCCCTATCCGGCCAGTTGGATCCTCCGTTCGAGGGGCCCCTCTTGGGGAAGGCCAAAAGATTCAGATCGGTCAGGAGAACTTGTCAAACCGCGGGGCGTCCTGAGGTCGGCCTTGTATAAACCGCAGTGTTTTGTCGTTCGGACACCGGGAGGTCTCGGAATGGCAAATCGACCCTGCCAAATCGTCTGGAATGGCGAAATTACCCTAGGGAGCAAGTTACAAGGTCGGGTTTGCAAAGAAAGAAAACACTCACGCCCTCCACGACAGTATCCCGCATCCACATCCTAGGCCAATTGACTACGAGTGTGATGGAAGTGAGCTACTTTGGCGCTTCTTGGAGGTCGGGTGGTCTTACGGCCCACGGAACTTGGTCCCCGGGGCAATGTCGGCGTTAAGAGTCCATTGGCAGAGCCAAATCGCGATTCGGAGAGGGAGGTGCCCGTCCCGTCCCCGGGGCCTTGGGGAGAGGAAATTCGGACAAGCTTAGGGTGGATTTTAGGGTCCATGCTCTGGCTCAACACCCCACTCCCCGTCAAGTCACGGCGCAAGGTCCGGCGGAGAATCGACAAGGAGAGGGCCTCAAAATGTAAACCCATGTGGGTTGCGAGGTTCTAGAATGGTTTTGCGTTTTGGGGGCGAGACTTGGTCTGTTGCACTTGGGACTGGCCGAGAAGGCTGCGGCCGAGAATACGGAGCAAGGGGCCCGGCGGGGCCGGAGTTTGGGCCTGTCCTCCTCCCGATGTGGCAAGTAGAAGTCGGGGGGCGCTTTTGCAGTGGCAAAACATTCATAAATTCGCAATTAATGCATTGTACGAAAATAAATTCTGATTTTTTGCCAGCTGGATTCCTAATTCATCTCCAGCACACAGCCCAATTTTTGAAATTTACCGGAGAAGGTCTAGGTTAAAGGGTTAGCATTAGAGCGGTCGGGGCAGCCCGTTGTAGAACAACCGGTGGCACCCTTCCCCAAGTCAAGCGAGGCCGGGACCTTGCGGGGATCCCTCACAAGAGGGGAGAGTCCGGACCCCAGAGGCGGGATCAAAAAGTTCGAGGCAGCCCTTCCGGGCGCTCCCCAGTGCTGCGCTAATGACCACCCTCCGGGCGGTTCCCCTATCCGGCCGTTGGATCCTCCGTTCGGGGCCCCTCGCCGGGGAAGGCCCAAAAGATTCAGATCGGTCGGGAGAACTTGTCAAACCCAGCCGGCGTCACGAGGTCGGCCTTGTATAAACCCATGATGTTTTGTCGTTCGAACGGAGGGTCCGGAATGGCAAATCGACCACCAAAAATCGTCAGAATGGCGAAATTACCTTAGGGAGCAAGTTACAAGGTCGGTTTTGCAAAAAACACTCCGCCCTCCACGGCGGTATCGCATCCACATCCTAGGCCAATTGACTACGGGTGTGATGGAAGTGAGCTACTTTGGGCTTCTTGGAGGTGGGTGGTCTTCGCCCGCGGAACTTGGTCCCAGGGCAATGTCGGCGTTCTAAGTCCATTGCGAGCCAAATCGCGATTCAGGAGAGGGAGGTCGCCCGTCCGTCGGTCCCGGGGCCTTGGGGAGAGGAAATTAGGGGCAAGCGGCTTCGGGGGGATTTTAGGGTCCGTGCTCACGGCGTCAACACCCCACTCCCGTCAAGTCACGGCGCCAAGGTCTACCGAATCGACAAGGAGAGGGCCTCCCAAAGCGTAAACCCCGTGGGTTGCGGGTTCTAGAAGGGTTTTGCGTTTTTGGGGGCGAGACTTGGTCTATTGCACTTGGGACTGGCGAAGGCTGCAGTAGAATACAGGAGCAAGGGGAGGCCGGGCGGGGAGGAGTTTGGGCCTGTCCTCCTCCCGATGTGGCAAGTAGAAGTCGGGGCGCTTTTGCGGTGGCAAAACATTCATAAATTCGCAATTAATGCATTTATGCGAAAATAAATTCTGATTTTTTGCCATTTGGATTCCTAATTCATCTCAGCACACAGCCCAATTTTGAAATTTTTAGGAGAAGGTCTAGGTCAAAGGGTTAGCATTAGAGCGGTCAGGGGGCCCGTTGCGGGCAACCAGAGCTGGCACCCTTCCCAAGTCAAGCGAGGCCGGGACCTTGCGGGGATCCCTCACAAGAGGGGAGAGTCCAGGACCCCAAGAGGCGGGATCCAAAAAGTTTCGAGGCAGCCCTTCGGCAGGCTCCCGGGGGTGCGCTAATGACCACCCTCTCCGGCCCCGTTCCCCTATCCGGCCCGTTGGATCCTCCGTTCGGGGCCCCTCTTGGGAAGGCCCAAAAGATTCCAGATCGGTCAGGGAGAACTTGTCAAACCAGGGTCCCGAGGTCGACCTTGTATAAACCCATGATGTTTTGTCGTTCGGGCACCGGGGAGGCTCAGGAATGGCAAATCGACCCCGCCAAATCGTCAGGAATGGCGAAATTACCCTAGGGAGCAAGTTACAAGGTCGGTTTTGCAAAAAGAAAGAAACACTCACGCCCTCCACGGCGGTATCGCATCCACATCCTAGGCCAATTGACTACGAGTGTGATGGAAGTGAGCTACTTTGGGCTTCTTGGAGGTCGGGTGGTCTTCGGCCCGCGGAACTTGGTCCCCAGGGCAATGTCGGCGTTCGAGTCCATTGGCAGAGCCAAATCGCGATCCGGGAGAGGGAGGTCGCCCGTCGGTCCCCGGGGCCCCTCGGGAGAGGAAATTCCGGGGCAAGCGACTTCGGGGGATTTTAGGGTCCCAGCTCGGCGTCAACACCCCCACTCCCGTCAAGTCACGGCGCAAGGTCCCGCCGAATCGACAAGGAGAGGGCCTCAAGCGTAAACCACGTGGGTTGCGGGTTCTAGAAGGGTTTGCGTTTTGGGGAAAACTTGGTGCATTGCACTTGGGACTGGCCGAAGCCGCCCGAGAATACGGACAAGGGAACTGGCGGAGCCGGATGTTTGGGGTCGGTGCGGGATGCGCTGAGGATGATCTCTGTGAGATCCTTGAAGTCCGGCGAGGTAAATCACGAGACACTCTTGTCACATGGGATTTTGCTAGCAGAGGAAAGAACAAGAAAAACTTCGAGATAAAGCGGCAATTGCAATACACAATGAAACACACAAGACACTTGTGGAGAACACGGCAATCCATTGATCAAAACAAGTGTACAATGAAGGCTCAAAGAAGCGCTGTGAGGCGACCCGGCATATGCGCTCTGTAGTGACACAAAAGAACACTACGAACCCTTGAAGGAGCAAAAATGCTACAATATATAGGAACGCGGGTGGCCCTCACGGGCCTGAATCTGATCCTCATCATGACAACAGCGTGCTCCACTACTTGGGCACTTTCGAGCGGGGAATGTTTGTCCGGCCGTGCTAACAGACAAGTAGTGGCCCGCCCGTGGGTCCTACCTTTGGGTCTTACGCTTCTTGGAGGAGCTTTGACCAGCAGAGTGGCTGCTTGTGGATCCCTCTTCTTGGACACCGTGGCGGTGGGGCCTCGCCCTCATGCGGCAAGTATAGACACGTGTAATGCGCGGGGCCCGGGGCTAACACTCCCCCCTACCAAACTACACTTATTGGCTAGAAAGGGGGCATGAATTCGGGGTGGGAATCCTCGTTCATCTTTTCGATCTTGAATATAGAGATGAGGGAGGCTCGACTTCTTGTATTCAGCGAGTGTTGTTACCGTCTCTTTTCATTTGCTTGAGTCACGGATGCCAAACATTGGTTGCTCCTATGAGAAAGCCCGGAAATCATGTTCTCGGTGTGGTGGATCTCGGATGGAAGATTTGTGATCTCCATGTATAAGACAAGGTCCAACCGAACTTTCCGGCATTTGCATTGGGGTTGCAAAAATGGATCGGCACTTAGCGTTTACGCATACTACGGAGTATGGTCATGAGTCTTTGCCGCAATTACGCTTGCGAAATCTGGATGGATCAGCTGAAGTTTTGGCCTTGGCAAGGAAGGTTACAAGACCGAGAAATTGCATTGCAGGCGGTCTTCCTGAACACGCGTGGGCATGTATATCCGGTTGTTGGTGTTGTCCAAAGTCTCATCCTCACGCCATTTGCGTCTGCGGATGGCGTGGGTCCCCAACGTTTATCTTTGCAATTGCCGTGGGTGTCCAATGCATGTTCTTTGACTTGGTAGTCGAAATTCTTGTCTCCATCTTTGGGAATTGACCTTGATGAGGAGGTGGGCATCAAAGCTTGCTAGTGTACTTTCGGTTGTTTGGGGGTTGGTGCGGTCATCGCATCGTTCTTGGAATTCCAATAATATCTTCTCGGGTAGTTGTTTTGGTGCTGTCTCCCATACCTTTGGAATGTACATGTGTTATCCGCAGTCTGAGGGTCCCACTCATCGGGGAGGGCGTTACGTTTCAGACTCAGGTAATGCGCGGTATTGCAAGGAAGCATAATGTTGTAAGAACAAGCGTGCAAGGTCAAGTTCTTGTTGAGTTGTATAGTGTGCGAAGGGCGTGCCAAGTTCGACTAGCCATAGCTCCACTTCTTTACGTAGAAGAGGCATGTGATACGAGGGTAGCGGTTTGCGAGAAATTTTGTATCTTGGAGGTACTTGTTCTTCTTGGTCAAAAGAACACTTCTTTGTGTATCTCCTTTAAAGTTCTCGGTCGTTTATCGGATGAGCACGGTAACATGTGCCGGGTAGAAGTCGTGCATGACATAAGCCGGGGGCTATGGTCTTTGAGAGGCGAAATGGTCGAGATGCGCAGCTTTGTAGGATATCAAAATTGGCGAAACACAAAGTGTGCCTCGCGTTCATGGGCGAACATCAAGGGCCAATGTCGTTCGATATCAGCTCTGATCGGGGGACTTGTGGTATCACCCTTGTTTCTCGGCCCGAGAATAAAAAGAAAAGTGTTTTCCTTGCTTGCACATAGTCATGGTAAGCGGCTGGCCGGATAGTCGGGGAATAGCGAAGCAAGGCGATAGGTTTGTTCTGCTTTTTTCTTACGCATCATCTGGCATGTCTGCTCTTTCGGCTATCGGAAAAGCGTATCTTGTAATCTGCAATGATATCTTGTTGCTCGGAGAGGCGGTGCGATTCGTGACTTTGCGTGTGAGGTGTCTGACTTGTCGGAGAAGTTGGGAATCAGAGGAGCTTGAAGTCGGAGTGGCTTGCAAGTCTGTTTTGAGTGCGACTATTTCAAGAGCATCTGCGGCGTGTTTTGCCGTGAGCTGGTCTAACTTGCCTTGGAGATGCGATGTGAGCATCCTTGATACGCAAGGTGGTTTTGAAAGTTGTGACCTTGGACTCAAGTATCAAGTTGGGTATCACGAAGTGTCTTTGTTCTCGGTCGAGTAGCATTATTCGTGGCGACAGTTGTTGTAGCGTGTCTCAAGATCGGTGTACTTGGTGTCGTTTTGTTTGAGGGACTCCTTGAGTTCCTTGACAATGTCTTTGGGATTGATGAAGGGTTTCTCGATGGATCATGAATTGATTGTGCAAGGCTTCTTCTCGGCCTCCTGATCGGCCAAATCGGTCTTGATGTTGTGACTTCGGCTTGAGTTGGTCCACGGACTCGTGTAATGGTGCCACGGTGGCTGCTGCTATGAAGTTACGGTGATGATCGCGGAGGGCATCAAAGGCATTTGAGGACAGCTTTCCTTGTAGGTATCCGCGGTGTGAGGAGGTGGATGGGATGGCTTTGATACGTCACCCTTGTTTATAGATCCTTGGTCATTCTTTGTGAGTGTCCTTGTGAGTACTTCGTGAGATCAATGGGAGTTTTGTTGTCTTTGGCATTTGTTTTCTTTATTCTTTGTTGAGTCCGAAAGTGGAATTGTTGCACAAGGTTAAGCGGGTTGTTGTTACGGTGGTTGGTTATCAATGAAGGAATAGGTTTTAGAGAATTGGAATTTCTGAGGAGGTGGAGGCGGTGGTTGTGAAATATTTAAATGCAGGTTGGTGGCTTGAGATTGATGGTCTTTGAGAAGGAGGAGAGTTTGGTTGAAGACCTTTCAAAGCATCAATAAGGTCGGGGATGTTGGCTTGGTGGAGAAGGGGGCATGATGGCGTGGGGGTCGATGATTAATGAAAGCACGGAAGTGGGCTCCCATGGGGCGGTCAGGGAAAGAGTTAGGATTTTTTAAGTGCTGTCAAGTTCTGTTGAAATCTACGATCTGAGGAGTTGAGTCAATTGATTGTTTGATGGTGTTGGTGAGGATATAGTACGGATGGTAGAAAACATCGTTAATAGAGGTATTCTTCATGGAGTAACCCAAAATTTCCTCAAAAGAAACTTGGTAAAAGGCATCATGTTGCTTTGGAAAGGTGGGCGACTTTGGTTTGTGCGGCATTATAAGGAATAGGGGAATTTGGAAATATCATATTTACCAATGTCAAGGTAAGACAAGGCATTGGGCGGATTGGGTAGAGAAAAGCGAGAGGCTATGGTTTGAGGGTTTAGGAGTATAGGGTTTCCATCGACTTGGGAGGCATATCCATCTTTACGCCTTCACCCGGGTTAGCCACAAATTGCTGTAATTTGTTCTTGTTGGGAGCGGGAGTTCACATTGCGGAAAATGAAACAATCCGGAACTCACCGGGAGGTTATAGGTGATGCCGGATGTGGGGGCTGGTGCGGATGAAGAAAGCGAACTTGATATTTTCGAATGCTTGGCTGGATCCATTGGTGCGATCAGCGTTGAGTGTTGAGTTCTTGGAGGTAGAAGCCATCTTGAAGGTCGAGGTCGGCGGGGTCTGAGAAGTCGGAAGGGCGGAGTGGAGTATGAGTGAAAAGTGAGGAGTGGAAGTAGCGGTTGGGAAGGTTTTTTTTTTTTTTTTTTTGAAGAGTCGTAGGGGAGACGCGTGTCGAAAGATCGTGGCGATTGAGAATCTCAAGAGGCGACCTTCAGACCAAGATCGTGAGAGTTCTGGCGGGAGAATAAAACTTTAATGGCGGGACGGTATTAGCTGCGGCGGTTGTCGAGAATATTAAAAAAAGGAGTCGAAAAGTTTGCGGTACAAAAATATCAGTGGGGAATGATTACGGAATATACGTGAGGTGACCTTTCGTGACTGCTAGGGTTGGTATTAAGCCTACAAATTGGAAGTTGGGTTCGTCGAGAAGAACCAAAATTAGTGAAGATGGAGAACTCACGATACTTGGCGGTCCGGTGAGCTTCATGGCCGGATTACATGCAAGATGGGCGGCGTCGTCGTCGTGGCGTCGATGGAATCGCCCGGATCCCTATGGATCCTTGGTTGGAGGCAGCGGCGTCAACAGGAGATGAACTTCGATCGCGGGAGGTGATCGTTCAATTTGGAGTAATTCGCGGTATTTGTGGGGCTTCCGCATCCTCTCAAGTGGAGTGCCCCGAGTAAAAGGCGATACTTGACATGATAGGGGTTTTCCCAATTTTTGTTTAGTTTAGGACTTTTCGGGTGAAAAATCCCACAGCCAATTGTAGCCCGGGCAATTTTGTACATAATAGAAAAGTGTTTCTCATAAATTTGTACAAGTGGTATCTTGTTGTAAATTTTGTTCTTGAGCTAAGGATCTTTTTGCGGAGGGGTTTGAAATTTCTTGAGTGAAATCCATTGACTAATGTAGGAAATGGAGTGCCATTCAATTCTTGTAATTGTAAAACTCGGGGATGTGGTATCTCGGAAATTTTGTATGGTCCCGACCATCGAGCTTGAGTTTGCGGGGATGTTGTTGATATCTCGAAGTCGTAAAGAAGAACTAAGTAAGCCAATTTGAAAAGTTTTGTTTTGATGTGTTTGTCATGCCATTGTTTTTTGTAGTTGTTTGCCTTGTTGAAGTCTAAGAAAAGCATCTCTTGAAGTTCATCCGGTTGTTCCGGTTGATAAACTTCGTTCTTGCAAAGGCTGGCGATGGATTATGTTACATTTGCTAACTGAAATTTGAGTGAGGGTAAAATGAACTCAAAAGGCATAAAGCCTCTTGGCCATACACAAGTCGAAAAAGGTGTTTGACCGGTTGCTACTTTGTATGTTGTATTGTAAGCCCATAAAAGCGTAGGTAACTTATCTTGCCAATCTTTTCTTGTAGGATCACAAATCTTCTTGAATGTGGATAAGCACCTTGTTTGTGCTTTCAGCCAAGCCATTACCACGAGGGGATAGTAAAGGCGTGCTTTTACGTGATGAATGTGAGATAGTTAGTGAGTTCAGCAATAGTGTGATTGATGAAATGAACTCCCGATCACTAACTAATTCTAAAGGGACATCAAATCGCGTGATGATGTTCTTGTAGAGAACCTTAGGCGTACTAGCAACCCGTGTTGTCGGAGTAGAGCACTGCGCTTCAGCCCATTTGGTTGCATAGTCGTGAAGACTAGAATGTAGCGTGCCCTAGTGTTGATTGCGAGGTGGGTCCATGGGACCAACAAAATCCATACCCCATTTGGCAAAGGGAGGCGTGGCTATTGGCGTGGGGCGAGGCGTCACGGGCGTGGGTCTACCAAGCCTCGACAAACATCTGCGTCGCGTGTGTATTTGTGAGCATCTTTGAAAAGCGTGGGCGGTAATACCCGGCAAGGAGGAGTTTCCTTCTTTGTGTTGTCTCCTCGCTGAAATGACCCTTTGCCAAGTCCGCCGTGGGCTTGTTTGACTAGATCGGGGACTTCGTGAGGAAGAACACATCGTCGAGACACATTGTCTTTGCCACATTTATAGAGATGGCGGCAACCATCGTATAATCTCGTGCCAGCGAAGGAATTGTTGTTTATCGCGAAGTTGTCTTTTACGGAAGGCGTGGGGTCACTTGGCGGAGTCTTGAAGTGAGGAAAGCGTTGATAGTCGTGGTACCAATGGCGTGGCGGTGACGAGGAGCAGTTGAGCATCCGGAAGGGCATCGTGAACTCCTTCCGAGGGATCATCGTGTGTATGCGTGAAAGATAGTCGGGGACCGACCGTGTGGCGGCGTCGGCTTGTGAATAATTTCAAAAGGGGCAAACTCTTGCAATATCAATATCCATCGAGCAATTCGGCCCGTGGGGTTTGGCTTATTGATTAAATATAGAAGAGCTTGATGATCCACATAAAAGCGAATTTGACTACCAAGAAGATAGTGTCCCGGCGTTGTACACAAAAGATAAGGCCAAGGGCTTCCCTTTAAAGTGGCGAATAGTTGCGCTTCAGCCGGGGATTGAGTTTTCTGGCGTATCGATGGAAGCTTGTCCGATTTGGTGCATACTCTTGAGCTAGAAACAGCTCAATGCAAAGCACTGAAACATCAACATGGACATGGAATGGTTTGTCCCATTGAGGTGGTACTATACGGGGGCTTACGTGAGCTTGACTTTGAGTTCTTTAAAAGCTTGATTTGCATCGGATGTCCAAGTCCATGTGTATGGATTTCGGTCGGTTTGTGAATTGGATGGTCGGTGCCAGTGCGGAATAAAGGTGGCATAGAAGTTGACTTTGCCAAGAAAGGCGTGTGTCCTTGATGTTCGCGGTGGATATGCTCGATGACCACGGCTGATTTTTCATTTGGGTCCGTTGTAATGCCGTGTCGACTCACGACATGTCTAGAAGTACACAGGGTGACCGCGGAAGGTGCACTTTTTCGGATTGAGGCTAATTCAGATTCATCACGGCGTTGAAAAACTAGTTCAAGTTTTACCAAATGGTCCATAGCGTGGGTGTAAGTGGAGAAGTCATCACGAAAGACTTGCGAGAAAGGGATGAACTTGCATGTACTCTTGAAAAGCGACAAGCATAATGCGTTGAAATGTGGATGGTGAGTTTGACAATCCAAAAGGAGCGACTTTGTAAGCAAAAGGTACCCCATGGAGTAGTGAAGGTAGTCTTTAGTTGATCTTCTTCTCGAATGGATATTTGATTATAACGGGAAGCCGTCCATGAAGGAGTACATCTGGTGGCTGCTACATCTTCCAACACTTGATCCGTGAAGGGGAGGGAAATGATCCTTTCAGGTGGCTTGATTGAGTTTTCTATAATCCCACAAAGCGAATTTTTCCATTATGTTTGAGGGCAATAACAATAGGACTTACCCATTACGAATGTTTGACCTCGTAGATAAGTCCAGCGTCAAAAGCTTGTCAATTTAGGCTTTAACCTTTTCGCGGTAGTTTGGGTTAAGCCGATCTTTGTCGTTGCTAGATGGGTCTAGCATCACGGCTGAGTGGGAATCGAGAGTTGTCCCAATTCTTTCTTGATACCTCGGAGGTCTTTGTAGCTCCAAGCAAAGATGTGCTTGAAGCGTTTGAATAAGCGCAATGGCTTGCTCCCACGAATCTTTGGCGTGAGGTGGCGTGCCAATCGGATTGGTTGATTTGTTCCAATATCAATTATATCTCTGCGAGGAGTTTGAATGTGTGGAATGACTTGATCATCACGAGCGATGTGGGCTGGCTCACGAGTAGGGACGAGGATGTTCATGTTGACCAATTTTGAAAAATAGTGGCGTGCCACTAGGAGTTGGTGTGGTGTCTTCTTGAGCGGGGAGGAGGGGCTGGGGTACCGTCTCCTCATGTGGAACCAATGTGGCGTTGTTACAAGGTGTCAAATAGGGGTCAACGGCGTTGCTATGCCTTTATCAATATCCATGTCTTCCCATGGTTGATTGTATTACGGGTAAGCCGTGAGTGGCAAACCCTTGGCTTGTAACTGATAGGTGTTGCAAACTTGTTGAGTCCTTTATCGATTCAAGCGTGATCTCTGAAAATGATCGGCCCGTGGTCGGATCCATAAATGCTTACGATGAGCTTGCCATCTGTGATAACAAGTTGATCTGTGGCCCGGTGGTGAATGCTTTTAGCTTGTCTCAAAGGGTGCGTCCTACTAACATTTCATAATCTCCGGATCTTCTCACGCTCTCCAAACACGAATTCCATGGTAAATTGTAGATCTCCAATATTGGTGGTATTGGTTGTGTAACTCCTTGTGGTGTGGCGTGATATGGCCATTCGCAAGCTTGATGTCATAAGGGGCGATATGGAGCTCCCTTATGCCCAATTGTCGTCACGAGATTATACGTAATAAGATTATTTGCGCTTTGCCACCATCGTCGAACATGGTGAGCGACCTTTTGGCCACGTGTGCATGCAGGTGGGTGTTGATAATGGCGGCTTGCGTTAGCAGGTATCTGAGGTTTTGTAAAATGTGCTTTCGTAGTCTTTGGACATAGTTGTAGGATAGTCGTAAATTTGAGAGGAATTTTGATTTTAGCAAGTTCTTGTTGAAGTTCGGGGAGGGATTGCGGGTAGTTGTGGTGGATCCGTGGGTTGTTGTTGCTCAGCAATAGATGTAGCTACATTGTTGAGGAGGTCGACTTGGCGGCAATGTTGAGTGGTGGTGTTGCGAGATGTCGTGGCATTCGTGGTCGTGGCTCCCGATCGTGTGGTAGCATTGGCGGGACTTGAGTGCCTTACCTTACGCACGTTCGATGAGTTGAAGCGGACTTTGCGAAGTTTAGGTTGAACATGAGGAAGTAGTTGATCAGTTGGGTGCAAAATGAGCAGATTTGGTTGATGGCTCATTTGGTGCAGAATCGGCTGCAAAAACTTGGTGCAGGGGGTGCTTATGGCGTGGGGAATGAGGAGAACCTCAATCCGGTTGGAGGATTCAAGGCTGGTGTTGATTGCATGGTAAATTTCTTCTTGGAGTTGATCATCCAATTGTTTTTGAGTTGTTTCTTTGTTGGCGTGGTTGTTGTTGTGGTGGCCGTGGTGGCCGTTTGAGCCAGGCGTGGGCCTTGCCTTCCCTTGGCTTCCCATACTTGAAAAGGTGTAAGGCCCTTGTCGTGGTTTGATTGGTGCGAGGAATTTGTATTTGAACTTGAGGAAGTTGAGGACAATCTGCGGTGATGACCCCATTGGTCCGCAGTTGAAACATTGGGACTTGCTTGGATCAAAAGTGGAGCGAGGAGGTCCACGTTGTGGTTCTTGTTATTCTTTGGGGTTGTTGTTGTTGTCGTGGGTGTGCACGTATGCGTGGTTGAGTTTGCGTGGGTACATACGCACTTGGTGAACAAGGCGATGTCGATCTGGTTTGGTAGGTGGATTTGTACATTCTTGATGGTGTGGTTACGCATATTTGCGGCGTTTGCAATGGATCATGCTATCCGCGAGTTACACTCATTAGCGGATGTCACGAGTCTTGGCAAATAGTACACCAAATGTTATTTCTTGGGGAAGCTGCCGTGGGAGGCGGTCGAGTCTTGGCGATGGGTGTGGCCAGGGAAATGGGAGTATCGTGGCTTGATCACAGCGTGAAACATGAGCAGTGATTGACTAATTCAATGGCTTCTTGTAATGTCTTGGGGGCATAAATACTCGGTCATAAATCGGATGTGAGAGGGTAAGCCTTGAAGAAACCACACTAGAATTTGGCTTTGGGTTGGAAATTCCTTCAACTTGTTGACTAAGATCTGCGATCGATGCGCAAAGTCTCGAGGCCGATTCTCACGGGTTACGCTTGAGTGTGTTGAGGTCGTTCAGCGGTTGTTGATCATCGCAAAAGGTGCGTAATGGGAAAGAAAAAAGAGGTCTTCATGTGTATCCAATCTTGTTTCCGGTGGCTTTTGTTTGCCATCACCATTAGGTAGGGTGCTCCACCTTGAGTCGTCGAAAAGATGTGGAATTTTAGTTTTGGATCGGAGTGACCATTGAGATCTGCAAGTGACTCAAATTCATCCATGTGAGCTGAGCACTCTGGTCTATGTGTTTACCTTTATCATTTCCAAAAAGTGGATATTGGAGTTTTAAAGCATGTGTAGGAGTCGGCGCATGAATGGGTGTTTGCATTTGTGGAAAAAAAAAACTGATGGGTGTTGGTTCTTTGCATAGGTGCAAAGGCGGCATAGGTTGTGTGAGATTAGTAAAAAAAGTCTTGAAGCGGTTGTAGTGGGAACAAAGGTTGTGGCGAGGGCATGAGAGCGTGTGGGGAGCGATTAAGGGGAGCGAGCGGTAGGGGAATTGACAAAGGTAGGCGGTGGTACGAAGTTCCTAAAGAAAGATTACCAATAGAAAACATTTTGCGGATGTTCGGAGAAAATTGCGGTGGTTACATCCGGATCTTGAGTTGGGGATTCGGTGGAAGTAAATTCAAAGGGGCGTGTTGCGACCTCTGCATGATAATGGCGAGCGAGGGGAGCGGAACAATGGCGACCTTCCCACGGGGAGGTCGGTCTGCGGAAAAGTTGTCGTGGTGTAGGTGGAGCAGTTGCGCTCATTACCACGGAGAAGAGACAATCGAACGAGTGTATGTGGACATATTAGCGGGGCGTGCGCGTTCATGGCGGCGGCGTCTTGACTCCATCATCGGTGTTGAATATGCGTCGGGAGTAAAGAAGGGATTGAACATGGTATCAATACGGCTTTGAAGTGAGCGACAGCGGCGCCGTGTTTGGGGTAGAACGCGGGATGCGCTGAGGGGCGGATCTACGTGAGATCCTTGAAGTCGGCGGGGGCAAATCTGAGAACACTCTTGTCCACCGCGGGATTTTTGCTAGCGAGAGGAAAAAAGAACAACGAAAAACTTCGGATAAAGCGGCAATTGCAATACACAATAAAACACACAAGACACTTGTGGAGAACCACGGCAATCCATTGATCAAAACAAATTGTACAATGAAGGCTCAAAAGGCTAACGAGGCTGTGACCGGCATATGCGCTCTGTAGTGACACAAAGAACACTCTGAACCCTCTTTTTTGAAGGAGCAAAAATGCTACAATATATAGGAACACGGGTGGCCTCACGGGCCTGAATCGATCCTCATCATGACAGCGTGCTCCACTACTTGGGCACTCGAGCGGGAATCACGCTGTCCGGCCGTGCTATGAGACAAGTAGTGGCCAGTGGGGTCCTACCTTTGGGAATACAGCGCTTCTTGGAGGAGCTTTGACCCAGCCCGTGGCTGCCAGCAGATCCCTCTTCTTGGGCAAGTGGCGGTGGGGCCCTCGCCCTCATCAAACGGCAAGTATAGACACTGTGTGCACTTGGGGCCTGAGGGGCTTGTGAGGAGTTTGGGCCTGTCTCCTCCCGATGTGGCAAGTAGAAGTGGAAAAACTTTTCTTGATTGGCAACATTAAAGTAAATTCACCAATTAATGCATTGTGCGAAAATAAGTTCTGATTTTTTGCTTATTTGGATTCCTATTGTACAGCACGGCTAAATTTGAAATTTTAGGAAGGTCTAGGTCAAAGGTTTATGTATTAGAAACGGTGCGGGCGTTGTAGAACCTTGCGCACCCTTCCCAAGTCAAGCGAGGCGGGACCTTGGGGATCCCTCACAGAGGAGAGTCCCAGGACCCAAGAGGCGTGATCAGCGTTCCCGGCGGCCCTTCTGGCGGCTCCTACGAGCATGTGAAGAAAAAGCCACCCTCCCTAGGGCCCGGTTCCTATCAAATGGTTGGATCCTCCCATTCCAGAGCCCCTTTAAAGGGAAGGCCCCGAATTCAGATGATAGGAGAACTTGTCAAACGCGGAAGCGTCACGAGGTGAAGCCTTGTATAAGCAAGTAGTGTTTTGTCGTTGAACGCGGGAGACTCGGGAATAGCCATCGACCCTGCCAAATAGATCGGAATATGCTTAAAATTACCCTAGGGGCAAAGTTACAAAAGGTAGGTTTTGCAAAAGAAAGAAAACACTCAAGCTCAGCATCCCATCTAAGGCCAATTGACTACGAGTGTGATGGAAGTAGGCTACTTTGAAACCCCTGTTGAAGTGGGTGGTGCTTCACAGCCCCGCAGACTTGAGTCCCCGGGGGCAATGTCGGCGTTACGAGTCCATTAGCCGAGCCAAATGGCGATTCCGGAGAGGGGAGGTTGCGCGTCCGTCCCGGGGCCTTGGGGAGAGAAGTGGGGCAAGCAGCTTAGGGATTTTAGGGTCCCGTCGGCATCAACACCCCCACTCATGTCAAGTCCGCGGCGCCAAGGTCGGCGAATCGACAAGGAGGGGCCTCGCCTTATTAAACCATGGGTTGCGAAGGTTCTAGAAGGGTTTCGCGTTTTGGGGCGAGACTTGGTGCATTGCACTTGGGACACGGCGAGGCGCGGCGAGAATCACGGGCAAGGGAACTGGCGGAGGCGGAGTTTGGGCCTGTCCTCCTCCCGATGTGGCAAGTAGGCGGCACTGCAGTGGCAAAACATTCATAAATTACATAATTAATGCATTTGTAAAATAAATTACGCTTTTTGCCGGCTGGATTCCTAATTCATCTCTCCAGGCGCAGCTTGTTGCTGAAATTTTGGAGAAGGTCTGGAATCCAAGGGTTAGCATTAGAGCGGTGGGCAGCGGGTTGTAGAGCCTTGAGGCAGCACCCCTTCCCCGATCCAAGCGAGGCGGGGACCTTGCGGGGATCCCTCCGCGAGAGGGAGAGTGGGACCCAAGAGGCGAGGATCCAAAAGTTCCCGGCCCTTCCGGCTCGGGGAGTGCAGCTAGCCGGCCCACCCTCCGGGCGGTTTCCCTATCCGGCCGTTGGATCCTCCGCGTTCGAGGGGGCCCCTCACCGGGAAGGCCCGAAATTTCAGACCATTAGGAACTTGTCAAGCGAAAATGCAGGAATTAGGCCTTTGTATAAACCACTTGATGTTTTGTAAAGTTTGGGCACGGGAGGCTCGGGAAATAACCCGTCGACCCTACTTAAATGCGTCAGGAATGGCGCGTACCTACTGAGGCAAGTGCAAGGTCGGTTTGCAAAAGAAAGAAACACTCCCGCCCTCCCGCGGCGGTATCCGCATCCCACATCCTAGGCCCGGTGACTACGAGTGTGATGGAAGTGAGCTACTTTAAAGCTTGGAGGTGGGTGGTCTTCTGGCCATGGAACTTGGTCCCCGGGGGCAATGTCGGCGTTACAGGGTCATTGGCGAGGCAAATCGCGGTGGGAAGGGGAGGTGGCCCCTCGGGTCCCCGGGGCCTTGGGAGAGGGTGAGGGGCAAAAGCGGCTTTGAGGGGGATTTTTAGGGTCCCCGCTGCAGGGGTCAACACCCACTCCCGCGTCAAGTCGCGGCGCCAAGGTCGGCGAATGACGAGAGGAGCCTCCGAAATATGTAAACCATGGAGTTGCGAGGTTCTAGAAGGGTTTCGCGTTTGGGGGCGAGACTTGATACGGTACACTTAGGACGCAGGCTGGCGGCTACTTACCCGGCCGAGAATCGCGAACAAGGGGAACAGGCGGAGGCCGAGATTTGGGGCTGTCCTCCCTCGATGTAGCAAGTAGAAGTGGGGGCATGGGCAAAACATTCATAAATTACTTAATTAATGCATTATGCGAAATAAATTGATTTTTGCCGAATTTGGGTGCCTAATTCATCTCGGCCCACAGCCCAATTTTGAAATTTTAGGAAGAGTCTAGTCAAGGGTTAGCGCATTAGAAGCGGTCCGGGGAGCAGCCCGTTGCGGGCAGCTTGACTGGCACCTTCCCCCAGCAAGTCAAGCGAGGCGGGACCTTGCGGGGATCCCTCACAAGAGGGAGAGTCACAGGACCCCAGAGAACATGTCCAAAGTTCGAGGCAGCCCTTCCCGGCAGCTCCCGAGGGGGTGCCGCGCTAATGACCACCCTCCGGGCCGGTTCCCTATCGGCATTTGGATCCCTCGCCGATTCGGGGGCCCCTCGCCGGGAAGGCCCAAAAATTCAGTCGGTCGGAGAACTTGTCAAACGCGGAAGCGTCACGAGAGTCGGCCTTGTATAAACGCGGTGTTTTGTGGTTGGGCACCAGGAGGCTCGGAAATAACCGTCGACCCTGCAAAATGGAATCGAATGAAATTACCCTAGGGAGCAAGTTACAAGATTAGGTTTTGCAAAAGAAACACTCCGCCCTCCACGGCCGATTATCCATCCACATCCTAGGCCAATTGACTCACGAGTGTGATGGAAGTGAGCTACTTTGAAAACTTCTTGGAGGTGAATTGGTCTTCTGGCCCGCGGAACTTGGTCCCAGGGCAATGTCGGCGTTCTGAGTCCATTGGCAGAGTCAATCAGCGATTCTGGAGGGGAGGTGGCGTCGGGTCCCCGAGGGCCTTGGGGAGAGGAAATTGGGGCAAAAGCGCTGACTTTGGGGATTTTGAGTCCTTTCTGAGACACCCCCACTCCCGTCAAGTCACGGCCTTAAAGTCGGCGAATCGACAAGGAGAGAGGCCTCCGGCAGTAAGCCACAGCCAGGTTGCGAGGTTCTAGAAGGGTTTGCGTTTGGGGGGCAGACAGTGCATTGCACTTGGGACCTGGCCAGAAAGGCACAGCGAGAATCTGAGGAGCAAGGGAACCTTGTGGGCCCAGGAGTTTGGGCCATCCTCCTCCTGATGTAGCAGAAGTAGAAGTGAGGCGCTTTGCAGTGGCAAAACATTCATAAATTACTTAATTAATGCATTGTACGAAAATAAATTCTGATTTTTTGCCAGCTGGATTCCTAATTCATCTCGACACCACGGCCCAATTTTGAGAATTTACCCCGGAGAAAGGTCTGAGTTAAGGAGTTAGCATTACAGAGCGATTAGGGGCAGCCCGTTGTAGGGCAGCAGAGCTGCCTTCCCAAGTCAAAGCGAGGCCCGAGGACGCTGCAGGGGATCCCTCACAGAGGAAGTCCCAGGACCCCAAGAGGCGGGATCCAAAAAGTTCGAGCAGCCCTTCCCGGCAAGCGCTCCCGGTGCACGCTAATGACCACCCTCGAGGCCGGTTCCCTATCCGACGTTGGATCCTCCCGTTCCGAGGGGCCCTCTTGGGGGAAGGCTCAAAAGATTCCAGATGGGTCAGGGAGAACTTGTCAAACGGCGGAAATCACAGTGCGGCCTTGTATAAACAGCGGTGTTTTGTCGTTAGGGCAGGGAGGTCGGAATGGCAATCGACCACTTGATGCGTCCGGAATGGCGAAATTACCCTAGGGAGCAAGTTACACAAGGTCGGTTTTGCAAAAGAAAGAGAAACACTCACGCCCTCCCACGTGATTATCCGCTGGCATCCACATCCTAAGGCCAATTGACTACGAGTGTGGAAGTGAGCTACTTTGAAAACTTCTTGGAGATTAGGGTGGTCTTACGGCCACGGAACTTGGTCCCAAGAGCAATGTATGCGGCGTTGCGAGTCCATTGGCGGAGCAGTAGCGGTCCAGGAGGGGAGGTGGCGGAAGGTCAGGCCTTAGGGAGAGGAAATTAGGAACCAGCGGCTTCGGGGGATTTTAGGGTCAGCTGCGGCGTCAACACCCCTCCCGCGTCAAATTCACGGTACCAAAGGTCGAAGAATCGACAAGGAGAGCTCAGCAGTAAAGCCACAGTGGGTTTACTGGGTTTCCGAAGGGTTGCGTTTTGGGGCGAGACAGTGCATTTGCCGCAGGACTGGCGGCGCAGCCCAGAATCTCTTGAACAAGGAAGGCGGCGGGAGGCGGAGTTTCAGGCCTGTCCTCACTCGATGTGGCAAGTAGAAATTAGGAAACACTGCGATGGCCAAAACATTCATAAATTACTTAATTAATGCATTATGCGAAAATAAATTCTGCTTTTTGCGGTAGTTCTAATTCATCTCCAGCCTGACCCAATTTTAAAATTTTGAGGTCTAGGTCAAAGTTAGCATTAGGGGCGGTCAAGGAACTGTACGTTGTAGAACTAGCCGTGGCACCCTTCCCGATCCAAAGCGAGGCGGGACCTTGAGGGATCCCTCACAAGAGGGAGAGTCCCAGGACCCCAAGAGGCGGGATCCAAGTTCCGAGGCAGCCCTTCCCGGCAGCCGGTGCACTGTGACCACCCTCGGGGCGGTTCCCCTATCGGCCAGATTGGATCTCCTCAGATTCGGGGCCCCTCTTGCCGGGGAAGGCCCAAGATTCCGGTCGGTCAGGAGAACTGTCCAAACAGCGGGATCACGAGATTAGGCCTTGTATAAACCTTGATGTTTTGTCGTTGAGACGGGAAGCTCGGAATAGCAAATCGACCACCTAAATGGGCGTCGAGATCGTGAAATTACCCTAGGGAGCAAGTTACAAGATTAGGTTTTGCAAAGAAACACTCATTACCTCCGCGGCCAGGTATCATCCACATCCTAGGCCAATTGACTCTGAGTGTGATGGAAGTGAAGGCTACTTTGAAAAAGCCTGCTTGGAGGTGAGTGTGGTCTTGGCCCGCGGAACTTGGTCCCCGGGGCAATGTAGGCGTTAGAGTCCATTGGCCCGAGCCAAATGGCGATTCGGAGAGGGAGGTCGCGTCAGTCCCCAGGAGCCTTGGGAGAGGGTGAGGGCAAGCAGCTTCGGGGATTTTTGAGGTCCCTTCTGGCATCAACACCCCCACTCCGCGTCAAGTCACGGCGCCAAGGTCGGCGAGTCGACAGGGAGAGGGCCTGCAGCTTGGCGTAAACCACGGCCAGATTTTGCCCGAGGTTCTAGAAAGGGTTTGCGTTTTGGGGAAGCAGTGCATTGCACTTGGGACTGGCGAGGCTGCAGCGGGGAGGCATCTGAGCAAGGGAACTGGCCGGAGGCGGAGTTTAGGCCTGTCCTCCTCGATGTGGCAAGTAGAAGTAGGGAAGCTTTTGCGGTGTAGCATTACGTAAATTACTTAATTAATGCATTGTCACGAAAATAAATTAGATTTTTGCCCGGCTGGATTCCTGAATTCATCGCAGCACCACGGCCCAATTTTTTAAAATTTTCGGAGAAGGTCTAGGTCAAAGGGTTTGTATTAGAGCGGTCGGGTAGCCCGTTGTAGGAGCAGCAGAAGTGGCACCCTTCCCAAGTCAAGCGAGGCGGGACCTTGGGGATCCTCACAAGAGGGAGAGTCAGGACCCCAAGGCGGGATCAAAAAGCGTTCGAGAGGCAGCCCTTCTGGCAGCGCTCCCCAGGGGGCTGCAGCTAATGACCACCCTCGGGAGCCGGTTCCCCTATCCGGCCCAGATTGGATCACTCCATTCGGGGGCCCCTTTGGGGAAGGCCCCAAAAGTTCAGTCGGTCCGGAGAACTTGTCAAACGCCGGAAGCGTCAGTCGGCCTTGTATAAACGTAGTGTTTTGTCGTTAGGGCACGAGGGAGGCTCGGAATGGCAAATGCGACCACCTTAAATCGTCGGAATGGCAAAATTACCTAGGGGCAAGTTACAAGGTCGGTTTGCAAAAGAAAGAAACACTCACGCTCCCGCATCCACATCTAGGCCAATTGACTCTGAGTGTGATGAGTGAGCTACTTTGAAAAACTTCTTGGAGGTGGTGGTCTTTTGGCCACCGGAACTTGGTCCCCAGGGCAATGTCGGCGTTCACGAGTCCATTATGAGCCAAATCCTTGGTCCAGGAGAGGGAGGTTGCGTCGTCCCGGGGCCTTGGGAGAGGAAGTGGAACTAGCGACTTAGGGGATTTTGGGTCCCGCTCCGGCATCAACACCCCCACTCCATGTCAAAGTCACGAGCGCCAAGGTCGGCCCGAATCACGACAAGGAGAGGGCCTCCCGAGAAATGTAAAGCCTGTGGGTTGCGAGGTTCCTAAGAAGGGTTTGCGTTTTGGGAAGTAGAGACTTGATGCATTGCGCAGGACTGGCAGCTGCAACCGAGAATCTGAACCAAGGAACTGGCGGGCCCGGAGTTTGAGCCTGTCCTCCTCGATGTGGCAAGTAAGTCGAGGCTTTTCTTTGATGGCAACACATTAAATATAAGTGCAATTAATGCATTATGCGAAAATAAATTCTGATTTTTGCGGCTAGATTCCTAATTCATCTCCAGCACCACGGCCCAATTTTCGAAATTTACCCCGAGGAGAAGGTCACAGGTGAAAGGGTTTGTATTAGAGCGATGCGGGGCAGCCGTTGTAGAACAGCAGAGGCTGGCACCCAGCACTTCCCCAAGTCAAGCGAGGCGGGACCTTGCGAGGATCCCTCACAAAGAGGAGAGTCAGGACAGCCCCCAAGAAGCGGGATCCAAAAAGTTCGAGAGCAGCCCTTCTGGCGGCTCCCCGAGGCTGCGCTATCGACCACCCTCCGGAGCCCGGTTTCCCCTATCCGACCCGTTGGATCCTCCGTTGAGGGCCCCTTTACCGGGGAAGGCCAAAGATTCGGTGATGGGAGAACTTGTCAAACCGGGGCGTCTGTGAGAGTGTTGCATATAAACCCCGCCGGTATTTTAGCCGTTGAGCACGAGGCTCCGGAATAGCAAACCGCCAAATAAATTAAAGTAATAGCGAAGTACCTAGGAGCAAGTTACAGGTGGTTTTGCAAAAGAAAAACACTCCGCCCTCCACGGCCGGTATCCGCATCCACATCCTAGGCCAATTGACTACAGTGTGATGGAAGTGAGCTACTTTGGCTTCTTGGAAGTGGTGGAGATGTACGGCCACGAACTTAGTCCCCGGGGCATGTCGGCGTTAGAGTCCATTGGCCGAGGGGCCAAATCCTTGATGGGAAAGGGAGTCGCCCCTGGAGTCCCGAGGGGCCTTGGGGAGAGAATTGAGGGGCAAAGCGACTTTTCGGGGGATTTTAGGGTCCCGCTCGGGGTCAACACCCCTCCCGCGTCAGATCACGGTACTTAAGGTCCCGGCGAATCGACAAGGAGAGGGCCTCGAGGAAATGTAAACCACGTGGGTTGCGAGGTTCTAGAAGGGTTTGCGTTTTGGGGCGAGACTTGAGTGCATTGCACTTAGGACTGGGCCGGCTACCCCGTAGGGAATCTGAACAGAGGAGCAGAGCCGGGCCGAGATTTGGGGTATCCTCCTCGTGTAGCAGAAGTAGAAGTAGGGGCTTTTGCTGATGGCAAAACATTCATAAGTCGCAATTAATGCATTGTCACGAAAATAAATTACCTTTTTGCGGTATTTGGATTCCTAATTCATCTCAGCTACGGCCCAATTTTCGAAATTTTTAGGAGAAGGTCTGGAGTCAAGGGTTAGCATTAGAGCGGTTCGGGCAGCACATTTGTAGAACAGCCAGAAACTGCTTGCTGCTTTTGATCAAGCGAAGGCGAGGACGCTACTTGAGGATCCCTCACAAGAGGAGAGTCCACAGGACCCAAAGAGGCGGGATCCAAAAAGTTCGAGGCAGCCCCTTCCGGCAGCGGCGCTCCCGGTGCTGCGCTAATGACCACCTCGAGGCCCGGTTTACCCCTATCCGGCAGATTGGATCCTCCCGTTCAGGGGCCTCGCCGGGGAAGGCCCAAAAAGATTCCAGATCGGTCGGAGAACTTAATCGGCTTAGCGGGGCGTCTGGTGCGGCCTTGTATAAACACTTGATGTTTTTGTCGTTAGAGACGCAAGGGAGCTCGAATGGCAAATCGACCCTGCCAAATCGTCAGGAATGGCGAAATTGCCTAGGGAGCAAGTTACAAGGTGGTTTTAAAGAAAAGAAACACTCCACGCCCTCACGGCTGTTATCGCATCCACATCCTAGGCCCAATTGACTCACGAGTGTGATGGAAGTGAGCTACTTTGAAACTCTTGGAGGTGAGGTGGTCTTGGCCCGCGAACAGTCCCCAGGGGCAATGGGGCGTTACGAGTCCATTGGCCAAATCAGCGGTCCCAGGAGGGTGCCCGTCCGAGTCCCCGGGGCCTTGGGGAGAGAAGTGGGCAGCGGCTTCGGGGGATTTTAGGGTCCCAGCTGCAGGCGTCCAGCACTTTATCCGCGTCAGAGTCAGGTCCGGCCCGAATCGACAGGAGAGGGCCTCCGAGCGGCAAACCACGTGGGTTGCGAGGTTCTAGAAGGGTTTTGCGCGTTTTGGGGGCGAAAACTGAGAATACATTGCAGGACGGCCGGCTACTTGGCCAGGAATACGAGGAGCAAGGGGCAGCCCGGGCGGAGTTTGGGCCTGTCACTCCTCGATGTGGCAAGTAGAAGTGAGGCGGCTTTTGCGTGGCAACATTAAAACGTGCATAATTAATGCATTGTAGAAAATAAATTCTGATTTTTGCCAGCTGGATTCTAATTCATCTGCTGACACACAGCCAATTTTGAAATTTTAGGGAGAAGGTCTAGGTAGAAAGGGTTTGTATTACAGAGCGGTCCGAGGGCAGCGTTAGCCAGGGCATAGCAGAAGCAGCACCCTTCCCAAGTCAAGCGAGGCGAGGACATGGGGATCCCTCACAGAGGAAGTCAGGACCCAAGAAGGCGGGGATCCGCGTTCAGCGGCCCTTCTGGCGGCTCAGGGGGCTGCGCTAATGACCACCCTGGGAGCGGTTCCCTAATCGGCGTTGGATCCCTCCATTCAGGGAGCCCCTTTGAGAGGCCCAAAGATTCCAATGTCGGTCGGAGAACTTGTCAAACAGCGGGGCGTCGAAATTGAAGCCTTGTATAAACCCGTAGTGTGTTTATCGTTAGAAGACGCAGGAGGCTCGGAATGGCAAATGAAGCCTGCCAAATAGATAGAATGGCAAAATTACCCTGAGGG
The DNA here is from genome assembly GCA_021234155.1 of Isoetes taiwanensis. Classification (NCBI taxonomy): domain Eukaryota; kingdom Viridiplantae; phylum Streptophyta; class Lycopodiopsida; order Isoetales; family Isoetaceae; genus Isoetes; species Isoetes taiwanensis. The sequence continues at coordinate 11,930,666 of JAJEKV010000001.1, read as the reverse complement.
CAAGTTACAAGGTGGTTTTGCAAAAGAAAAGCACCTCCGCTCGCATCCACATCGACCCGATTGACTCTGAGGTATGTGATGGAAGTGAGCTACTTTGGCGCTTCTTGGAGGTGGGAACGTCTTAAGCCCGCGGAACTTGGTCCCGAGGGGCAATGTCGGCGTTACGAGTCCATTAGCCGAGCCAAATCGCGATTAGGAGAAGGGGGGAGGTTGCCCGTCCCGGAGTCCCGGGGCAGCAGGAGAGGGTGGGGCCAGCGGCTTAGGGGGGGATTTTAGGGTCAGCTAAGAGCATCAACACCCCACTCCATGTCGAGAATCACGGCGCAAGGTCCGTGAAGATAAAGCCAAGGAGAGGGCCTCCGAAATGTAAACCACGGGTTGCGGGTTCTAGAAGGGTTTCGTTTTGGGGGCTTGATGCATTTGCACCCAGGACACGGCGGCTACCCCGGCCCAGGGAATGCAGACAGGGGCCCGGCGGAGGAGTTTGGGCCTGTCCTCCTCGATGTGGCAAGTAGAAAGTCGAAACTTTTGCGATGGCAACACATTAGAAGTAAATTAAGCAATTAATGCATTTGTCACGAAAATAAATTCTGATTTTTGCGGCTAGATTCCTAATTCATCTCCGACACCACGGCCCAATTTTGAAATTTTAGGAGAAGGTCTAGGTGAAAGGGTTTGTATTAGAAACTGATGCGGGGCAGCTGTTGTAGGGCAACCCGGCACCCTTCCCAAGTCAAAGCGAGGCGGGACCTTGCAGGGGATCCCCTCACAAGAGGAGAGTCAGGACCCCAGAAGGCGGGGATCAAAAAGTTCGAGCGGCCTTCACATGGCTCCCGAGGCCTGCGCTAATGACCACCCTCCGGAGCCCGGTTCCCCTAATCCGACGTTGGATCCTCCGTTCGGGGGCTGCCTGACCCAAAAGATTCAAGATGAAATTAAAGGGAGAACTTGCATCCAAACGCGTCACGGCTGAGTCGGCCTTATAAACGCGGTGTTTTGTCGTTGGGCACGGGGAGGCTCACGAGGAATGGCAAATCGACCTGGCAAATGCATTAAAGTAATGGCCCGAAGTACCTAGGGAGCAAGTTACAAAGGTGATTTTGCAAGAAAAAACACTCCACGCTCCGGCGGTATGCATCCACATCACAGGCCCGAATTGACTCACGAGTGTGATGGAAGTGACTACTTTGCGGCTTCTTGGAGGTGGTGGTCTTAAGCCCCGCGAACTTGGTCCCCGAGGGGCAATGTCGTGCGATCCTTGTGAGAGAGCCAAATCAGCGATTAGGAAGGGGTAGCCCCTCGGAGTCCCGGGGCCTTGGGGAGAGAAGTGGGGGCAAGCGACTTCGAGGGGATTTTAGGGTCCCGCTCTGGGGTCAACACCCCTCCCGTGAGTCACGGCGCCAAGGTCGGCGAATCTCGACAAGGAGGGCCTCAGAAATGTAAACCTGTGGGTTGCAGTTCTAGAAGGGTTTGCGTTTTGGGGCGAGACTTGGTGCGGTACGCAGGACACGGGCGAGGCTGCAGCAGAGAATCACGGGCAAAGAGAGCAGAGGCAGGCGAAGTTTGGGTATCCTCCTCCCGATGTGGCAGTAGAAATTAAAGGCACTGCAGTAGCAAAACATTCATAAATTACTTAATTAATGCATTATGCGAAGCCTAAATTCTGATTTTTTGCCAAATTTGGATTCCTAATTCATCTCCGGCTACGGCCCAATTTTCAGAAATTTTGGCGGAGAGAAAGTCTAGGTCAAGGGTTAGCATTAGAGCGGTGGGGCAGCCCGTTCTTGGCGAGAACAGCAGCACCACTCCCAAGTCAAAGCGAGGCGAGGACCTTGCAGGGATCCTCACAAGAGGAGAGTCAGGACCCCAAGAGAGTGTATCCAAAAAAGTTCGAGGCAGCCCTTCGGCAGCGCTCCCGGGGTGCGCTAATGACCACCCTCCGGGCGGTTCCCCTATCAGGCCGTTGGATGTAAGTTGGGGGCCCTGCCGGGAAAGGCTAAAAGATTCAGTCGGTCAGGGAGAACTTGTCAAACGTAGCGAGCGTCGAGGTCGGCCTTGTATAAACCGCGGTGTTTTGTGGAGCACGAGGGGAGGCTCGGATAGCCAAATCGACCTGCAAATGGTAGGAATGGCGAAGAATTACCACCTAGGGAGCAAGTTACAAAGGTGGGTTTTGCAAAAGAAACACTCCGCACGCCCTCCCGCAGCGGTATCATCCCCACATCCTAGGCCAATTGACTACGAGTGTGATGGAAGTGAAACTACTTGGAAGAAGCTTCTTGGAGGAGTAGGGTGGTCTGCAGCGGAACTTAGTCCCCGAGGGCAATGTCGGCGTTAAAGGTCCATTAGGCGAGAGCCAAATCGCGGTCACGGAAGGGAGGTAAATTCAGCAGTCACGAGAGGCCTTGAGAGGAAGGCCGAGACAGCGGCTTGGGGGATTTTCAGGAATTACCTGCTCACAACACCTCCCACATCAAGTCATAGCCTTGAGTCGACTTGATCACGACAAGGAGAGACTCACGTAAACCACATGGGTGCGGGGTTCTAGAAGGGTTTCGCGCTTTACAGAGACTTGGTCTGTTGCACTGGGACTGGCGGCTGCCAGCAGAATACGGGCAGGGGAACTGTGAGGCGGAGTTTGGGCCTGTCCTCACTCCCGATGTGGCAAGTGAGGAAAAACTTTGCGGTGGCAACACATTAAATAAGTCACTTAATTAATGCATTATGCGAAAATAAATTCCTGATTTTGCGGCTACTAGATTCTAATTCATCTCGACACTGGCTTTAATTTGAAATTTTTAGGAGAGATTCACAGGTGAAAGGGTTTGTATTAGAGCGATTGAGGGCAGCGGTTGTAGAACAGCAGGCAGCACCGCTTCCCAGAATCCAAGCGAGGCGAGGACCTTGCGGGGATCCTCACAAGAGGGAAGTCACAGGACCCCAAAGGTCCCAAAAAGTGCGGCCCTTCCTGGCAGCCCACAGGGGGCTGCGCTAATGACCACCCTCCGGGCCGTTCCTACATCAGCCAGATTGGATCCCCACTCCGTTGAGGCCCTTTTGGGGGAAAGGCCCAAAAGATTCCAGATGGTCAGGGAGAACTTGCTTCCAAACGTAGTCTGTGAGTCGACCTTGTATAAACCGCGCAGTGTTTTTATGCGTTCGGGCACGAGGAGGCTTCCAGGGTAGCCGTGAGCTGCCAGTATTCACGGAATAGGCGAAATTACCACTGGGGAGCAAGTTACAAGGTCGGTTTTGCAAAAGAAAAGAAACCTCCGCGCCCTCCACGGCGGTATCCAGCATCCCACATCCTAGGCCAATTATTCTACGAGTGTGATGGAAGTGAGCTGCTGGCGCTTCTTGGAGGTGGTGGTGCCCACGGCCCGCGAGAACTTGGTCCCGAGGGGCGTATGCGGCGTTAGGAGTCCATTGTGGGAGCCCGTGGCGTTCAGGAGAGGGAGGTGCGGAGTCCCCGGAGGGCGCGGGGAGGCCGGGGCAAGCGGCTTTGGGGGGATTTTAGGGTCACAAGGGTCAACACCCCACTCCCACGTCAAGTCACGGCGCCAAGGTCACGTAGAATCACGACAAGGAGAGGGCCTGCGAGCAAGCCACGTGGGTTGCGAGGTTCTAGAAGGGTTTTGCGTTTTGGGGAACTTGATACATTGCCTGGGACACGGCGAGGAAGCTACTGGCCGAAATCACGAACTTAAAGGGAGCAGAGGCGGGCGAAGTTTGGGCCTGTCCTCCTCAGATGTAGCAGAAGTAGAAATTAGAGCTTTTGCGATGGCAAAACATTCATAAATTAATTAGCGTTATGCGAAAATAAGGTGCGATTTTTGCGAATTTGGATTCCTAATTTATCTCCGACACATTAATTTTAAGAAATTTTGGAGAATCTCACCGGTCAAAAGGGTTAGCATTAGAGCGGTCACGGGGCAGCGTGCGGGCGGCCGAGCTGGCACCCTTCCCCAAGTCAAGCGAGGCCAGGACCTTGCAGGGTCCCTCACAAGAGAGAGTCAGGACCCCAAATTTGTATCAAAAAGTTCGAGGCGGCCCTTCCGTGAAACCACGAGGGGTGCGCTAATGACTTACCTCCGGGCAGGTTCCCCTATCCGACGTTGGATCCCTCCGTTCAGGGAGCCCCTCTTGGGGAAGGCCCAAAAGATTCCAGGGCCGGTCGGAACTTGTCAAACGGCGTCTGTGAGTAAAGCCTTGCTGCCAGCCCATGATGTGTTTTGTGGATTAGGGCACGAGGAGGCTCAGGAATGGCAAATCACGACCCTGCCAAATCGTCAGGAATGGTGAAATTACCTAGGAGCAGAGATTACAAGGTGGTTTTGCAAAGAAACACTCCGCCCTCCACGGCGGTATCCGCATCCACATCCCTGAGGCGGTACATTTCACGAGTGGTAGAAGTGAGCTACTTTAGCTTCTTGGAGGTCGGGTGGTCTTCTGGCCCACTTGAACTTGGTCCCGAAGGGGCAATGTCGGCGTTAGGAGTCCCATTGGCAGAGCCAAATGCGATTACGGAGGGAAGTGCTTCGTCGAGTCCCGGGCCTTAGGGGGAGGAGAGGCCCGGGGCAAGCGGCTTAGGGTGGATTTTGGTCCTTTCTGGCGTCAACACCCCCACTCCACGTCAGAGTCACGAGCAAGGTCCGGCGAATCTGACAAGGAGAGGGCCTCGAAAATGAAGCCATTGGGTTGCGAGGTTCCTAGAATGGTTTTGCGTTTTGGGGGCGGGGACTTGGTCTGTTACACTTGGGACTGGCCAGAAAGAGCTACTGGCAGAGAATACGAACAAGGGGCCCAGCGGGCGGAGTTTGGAGCCTGTCCTCCTCCCGTGTGGCAAGTAGGGAGTGGAGCTCTTTTTCTTGATGTAGAAACATTCATAAATTAAAATTGTACATTACAATGCGAAAATAAATTCTGATTTTTGCGGTAGTTCTAATTCATCTCCGACACCGCGGCTGAGAATTTTAAATTTTAGGGAGAAGGTCTGGAGTTAAGGGTTAGCATTAGAGCGGTGAGGGGCAGCCGTTGGGAACTTAACCCGAGCTGGCACCAAGTCAAGCGAGGCCGAGGACGCTGGGGATCCTCACAAGAAGGGGAGAGTCAGGACCCCAGGCGGGATCAAAAAGTTTGAGCAGCCCATCGTGGCGCTCCCGGTGCCGCGCTAATGACCCGCCTCCGGAGCCGGTTCCCCTATCCGGCAGATTTGGATCCTCCGTTGAGGCCCTGCCGAGGCTAAAAGATTCAGGCTCGATTAAAGGAGAACTTGTCAAACCTTGAGAATCACACGAGAATTGAAGCCTTGTATAAGCCGCTTGATGTTTTATGCGTTCGGGCAGGGAAGTCGGAATGGCAAACGACCCTGCAAATCGTGGGAATGGCGAAATTACCTAGGGGCAAATTCTGGTCGGTTTTGCAAAGAAAAGAAACACTCCGCCCTCCTGGCGAGTATATCCAGCATCCACATCCCTAGGCAATTTGACTACGAGTGCTTGATGGAAGTAGAGCTGCGCACGGCTGGAGGTGAGGGTGGTCTCCCGGCGGAACTTGGTCCCCGAGGGCAATGTCGGCGTTCTGAGTCCGTGGCGAGCCATCCTTGATTCGGAGAGGTTACTTTGGAAGTCCAAATCCCGGGGGGGCCTTAGAGGGGAGGAGGGAAGTGGAGACAAAGCGAGAAGCACTTAGGGATTTTAGGGTCCTGCTCGCGTCAAGCTTTACTCCGCGTCAAGTCCGCGGTAGCAAGGTCACGGCGAATCTGACAAAGGAGAGGGCCTGAAACGTAAGCCTGTGGGTTGCGAGGTTCTAGAAGGGTTTCTAGCGTTTTGGGGGCGAGGGCAGTGTTGCTACTTGGGACTGGCGGCACAGCGAGGGAAAATACGGGCAAGGGGAACTGGCGGAGGCGGAGTTTGGGCTGTCCTCCTCCCGATGGCCAGCAAGTAGAGAAGTAGAGCTTTGCGATGGCAAAACATTCATAAGTCATAATTAAGTACGTATGCGAAAATAAATTGCTTTTTGACTGGATTTTCCTAATTCATCCTCCCGGCTACTGACCCAATTTTACCCCGAAATTTTTAGGAGAAGGTCTAGGTCAAAGGGTTTAGTGAAGCGGTGGGGCATGGTGGCGGGACGGCAGGCTGGCATTACGGTCCCGGCAGGGGCGGGGACTGGCAGGATCCCTCCACAAGAGGGGAGAGTCAGGACCCCAAGTAGGGATCAAAAAGTTCCGAGGCAGCCTTCAGGCAGCGCTCCCGAGGTGCACGCTAATGACCACCCTCCGGGAGCCGGTTCCCCCTATCCGACCGTTTGATTCACTCGATTTCGAGAATTTCAGAGGCCCAAGATTTGGTCGGTCGGGAGAACTTGTCAAACAGCGGAATCTGAGTGAAGCCTTGTATAAACATGATGTTTTAATGGATTGAGACGCAGGAACAGGGCTGGCAAATGGAGCCTGCCAAATGCGTCAGGAATGGCGGAGTACCCTAGGGAGCAAGTTACAAGGTGGGTTTTGCAAAGAAGAAAGAAACACTCCGCCCTCCGCGGCCGATTATCATGGCATCACATCCTAGGCCAATTGACCTCACGAGTGTGATGGAGGTAGCAGGCTACTTTGAAAACTGCTTGGAGGTGAGAGATTGGATGCTTGGCGGGGCTTTGGTCCCGGGGGCAATGTCGGCGTTAGAGTCCATTGGCGAGCCAAATAGCGATTAGGAGAGGGAGGTGCGTCAGTCCCGGGGGCTTAAGGGAGAGGAAGTGGAGACAGCGGCTTTCGGGGGATTTACAAGTTGTCTGGTAATCCTTGCTCCGTCGAGTCACGGCATAAGGTCGGTGGTCCGACCCAAGGAGAGGCCTCCCGGCGTAAACCAGCCGGTGCGGTTCCCCAAGAAGGTTTCTGCGTTTTGGGAAGAAACTTGATGCAGTACCGCGGGACTGGCGAGAAGAGTGCGGTGAGAATCTGAGCAAAGGGAACTGGCGGAGGCGGAGTTTGGGGCACAATCCTCCTCGATGTGTGGCAAGTAGAAGTCGGGGGAAGCACTGCGGTGGCAACATTAAATGAGGAGTCATAATTAATGCATTAATAGAAATGAAATTACGATTTTTGCGTTTGGTTTCTAAATTCCATGCATTTGTTAATTTTGAGAAATTTTGGGAGAAAGGTCTAGGTCAAAGGGTTGTATTAAGAGCGGTCCGGGGCGGCGGATTGCGGGGCCAAGCGGTGGCACCCGCCACAAGTCCAAGCGAGGCGGGGACCTTGCGGGGATCCCTCACAGAGGGAGAGTCCAGGACCCCAGAGGCGTCAGGGTTTAAGGCGCTACTGGCGGAAACCAGGGGCTGCAGCTAATGACCACCCTCGAGGCCGGTTCCCTATCCGTGCGTTGGATCACTCCATTGAGGGGGCCCCTTTTAGGAAGGCGAGATTTGGGTAGTGGGAGGGGCATGACGCGTCACGAGGTGCGACCTTGTATGGCGTGAGTGTTTTGTGGATTCGGGCAGGCTCGGAATAGCCGTCGACCTGCCGAAATCGTCAGGAATGGCAAAAGAGTACCTAGGGGCAAGTTACAAGGTAGGTTTGCAAAGAAAAGCTACTCCGCGGCTCCCGCATCACATCACCCCAGAGCCAATTGGCCCTACGAGTGTGATGGAAGTGAGCTACTTTGTGCTTCTTGGAGGTCGGGGTGGTCATGCAGGAACTTGAGTCCCCGGGGCAATGTCGGCGTTACGGGTCCAAGAGTGGCCGAGCCAAATCGCGATTCCCGGATAGGGAGGTTGCCCGTCGAATCCCCAGGGGCGCCGGGAGGTGGGGCTTAGAGGGATTTTTGGTCCAGCTCGGCATCAACACCCCCACTCCATTGTCCGAGTCGCGTGGTCCGGCGAATCGACAAGGAGAGGGCCTCCGAAAATGTAAACCACAGTAGGTTGCGGGTTCTAGAAGGGTTTTGTTGGGGCGTGCGCTGGGCACGGTAGAACGGCAGAAATCACCGGAGCAAGAGGCCCGGCGGGCGGAGTTTGGGCCTGTCCTCCTCAGATGTGGCGAAGTAGAAATTAGAGCACTGCAGTGGCAACACATTAAGTAAATTCATAATTAATGCATTGTCTGAAAATAAATTACAGATTTTTGCATTTCAGGGTTCTCAATTGTCTCAGGCTACGGTGAATTTTAGCGATTTTAGGAGAGGTCTGGTGAAAGGGTTGTATTAGAATGAACCAGGGGCGGCCGGTTAGAGACAGCGGGGCTGACACCTACAAGTGAAGCGAGGCGGGACGCTACTTGAGAGTCCTCCTACAGAGGTGGACTGAGGCGGGGATCCAGCACTGCGAGGCAGCCCTTCACAGCAGCGCTCCCGGCTGCATGGCAACCACCCTCGGAGCCCGGTTCCCCCTATCCGGCGTTTGGATCCTCGTTCCAGGGGCGCACAAGGAAGGCCCAAAAGATTCGAGATAGGTCGGGAACTTTGTCGAAACAGCGTCTGTGGTGGCGCCTTATACTTAGCGGTGTTTTGTCGTTAGAACCGAGGCTCGAATGTAAATCGACCACACTTAAATGCGTCAAAGTAATGGCGAAATTACCCTGAGGAGCAAGGTACAAGGTCGGTTTGCGAAACACTCAGCCCTCCGCGGCCGGTATCCATCCACATCACAAGGCCAATTGACTCTGGTGTGATGGGGAAATGAAACTACTTTGGCTTCTTGGAGGTCGGGTGGTCGCCAGCCTGAGAACTTGGTCAGGGGGCGTACCGACGTTGAGTCCATTGGCGAGCCAAATGTGATGGGAAAAGGGAGGTAAGCGCGTCCCGTCCCGAGGGCAGGGAGAGAGTGGGGCAAAGCGGCTTTGAGGGGGATTTTAAAGTCCCGCTCTGGGGTGCTTACCCACTCCGCGTCAAGTCACGGCAGAGTCGGCGAATGCGACAAGAGGGCCTCCCAAAATGTAAACCACGGCGGGTTTGCGGTCCTGAAAGTTTGCGTTTTGGGGGCGGGGAGCTTGGATTTGTTGCCGCAGGACACAGGCCCGGCTGCAACCCGAGAATCTGGGCAAGGGAACGAGGCGGGCGGGTTTAGGACTCCATCCTCCTCCCAGGTGGCAGAAGTAGAAGTGAAGCACTGCGATGGCAAAACATTCATAAGTCGCGGTAAGCTACGTTGTCTGAAATAGAATTACGATTTTTTGCCGGTTGGATTCCTAATTCATCTCGACACCACGGCCCAATTTGAAATTTTAGGAGAAAGTCTAGGTCAAAGGGTTAGCATTAGAGCGGTCGGGCCGGCGTTGCGGGGGCAACGGCTGGCGCCTTCCCCAAGTCAAAAAGCGAAGGCGGGACCTTCGCGGGGATCCCTCCGCGAGAGAGTCCGGTTAAGAGAATTTGTATCCAAAAAGTTCCCGAGGCAGCCCTTCCCGGCCTTGGCTCCCCGGGGTGCACGCTAATGACCACCCTCCGGGCGGTTCCCTATCGGCCAGATTTGGATCTATAAGTTGGAACTCTTGAGGCCAAGATTCGGATAGGTCAGGAAGGCGGCTAGGCGGCGTATCACGAGAATTAAGCCTTATATGGCAGCGGTGGTGTTTTGTCGTTAGGGGCTTTTAAGGGGGCTGGGGCTGTATCCAACCACCAGTAAGTGGGGAATGGTGCCTAGGGGCAGGATTACAAGGTCGGTTTGCAAAAGAAAGGCGCCCTCAGGCGTTATCCGCATCCCTGTCCTGGGCCGGTGCCAGGCTGGGTGCAGCTGGTGAGTGAAACTACTTTGGCTTCGCGGAGAGTCCGGGTGGTCTTAAGCCACGGAACTTAGTCCCCGAGGGGCAATGTCGGCGTTAGGGTCCGTTAGCAGAAACCAAGTCACGATGCGGAAGTAAAGATCCCCAGGCGCGGAGAAGTGAGCCAGCGGCTTCGGGGGATTTTAGGGTCCCGCTCAGCGTCAACACCCCCACTCCACGTCAGAATCCGCGGCCCAAAGGTCCGGCCGGGTCGACAGGGAGAGGGCCTCAAATGTAAATACGTGGGTTGCGGAGTTCCTAGAAGGGTTTGCGTTTTTGGGGGCGAAGACAGTCTCTGTTACTACTTGGGACCTGGCCAAGAAAGGCACACTTGGCCAGGGAAGAAATGGGGCAGGGGAGCAGTGAGGAGCAAAGTTGAGGCACCGTATATAAGATGTGGCAAGTATAGAAGTAGAAGGCGCTTTTTGGGTGGCGAAACGTTATGAAATTCATAATTAATGCATTGTCACGAAAATAAGTTCTGATTTTTGCCAGCTGGATTTCTAATTTATCTCCAGCACACAGCCCAATTTTGAGGGTACCGGAGAAAGTCTAGGTCAAAGGGTTAGCATTAGAGCGGTCAGGGGCTGGTTGCAGGAGCAGCGGCTGGCACCCTCCCAAGTCAAAAGCAGGGCGGGACCTTGCAGGGGTCCTCACCAGGGAGGAATTTAAGGTTTGAGAGGGCGTATCAAAAAGTTCAAGTGGCCATACATCCCGAGGGGGTGCCGCGCTAATAATGACCACCCTCAGGAGCAGGGTTTCCCTAGGCTGAGTTTGGATCCTCCGTTCAAGGGCCCCTCTTGGGAGGCCCAAAAGATTCGGTCGGTCGGAGGAGAACTTGTCCCGGCAGGCGGCCTTGTATAAACTTCCCAGTGTTTTGTGGATTCCGAGACGCAGGAGGCTCCGGAGCTGTAGTGACCCTGCAAGCCATTAGGGCCAGCGAAATTACCCTAGGGAGCAAGTTACAAGGTGGTTTTGCAAAAGAAAAAACACTCAAGCCTCACGTGGTGTCATGTCCACATCCTAGGCCAATTGACCTCTGAGAGGTGCTTGATGGAAGTATAGGCACCGCTTTGGAGGTGGGGTGGTCTTCCCAGCCACAGAACTTGAGGGTCCCCGAGGGCAATGTCGTTAGAGTCCATTTGGGGCCAAATCAGCGATTCGGAGAGGGAGGTGGCGTCAGTCCCGGGGCCTTGAGGGAGGAGAAATTGGGGCAAGCAGCTTCGAGGGATTTGCAGGGGTCCCGCTGCCGAGGTCAACACCCCACTCCCGCGTCAAGTCGCGTATGAGTCGGCGAATCGACAAGGGAGGAAGGGCCTCGAAATGTAAACCATTGGGTTGCGGGGTTCGAAGGTTTTGCGTTTTGAAACAGACATTCTGTTACCTCCAGGGGCTGGCAGAAGGCTACTGGCCAGGAATCACAGACAAGGAGCAGAGGCGGAGGCGAGATTTGGGCCTGTCTCCTCCCGATGTGTAAGAAGTAGAAGTGGAAACAGCTTTTGCGGTGGCAAAACATTCATAAATTCACAATTAATGCATTGTATGAAAATAAATTCTGATTTTTTGCGAATTTGGATTCCTAATTTATCCACATTGTTACCGAGAATTTTTAGGAGAAAGTCACAGATCAAAGGTTAGCATTAGAGCGATGGGGCAGCTTGGATTCGCGAGAACAAGCGAGGCGGCACCTTCCAAAATTCGGCAGTAGGTTGTGCGGGGATCCTCACGAGGGAAGTCAGGTTGAGAGGCGTATCAAAAAGTTCGGGCAGCCCTTCGTGGCCTTCCCGAGGGGTACTGCGCTAATGACCCTCACGGGCGGTTTCCCCTATCCGGCCAGATTTGGATCCTCGGATTCGGGGGCCTCTTGGGGAAGGCTGAAAGATTGGTCGGTTGGAGAACTTGTCAAACATGAGCGTCTGAGTGGCCTTGCTTATAACCAGCGGTGTTTTTGTGGATTGAGGCACGGGGAAGCTCAGGGCTGGCGTCGACCCTGCAATGAAACAAGGGTGCACTAGAACGCAAGTTACAAGGTGGGGTTTTGAAAAAGAAAAGAAACACTCTCACGCCCTCACGGCGGTATCCGCATCCACATCTAGGCCCCGTTGACTCACGGTGTGGTAGGTAGGCTACTTGGGCTTCTTGGAGGTGAGGTTGGTCTTAAACCCTGGGGCAGTGCAGGGGCAATGTCGCTTGTCCCCGAGTCCATTGTGAGCTAAATCAGCGGTCCCGGAGAGGAGGTGCCATTCTGGTCCCAGGGGCATTAGGGAGGAAGGTAGAGGGGCAGCAAAGCTTTTGGTGGATTTTAGGGTCCAGCTCACAGGGGTCCAACACCCCCCTCCGTCGAGTCACGGCGCCAAGGTCCGGCGTCAAATAAAGAGAGAGGGCCTGCGAAGCGTAAACCATGTAATGGGGTTGCGGGTTAAGAAGGGTTTGCATTTTGGGGACGTGCAGTTGCACTTAGGACACGGCGAGGAAAATTTTGGCCAGGAATGCACGAGGCAAGGGGCCCGGCGGGCAGAGTTTGGAGCCTGTCCTCCTCCCGATGTAGCGCGTGAAGTGAGGCGCTTTTGCGATGGCAAAACATTCATAAATTACGCAATTAATGCATTATGCGAAAATAAATTCTGATTTTTGCCGGCTGGATTCTAATTCATCTCAGCACACAGCCCAATTTTGAAATTTTTAGGAGAAAGTCACAAGTCCAAGGGTTAGCATTAGAGCGATGCGGGGCAGCCATTTGGGGAGCCATGCGTGGCACCCTTCCCCAAGTCAAAGCGAGGGCGGGACCTTGCGGGGATCCCTCCTGAGAGGTAGGATTTAAGAGGCGGGATCCAAAAGCGTTTAAAGAGCGTACTACGTGGCGCTCCCGAGGGTGCATGCAGCGGCCCACCCTCCGGGGCGGGTTCCTCGGCCATTGGATCCTCGGTTTGAGGGGGCCCCTCTTAGGGGAAGGCCGGAATTCCAGATGATGGGGAGAACTTGTCGACTTACGGAATCACAGCCGAAATTACGGCCTTGTATAAACCACATGATGTTTGTCGTTCGGGCACGGGAGGCTCACAGATAGCAAATGGAAACCTGCCAAATGGTGGCAGTACCCTAGGGAGCAAGTTACAAGATTAGGTTTGCAAAGAAAAGAAACACTCCGCCCTCCCATTGGTATCAGCATCCATACCAAATTTGCGTTAGGCTGGGTGGTGGAAGTGAGCTACTTTGGCTTCTTGGAGTGGGTGGTGTGACAGCAGTCCCAGGGGTAATGTCGGCGTTCTGAGTCCAGTGCGTGAGAGCCAAATGGGTCCAGGAGAGGTGGCGTGAAATCCCCGGGGCCTTAGGGAGAGAAGTGTAAGCGGCTTCCGGGGGATTTTAGGGTCCCGCTGCAGGGGTCAACACCCCTCCGCGTCGGAGAATCCACGGCGCCAGGTCCAGGCGGGCTCGACAAGGGAGGGCGCAAGTAGCAAAAGCCTGTGAGACACGAGTTCCTAGAGGTTTTAGTTTTGGGGGGCGGGGCACAATACGTGCACTTAGGACTGGCCGGCCCAGGGAAATGGGGCAGGGAGCAGGCGGAGGAGAGTTTGTTTGTCTCCTCTGCGTGTGTGGTGGTGGCAAACATTCATAGGTACGTGCATTGTATGAAAATAAATTCGATTTTTTGCCGGTGGATTCCTAATTTATCCACCTGACCCAATTTTGAAATTTTAGGAGAAAGTCGGTCAAAGGGTTAGCATTAGAGCAGTGAGGGCAGCGTTGCGGGAGACAGCCAGGAGCTGGCACCCTTCCCCCAAAGTCAAGCGAGGGCGGGACCTTGCGGGGATCCCTCACAAGGGAAGTCACAGGACCCAATTTGTATCAAAAAAGTTCGCTGACCCTTCGGCCTCCCGAAGTGCAGCTAATGACCACCCTCAGGAGCAGGTTCCCACTATCCAGGCAGTTGGTCCTCAGTTCAGGGGCCCTCTTGGAAGGGCCAAAAGTTTGAGATGGGTTTGGAGAACTTTCCAATCCAAACAGCGAGATCACAGGGGTGGGCCTTGGCTGGTGGGTTTTGTGGGTTGGGGCAGGAGGCTCAGGGCTGGCAAGTGGGCCTGCCAAATGTCGTCAGGAATGGTAAGGCCACCCTAGGAGCAAGTTACAAGGTGGGGTTTTACGAAAAGAAAGAAGAAACACTCCAGCCCTCCCGAGGTATCAGCATCCCACATCCTAGGCCAATTGACCCTACGGTGGCTGATGGAAGTGTGAGCTACTTTGAAGAGCTTCTTGGAGGTGGGTGAGATTGTTTCCTGGCCCGGGGAACTTGGTCACAGGGCAATGTGAAGCGTTTTGGAGGTCCATTGGCAGAGCCAAATGTCACGGAGAGGGAGGTGGCAGATCCCGTCCCGAGGGGCACAGGAGAGAAGTGGGGCAAGCGACTTTGGTGGATTTTAGGGTCCCCGCTCTGGCGTCAACACCCCACTCCGCGTCAGAATCCGCAGCGCCAGGTCGGCGAATAAAACAGGAAGGCCTCACGTAAACCATGTAGGTTGCCGGGGACATAGAAGGGTTTGCATTTTGGGGGCGAGACTTGAATGCGTGCACTTAGGACTGGCGAGAAGGCACTTGGCCAGAGAATGTACGGAGCAAGGGGAACTGGCCAGGAGCAGAGTTTGGGCTGTCCTCCTGGGAGTATGGCAGAGTAGGAAACGATGGCAAAACATTCATAAATTCGCAATTAATGCATTTATGCGAAAATAAATTCTGATTGATTTTTTGCAATTTGGATTCCTAATTCATCTCCCGACACACAGCCCCAATTTTTGAAATTTGGGAGAAAAGTCTAGGTCAAAAGGGTTAGCATTAGAGCGGTCGGGGGCAGCCCGTTGCGAGAACATGCGGCATCCTTCCCAAGTCAAAGAGGGGCGGGGACGCTACGGGATCCCACTCACAAGAGGGGAGAGTAGGACCTTGAGAGAAGCGGGGGATCCAAAAAGTTCACGAGGCAGCGCACCACGGCCTCCCAGGGGGTGCAGCTAATGACACCCTCAGGAGCGGTTCCCCTATGGTATTTGGATCCTCCGTTCGAGGCCCCTCTTGAGAGGCCAAGATTCCAGATGATCGGGAGAACTTGTCAAACGGAAGCGTCAGGGGTGAGCTGTATAAAACCCACTGCGTGTTTTTGTGGATTGGGGCACGAGGGGAGGCCTAGGAATAGCAAATCGACCTGCCAATAAGTGGGAGTGGCGAAATTACCCTAGGGAGCAAGTTACAAGGTGGTTTTGCAAAAGAAAATCACGCCCTCCACGGCGGTATCCATCCACATCCTAGGCCAATTGACTGAGTGTGATGGAAGTGAGCTACTTTGGCTTCTGCAGTGGGTGGTCTTCTGGCCACGGAACTTGGTCCCAGGCATGTCGGCGTTAAAGAGTCCATTGTGAGCCAAATGCATAATTCGGAGGAAGTGCGTCAGTCCCGAGAACCTTGGGAGAGAATTGAGGGGCAAAGCAGCTTCGGGGATTTTAGGGTCAGCTCTGAAATCAACACCCCACTCCGCGTCAAGTCACGCGGCGCGGAAGTCCGGCGAATCTGACAAGGAGAGGCCTCCAGCGTAAACCTGTGGAGTTGCGGAGTTCTGAAGGGTTTTAGCGTTTTGGGGGGCCGGGAGCTTGAGTACATTTTGCGCTGAGACCTGGCGGCTACAACCCGAGAATGCGGGCAAGGGAGCGTGGGAGGCGGAGTTTGGGCTGTCCTCCCTCGATGTGGCAAGTAGAAGTGAGAAGCGGCACTGCGGTGACAAAACATTCATAAATTGCATAATTAATGCATTGTGCGAAAATAAATTCTGATTTTTTGCCAGCTGGATTCCTAATTCATCTCAGCTGCAATTTTTAGAGGCTGGAGGTCTAGGTCAAAGGGTGCTTATTAGAGCGGTGGGGCAGCCCGTTGTAGAATAGCACCCTTTCCCAAGTCAAGCGAGGCGAGGACGCCGGGGTTCACTAAGGAGGAGCCAGGACTGAAGGCGGGACAAGTTCGGCGCCCTTCAGCTCCCGAGGTGCAGCTAATGACCACCCTCCGGGCCGGTTCCCTATCGCGGCGGAACCCGGTCCGCCTCCGTTCGAGGCCCCTGCGGGGAAGGCCCAAAAGATTCCAGTCGGTGAGAACTTGTCAAACCAGCGGGCGTCACGAGAGTGCGGCCGCGCATAACCCTTGATGTTTTGTCGTTAGAGCGCGAAACCGAATGGCAAATGCGACCACCACAAATAAATGAATGGCGAAATTACCAGCAATACATGGCGTA